>OX421415.1:11250000-12500000 GCA_949126915.1 Musotima nitidalis | reverse complement strand
AAGTTTCTTTACCACTAACAGCTTTTACCAATCCTGGGTCATAGCTTCATAGGCAATAACTTACAGCTGAACTTTTCCTTTAATATACGAGGGAACAAGAGTGCTAAGATTTGGCAATAGTTCAGGCAACATGTGCCGGCCGGTCGATCGATGGGTGACCCCGTACACACCTCCCTCGCCTTTTAATGCCTCCTCTTTTGACGGGTCGCTTGTCGAGCTAGCACCATTTCGAGCTTTTGTTTCGTAGTATAATTCTACTAAGCTTTTTGAAACAGCTGACAATATTTTTTTTAGATACATTAATTAACCCACAAACACGTATTAGGTAAAGCATCAAAAAGTCAAAAATGTTTTGGGTATGTAGTGAAAGAACTGTCCCTGCATAAAAGCGGATACATACGGGCTAATGTCTCTTTATTTGACGAGTTGTTTGTCGAGCTAGCACCGTATCGGGCTTTTATACTAAGTAGGTACTAGACTTGTAAAAACAGCGGGAAATACATTTTATAGATCCATTATTAAAACGTAGAACAGATTGATTTGTTAAACAATAAATACAATTTATAAGCCTAAGCCGATAAAGGGGTTTTCATTAAGTTGTTCAGTAGGTATTTTTAAAGATAAAATACATGTTTTAAATTGCATTTAATAATATTGAGAGTATTTTCGATATGAACATTTTTGTAATGTTCTGTGAGCAACTTCAAATCAAAATTTAGACTATGGATAATTTTTATGCTGCTTTATATTCCTTACGTACTTATGATTAAAAATAATTAATGTACATTTTTAGAAAAGGACTTCGATAAAATTTACCTTAGCGTTTTTAAAAGTCTGGAAGCACTTCTTTTGCGCACTGACCATCAGTGTTCACACGCATCATCTTTCGAAAAAACAAACTAGGGTCTACAATTAGACAATCAATTGATTTACCTGGCGGTAACAAGCTAACCCAAAGGTTTTGCCAAAGCATTTCTATAGAAATCTATCCAAATTAGATAGAACGTAGTACCTGCTTTAAGGTTCTATTATAAAGATTAGTTCAAACCATGATCCTCGTGAGTAACAGCGAAAGGGCCATGTAACCTTTAACATACCAAGAAGTTTCAATTGTATTTCTATGCATCATAAATTCAATTACAAAAAACCAATATTGAATCTTGTTTGAAATACGATGCATTATATGCACGATTCCATCTTGAGGCAATCATAGGCACAATTCAATTTATTCAAGTTCCAATTCCGCCTCACGCCCACTACACGGCCACTCATCTATCTACATGGAAAAATAAACGAAAGCTCGTAACTCGATGAATACGTAATAGTTACTATTCACACGGTATTATAATTGTGGATTTGTGACCGAGGGCCCGCTGCAACGATAAAAGTCATTTACGAAATTCAAATGGCTATATAAATGATACCGAATGGAGTCATCTTCAAAACTGGTGTACCTATTATATTTCAAAACTGTAATTACATTATTATAGCTGTCAAGTCAGGTGCGGTGCGTATCATGACACGCTTGACCCTTCTTTGGTTGAGCTTACCAAGGGTCAAACTAGCAGCTTTTAAAGATTTAAATCTCAGTTGGCCGACGGCACTATACTTTGTCATCATTATTATAATATGGTATTTATTTTACCTTATTTAAAGTTCTCACGTTGAAATATTTGAAAAGTTAGAAACAAATGACTGCTCGTTAATAGTTTTTAAAGGATGTGACAATGAATACAATTGACAGCGCAGTTCATTGAGCAATAAAAGGCCGTAGAACTTTTTTGTACCGTCCGTTCTGTATAATAAACTCGGCCGCTAATCTTTGACGGGGCGCACGTGTGGCGTGCCTGTGCGCATATGCTCCGGCGCAGCGGCGGCTCTCTCATTGTTTGGAATTTCACGTTCAATGTGGGGCGTAAATATTTCAACAAACATCCACAAGGGAAAGGCTAGGAAGGGCCGCGAGAGTTTCATCGGAACGAACTGCGTGATGCGTCAGAAAGTTTAAGACTGGCTTGTTTTAATTAATTATGCCCATAATTCTAAAGCTATAATCTAAATACATATCAATACTAATTATTTGGTACCATAAAGGGATAACTTACTCTAATGTAGGTGATTGCCAATTTATTCATGCTAAAATTTAGACAAGCCAGTGCATTTATATCCCTTAAATTAGATTTTATTATCTTGCTTCACTTAATAGAGAGCATTTACTTTCATAAGTTATTCTTTTATAGAGTTCTTGTTTTGGCCTATGTACATAACTGTTAAAAACTATATTTACGACAAGAAATGCAAATATTTTTTTATTACATAAACTGATAAAATTATAAAACTTGCGGAACAAAAGTCATGCCCGTACGCATTATATTCACCATGTGACGCATTCTGCGGGTAAATGCGGTTAGTCGATCGATCGACGCAGACGCAGTTCATAGTAAACAAGAAATGGTGTACTATAGTTCATTCGCGTTAAGAAAATAGTGACTCATCAGTGCAACTGCAGGGTAAGGGTGTATTCATAATGGAGAAAAAATTAAACATTTTTTTTCAAAACATTAAATAAGTTTAATAGAAAAATAATGAAGTATCAATGATTTTAAACATGTTAAAATATTCCTATTAAGGTAATTTTTAATGTCAACTTAAACGCTATATTAGTAGAGTAACACATATTTGAATACAAAATTGTCTTAAAACTAAGTACTTAAATCGCTAATCAGTATCGCTAGATTCTCCCGTTACAATTACTATGCTCTCCACAGTCTCATTTAAATCAATCTGTTTGAAATATTTATAAACATTGTAAATTACGCGTCTCTCTCCGCTATGTATAATTGATCCACTTTTATTTTTTTTAATAGGTGAGATATCCATTTTCCAAATTTAATTTTAAACAAGTAGTACGCAAAATACACAACCGATCAGTTCGAAGGTCTGACTCAACTGAGCACTGTGAACTCGCCTTACTAATTTCTAGCGTTTTAATTGGCTAGGGGGCGTGGCTTGGCCGGCAGTCGGTGATGAGTCACTATTTTCTTAACGCGAATGAACTATAACTTTAATTTGTAATCATGCAATCGTAACTCGTTTTCATATATATTTTTTTAAGTAATATTAGTCGCTAGTAAGAATATTGTAGGGTAAATTTTTCTGGGGTTTAGAATATGTCTTTTACTTAATATTTTTTCTAACATTTAAACATTGTTTGAAATTTGAAGAAAGTGAGAAGCTACTCGTAAAATATACCTACGTATACAAATATCAATAAATGTTATTGACTAATATCACAGGGCTCATGCTACGCACGCGATATCTATTGGTGCCTTCCAAAACAATTATAGTTCTAAGTAACCTAAATTATTATCTATAATTGCTCACACACAGTCGTAAATATCACACAAATCACTGAATCTTCATGTCATGACTTACTAAACCTAAACGTTATTAAAAAACTTACGATAGGTTTTGATATTTATTTTATCTATAACAAGACTATTTCACTAACACATCAGGTTAGTATCAAGTTAATTAAAAAACTATTATCTAGATCTAGGATTTCTACCATATAAGAGTGGTCACAAATTATTTAATAGTTTTACCACTTCCATTTAACTATGCATCAGGGGCAACAAAAAGGCGGCAACTGCAGGCCACACGTGCATCCGCCCGACAGTGCAAAGTTATTTTCGGAGTAAGAACACTGTTACTGTGATATATTTGACCATTTTTAGTCTTGTGACATTGGGTTAAGTCGAATATTTTACCGCAAGTCCTATAATAACATAAGTTGGTCATAAAAAACACGCTGTTATGGTTTTATAGCTTATGTTTTGGTGCGTCTACCACGAGTAGTCATAAAATAAAATGAAATAATTTTGCTAAGTGTATATATGCATATTTTTATGGGAGGGATATGAAAAAAATAATTTCATACTAATTGCAAAATTTTTGATTTTATTTTATAATTGCAAAATATAAGTAGCTAAATAAGTACTTTATTTTGTAGACAATATGTTAAAAAACCAGTGGTTACAGAGTTCAAACCTCACTGATATGCTATAGAACAGATGTGAACCAACTTGTGAAACAACCAACAACAACAAGCACTTTAGGGTTACCACGAGGAGTTAACAAAATCGGGACTATTCACAATTAATTAAAGCTAATATTGTAAAAAAACGTTAAAGAGATTTCAATTTTTAGTAGTAAAAAAATATATAAAAAAATCGATAATAAACCAGGGTTGTTATAGATCTAAATGTCCGGAGTTGGTAATTTATATAAATGCTACTAGTTTCGCGGCCTAAGGTATCTCTCTATTAAATATTTTCAAACGGTTGGACGTAAAAGAGGACCAAAAAATGTTACGTCTATTGCATTTAGAAATAATTACTAATGTCGCAGGCTGAAGGAGGCATGAGGGCTCGTACTGGATATTGAGTATTTTACTGGCTGACATTGCTATTGCAATACTAATTAGATCCGATAAAGGCAAAATCATTTATCATTCAACTTAAGAAAGTAACGCGCCCATTCACTACGGGCGGGAGCGTCGAAGAAAATCGTCAGGATTGGTTTTTTTCTCCCGCCAGTTACAAGAAAATGTACTTAATATTAAAACAAAGTCTACAAAAACTTGTGTTCTCAGTGCAAGATTTAAAAGAAAAGAAATCAATACCTCCTTTTGGCAAGATGAACATAATTACGGAAAAATTAAATTCAATAAAGTTTTTGTGGTGCGGTCCATGACCAGCGGTAATACAAAATTAAATTTACTGAATTTAATTTCACCAAAAAAGCTTGATAAGGAAATAATATCTCATGGCATCTAGCCCAAATTTAAACTGTGGGCATAGAACCAACAACAATTTGGAGCTAAGAACGAATATAATTATCCCGGGTAAAAATTTCCATATCCGTTAATTTATTTATATGCCTAGCGCCATGGCTGATTGACAATATAACGCTGACAATGAAAATGATTACGCACTATGTAGAAACATAAGACATTAAATCAAATTCTTTGTATTAGTGGTTGTAACATTTGTAACAGTAGCTTTATACAAAGCAATGCTCCAAAGCTAATAAAACATTCCGTTAATTTTCTAATAAAATCCAAGTTCTGTAGATCTGCAAGAGGATTGCAATTTTATATCTCTATCCACTCTCCCAGCTAATAAAGTAATTCGTATACATATTATCTTTGCTGCATTTAAAAGACATTCCACATTTTATTGTACTATCTTGATTCTATTCTCTGTTTCAAGTACTCAATAAAATAAAATGTATTAATCAAGTAAGTAGTTAAGTACCGACGACGCCTACAAAAAGTCCAGTACATAATTAAAGCATCCCACCTTTAAAATTTCATCAAAAGGACGCCTGTCGGATCATTCGGACTTGAAATCAACGATAGATCTTTATCTGATTGACAATTAAGAAACTTTTTTATCTTTTATAAGAAGGTTGGATGTACAATCAAAAGATAACTTAATTACGTCTTCGTTCGACAATTCTATTGATCTCATGCCTACTTATACTTTAATACTGTTCTTTTTTTTTTTCTTCATATGAAGATTGTGGAGGTCTATACATGTTTATTACTAGTTTAAGATAAGACTACTTTATAGATTAAAATTAAATTTTAAATGAAGATAGTTGAAATTAACACATAGGCAACTTAGAAATTAAGTATCGACTGGCCATGTTCCTGTACAGCATACAGTTAGCTAGCTAGTCGCTAGCTCCAAGTCAAACTGGTACAAAGTTATAAAAATATAGTAATTTCACGGCTTTGCTCGCATAAAAATATATACGATAGATAGAAGTTTTCCAACTTAGCAACTTACAAAGGAAAGGAATTTTTGCTCTATAAAAGATAGCATTGTTTGTGTCTCTTCAAACAATATCTATGCAATGGTTTTGGAGAAGTTGAAGTTGATGTTATTTGCCGTAATAGGAGGATAACCCATAGTAAAACAAACATGATAATTCATTATGTGAGTATTAGATGGATTACGCGTGCCCTTCACGGATTCATAATTTCTCACGCGGTAAATCTATTGGCCGTTAAAAAAACCAGTGTTGATTTAATAGCTGTGTTGAGTTATTAAAATCGTATTCAGTTATGCTTATAAGATAAACACTTTTTTTCTCTCCAGGCGTTAGTTTCGGGCTTAATTATGATATCAAAAGTTGCATTGCATCTCGTTCTAACTTGAGGACTTTTTTATAGTTTGTCCCTTTCGGAACTCCCAGGATGCGCCGAGCAGTCGACCGGGCGCATCGCAGCCTCCGTCCATTAGACACGTTTCTATGCGAGGTCTCGTATTTTTATAATACGCTTACTTTCAATTCTACTGATATTATGATCTTTAGAAAAAAGGCTATCGCCGCTACTATTGTTCGAAAAGCAGCGTCTTTGATGACACAGCGTATCTCGTACCAAAATTTTATAGACTGCTTTAATTATATACCGCAAACAGAATCCGTAATGATATCTGATGGTTCATGAATGTGTCGACGGTTTAATAGAGGCTGGATAACAATCTCTCCAACCGATGGGTGATGGACCACTCGTGATCTACCTTACTGCCGTTACGACTCAAGATTGCGAGGGCGTGAGAACATTTAAGTGGGCTCAGAAGCTCGACGGCACGCAAATGAAGTGCAATTTCGCCAGTGGCTGAATTTGTGGTGAAGATATCGCGGACGAGACAAGGGGAGAAGTGGGGGGCTAGTCACGATTGCATTGTTGCAAGTAATTCCATTGCGTTCGCATTCGCCACGTTTCTAGCTTGCCTCGGTATTATTAGATTGTATGTAGCGCGTTAAGTCAGTACGGGGATTAAAAGCTCTTAAGATGCGCTTCGTATTGTCTGCCAAGGTATAAACAGTGACTGTATAAATGTGAAATACGACTTGACAAAACATTTATTTACTGCAACCATAGAATATAACTAACAAAATTCTTGCAATAACTCGTAAGTATAATAAGAACCACTGATGCAGTCAAAGTTGTTAGTATTAGTATAAATTTAATTTTAGTTATGTTTTTGTGCATTCTGTTTTATTTTTATCCTAGGATAATCAGCGTTATATATGACTTCACTTGAGGTTGACTGGAAGTTCGCCCTTTGTGGTACATGTTTTATAAAACTACCAATGTTCGATAAAGAGTTATATACGAGTATAAAGGATCCATTGTGTCAGAGTTTTAAGCAAACGTTATTTTTCAAGTACAACCTACTTTCACAATTGTTTTCTCACACGTCTGTTTAATATCATCGAACTTTAAACACAAGTAAGTGCAATAAATTACCGGAAGCGTCATTCTTTTCGAAAGCAATCCCAATCAAATAAAAAAGCTTTAATATAAGATTTGATCCGCGGTCCCGGCGTGAACTATCTCACAGTCAAGCCGTATACTATAAATCACTCACGTGCCGGGTTAAAGGGTACACAATGATGCGCTACGTTCACACTGATGCATCTATTATAGCGTTTTTTTTCATTCCTAGATGCCGTATCATAACGCATTCGTAAAAAAAAAGCTGTTTAAAACATCGCTAGATGCTACTTCGAGAATAGATATCTCAATGATAGAGATTCGGGAAGAAGCCCAAATTACGACGTACGTGTAGATTTAGAATTTAAAGTTGAAAGCTGTCTTTCTTGGGATATTTTTATCTCTAAAAGATACTATTTTTGACTAACTTATTTGAAACGTCCATTGGGTACCATTCTATAAACAAATAAATGTCAATTTTATTAACATTTGCTATAGTGATTCCAATTAAAAGCTCTCAGATCCATATTACGACAAAAATAACTAACAACATTTTTAGGAAAATTTTCTCTTACTTATTCTCACTCATTTCTAATTTACTTACATATGATTTTAATTTTGTCTAGACCTGTTTGGTTATAAAAAGAAACTCATAATAAACTTAAGGATCACAGTCAGAATCACAGCATCGATTAAAACTAGCAAAAAATAATAATACCATTTTATGCAAAAAAAAAAAACCCCAGGTTTTCTTTTGGCACCCTACTAAAATACCCTACAAAATTTAGGGTGGCACGCGACGAATGACGCAAGCCTGACAATAGACAATTTCGAACTAGACGTTGAGTTATCGTTACAAATCAAACATTTGTCCAACACTTGATCACACTTCCAAAAGGTTATCTCCAGCCAGGTCCGCGGTGGGAAAGTCATGGCCATTACATCCACGCTTCTCTTAAGTGCCCTTCATCACGGAACCTTCGTACTTTCTTACAAAATGTCACGTGCGACCACCACCCGAAGAGCCATAATGTTAAAGAAAACAAACTTGATCTATAAAATTATAAACAAAGCTACTTTTTATATCTGTCTTTAATCTAAGAATTTAGAAATCAGCAGGAGATGTAACCCCCTGTTGTTAGTAACTGAACTACAAAAAGCGTCCCTACTTTATTGTTGATAAAGGTTATTATGCATGATCGCATTATGTTATTTTTTTAATATCCTACTTTGCATGGTAATTTGGGAAAGAAAGCCTTAGAGTTATTAATCGAATTAAATTTTAGATGTCATAAATAATCATCAATTTATTTTATGGTTTACTTTTACACGGCCGACTAAAGATGTAATTTAAATTATATTAAAAGTTACGACATCGGTACTCAAGTCGATTATTATAGAATTTTACGCTATCACTTCAGAGAATACTGGAACAATGCAATAGACAGCTTTTATATTGGTTATAGAAGGTTTCGAGCTTTTTACCGGTTATAAGTAATAAATTCCAAATATTGGAAGCGCAATAACCGCTTTATTGTTTACTTGTAAGTTATATAGATATCACCATCGTGTAAAATAGGTTTTAATCACTTTGATATTGATGGATATTGAACAGATATAAGAGCAAGCCGCGCCGGCCAAGTAATTAAAGATTCCTGGTTATGGTAAATCCAAAATATGCGAAAAATTATATGTAAGCGACCACAGGCCGTGTCTAAATAGGCAGTTTGCAATCGCCTCAGTACTAATAGGCGTGGTAGATTCCAACAAATAGCTAGAGCACGACATGACCATCAAAGACCGTTCGATGTCACCCACAAAACGGAACATTCAAAGATACTATGGTAAAATAAAGATGACGAACACTAACACTCAATGATTTATTTAACGAAATAATGTGTGCAACATGCGTGTACACTGTTTATTTTCGGGATACAATAATAAAATATTATAAATGCGAAAATAAACTTGTTAGATACGCTTTTAAGCTTAAACTTCTGGGCATTTTTTGTTAAAATCTGATAAAAATAAAGCTTTAACTCTAGGGACTATAGCTTGGGTGGTATGTGTCCAGAAAAATCACAAGATTACTATAGGATGCGAAAAACTGTAGGTCAAGCAGGCAAAGCTGAGGGCTGAAGGTAGTAAACAAATCGTCTCAAGGACTTCATGTCAATATTGCACCCATAAGGGGGTACAAACGTTGCTAATACTACACTATGCAATGCAGATTAAGCCTTAAATACGTGCATCATACATATATCAATTAACCACTGTACATAACAACTACAGTAAACACACCAGAAACATACGAGCAAATCTCATATGTTTTATACCACAAGTTACTTCACCTACAAAATACCTTATTGCATCAATTACGCAGCAGATTAATAAATAACTGTGTAATTGTGGTCTGTTTTACCAAATAATTAATCATATCGCCCGCTCTCGCAACAAAATAAGATGAGGGGTTATTAAGAGAAACATGTTCTATAAACTTATAGTGATGAATTGGCCAACCGTTGTGTCAGTAATTATTGTGTGATTCAGGTTGGCCGGCGGAAATAGCAAGGATTTCTATCACGCTAATAAATTGACCATCAAAACGTAAGCAGTCATTAAAATATTCATCAACCTTTTAAACTTAGCATTCTTCGAAATTCGTATCAATTATATTGTGAATTGATAACTTAGATATTTTTGACTGTGATTGAGTCAGCTTGCATGATAGTACTGTGGTAATATAGCATAAGGAAATAAAAAGTTAAATTATTTTGTACAGTTAATCGAAAATAAAACCTTCCGAATGTAACGAGAGGTTTTGTGATAAATTTCTGTCGTTTTCTAAAAATCTCTGAATTCTCCTAATGATAATGTGTAAAATAATGTACACATAAAAATATATTGTATATAACACCATCTATCCCAATTTTCTACCAATAAACCAATTAAAACAGTTTATCGTTAGTACTTAATAGTAGCTTACTTGATGCGAAATTCAAAACGGTCTGTTATATGATTGCTCAAGTTTAATATATTTTATGTTAAGAAGTAATTACTAAAGTTTAAATTGCTCTGTATTATGACGGTTTAATTTCAAACGAAGAAATGAATAACACTACATGGGCGCATAGTTTTGCTGTAATTAACAATTAATTCTAATGAAGAAGGAAAAGGACCGACAGGACGAGGTTTTTATTTTTTTTGTTTGTTATGTGAAAAATGTTATTTAACTCAGCTTGTTACAAAACATGTTTTATACTTCCGACAAACTTGTGTTGGATAGTTAGGGCATAAGTAGACGTTTATAAGAATTTTCCTAATATGGGATTTTTGGTATTTAGAAATACATTACATTAACTAGATTAAAAATATAATTTACTTCGCGCAGATAACATTTAGTTTACGCCAAATCATAACTTTAAGGTTTAAATGGATAGCACTTTCGACAGAACTTAAATCAACAAGCAGTAGACTGTTTTAAATAGCCACCTCGTAATTTTGAATTTATAACACCACCAAGCACGGTCATCTGTATGCTGAATAAAAAATAGTACCATTATAAACGGCGTCTGCTTCTGCAATGCGGTAATATCAACATTTAATAGGAAGAAACCATTTAGATTGTTATAAAGTGCTGACTCTAATGCCTGCTCTCAGAATCTATTCGTTTTGCAGTAGAGCCTTTGTTTGTTATTAATTATTTAATATGCGAAAGATAAAATTATCTATGAGTTTTATTTAATAGCAAATTTTATCAGTTAGTAACAGCGGGTTCATAGGCTATAATTTTGTTTTTGATTAGTAAGAGTAAGTATACATTATATGTAAAATTAAGCTTCTATTTATTCCTGTTATTATTAATGCAGTTTAGTATAAGTCACCCAACTGAACTCGGTTTGAAGATGAGGTAACTAGGTAATATATACTCGTAGTTGACAAATAGTAACATATTTCAATGCATGCATAAATGTCGATTAATTTGAGACAACTGAGGTAGCAAAATAGTTACCAAATCCAAGATTGGGCTACAAAAGATTCTAAACCATTACCGAATAAAGTTATTCACGATACAAATAGTGGCAACTCGGTGTGTTTTTTTCTCTTAGATATGGACCAACTCGTTTAGAGTATTTGCCTTTGTCAAGTAATATTATTAAGTAACTTAATGAAGTAAATGCATCAATGCAGCATTTTTGTCATAAGACACGTTAAATTTAGTTTCTTTTTCTCACATGCCAGTTCATTTGACTAAGAACTTCTTAGATTCTTTCTTAGACTTCAACTTTCTAAGATTAAGTTCAAACCTCATTTACGAGTGCATCAAACTTAGCATGAGGAATTCGACCAGAAAATGATTAATTTTAATGAAGCGACGGTAACGAGGGACCGCAAGGGTCACAAGTCACAGCCGCGCTATTGCCCTCGCTATCATTTCCCAGGGGAGCTAAGCAGACTGCTAATAATTGCACCTTTATCCCGGAGCTGTAATAAATCTTAATAAAACAGCGTACATACAATATCCCTTCGAAGACCTTTACTAAATTAAGTCTAAGTCTGGCTCTGAAATTGCATTGCGGTCTTATTGGTTTCATTGAGTTAATTAATTTAAGAACAGAAGTAGCTGAAAGTAAAGAACTTTCAGCATCGCATTGTATTTCAAAGTTAATAATTATGTTTTATATGTTATACAATATGATAAAAATGTTTGCGTAGTATATAACACGCACTCAAATGTAGGTAGAACTGAGCTGAGAACATCCGTCCCACAAGGCAAGGTGATTTTGTTTTGATTTTTTTGAATACGGTCTGTAACTTTATTGGGCGACTACAACATGGAACGTTCCTTCCAATACACGGAAACCTTAAACATTATGACTTAAACGTTGCTTGAACGGTGATTAACTACAAGAAACGATCCTAATCGACTAGCCCCGTAGCCAATAAGTGCATATACGGAATATCATTTACTAATTGTATCTAAAGTACATAGGTAAGTCCAATTATTTGCAATTGAAAACCAATTATATTAACTAAAAAGATTGCAAATATTTGTATCCAACTTTTAGAAACTGCAATAAATACTTACCTTAATCAAGGAACGAATATCAACGTACTGGGTACGACACTATTCTATTCAATCTACGGTTTCTCGAAGACTACTTGAGACTTAGGGGAGGCTTACGGAAGTTTGGTCCTAAGTGCAAGCTCTGAATGTCAATCGTACTCGCCGAGTGGTCTAAAGCACCGCCATTGCAAAACTGAACAATGTAGAATGAAGTGCATGCAGCCGGGCCGCGGAATGCACGGGGGGGTACAATCGAATTTACCTCACATAGTTTTAACTTTAACATAAAAAATAATGTAATAAAGAGCAATCGAGCGTAAAACGGAAGCATATGTTTAAAGCATGATTGGCAACTGCCGTTAGCAACGCATAGTGTTTACTTTTCTAGCACCTGTTCAAAGAGCAGGGTCCCATAATTATGTTATTTATATGAAGCGTAATTTGCGTATTTCACGCTTAAGTTTTTTTAATAGCTGCTTTTAAAAGCTATTAAAAAACTACGTAACTATTAAGTAGCTACGTTCCATTTTTAGATTATAATATGCTTTAACTATCAAAAACTTATAGGCATTACTTAGTTAAGTAATGCATTGTCTCTTTTGGTTATATTTAAAAGAGGTATAAATAAATAATAAATTCTTTATTTATATCAATAAAACGACATACACTTATAGAGTATTTATGTGTATAGTATTCCTTATTATAAATCAAGACGTATTAAAATTTGAGAAAGAGATTGACACCTTGTACACAATGATTCAACAAATTGATTGTATAGTACGACAGTGAAATTTAAGTTATCTAGGGCACAAAACATAAAGTATGATTCTGAGAAAATTACGAAAATACGTTAAGCATTGGTTGTTAGAAATCTATGAGCTTTTTATTAAATTTTTTTGTTAAATTTTAAGTACGTAGTACATAGGTTGTATAGGGATCCTACAAAAACTTAAGGATTCCAAGCAAACCTCACCTGCAAGTGGTGAACCTGCCGATCAAAAGACGAGGCTCTGGCGAACATAACATAACATAACATAACAGTAAGCGGCAATAGGCTTGCCACCCACGTGGGAACAACAATATAATTGGCGAAGTATAAGTGCCTACCCCTTCGGGGAAACAGGCGTGAATGAATGTTTGTATGTAAGTACCTATACGTGAGTTAGGCATAAAAAGGACAATAAGTTTTATCAATATTTTTATTTTATTACGAAATATAACAATTATACTACTCTAGTTCCAGAGTCGTGAAATCACGTCTATTAATTTGCAGCTTAAATAAATATCGAAACTCAGTATAGCATTTGCAGTATGGATTGTGAAACAAGAAACCAATCTTTAGCGCTTGATATTTGAAGAGGTCGTGGCATTAACGGCGGCGTTTTATCTTGTGATCCTCTCACATGAACATATTGATGGCCCGGACCTCGGCACACGAATTGCGATTGAAGGAGATACATCACTTCATCAATCTGCCGTAATCGGTTTTGCCTGAGAAAGTATCCATATAAAACGGGTGTTACAAATGTTAGCATGGGTTATAAATGATGACCCGTGATGAGTAAGAATCATTAACTTGTATCTATGAAATAATATTGCTTGTAGTTTAACATCCAGCAGCAGCAATATAATTTTACTAATACTTTATTCAAAAATAATATCGATTTAAAGGTTGCTACCGAAATAACCGGGTATGAGAGACTTGACAACTAATGTCTTGGGATAACGATGGATCGCAGTGCGGTGCTTGCTATCACCATAGTAACTATCAGATGTTTACCTACATGGTCTGATCATAAAAAATAAACATTGCATAAAGGATTCGTCTAATAAAACATGGTACCAAACGGAAGACGCATCAGATATGTCCACAGCGGCGAGTGGTTGCATTCATATCCAAACAATTTTAAAAGCACTCAAACGGAATGTTAGACAAGCATTAAAATTACGGTTAGGCAGTTTATTACACTGCAAATAAACGTGATCTCACGTCAGTTGAGTGAGTGTGTAAACGCATTGCGTCTGCTCGTTTAGGATGAGGAGCAAACGACCGCAATCAAATCACAATCATAGTGAAAGCTTTTAAATGGACAGTGGGCATTGCAGTCACTTGCGCATGATTCGGATATTAACCACTACAGTGTTTTAATAATAAAAGCAGAAATTTGAATTAGTTGGAAAATATAAATTTTACAAAATTTTCTTATTTTTAAAATACATACATACATGCATAATGTCACGCCTGTTTTCCCAAAGGAGTAGGCAGAGGCATATTATACGCCCACATTTCCCCAGTTATATTGTTGGCCCCACGTAATAGGTGGCACTTATCAGGAACTTTTATGTTCGCCAAAGCCTCGTCCGTTGATAGAATTCATAGGACCCTTATATACCCCAAGTCATTTTTAAGAAATTGCAATATAGGTAGTACACACCTACACATACACCTATCAATCGACGAATTGAAATCCTATTAAAACTGACCACCGGGCGATAGTCCGTCACTTCATAGATTAACGTAATGCTATTATATAACTAACTATAATGAACGTAACGTATATTTAACTATGATGAATCTTCACTACAAAGTAAATAATCTTCTACAATAAACTAAAAGTATTGCCTACCTAACAGATAAGCAACATTTTGTTAGATGAGTTGGAGCGATCAATATTAATAAGACTCGAGTCGCGTGTTATATCGACGTTCACCCCAACCGTCCCGCTGATCCGTCAAACACACTTATCAAGAATAGCAACCCCAAATTGCAAACCACACGCGCCATGATCAAGGTCGAGTACATAACATAAAGCCACAAATATAGCGTTATAAAGATAAATTGTCTGGGGATACAATTTGATTAAGAAAATGTATCACGAATGTTGCCTACGAATTTTATGGTCGGCACATAGACAGATGAGTTGTTATTTTTTAATGAACAGAACTGAGGCAAAAGGAAACGGGTGCGGTTTACAAAAAACAAGAAACACAAAACTCGTTTAAAAATATCAATTAAAAATTTTATTGCTGTTAACCACACAAGACGCTTACTTCTTTCTAGAGAGCGAAACAAAACATGGGCAGTAGTTTGGAGTTAGACAGATGTCCTCGTGGTGCGGTACCGTTGGGGTCACTGGGCATAGGAAGTGCGCATACGTAATTGTGACCAGCGGACACAATGAGGGGAATTGGCCAGTGCGCCGATTGTTGTGCGACCGACGCCCGCACCCATTGTCATTGATTGGATGAATGGGTGAATTTAACTAACTGCGACTCACAAAAACATATTTTCAATCCATCGCGTCATGTTTACCAAAAGTGCCACTACATTTAAAATTTGGATATTTAAAGTAAGATCATGTACGTTCGAAAAAAATACAAGATTCTTCTTAGAAAAGATAATGACAATGATGATATTGATAGTACTTATGTAGGCGGAATCAAATTGGTACAAAAGTAAATATTTGCTAACATTTTCATATATTTGAAAGAGGAAAACATGTAAATATTGGTTACACGTATCGAATCCTTCCTTATTTACAATAACAGTACCTAATATCTTTTTTTTATCAACAAAATTTCCCACTATTGATTTTAAAAATTAAATGTTTTTGGGTTAGGTTGGGTTTTCAGGTTTATTTTCGTGGTCGCTTAATTATTTATTGGGTTTTAGGTAATTCTAGAACATGTTTCAGTATTTGAAGTAGTGTACAAATAACAATGTGAAAGGAAAACTTATTGCAGCTTCGTTAGACTGGGCTCCGCCAAATTTTAATACAATAGTTAACTTTTAATTGGGTTCGTGGACATCAAATATGAAAATAAAAGTCGGCAAGTTCATTCAGACAATTAAGACGTAAGTAACTATGTACATTAATAAGATGGTTTTTAGGATTGCTCGTTGGACTGGCAAGAAAGAAACGCTTACAGATTGAAGAAAAACATTACTAATTAAATCTCCTAACTATAATACCTAGTAATGTCACTAGATCCAGTCCAGGACGCTTGTAGGTCAGTATACCTGCACTTCACTCCAGAGGTCGTGGGTTCGATTCCCACACAGGACAAATATTTGTGTGCATGAACATGAATATTTGTTCGGGTCTGGGTGTTTTCCTATGTATATTAAGTATCTATGTATTTACAAAAAAAAGGTGTTTAAGTATTTTTATCCGTTCTTTAGTATCCATAACACAAGTTCTTAGTTTTACTTATCTTGGAACTAAATAATTGGTGTGATTGTAAAGTAAGAGAATATTTATTTATTCGGACAACGTCGTGGCAGGTGTAACATCTCAGTTTAAAATTGACTCGTATTCGAAGGCATTAAGAAAGTACAATTTTTAAACTGTTACGCTTGACCTGTACCTTAATGTACGACACGCTCTCAAATCTTTTTAGGCTTTTCATTTAACTTGCCCTGTTAGTGTAGGTCAAATCGGGAAAGCTAAATTGGAATCAATTCAACACGTTCGTTTGGACTCAATTTTGGTTTACTTCCCAATCTTTACTGACACTGCCATAGTCAAAATACTATGGAGGTCTGATTATAGAGTAAAGCTATTTTCAAAGCTTCGAGAAAACCTGGAAAGAAGGGTTTGAAGTCAACAAATTTTCTGCGATATAAAAGCTTTAGAAATTAGTTTACTAAGTTATTTCTTGTATTATCAATATTTACAGTTTTACTGATTATTCTAACATCTTGACTATATTATTATCTACATAATGAAATATATGATATCAATTCATCTATTTTAGTATATTCAACTCATTCATCAGCAAATCCTGCAACTTATTTTTTTTCTACTACTGATTTTTGTATAGAAGCTTGTTTATAAAAAAATTAACAATCATAGCATACATTCTATGGAATATTCCTTAAGTGTATTGTCTGTATTCATATCAAATAAAAATTGGCAAAAATAGACCTTATGCGAACACCAATAGACAGCACAACGTGAACGTGCGGATGAGCCAATTTTCAACCAACGACTTATTATATTGCACCAGACAGTGCCCAATTATCGATTTAGTTAAATTAGCCCGGTCTATAGGGTGTGCAGTGCACTCTGTAGTCTGTTCATGATACTATCATTATTACTTTCATACTCAAGGGTAGGCTGCATGACATTATGACAATAGCCTAACTGATGATATGCTACAGCCACTTTATCACTCTACATTGATGATATTGTATGAAAACTCGCTAAATGGGTTGTCAAACTGTAGGCCCACATAGTTTTAGAGTTTATTATTTAACATGGACAAACTGTTGGGCCCTGACATCATAGTTTTAATAGTTTGAAATGTTTGAGCTAACATTTGCGTCCCGTTGAAATAACCGGACGTACCTCAATGTAACACAAGTTTCTATCGACAAAATGATTCAATGTATAAAGCATTTATATTAAAAATGAGTGAATCATAGCTTTTCGCGCCAAAAATATTAATATGATAAATATTTAAGGTCAAAATCACTAATTTTACGCCTGTTTCGCGAAGGGGTAGGCATTTCGCCACATTTCGCCAATCATATATTTGGTCCCAGGTTGAATATAAGTTTGCCAGAGCCTCGCCCGTTGATCGGCAGGAGCACCACTTGCAGATGATATGATTTACAAACCATTCTCCCTAACTTACGCATTTATATCAGTAGTAAAATGACATGTAACGTTCAGGTACTATTTATTTTAGCAACTACCACTTGATGCATATAGTATACGATATACTTTTATTTAGAATACATTAATAGATAAAAAAACATTTTTATTAGGAAAATTGCACTTGTTAGGTATTTAACGTAGCTAGGTAAGTAAGATTAATTCAAAAACCCTCTACAGCGTTTGTCGATAGCCCCCAGGTAGCACAAAGGGAAACGCTGCTGTCGAAGCGCAGAATTAACTTGCCAATAGCGCACACTTTCTGTAGACAAAGATACTTTGACAGGCGTTGGAGAGTACCTCGATAACACGCTTCCGCCAGGCTATAAATTGTTTCATTATTTTGTTACTTAAAAAGGTATTTAAAACTCATTTTATGGATTTAAAACGCCTTGCCAATAGCGCCACTTTCTGTAGACAAAGATGCAATGACGGGCGTTAGAGAGTACCCTGATAACACGCTTAGTCCAGGCTATAAATTGTTACATCCTTTCTTTACTTATTTACGTACCTAAGTATTTAAAACTTATTTTATAGATTCAAATGTCATTTTAACTGCCGAGTATATACTGACAATGTGGAACAGGTCCAAAATAAAATAAGCCAACAAGCTTTTCAAAATAAAAAAATCTGTTGTACTAAAACGTAACTCAAATATAGTTGTTTAAATTTTTAATCCTTAATTTTATTTGATATCGTTTAATTAATCCCATCTGTTTTAATTTAAAAAACTATAAAGCATTTCACACTCTTTTAAGAATTGAACCTCGGTGATAGTATTATATTATAATATTAAGTACTCGTACTTCACGGTGATTCGCGGCACGAGGAGACAGTTATGTACCCACAAAATATGTTTGTATAATTGACGCGCAAATGAAGTCCACGCAAAGGAGTTTTATAACGAAATAAAAAGTAAACGAAATGTTGACGGCTCACAGGTAATCTATTGAAACCGCTATGCATACGACGTAATCATGATAATGATTAGATTCTCGGAGGTGCGGGGCTCCGGACTGGGACCCCGGGGCGGCCACCCACCACGGCCGCTGTCTGCCCAAATGTTGTAATTAAACAACATCTCGATACATTTTGATAAAGCACGATACTGTCCAATTGGACTTTTACACGTTCAGATTTACAGCCCACGCTTCCAATTTGATCGACTTAATTAGATATCATTTAAGTAACAGCGTGATTTTAATTGGTTGAGTAAATGAAATCGTTTTATTTTTATAAACATTTATCAATTCGAGTTGTGATGTTGTTTCTTCATTAAAAACTCTTAAAAGTGACAATTTCCCTAATGGAAAGTAATAATAATATAGCTTTGAAAGTGAGGACAATCACCAAAAGGAAGGCAAATCAATGATGATCCAACCCATTATATTATAGGGAGAAGCGTCGCGACGATGGTTTAAATGAGAAATTACGGCGTCTGATAGCACGGTTCCTTAAGTGCCTTTGCAATTATGTCTATTGCTATTATAGGAAAGAATGTCTTTGATTAATGGTCGCAAAGTGGTAAATCTTTGAGAATTGAAAAAAACGTAATTTGTCACGGTTCAGTATCGGAAGGCAGGCAGCGAGGTCGTGCGACAGGTCCCCGATTAGCGACGCATCAGGCTCGGGCAGACAACTACCTGACTACTGCACTAGGCTGCTAATGGGAATACCACGCGATCGCGATGCCTCCGGCGCGACACCCGTGCCACTGCTGATCTCGTCATGGAACGTGCTATGATTACTGCGGAATCTACAATAGCTATTTTTTGCAACAATCCTATTGGAAATTAACTTCTGTTCACACATTATGTGTAAATTTTATTGATGACGATACCAAGCGAATCTTATTGAACATAGCTTTGCGAATGCAGCTATTGAAATAACAATACTTGCGATATAAACCACACGTTTTAAGCAGGTGCAATTTAAATATAATGAAACTGAAAACATTAATAATTGTTTTTTTTTATATAATTAATACAAAGTGTTGGTAAAATACATCCTATTCATGAATATAAATCATTTGTATTTCATCGCCTAGTATTGGATGTGAAACAGATAATAGACGAATGGGATGAATCGTGATGGGAGCGCTGCAGCCCGCTGGTACTCGTGACTTGTGAGTTTTGTTTGACCGAATACTGACGAACAATTATCGACACAGTAAACTAAGGTAAGTAAACAACTGGATGCACTCAAACGGAAAAGTTTGTATGTTTGTGTTACGTAAATAGTTTTTTTTAGTATTTTTCCAAACTAAAAAACAAAAGTATAACAAATTAAATAAATAATTAAGATATGTCGAAAATCGTCATCTATATATTATATAGCCAGGTCATTAATCAGCGGCTTCAAAATACTCGTAAAACCTTAATGTACTTAAAATAGAATAAATAAGTAAGTTTTATGGAGTGTTACTAATCTTTAATTAACTAAAGCTTCTGGGACCATTCCCTACCGGTGTTTTGAATAATGATATAAGTGTGTTTCAGTAAAGTACTCGATTTTGAAGAAATCAAAATCAAAAGCTCATAGTTGCAAGTTAACTATCGTGTCGTGTTTTGTTGTTTCTCGTTTTTTCGGAAGTCTACATTTGCGCAGGAATGGTCATAAAGTAACCGATGTTACATAATAAATTGTTTAATATCGTTACGCAAAATTAAATAGGCACCAAATTAATTTCTTTAGAAGGATAAAAACTCGAAGGTTTCTTATTAGGACGAAATCAGATACTATATGCTTTCACTGTGCAGCCGCCCGTCATGCTACGCCGCACGATTCGATCCGACAGGTGAGTAGAATACTATGCATGCCCGCCTCTACTACTACGGATACGTCACACTATTCGATATGTATTATTGTAACTTGTCACTTTACTAACCTACTAGAATTGTTATTCATTCTAATTCCAAAAGCGGCGGAAATCGGTAGATTGTTGGAGAGGAAAGCGGCTTGCAGGCCTACGTTCAGCAAAGCTGAGATAATAAAACCCTTTATTAGTTCTACGTGCAAATCTAAGAAAATACTTTATCTTAATTAAAAATGCTGCTTGTGTTGAAATCTAGAAGGTTAGGATTGTGTTCTGTAAAGGATTACGAAACCTATGTTATAGGAGTCCGCTATGTTATTAACAGTTATAAACAAATATCCATATGCAAATTTATCTCAAAAATTTTGAAAAGTTTTATATACATTTACCAAAAGCACCGGTATCTATTTCCTTTTAGTTTGACATTATCACCATGATTGCATAAATGCGAAGGTCTTTTAGGACGGACTTTTAATTTAACTTTGACTTTTTCCAACTTTTTCCAACATTTGCAACATATTAGTATTAACATAAGGATACTCTTTATCGCGAGAAAAAAACTATTTACTTAGCATAAGACTTAATTCCTCATGGGCAGAATGGCTGGCTGACAAAATAAAAAAAATTGTGCAGAAGATTTTTTTACTCGAATTTCTTTAATGTTATATTTCCCAAATTGGATTCAATTTCGTATTGTTACTTCTAAGTAGGTAATCCTGGTAGTAGCATTAGCAACAGTAACTTGCCATGTAAGTGTGCTGACAAACATTAAGTACATACCCCAACTTGGACTTAGTTACCGTTTGTGAATTATGGTAATCTAAAACAACTAAGTCAAAAGCAATAAACAACTCTAGTACAGATAATTATTTTAACCCTATTAAATTGACAGCCTAGAAATATACTTAGGCTATTACGAAAAATAATATTAAGTATAAGTTTGAAGAGTACTTTTCGTCAATGTTATTATAAAATTAATAATTGAAATTATTATTTATATTTGTTTATCAACATAGTATTTATGTGATAATACATGTCATCCTACTAATATTATAAACGTGAAAGTTTGTATGTGTGGATGGATGTTTGTTACTCTTTCACGCAAAAACTACTGGAGCGATTGTGATGAAACTTTGTAAGTGTATAGCTGCAGTCCTGCCCTATTAAATTGACAACCTAGAAATAAACTTAGGCTATTACGAAAAATAATATTAAGTATAAGTTTGAAGAGTACTTTTCGTCAATGTTATTATAAAATTAATAATTGTTATAATTATTATTTATATTTGTTTATCAACATTGTATTTATGTGATAATACATGTCATCCTACTTAATAGACTAGATAATAAATAGATAGATAAGATAGATAATAAATAGACACTTTTTTGACACATCTTTATCCCGATATTTCCACGGGAACGGGAACCACGCGGGTAAAACCGCAGGGCGCTGCTAGTGTTACACTTATGGTTTTTGCGATTATATTTTTTACGTACTAAGTACTGACAAACTCAATAATTATGACGACATGGTTTAAGTAGAACTTTGTGTTCTTCTAAATAATAAATATATAATAACTGTTTATTGTTATACGTTTATAAGAATTTTGTGGTACTGTTCCTTTAGATCATACAGACGAAGTCACGTGGTACCGCAAATATTTAATAAAAATACTGTAAATACACGTCTGAAGTATAGTGATTATAATATTTATATTATAAGTTTCAAGTTAAAAATAGATACATAAAATCAGGCCTGTTTCCAGACAGAGGTTCAACGACTGCAGGGGTAGGCAGAGGCATGATTCCCAAAATTCGCCAGATAGATTGTTTCTCACCTAATAGGTGGCCGGCTATTGCCGCTTACCGGGAAATTTTATGTTTGCCAGATCCTCGGCAGTTGAATGACAGGAGCACCAGTTGCAGGTGAGGTTGGCTTGGGCTCCTATGACGTTGATACGTGGTTCCTTATACACCAAAATATCATCATAGAATAGGTATTAAGGGTGTATAATTTTATTTAATAAAGAGGTTAAGAGCTGGCTTTCAAAGATCAGCTAAAGGGTTACCGAACAACATTCCCCTATCGAGCCTGCGGCATCGACTCGCTCCAGTAATTTTTGGAATAAAGTAATCATAAAAAGGGTATAATTCAACGATCCACTGAGTGGGGCACAGAGTAAGGCAATCAGTACCATTTACAATATTGTCTAGTCACAACATTAGCTATTGAAGTTATTTCTGATAATAATTTTAGGACTCAATTGTAAGACTACTTTTTGTTGACAAAATAAGAGAATCTCATGGCTTACTTTTTAACTAGGCCATGAGCTTGGTTAGCCATGGCTTTTATTACCGTCTAATGCTTATATAAAAGACTAAAGAGAAAATATGTTAGGAAAGACCGTAATACATATAATTACCTACATATATTACACAATTGGAAAATGTTTAACTTTGAAATGACAATATTGTTAAAATGAAGTTTCTTTTTTACTGAAAAAAGAAACTACATTTTTATTTTTATAAAAAGCTGATTTTAAATTTAGTACATCCAATTGCAAAAGATAGTATATTAGATAAAAAGGTAGCGTAAAATACAAAAGAAACCCAATTGAAGTTCTTTCCGGGCTAAAGTGTAATTGAGTATACTCAAATAATTATCTTTACTAGAAAAGCTTAAACACCTAAGTAACTTTTTGTGATGCAACATTTTTAAGCAACAACGCATCACAAAAAGTTTATTATTCAAAACTGATTCTATAAAAGTCAATTCGATATAGATTCACCTTGAAAAGAGGACAAAAACAAAGAACTCTTCTACGCACCCCTGTTCTATCCCAGTCATTATCCTAATTATCTTCAGATTGAGACGTTACGAAACACACAAATTGGTGCTCTACAAACTTGAGAAAAAAGTAGTCGGCCCAAGAAAAGATTAAAATAATAGATGTGATGCGCGACGATTTGCTACTTTTTGTGGTCGCACACTTTTACTGTGTTTATAATTTCGTCGCGCTAAGGATCAAAATGTGATGTTCTTTTCAGCTTAGAACTTTTAAACGTGATGAGGTTTTACAATTTGTCTATTAAAATAAAATTTTTGTTCGCACTTGATTCATTCATTTGTTTGGACAAATAATTATTTTAGAGATTTAATATTAATAAAAAATAAAATATGTATAATCGAAATTACTTCTAAAACTTACCTCCATTTCCGGCATTGGTGATCGTAACCCAGAAGTCAATGGTCTTCTCAGGTCCCAGCTCTTCATAGTCCCACTTCTTTTTAACTTTCACTACACCACTTGGTTCAACAGTAACCCAAGGATTTTCGTCCCGAATTTTGAATGTCTCACGATCAGTTTCCTTTTCGAGTGTAAACACAGCACGTCCCTCAACTTCGCCGTCAGCTTCGGTGAACTCGATACGTTTCGTAGGTCGGACGGCACGGGTAACGCGGCGCTTCTCGCGGTGAAGCGTAGGCAGCTCTTTATTATCGCGAACTACAAACTCAATGAAAACACGCGCGGGTCGACTTTTTCGGGAAGGAGTACCAGTATCGTGGGCGAATACACGGAGATCAGCTTCATGGCTATCTGGCTCACCAGCTAAAATCAACTCTCCAGTTTGCGGCACAATTACCACCAAGTTACTAGGATTCGCCAACGAATAATAGACACGGTCACCGTCAGCATCATACGCATGAACCTTCCCGATACTTGAGAATCTTACCCAATGTGCAGTGCCATTTGGACCGTTTGCATTCTGAGTCCCGTTGACTGCAAAGTAATATACATTCTGTTCGAAAAGAGGTTCATGATCATTCTCATTCATAACATCTATAGTGACAGGTAGGCTGGCTTTATTTGCTCCGTGAAGGTCTGTCGCTTGAATAATTAGGTCGTACGAACTTTTTTCTTCGGCATCTAATGGTTTCATAGCAATTATTTCCACATCACCTGTCGTAATCACAGATTTCACAGATGGTATGCTCTCTCCTGTGTCTTTATCTCGAAGAGAGAAAACTGAATTGCTATTTCCTTTCAATATTTTATAAGCAATGGGACCGACGTCTATTAGAGCTGTCGCTTTTATAGGCGGTAAGTCAACTGCAGTGCCAGGTATTGAATTCTCCGATATTTCCCCTCTTAAGTTATCTGCAGTTGCGAAATGCAACATTCTTCTTCGGTCCATCACAAGAAGATGAATAGAGTGTGCCGCACTGCTATAAGGAGTTTGTTCGAGAACGGCTAGGTTTAGAGGCTGATTTAGCAGAGGTTCAAGATCCGCTGTGGTCATCAGTAAGCCGTCGTCGAGAAGTGTGAAGAAAGAGGCATATTCAGGGTCCAATAGGGTGTATCTTGATTGGTTGCCGATGAAGTGCCGAATGGCATGTCCTGGACGCACGTCGTGCGGCAAGAGAACGATAGCACCCGTTTGAGCTATACTCAGGGCGCAGAGCAGGGCCCCGGCCACCACGGTGCGGGCCATAGTTGTTCTCTATTTCACTTTCAATTACCGAACCATCCCATACCTAGAACGTTACAATAATAATACCTTTAATTTCAATCTAGCAAACGTTTGCGAATGAAATCTCGACATCTGATTGATGTCTGAATGGATTAATAAACATCTTTTCTGATTCAAACTGCCGTGTATTAACGTGTTGAAAATGATTGTAGTATTAGCACGATTAAAGTAGGTAATTGGCAATTAAGAGGATGGTAAGAGTATTTAGCACCTTTAGTTATTTTAAGCCGTTCAAGTCATTTCAGAGTATCATGTCATCAAATAAAAGTGAAAGCACTAGTTTTAGACCTGGTTTAACTTTAAATATTGTTTTAGAATAAGCCCCTTATTTTTAATAGTTAGGTGGTTACAGTCGTATTTGGCACTTAATTTGTGCCATTAAACGAAAAAACTTATGCATCAATTACGCCTTCAACAGTGGTTTATTTTCACTCTGAAATGGCTTGAACGGTTTCAAATAACTAAAAATTATGGAGTGTAGTTCTACTCGTAGTATATTAATATTATCTCCAATATTAAACTCTTTTGCGATTTTTCTGCATGATAAACTATACATTTATAGTTATAGTTACTGCCACCATTATTTTTATCATTTAATTTTGAGAAAAATATTTGGCTACAATTGTAATAAGGCCTTTCTTAGATTTGTTTTCATTACATATTCCTGCACGTGAATGAAAGATACTCTTAGAGCATTTTTATGAGTTAAAAGAAATAACTTTGGTAAGTTTTAAATAAATATATCTCCTAATTGGATAGTTAAATATGCTTAAAATGGCTATAATAAGTTAAAAAATACCTTAGAATCGGGTTACTAATGAAGCTAAATAAACCAAGTAAAACTAAAATACTTCGATGCTTCTATGAAAGATGAATTATGTAATAGATCGTATATGTAACAAAATACAAAAATTGATTATACCTACCTACTAAAATATTTTAAGAAAAATTTTACCATGCGACGCACTTATTTTCAGTAATTTATTATTTACTAGGTAAGCACTATTATTTATGAATGTTTAATACAACATACGAGTAATTCTGTTTTTTTTTAAACAAATATCAAAAAAATGCAAAGAGATAATTTCGATTGGTGACAAAAAAACAGCTTTAAGGAGGTACATATCAACACATTTAATTTGAAAACATGTTTAACAAAATATTTCATTATTATAGCCAAAATTCGTTATTTACTAACCATAATAGGATGAGAAATGGTTCACATTTTTGGGAAGGTATTTGAAGCGAGCTGTAAACTTTGCTTGTATCCTCTTACACAAAGCCTAGCTGTTGAGAAGTGGGGCTTAAAAAAGTAAAGTTGTATACAATCTGGATATTTTATTTAACTTAATACTATATGCAATTTAGGTACAACAGTTACACATAGCCTCAAAGATATTTAATAAAAAAACTATCACGAGTTTTGTGATACGGTATTGTAAACAGCAACCAAATACTACAACTTATTAAAAAAATATAAATAGCTAAAATTTTGTGTTGGGATAATATAAAATTTATAACTTTAAAATTGCCAAGTTACAGCTTGCCTTCAATACCTATCCCAAAATGTCAACCGTGTCTCGTACTAGATGTTATTACTTGTGTTAATGGTGGTATTTTGATTAAATAAAATAACCGACAATTTATTTGAATTTAATTATTTTTCATACAACTCATAGAAAGACATGATATTGAATGTATAGGAGATTTTATTCCGAAAAATAGAAGAAGTTCTAAAAATACAGCACCAATCGTCCATAAATGTAACTACCTATTTGCATATTTTTCATCGAACATACCCTATGTCAAACAGGCAAATAGTATTTCTATTTATCCATATGATAGTCAGTAGATACATAGCAGAATCATTTTCATGAATGAATGTTTTATCGATTTTAAATAAGAGACGCCGATTTGAGGTTGTCAAAATGACTTATCTCTGCTCTCAAGGGCTCTCTGCGGGTTGGCCCACTAACGTAAAAAGCAAATACTATAACGAATATGCAAGGAAAGAGCTAGCTACTGCTAGGTCGTCGGGCAATCGTCGTAGGGCGGCGAGTGGCTCGTACACGCGAGCTTTATTTAGGCGGCGAGCGCGACGCCGGCGTCTCAGCGCGTCGCCGCCACCGCCGCCGATCAATACCCCGGTGCGCCGTCGCGCGACCTTTTCCAGACAATCTCGACTCTATGCACGCTCCCGTTCACGACACACCATCAAATATTCACACACTCGTTTTACTGAATAACAGTTCAAGCTATTTCTGCATAGCCGTTCCCAATTCCGCACATTCCACCTAATCGATACAGATCTGAGACTAATCATAATACTTTACCGCAGATAGAAATATCAGATGTCCAAAAATTTTGCGTGCACATTTTCACCACGTTAATACACAATTGAATCGTACCACTACACTTTATTTCATAAACATTTTCATTTATCAATTCACGGTTAACCTATCTCATCGTAGTAAACATGTGATCGAATGTAAACAAATTAATTAAATTTTAATACGATCGTACAATGAAGTTATCCCTATTATAATTGCCAACACAGTGTATTAATTTGTATTTTTACTAAGATATTTACAAATACGTACTTCGAGAAAACGGTAACACTTTTACGATATCGGAATGTTTGACAGTTGCGCACTGAATAGTGACGTACACTACGCTTACGGGCAGCGTCGAAACGCGACTGGAGTTGAGAGAAAAACAGCGCGGCGCGCGCGCGTATCGAGCGCACCCCGCCCGCCGCCGCCCCCGCGGGACCACCCCCTAGCCCGGCTAGTACGGACCGACGGATGACGGAGCTTCGCCAGCAACCCCTCTGCAAAGTTGCATGCACTAACCGTTTGGGACGTTCCCCTCATTCTTTTCTAAATATTTCTAACACATAAATTTTGGCGATATGCACCGCTCATATTCTATTATGCAACGTGAACCGGGACGAAGCCAATTCCACACGGGTGACTGAAATTAATATCAGAGCAAATATTACTCTTTTATGTAGTTTTATACTACTGCACTTACCTACTCTAAATATTAAGCTTAATGGAATTTACTGTGTTTACCTATATTTTTTGTATTCGCATTCCAGTACTTACTCAAAGCCAATTACCTACCTACCTACGATTCCTGCGAGCGATGAACCCACATTAAGAATAAAACGTTAACACTTATAGCGCATTTACACAATCGTGCTCGCCATTCGCCTCGGCACTCGACGAACATTCGACGAAACATTCGTATACGAGTGCCGTCGCGAACTACTGTTCACACATTCGCGGGGTGAATCATTTTGACATTCGCACACGAACATGGAGGACGTGAAAATAATAGCGGCATGCGCGCTACATTTATTGAGTTTATACAATTATTTAGATATTCTGCGTAAAAATGGCGTAGCGTGTCATCGCAATAGAACAGGGTTTCTTAAACTTTATGCAGTCACGGACCACTAACTGAATTCAAAAACCTCTACGGACCTCTGTCAAAGAATATTTTAGGAAAAAAAAAATGGTTGCCTGTAAAGTCGTTTTTACGGGCAAAGATTTTACGTGACAACGTCTTTTTCTCGGTAGAATATTTATTGATATGAATATAATTAAATTGCACAATAGGAACAAGGAATTCTAGTGCTGCGCGCGCGGCAGACCGATCATAGTTGAGTGGGAGAGAGACGCAAGGCATTCGCCGGGCCTCTCTCTCGTTCGGTGACTCATCGTAACGTTACCGAGCGTTACACTTTTTCATAAGTGACTCCCAGCCGCAACCTAATTTAAGACGTTGTCACGTCAAAAAACCTTTTATGTAGTAATCAGTTTCATTGCACAAAAATCTTTTATTGGTAGTTTACTTTCACTTAGGCACTAATACTTAATTAGGTAAAACAAAACTAAATTAGTGAGAAGGATGCTCTTGTTTGGCCTCAATGAGTACGTTAAATTGTGGACTTGTCTTCGATAAGGCAAGGCGCATGTCATCTTTAACGTTCAATCGATTGCGATTTTTTGTTTTTATTGACAGTAGAACCGAGAATCCTGCCTCACAAAGATATGTAGTAGCAAATGGTATCAGAACGGATATAGCTCGTTTGACCAGAATTGGGTAAGCATGACTCAAAGAACACCAAAACTTACCAAGAGCTTTGGCTATGTTCGTAGTACATATACCCGCAAACAGACTAACAGACGCGATCAAACAAGCGAAGCGTGAGTTAACTTATTACTGCACAGTTTTCTGATAAATATATTAATGTTTACTGAGCTGCTGCGGACCCCTGACACTCATGTTACGGACCCCTAAGGGGTCCATGGACCCCACTTTAAGAAACCCTGCAATAGAACAATGTAAGTACCTATTTAATCTGAAATGTTGAACAAAAAATTTATTGAATTACACATTATGGTAAATAATTCATATCTTCTACTTTGTTTGTTGATAATTAACGTTGTTTTAGCCAAACTATGGATTTTATGATTTTAGCTCTTCCTTTTAAAAAAGTTCTAGGAATTCTACAATTAGCACTTCACTCCACTCCATTTTGTCTACACGTCTTGTTGGGTCGGGCGCTAGCTGTCAACTGAATGCAGGCGAATGTGTAAACAGTAAGTTCGTGTTCGCCATTCGTGCCCTTTGATTCGCGTCCGAAAAACCGCTCCCAACGCGAGCGCGCGAATCGCGATGCGAAGCACGAGGCGAATAGGGAGCGGACTGTTTACATATGCGTGTTCGTTATTCGCCTCGCCATTCGCCTCGCGATTCGCACGATTGTGTAAATGCGGTATTAGGTATTTCTTTTGCGAGTAATTTATATGATATATGATGTGTAAAAAAAGTGTGATGAATGTGACCATACTTCTTCACGTAAAATAAATATGATTAGGGGTAAAGGATAAATTAAAATCTTAATATGTTAAAAATAACTAGCAGATTCCTCTTAATTGCACATTTTTCACATATTTATATTTTTTTATTCCTTAGTGCCATGCCATACATAGCTTTTGGCGACCTATGGCTAATGTTATTGCCTTGGTCTGGCAATATAGCGGTCCACAGAGCTGCTACGAGTCCAAAATTGACTGCAGCGCATCGGCGAGCCCGCTTGCAGTTTGTATGTGACCACGTAGACTGGACCATTGAGCAGTGGAGGGCTGTTCTTTTCTTAGACGAGACGATAGTGTGAAACCACTGACCGACGCCTTGGATACTCCTTTTTGTTACCTTTCTAATGATACCCAACACTATCCTCTAAATAAAGTTTATGACATACTTATTAAAATTTATTTTTAAAAGGTGCGATTTTTTTGACGCCGAGTGTAATATAAGTGAGAGGTAGAATCTTTGTATTAAAACAAAACACAAAAATTGGAGATCTAGCCCAAGCGCGTAAAAATATACCTACATCACAGATCACGGCAGTATAGATATTATTTTCCAAAATACCTATGTAATTGTAAAGTCGATTATTTTTGTCTAAATATAGTGAATTTTTATAGACTTCTTCGGCAACGTTTGTAAACATAAAGAAAAGTGGCATATTACTTACTGTAAATAATAGTGTTTTTTTGTGTTGATTTCAAAACTCCATAGCTCAGCATGCTATGCCATCAAAAAGATAAGACTCATAACAGACGAAGAAACAGCTAGATTAGTTTATTTTAGCTATTTTCATAGCATTATGTCATATGGTATGTTATTGTGGGGATCTGCTGCGGACATACATAATATATTTGTACTACAAAAGCGCGCCATAAGAGCTATCTATAATCTTAAGTCCAGAGATTCTCTTAGAGAGATGTTTAAAAGAATTAACATATTAACGGTTGCATCTCAGTATATATTTGATAATATAATGTATGTTCGCAAAAACATTAATACATTTGATAAAAATTCAAAAGTACATAATTTTAATACTAGGAATAGAAATAAGCTCTCTCTGCCAAATTGTCGACTTCACAAAACTAAAAATTCATTTTTGGGTAATAGTATCAGATTTTTTAATAAAATTCCGCAGGAAATAATTGATCTACCATTGGCAACTTTTAAAACTGTAGTTAAAAAGCAGTTTCTTCAAAAGGGGTATTATGCTGTTAATGATTACTTATCGGATAAACAAGCTTGGGCTTAACATTTTCAACTTGTATGTGTATATTAGAATAAAAAGTCAACCAGATCATTGTCGTGACCATCCCTTATTGTACAGGCTCAGCTCAGTTTCACAATACATACTTACTTGACTGTGATGGAAGGTTCCCTTAGTGCTACTTTATTGGTTACAGCTTCGGGGGACCCTTTCAGTATCATCAAATTTACACTGTGTGTGTCATGTAACAAAAATAATTTAAAAGAGCATAGCCTGTGAGTTTCTTGTCAGTTCTTCTCACAGAGCGGAGGCTCGGAACTGGCACTTAGATTCACTTACACCTAATTTTTATTTATTTGCATGTAAGTGAATCTAAGCTTCGTGATTTCAGGGTTGATATATATTTTTTTTCAATTTTTATATTGTTTTGACGTTTTCAAGTGCTATGTAATAGTTTATGAAATAAAGAACTTTTTACTTTACTTTTACTTTTACTTTACTTTACATAAACGTAACTTTTATAAAGTCTCCGCTACTTTATAAAACTTATTTACGAAAAAAAACTAATATCTAAGCTACGCTTAGTTTCAAGCGCAGTGTGAGATACCAAAAAAAATTATTTAAGCCGTCTGTGATGAAGCTGTTTGGATCCGATCGGCGAAATGCAGCATAGTTCACAAGCACTTCATATCGAGCGCTTCTGTGCTTCGGCCGTTTATCACTATATTTGGTAGTCGTTCAAGTCGTGAATAGGGATCATCATTCAAAGCCTCAGGAACCCCAGCCAACCTTACTTGCAAGTGGTGCACCTGCCGATCAATGGACAGGACAAGGCTCTGGCAGACATAGAAAAATGAGTGATCTAAGGAGCTTTCTGATCCCATCCCGCCCTCACCTTTCCTCTCCAAACATCACGTGCTGGTCTTAGGAACCATCCATATGCTTTGCAGACTTTCAGCACTCAAACCAAGAAATTTGGTAAGTCGTTCTGTTTCGACAGTGTTAGTAAAGTTTCTGTGTTAGACCAGTAAGCTCTAGAATTTCCTGAATTCTGTAGTCCCGGGTCTTTTAAGTGGGGCGTGAAACGGCACGTATGTAGTCAATCATGCGTGGGTGCGCTTTTTACCGTACGTACTTCACGGTGTGAAGCGCCTTAATTTTTTTGGACTGCGTTAACTGCTTACCATTAGCCAAGGTGTAGTCATTGGAAACGTCAAAATAAAATATCAAAAAAACGAGATATAAATACACTGACATTACGATGCTTAAATTCACAACATGTTATTTTTTTTTATTTAAGTAAATTGTAAGACCTAGTTCCGATCCACCTGCGATTTGCGAGTATGACCCGATACCCTCTTACCTCGGTTCGTGCAGGAGGCCCGTGTCAGTAGTGGAACGTTATTGGGTTAAAATGATGACCTAACCTGCACGGATAGGGCGTCGAATGGTCTACTTCGAGGCTACGATTGATAAACCTCACGTAGCGAAGATAATCGCGAAAGCCTAGGCCACGTGATGACAGCTGCTCAACTGGACGTTCACATTGGGAGTGAAACTCGGGGTCTAGAGAAACTATCATTACTTATGCAGCTCCAGCCTGGTACGCCACTAATGAAGAAATAGCTGGAGGTATTCCATAACACTACCATTCGCCACATTCCTCGAGTCCTACGCTACCCGACGGACGCCACAGTCGCAAGGTTTTTGAAATAACAGAGCGTTGAAGCCTTTGGAAGTCGCTTGGCGGTACTTACGGCTACGATCACATTTGTGAACTGGTACCTACCGCTGCACGCTCGACCACCGGATGCCTAGTAATATGGGATTTGACCTGAGATCTGCTTGCTGATTTTTTCAGGAATCAGGTCGTAGTTGTAGTCCCAGACAATACCGCATCAGACTAAACAAACCCCCACAACGCCGCGCCCGCGCGGTCTCTATCGGGCGCCGTTTGAGAGAGGAGTTTGGTTGGTTGGTTTGGGAGGTTTTTTTTGTTTTGGTGTTGAATCACGTATTCATGTGAATAAATTTATATATTAAGACTACTACTAGGTACTACTTTCTACTGCGTTCTCCAATTTGTCTGCTCTATTGAAATTGGTGTGTACGTATAATTATGTGTTTTATTATGGTCAATATGAAAATCAGTACATATTTGAGAGTGGTATATTGTACATTGCGGTTTTATTACTGAGGCAGTTAAAATTTTAATAGTAGACAAGTAGTTTTAAGCGTAACAACAACCAGTGTGGGATCTGCGGGTAAATCATCATATTATGATACTGTTCCTAATTATTTCCTGTTCACATTGTCAAGTAGATCCTTCTTCTTCTTCTTCGTCTTGTAGGCTTTTTCCGCAATTAGACGACCCATGCGTCCATTTTGCGTAGAAGGGTGAGAGCTGGATTACTCCAGCCATCCCAGATCCTCCAGGAATCCTATCAGCGCCTTAACGTCGCTGAAGGCTTCTGGAAGGCTGCCTGGTGTCTTCAGGAACCTCGCCCGGCAATCAGCCACCACCCTGCATTCCAGCAAGAAGTGTGCGGCTGTCTCCTCAGTCCCCATGCATGCTCTGCACAGAGGACTGTTTGTTATACCTACCTATGTTAAAAAGATATCTGTTAAAGCTACCATGACCCGTTAGAGCGCTTGTGACCAGGCGCATTTGAGGTTTTTTAAGCTGCATCAGTTTTTCGGAGAAGCGTGGTTCGATCCTCGGTAGTGCCAGTTTAGCTTGCCTGCAATCCTCCCGGCCTGCCCAGAGAAGATTGTGCAGGTATGAAGTATGTTCATTTATTCTGCTTTTGAGCCAGTTTATGGGTAGTGGCAAAATTGGTTCTTGGCCGTATGGCTTGATGTTAGACCCTCTTTTCGCTAAATCATCCGCAATGTCATTACCCCTATTGCCACTATGCCCTTTAATCCATCTGAGGATTATTTGATTGAGATGCCCTACTTCGTTTAAGATTGTATGGCATTCTTTGGCAAGACAAGAATTTTTATTTTTACGATTTAAAGCCTGTAAAATAAATTTGCCATCTGAAAGAATAATATTGCGCTTATCTGATACCTTCCTGTTTGCTATTGCCTTTGCCGCGATGAGCACTCCCACATTTTCCGCTTGGAACACAGTGTGGAGCTCGCCGAGTGGCTTTACAATGTTAATATTTAGGTCTTCAGAGAAAACTCCCGACCCTGTGCTTTTTTTGTTTTCGAACCATCCGTGTAGATGATCAGAGATCTATGAAGTTCTGCTGGATCATCAATTTCCGAGAGTTGGATTTCGTATTTCTTGTCATAGATGAAGGCGGGCTCAATTCTGTCGCATGGGGCTTCCACCAACGGTGTATTGGCCCAATCATGTATTAGGTTCAGAAAATGTTGAGCTGCTGAAAATCTAGTAAGTTTAAGCTGTTGTAGTCTTAAAGCTGATTGAGCTGCTTCTTGTTGAACAAACAAGTGAAGAGGGGGAATGTTAAGCATGGCTTTCATGGCAGTAGTCGGTGTAGTTCTCATGCAGCCTGTAATTGCACAACATACCTGACGTTGGAAACTTTGTAGTTTGTTGGTACAAGTCGTTAATTTCGTTCTGGGCCACCATACCAGTGATCCGTAACTTACCATAGGTCGAATTACAGTAGTATAAAGCCATCTAATATTTTTTGGGGACTGTCCCCATTTTTTGCCTATCCGTCTGCGGCATTTCCATAGAACGATGCCTGCTGTTTTCAGTTTTTCCTCAATGTGGCTGTTCCAACTTAGTTTGCCGTCTATTCCGATTCCAAGGTACTTGACATCAGTTGAGATTGTTAGGGTAGTACCAAACAGATTCCCCCCCAACTGGTCTCCACCTTGGCGTGGTGGGGGGGCTAAGTACCTCCTAAAAGCCGGGAAAATGTAACGCCCAGAGACCGACGACTCTGGGTGCCCTTAGTACTGACTACCGGGGGGGAAACTAAGAGGGACCTATGGAGGGCGCAGCGGGCGGGCCAGGGGGGCCCGTCAAGCAGCGCCAGGAGGGTCTTAGGCAGTGGGGGCAGGGGGCCCCTGCTGTCTAACCATGGACCCTCCGAGCAGTTGGCCACACACGCTATGGTCGCACAAGGAGGTAGGAGGGGCGCGTCCACTGCGCCTCTCTGAGGAGGTTCTCCCGGTTTTGGTCCGGGGGACGTTGGCCGCAGGCGGGTTGTCAGACGCTGCAAAACAGGTACTGGCCCCCGTCTTTTTGTCAACAGGCGGCGGGCGTCGTCGGAAGATTTTTAGTGGGTATTACTGCTGGCAGTCGCGTCTGCCGGTGGTGAGCCCCACACCCCCTTTCGGTCCCCCTTTGGCCGGAAGGCAGTGCGTAAATGCATTTTGTTACCGACGTAAAAAAAAAAAAAAAGTACCAAACAGATTGGGGAGACGGAATTCTCTTAAGTTACGTTTGTTTGTGAACATGACCAGCTCCGTCTTACCTGGGTTTACGCTCAGGTCATGCTTCCTGCACCATCTTTCCACTAACCTGAGTGCAGTTTGCATTAGGTCACATGTGGTGCTGGTTAGTTGTCATCTGCATAGCCTATCGTGTAGAAGTACCTAGAGTTTAGTTGAGTGAGTAAGTCGTCGACGACCAGCTTCCACAGGAGTGGTGACAGTACTCCACCTTGAGGGCATCCTCTCGCGACTATTGCACGCTTGTCTCCTGCCCCACTCACTCCCACTATTCTACACCTCAGCATGTTAAGTATCCAGTCAATGAGAGCTTTGTGGACATGATGTCTGGCCAGTGCTACCTCAATGCTGGAGTAATTAATTCTGTCAAAGGCTCCTTCTATGTTAATGAAGACCCCCAAGCAAACCAGTTTATTTTGTAGGGCAAAGTCGATCTTACCTATGACTTGGTGTAGAGCTGATTCTGTTGACTTACCAGCGCAGTACGCATGCTGGTTAGGCTGGTTGGGTGTCTGCGTAGTATACCAATACGCAGATGTCTATCGCACAGTCTCTCCATGCATTTTAATACGAAAAATTTACCTGGTTTTGGAACTAAAATACTCGTAAGTTGTTCGATAATTCAGATATTTTGACTGGTTAATAAGATACAGAATTTCGATAAAGCATTCTATGAAAAATTTTATCTGTGCCTGCTGCTTTAAAAGGTGAAAAACTGTTTATAGCCCACCTGACCTTTTGAGGTGTCACGACCCCCCGAGCGATCGACTTACTATCCGCAGTCGGTGCTAAGTAGATCCTAAACTTTTTTGTGTATGAACCAGGCAGATCAAGAACTTTAATTTAATTTAATTCATCTAGCTCTTTACAAAATATTATATCCACTTTTTTTTTTAATTCATAGACAAAGATTTGGAACGAAGTAAAATTCGTAATGAAGATTACACATATTAATCCTGAGTGGGAATCAAACCCACAATCTTAGAAGCAGATCTACTTACCTATTCTCCTCTTTATTAGATGTCACACTTAATTTGGTAATTAAATTACTTTAATGTAATTAAAATAGTAAATAATGTATCAATGGAAAATTACTTTAAGGTGACAGATGTACAAATAAATGTTTCTTAAGGGGTAATGTTTGATATTACTGTAACTGCAGTCCCACCACGACTGTCACCAGAAGGATAATTGGTTATAAACACTGTTAAATGTAAAAATTCACAAAAAGTGATGTGATTGTTTGTTTGAAAAGTTCCAGAAAAGGCAAGGTGACATTTGGTGTTGAACCTAGTTTCTAATAATATTTGTATGTTTTGACATGCTACTAGTTATTGAGGTTTCAAGTAATTTTTGCACTAAACTATTTACACTTTACTAAAGTTTATAAATGATACAGATTTTATTATAAACAATTTTATATTAAAAACAATAATTTGTAGACTAGTACAAAAATAGCCAAAGCTAAAGCACTGAGCAAGAATTTGAGACTTAATTAACATATCAATAAAATATTCTTAACTATTACAAATGTCATAATATACTTTAAGATACTGTACACATTACAATGTGTCTAGTGCCAACGTGGTGTGTAAAATATTCATATTCGCACTAAGTGCTAGCTAGATATATATATAATTTTATATGTTATGAGTAAAAGGTTTAGGACTTATATTGTCATTACTATTTTTATAACGAATCTCTTTGATTGTCAACTGTTTGCCCTGGTGTATTCTTTGTAAGTGGCTTCTCATATCGTATGACCTTGAAAACGAACGTAAACAAACAGGACATTGAGTTTTTCCAGCGTGCGAGTCTTTATGTAATGTCAGTGAGGTCGGGTGCTTGAATCCTTTGGGACATAACTGACACCGGAATTTTGCCAAATCTGATTCTGAAAAGAAATAATCATTTCCATTTTCATAAAAGTAAAATAACAACAAAATTATGTCGCTTACAACAATACTCCAAGCTATTATTGAAGAAAGCTAGTTTCTGACTTTAATAATTTGTGATGAATCAATTAATTCTGATAAACACCAGAAAAATACATTATATTATTTATATTTTAAAAAAAACTTTTTTCTGTAAATTTGGAAATGTAATTGAATTTTAAGTTTTTGTGTCGATTTAAGTGAAATGCAATGATATTGAAATTATTATTTTCATTACTTTCATGTCTATGCTTTTCTTCAATTATTGTATTTGAAATTAGGAATTGTAATTCATAGATTTAGACATAGATTTTTTAAAATTTTATCGTTTGAAAGTCAAATGGTTATGTGCTGGTCTAAATTATAACACTTGTCACCTTTATTATATCCTGATTTGTGCACATAAATGATTTGATTTACACATAACATATGTTCTATAAAATGAAGTTTTTGTGGTTTACCTGAGCTACTTTTCTCAGAGAGGTCTTCAGCTGATGTTGATTGCAGGTCGACTTGCATTTCCTCACTGGGGGTCGGTTTTGGTTTGGCTACTTCAGGGTCTGTTTTGGGAATGTCCGATTGAATGTTTGCAGTTTCTGTTTCCTGAACCAATGGTTTTGGAGATGCTCGTTGTGGAATGTTCTCTTCTTTATTGCTCTGTATAGTAGCCAAGTTTATGGGTTCGTCTAATACTATAGGCACAATATCATCAGCCTGTTTACTCGATTTTGAACTTAGGTCTAAAGATGTAATATCATTTACTCTAATCTGAGTTTTAGAAGATTCATCCTCCGTATTATCTGTTAGCCCTTTAACTTCTAAAAGTTCAGCTGTTATTAAAAAGGATTCCAACTGCTCCTGAAATATATTTACCTCTCCATGGTACATAAAGTTTACAATTGCATTTAAGTCTTCGTATTTGAAATTTCTAAATATTATCACAGGATGTTGGCAAGGGTTTTCCTTAAATATTTGTTTAAAATAGTTACTACAGGCTGACAACAACATTTTATGAGCCTTTATTTTACCACCATCACAGCAGAGGGTCACGTCCACAAGATCATTTTCGAATCTCAGCACGTTGAAAGCTTCTGTCACGTGACAAACATAATTATTCCAACGCAATGAAAATTGTGGTGCATTATTCATTATATCGCAAATGTGCAATAGTAAAGTTCCAGGCAAATCTTCACGTTTCAATAGCTTTTTTTGTAATAAATAGACTGACTGGGTAGGTAGGTACCAATCGGAAACTTGGAAAGTGAATTCTGGTCTGTCAGTCCGCTGTCATAATTTTGTGTACTTGTTAGTTTTTTACTACATTGCAATAAATATATATATTCTGCCTAATTTATCTTTCCTCTTCTTATGTATTGAGCAGAACAAAACCTACAAGTTAATTTTATTGTTATCTCAAAACTAAATGAATATGCTAATATGGAGCATGGTCTAACTTGCGTGGACAACACTACTCATACTCGCTCGATGACCGCCGGTAAACTCAATATAACCAGAGTATACAATAATTATGTTGAGAGGACTATAAAAAACGGCTTCCATACCTTTTAAATAGTATACCTGAAGCCATTAGAACGGAAAAAAAACAAAAACAAGTACAAAGCAAATTTTAAAAAACACTATTGGTGCAAAATTGTAATTTCTTTATTTATGAAATTAGTCCTAATTAGTATGAAAGAGTGACCCACAGACAAACCAGTCAAACGGTTTTTTGGGATATGTTTTTTGGAACTTGCAATATTTAAGGAAATAAACGTTTTATCTATATATCTATTTAGAGCTTATGACAAAGGTCACTCTGCTCAAGTGGCAATGAAAGTGCAATCTAAACAAATTATTATTAAAATGTAAGAAATGCTCGTAGCTCTTCCGTTCTAAGTGGTCGAAAACCAAAGGGAAAAAGTATTCATAGAGGTTAGCCCCTTGAAAGGTTCTAGTTTGTTTCGCGCTCCATGCTTCGGAAGAAACTTAAAGCCGTTTGCCCCGATTATTATCAAATATGGTAGCCGTTAAGCAATAGTAGAAGACGAAATAAGTGGCTAAAAAAGATTTACATACCTGCGTCCACCTATCCGCACTGTCATGAGGAGGACGTTAATTAACTGATATGGGGAGATAACTAAAATTTAATATTTCATTGTTTTATATCTGTGTATAAGTAGTAACCTTTTTTAATTTTATTTTATTCTCATATTATTTGGACAAGTTCGGAGAAGAGTGAGGAGAACTATCATAGCTTCAAAATTATCGCACCATGAAGCAAATACAGAGACAGTACGTCTTTTTGGTTTGCATCATGATGCTATTGTGCGATTGCTTTGTAGCTAGGCTACTCAAGGGCTTTATATCTAAATACTCTTTGTTTGTAGCCGTCAGTAAGACGTCAGAAAAACTTGAAAATGACATTTAGATAGTTGGTGCTTTGGCCTCTTGTTTTGTACTTATCTCAGCTGCTTGAAAGATATTATCAATATCAATTAAACTTTAAAAATTCTAGAATATCTTATTCCTTCTATTTACCATTTCTCTGTATCACTAAGCCATTTTTTTTGTTTGATATTTGATTTTTTGTTGTATCGATATGGTAAGTGTAATTTTTAGTTACAACAACATTGTATCTTAATTTTCTTTAATTTTCTACAACTATGATTATTTATAATTCACAGCACGGCAGAGTAAAAGTTCGTACATCAGAAGAGGAAAAAGCTCGCAAGGATAAGGAACGACAAGAGAAGCTAAAGGTGTTCAAACATGCGATGAATAAAATCCAGACCAAGGTTTTGTTATCCAATTATTGTAATAGATTGTTACTATGAACCACTATTCTTTGTAAATTCACTAAGTTTGATTTATTTTAATAGATATTCAGAACATGTTATTATAATGTCTGTATGTGTTAATCCTCAGTTCAACACACTCTGCAGTGGTAGTGTTTAATTTAGGTCTGAATATTTCATAAAAAGGTTCTCTTATTTCCCGTTTATCTCTGAATACAACCTGTCTTATGAGTAAACATATGTATAGACAGTAACTTATTAATTCATTATTATAAATACTTTAAATTAATAATTAAAATTATACATTGCAAATGGGTGCCCTATAAAAGGTCTACATATAATATAATAATATGATAATGCTAAAATAGATCAATGTGGCATACTAAAAATACAATTAAATTGTGTTTTATTTGTTAGAAACTTTTTAATATTGTTTTTTCTAATTACAGAGGCAACAAGGTGAATTAGGTAAAGAACTTCTAGAAATAACTGGAAATGTTCTATCATCCAATCCAGATATTTATACTCTTTGGAATGTCCGTAGAGAGATATTAACAATTTTCAGGTAGGTTTATGACATTTACTATAAATATCTCTTTATTTTATAATAGTAGAAAAGCATATTTTATAACAGTACTGTATAAGGTAGAAGCACTTTCAAAGAATTCTATCACCTGACGCCTTGCTCAAGGGTGCCGTTAAAGGTGACTATGGGAATAGGCTACTGTCTAGTGCCCATGTGAATAGGATCTTGTCTAGTGCTTATGTGGGTGAAGGCCTAACCACCTGTCACTATTTGACACATTTTACTTTCTGTCGGCTAAAAGTAAACTTTGCTACAACATGAACCTGTCTAAATAGTTGTAGAATGGTTTCTGCCAACTCCTAAGTGAATATATGAGTGTGAGATAATTGTATGTAGAAAATTAATATAATACTTCCTATATTTCAGTAAAGATGATACAATGCAAGAAGGTATAACTCAAATGTATGACTCAGAGTTGCAATTAACAGAATATTGTTTGAAAATAAACCCAAAATCGTATGGGTCTTGGCATCAGCGCGAATGGGTCCTAACAACAAGATCCGACCCTGACTGGAGTACAGAACTTGAATTGTGCAATAAATACTTGAAATTTGATGAAAGAAACTGTAAGTATTTTATTTTATATTTTATTGTATTTTATTTAAACCAACATTAAATAGTAACTTGTAATAAACTCATTTTTTTTAAAATAAAATATGTCCATGGTTTACAAATGTATTGCTGAATATATTTTGAAATATTAGGTAAATCATAAAAGCTGTTATTTTTGAAAACCTAGTTATGTTTACTTATGCATTGTCAGTTTGCAATATATTTTTTTAAAGATTTTATCCACCACTTTTATTCACCTTTTCAGTCCATACTTGGGATTATAGAAGATTTGTAGTTAGTAAGTGCAAGCCTTCTCTGAAAGATGAGTTTGATTATACTACTGAAAAGTTGTATGATAACTTCTCTAACTATTCGGCATGGCATTATCGAAGCAAGATGCTGGTGGAGCTATATCCTGATGTAAGAGGTAACATTGATCTTCCTGATGGAACGTAATTAGATATTTTATGTTTTATTGTAGATAGATAGATAGATAGAAAATTCTTTATTGTACACCAAATTAAAAATAAAACAAAAAAACAGTTGCAAAAGAAAAGTGATACAATTGGCGGCCTTATCGCTTACAGCGATTTCTTCCAGGCAACCTTAGGATGGAGAGTGATTATAATTAAATGAAACTCCCCCGGTGGTGTAGAAAATAATAAAAATATATAGTTGTATTTTTAATAAACATAAACAAAAATAAATACTATTAATTTAATTAAATAAACGTACATACATAAATACGTACATGATATAGGAACACTGAGCAGCAGGACATTACATTACATTACATTGGTTAAAATTAATTAAAAATATTGTTTAGTTGTCATTAGAATATTTTGATAATCATTCGTCCTTATCCTCCAGGATCTTGGTTTTCTAGACTCCTTGATTGCCACTCAGCAACATTTTTTGGTCTCTAAAAAATTACACTAAGTTATTTTTTTTAAATTACTCTTTTCAGGTGGTAGACCTATTGAAGACAGCCATCACAAACATGAGCTAGAAATGGTTCTGAATGCAGCTTTTACAGATCCTTTTGATACAAGTGCCTGGTTCTATCAAAGGTGGTTATTGGGTAAGATAACTTAAATCCTGTAAATTACAGTATCGATTTGGGATAACCTGTAAATGTTTTAAATAAACTAATAAATAACTTAAGGGGCTTTTTCTACATTCTATATTCACTTCAAAACAAATATCAAATAAAAAAATCCGTAACACATAAAGATTGATAATACACAGGATAGTCCAAATAGTGATGTCCAAAATGAAAAATCACACCTTTGTCCATCTGAAATACCCCATGTGTGTTCCGCGATTTTCAAAATTATTTTCGAGTTATAATTTTTTGAGATTTTTCACCTGGATATATAACCACCTACATTAAATATTATAGAGTACAATTATGTTTGTATTGAAGACTTATTATATTATATGGATAACTTATTGATTTATAAGTTTTAGAAGTTAGTTTTGTAAGGACAGGACTTACTTTAACTTCTTATAATTTCAGGTGCTGTAAAAAATACAATTGATTTAGTAGTATCTACTATCACACCCTCAAAGGTCATAGTAGCTTTTTCTCAATATGTATCAGAAGACTATGTAACCAGTAAGACACAAATTTTTATTAATGACAAGCAGCTGTTGGGTAATTGGTCATCATGTACAGGAAATCAATTTGATAAATTGTGGATATTGAAGCACAATGACGAAATTGTGGGCGATGTGACCATGAAGGTAATTCTCTCGGTCCTCCTGCATCTCCTATTGAACGCCTCTGGGTTCTATCTGTGCCCACTCTAAACCAGCTCTTGTAAATTGTCGGTTTACTTAGATAAGGGCGCCTAATACGTTCGTCGATCCGTAGTCTCAACTCAAGAACTCGTTAATGGTTTTTGGTTCTATGACTATTATGGTTAGCTTACTTCTACTTCAGTTTGCCTATCCCTTGGGCTACTGGTCGATAAATTTGGTTTTCCGTTGGATGACGCCATAACGAATTCGTTTTACTTAAGAAATTCAAGAGCTTTCAGGGACTTTCCATGCGTTCTTTTGTCATAATAAGCAGGATGGATTAATGCTAGATTGCCGGCATGTGTTTTCTGTTCTGCAGAGTCTGTCAGAATTACGATGTCATCAGCAAATCTTTAGCATGTGATGTACTCACTGTTTATATTGTTGCTTAGTCTTTGCTAACCCAGCAGCTAATCATGTCCTCTAATACATTGTTGAAATAATATCCCCTTAAAAGGCCGCGACCCTAAGTGATAGTTTCAGCATATAAATGGACTTCAACATAGCGGCGTTATTGAAACATATCAGTCATACTATTAATATCATGTATGTTTCCAGGTTCAGCACGAAAATGAAAACGAGGAGAAGATAACCATTATATGTAACCAGATTAAACCATTGACTTATGTTGGAAAGAGCAGTGTTTCTTTCCAGAAACAATATTCAGAATCAGTTTTAACAGAATTAAAAGAGCAATTGGCTTCTTGCCGCCAGCTCCTAGATTTGGAACCTGATAATAAATGTAAGAAAAATGTAATATTGTATTAGGGAGGTAGATATTGTCTAGATAGAAATCAACCCAAAAAGAATCGCACAACTGTTTACGTGTTTGTTTTGTTCTTTTGCTTGACATAGATCTATCTGTCCAACCCGTCGTCAGGACGTATTGTCGGAGACTCGTAAGTTGAACAAAAATGCTTTTATGTTCGCCAGAGCCTCGTCCGTTGATCGGCAGGGTTGGGCTCCTCAGATCTGGGTTGGAATAGAATATAGTTGGTCTGAAATAGAAAATAGCAGTTGGCTTCTTTGTTTCATTTTATATTTTTTTTATTGAAAACTGTTTCTACAGTGAATTAAACGAATAAACAATAACAGGTGGACATTTTTGTGTTTCAGGGACTCTGCTCACTACAGCAGTGTTTTTGAATTGTATAGATGCAAAGCTTTATCACAAAGAGGTTATAGAAAATCTAAAAACATTACAAAACATAGATAAATTGCGTACTGGGTATTATGATGATTTAAAATCGAAATGTTGCATAGAAAACCAGTTGTATGAAGATTACCTGAGTGACAGTATCGAATTCAAGATACGATTCGATGAAAAGTTAACAAGTTTGCCCCATTTACATTACTATAGTTATTGTGAATCTGTGGATTTGTCTAACCAAAATTTAGAATCAAATATTTTACCATCATTGGTTATGCTTCAGAACTGCAAGGTATGAAAAAAGCTGCTTTAAAACATATTTCAGTGATTGCAGGAAAATAAATAGACAAAATGGTGGTAAATTAACATTAATATTTATTTTTCAGTTGCTATCTCTACAGAATAATCAAATAACAACTTTACAAGATTTTCCTTGTTTAGAACTGGAAGAGTTAGATTTACGAGGCAACAAACTAAATGATGAAGAAGTACATAATCTAAGAACAAAAGTTAATTACAAAATTATATTTTAAGTTATAGACCAAAAATTTATATAATAATATTTTTATGGATTTAGGAAAGTATTTTAACAATAAGGTAATCAGTATCAACAAACAATTTAATCATTATCACGTTTATGTAACTAAATGCAGATTAATTCATCTGAGATTTCCATTTGAACGTCACTATAATGGCTCGTGAATTATAATGCAAGTATAAGTCACCAAAAATTATACTGTACAGTTGAGCCGAATTATTTTTACTAGAACAAATCAGCTTGTCCGCGGTAACCCGGGTAGGAATCGAACCTTTGGATAACCTGTCCACTGCTGACCTACCAGGGACTCAGAAGGACGCGTTGATTTGTTTTAGTAAAAAAAGTCGGCTTAACCTTTTCTTGTTTTAAGTCCTTTCGTTGTATTGTAAATGCAAAAAAATAGAAATTACGAAAATACTGTAAAATGTTGGTTCTTTCAATTCTGTGGAGGTGGGTCGACGGCATAGAAATCTTAATAATATAACAATAAAAGTGCTGTGCGCGCGTAAAATCGCTGCCGTACTCATTTATCGTATGGAACCAGTGCATTATTGCCGTTCAGTTGCTTTCGTATCATGTGGCATAACTTGCTAATATATTGCCAATTTGCGTTCGTTATATCTGAATCGTGCCACTCTACAAATCATACAATCAATGTACTGTGTTCAAGAATATGTAGTCCGTAGTGAATGACAGCAACGTCATTCTTGACAGCCGCAAATTATTAGTGATGTACCAACGATATTGTGCACGCATTTCGAGTAAATAAAGTAAGTTCCCGAAATACTTTTTTGAAAATAAAAACTGAAATATAGACAAACTGATTTATTGGTAGATAATTACCTAATTATTAATAAAATATTTAGTAAATCAGTATACTGATTCCAGAAATAATAACCTTTAGCTATTCCATACATTGTTTTTAATACACAATGTTATTATGGATGTATGTTTGTTACTCTTTCACGCAGAAAACTTCTAGACCGATTGAGATAAAACTTCTTATGTGTGTAGCTACAGTCCGAGGACTAATACCACATAGGATACTTTTTATCCCGCTATTCAAACTGAAACACGCGGGTGACGCCGCGGGGCGCTGCTAGTTGTTCATAAATCTAAACACATCAATACGAACGGCTTCTACCATAGAAAACTTCGAATTCGTGAAAAAAATAAGTTCCATATTAATGAGTCGATATTTTTTGTACGAAACAGCACTTTTTTTTTCTCGATTACGAAGTTATTTTTGTATTAATAGTTCACTGATGTATAGGATAAGTCTGTATGAGATTTATATAACCAGTATAAAAAATATGTGAATACAAAGTGTGTTGTTAGCTCCTTCGATAATCAGCAATTGCGATTGACTATATTATAGTCTCATGTGTTTTCAGATGAACAAAAGAATCGTGTGGATATAAAACAATGATTAAAATTAAAACTACTTTAATGTGAATATATCCCGTAACGCAAAAAAAAATTAAATTATTATTTTAGTTGTTTTTTGTCACCTTAAAATAATCTATTGTCGATAACAGATATTTCGTGGTAAGCACTACCGTAAGTAACTTATGTCACTCAAATTTTTAAATTGGCGACATGCGTTCCGATAGTTCCACGCGGCACACACTTTTTCTAATGCTTTATTATTTAGATTTCTATAGTCGGCGGTTTATTTAGGCTCAATTTACACTGCTGCGGAATAGACTTAATACGCGGACAGTAGCTAGGGAATTCTCGAGAACGTGAAAAGATCCTGGGAAGCCGAGCGAACGTTTTTTGACTAATTTATTTGTAGTTTAGACAATTGACATAAAATTCATAATGTCATGTACTATTTCGTGGCAAAAAATCTCTTCCATTCCATTCCGGGGCGGTTCAAATTGAGCCTTATGTTTAACTATAACACTGTGACATTTTTTACCACAAACAAGGCTTTACCTTTGTAGTATTTCTACATTTTAGTAATAGAATTAAATTAAAATTAATATAATTTGTTCCGGAAATGTTTTATTTTAAAAAACAATCTCATTATTAATTTGGAAAATCCTTATTTTCTCTTAACAATACGCGCTTATGCTATACAGAATTGGTGGCGCCGAATTTTTGCTTTTCCGCAATTTATTATACTTATTATTCTATATAGCATTAGGGGTGCCGATTTGATTTTGCAAATTTATTACTAGTTTGCCACTGGTAAAGTTAGTAATAATTAAATAATAGTGGTTTCTTTAAATGTGATAAAAAGTATAGATATTTATAAAATATAGTTTACCTTTTAATTCCGAACAATAGCTAATATTAATCCCACGTAGTAAAGCAAAAAGCTACCCACAATTTGTTTTTCTGACTGACGGCTTACGAGCGTTTGACTGTTCGTGGCGTACGATATAGCAGCGCGGCCGCAACTTCTTCGCTACGTCTCCGCTCCGCTTTGAAAACGCTCGTAAATCGTCAGTATGATAAGGAGTAACTTATGAGTATGAAAATAGAAATTGAAAAACGGGTACTGCAGACACCAACAAAACTGTAAGCATTTTTGAAGAGTCGAAACAGTTCGGTTTTCTCAAACCTAAGTTTATGCGGTTTTGATCTATGTTGCATGGCTTCGTCCAATTAACATGTCGAAATCACAATGTATGAAATAAAAATAAACATAGGTTACATAAATAAATAAATATTCTCTTACAATCACACCAATTATTTAGTTCCAAGATAAGTATCATTAAGAACTTGTGTTATGGATACTAAATAACGAATAAACATACATATATACTTTGTTTTTTTGTACATGCTTAATATACATAGGAAAGCACCCAGACCAGAACATATATTCATGTTCATGCACACAAATATTTGTCCAGTGTGGGAATCGAACCCACGACCTCTCGAGTGAAGTGCAGGTATACTGACCTCCACGCCATATCGGTCGTCGGTACATAGGTTTTAAAGTTGTAGAATTTAATAAAAGAGTACCAATGTTTATCACATAATACTAAATATGTATATATATTTTAAAGCTTTTATTTTTATGATTTACCTTTGATAGCAGAAAAAAAGCACGCTTTTGTTTTGATAAAGATAGAAAGAAAGATGAGAACAAATCGTTGTACAAGTTGGCATGTGAAAAATATAAGATTGCTTAAATTTCTTAATTTTTCTTTATTTCCATTAAACTTTAAAGCTTTAAATCAAAACAGATTTAACAGATAATTAAAAATAACGCTAGTATTAACAATTAAAAAAAAGTTCCCTTTGCCTGAACTCAATCTTCAGAAACGGGTTTTCTGTTTTCTACATATAATTATAATAATCAGGATAATGGAAAAATCACATAATATTTATGAACACTTTTACATACTTAAAATAAGTATACTTTATCGTAATTATCAAGAACTTATGTTAATGTAACACACTTGTTAACAGTAAGATAACAAAAAATGCTTGTAACCTATGTATTTTTGGACTGAACTTAGCTTGAAATTTCTATGGCCTACAGTGGCCATGCGCAGTTCTTGGTGAATGCTTTTAAATTTTAACATTGAACAACTTCAACCAAATTGGGATAACAGAGCTGGGACCTCCGAGTAGGTGCACTATAATAATAATTAAAATTAAATCAAAGCTGTACAGAAAATTACAGGGAATTATTATGCATCCAAAAACTAATCTTGTTTAGACAAGTATTTAATCCCTTTCATATAGGTACTAAGTTGTTAAAATATAAATTTGCGTAATTATGCAATTTATAGCAATTTTCTTACATACATAACTGCAAAAATCGGCTCGATAGACTAAAGTTTGGAATTAGTCTTTTATGACCACAACGTGGAATTTGCAAAATCAGATTTTATCGTCTCTTTACATGGCGCAACATTTTCTACATTCTCGTGTCCTGCCACGCATTGAGCCGTTGTTTTTTCTTCACTTATAAGGTTATTTTATGATATAGGATTTATTGCAGGTATTTTTTATGTCTTAATTAAGCTGCTATTAAATTATTTTTTAATTTCACAAAATGGTAAGCTTTTTGACTTTTTTGTTCCTGTGCTCACAAACGACTGGAATATGAAAACAATAAACTGTGCTTCATATCCGTTATTTGTCTTTACTTTACCACCTCTCACATTAATCTATTAATTTACTCTATTTGTGTTTGTACCAAAGTTTACTGTGATTATTATTGTTTTCCTTTACCATGCAGTAAGTGAAGTCAGTTTTAAGATAGTATTATTTACATTTTTTGTCAATTCATCTCCAACCCAAAATATTTCACCACAATTTTCACATAAAATTGCTTGTGTATTTGATTTAGATAAATTGTAAACATCACTTATTTCAATAGTAGCTCCTTTGCTAGTTTTACACATTTTGCATGGCTTACTGGGATAGTTCACATTTGTAACTTGGTACATATCATCGTCCTCTGATTCACTCAAAAAATTGTCATAATTTGTATCGTCATTATCATCATAGTCAACATTACTTGAGTGACTAATATTTATTTTTTGCTGAGATTGATACAAAACACAAATATTTGTCACTTCATCAGGAGTTAATTCTCTTAAGTCTCTTTCATTACATTTCATACAAATTCTAAGTAATTCGTTTTGCTGAATATTTATATTAAAGCTTTGGAATATAGTTGATAAATGATTATTTATACTTCCTTTACCTACTTCTAATATTGAACTTTGTGGGAAATTTGTACTTGGTGTACCTTTATATTTGTGTAACAGAATTAAACGGTCATCAGATATTGCTATGTTAATAATATCATACCACAACATAGTATCAGACATTAAAACAGAATCAATTCCACAATATCTTAGGTAGGGTAGTATATGACACAATTGAGGCTCAACAAGAAATTTTACCTCATTTGCTAACTTTAATGGAACATTACAAAGAGTTTGAGTTTTTTCTTGACCTTTAACTTTTTTTAAAGGCTTTTTTTTGGGTTCTGTCATAACATCATTACATATTTCTTCAAAATTAAATCCTTGCTCAGAACATTTACTCTGAAAATAGTTAAACAATTCTATGAGTATAAATGCATCTAGAGCAGCATAATGTATTTGAGATTTTCTTAGTGGTCTGAGCTCCCAATTAGAACATTGTTCTGATTTTTCTAATGGTAAACTAAAGCAAGAATGTACTAAACAACTAAGGCTATTGCCAGAATTATCATTACAAGAAGGCAAAACAAGTCCACTACTCAGAAGATTTCTCCACAATATTGCCATATCTAGTAAACCTTCACCTTTAACAGAAATATTCCCTAAACTAACCACTGAAGCTTTCATTTCTTTTAAATCTTGTTCAAGTCCAAATCCCAATTTTATTATTTCAGCATTATCTATGACAGTTTTCTGAAACATGGTCCAAAAACTGGAGTAGGTTTGTTTGTTTAACACCAGTGTATCAATCAAATACACCTTATTGAGGGTAGCAATTTGTATCAATGCAACCTGTGATTGTTTAGCTCCAAAGGAAGGTTTCCACTCACAGTCAATACTGATGACACTATGTTCTTTCAAAATAGTCAATAAGTCATAAAAATTTTCAGCTGTGTCTATCATTATTATAGATTCATCACTTATAGATAGTTTATAAAACTGTTGAGAAGTATGACCTACTTCATCATCCCATACCTCTTCTTCAGCCTCATCTTTGATAGACATTTCTCTTAATATTAGAGGCAAGTCACTATCAGACATCTTCAAGTATGTTGCCCACTTACGAGCTTCATTCTTATCATAATCTAGTAACATGTCTATAAATTCTGGAGCTGTGTCTGCATTTTGTCTAAGTGAATCTTTCACTAAGTCATCCCATACTGACGAGCTAACATTATGCTCCTGGTACTTTTGGTGTATTAAATATCTCAATCCACCAGTTGTGCGATTCTTACTCAAATTCTTACAATTTTCAATGGGCACATTAAACTTATTGCACAGTCGAGCCACCAGTTTTCCCAATGGTTTATAATGAATCTTTTCAAATTTGACATGGCCTATTTTTTTCTCTTCAATATATCTTTGAGCATATTCTTTAAGTTTGAACTTTTTATTAAGTAAGCTGTCTAAGAACTCAAGGAACTTTTTGATTTGACTGGGGCATTGAGATAAATAATCATCAATAATATTGATTTTGTCTTGAAGAATCAGAGGAAACAGTAAATCTTCTACTGGTATATCATCAAAAAGGTCTAGAGCAATGATTACCTGTGATGCAAGCTTACAGTTGTCATTTTTAATCATATCACTGACCATAGGTAATATTGATTCACATATGGTTTTGATCTCATATACTTTAGATATAAGATTTAGGAATTGTGAACTTCTTTGCTGAATGCCTATATGAAATGCAGGTAACTTCAATACATCATCAGGAACTTTTCCATATAAACGAGACCATTTTTGGAGCGTTTCCATGATAAAGTATGGCAAGCTTTTACACTTACAATCTTTGACATCTGCAGTATTGATAACAAATACCAGTGAGACTCGAAAAGGATCGGTTATTGACTGAAAAAAGAATAATATTTGACTTTCCAGCGTAGCACTCGCTTTCCATGTTTTCCAAGTAGTTTTTAACTGTTGAAACCATTTATTTGTATTTTCGTCTAAGTCAACATTCAGTCCAATTGCTTTTAAGGAATCTTCTAGTGACGGAACAATCTTAATAGATTGGTTTTTATGAACAAGTTGATGTAAATTGTTGGTATTCATTTCATATAATTTTCATCACTAAACTTGCTTCAAAGTTGCACGTTCTTCGTACCCACCGTAGTATTCAACTATGAAACAATATTCCAAAAATATTAAGATTAATTTAATTTATTTTTTTGTGACATCATTGAAAAGTCTATTTGGAAACCGAATGATGATTATTGATGAATTTGATGATGAACACATGAAGAAGAAAGAAACCACAGGCTAATAGTATAGTAATACATATTGGATAGACAGACACAGTTGTATTTGACGTTAACCTTGAACCATAGAGTAATTTGTATGTCACCGTAAAATTGTAAATAACGTTAAATTATAATCTATCCCGCTATATTGTAATCTGCCGAAAAATTGTGATCCGTAACAAACCGCTCACAATTTAACGCATTATTTTTCGATAGATTATAATCTGTCGAAGACAAACCGTCAGATTGTAAAATGGCATGCGACAGAACGCACCTCGCGCTCTGATTGGTTATACTTCATGTTCCCCTACCTAAACCTAAAGAAGTGCAGTTAAATAATAAATGTGAGTTAGTCACAGGTCCGTTAACATTCCCTACAACTTATTATAATACAATGCGTTATTATTATTAACACGAAATCTGTTTTAAATCACCAAAACACTGTTTGTTTACATTTCACAACAAATGAATTTGACTAATAACAACCGAAGATGGCGACGACGGGCGGCTGAGCGGGGTACGAACGAACTAATAAATAAATTTGTTCAAATCTTTTAATTTACTTAATAAATAATTTACTTAAAAAATATTAATTAGACCAATAAGAAAGAATTTGGTTTTGAAATTTAAAAGCAATGTCCACAAAAGCTTAATATCACATTACAAAACAATTCCGCTATAAATTATGATAAGTTGTTCGGAATTGTTCAACAGGAATTTAAGAATAACTTTAAGCTGAAAAGTGTGGAAATTTCAAACAAAAGGAAGTTTTGTGATTGGGCTTCTCCCGGAATTTATAAAAGTAGGAAGAAACTTTTTGATTTATATAGAGAAAAAAGTACTTCAACAGATTCAAATTTTATTCAATATGTTAGAAATTATTCAAACTTGTTTGCACCACTGCTAAGTCAATGCATCTTAAAAATAAAATTATGAATTCCAAAAATAAAATTAAAGCTACATGGAATGTCATAAACCAAGAATCTGGAAAATACAAGAATAATCATGGCATGATAACTCTTAACCCTTTCCTGACTGACGGTACTTTTATGAACTCACTCATATAACGTCTGTTCTATCGAGAACGCAAACAAGCAGCGTAACAGCGTTTATAAAACACTGTCGTTCCTTCCTGGGATCACTTCCTTAGCCAATGAGAGCGCTTCGTTCGTATCGCGCCGCAAACGGCTAATCAAATTGGTTTGCTAGTTACAACTTGTCAGAGACTTGACGAAGTAATTGAAGCGTGACTTGTGATTTTTTTTTAAATTGTTTATCGTAGGTAACTGGCTTTTTGTGTTATTTATTATTTCCATTTATTTATGTAATAAAGGTTGTGTAAAGATGATTGTTTGATAATGTTTTGCAATATTTCATGCCTAAATGTTCCCAAGACTGGTGCGTAATATAAAGTACCGACAGTCACTTTAGGTATGTGTTTTGTATGGTGTGCGTAGATGAAGAGGGTGATTTATTATTGTTATTACTTCATTAGATACTTCATAAAATTATATGTTTTTAATTGTAGATGTCCAGATATGAATATCGCAAAAAATACAGCCCTGATAGAAGCATTATTGCTTGAAGACTTGCCCGATTGAAACGACGTTTCGGAGGTTGATACTTCGGATGAAGAAAATGAACATAATGTTCAACTACCCACACCATGCGCCTCGAGAAACTTCGATGACGTTTTCGAAGAAGCTTTTGAACAGGCCCTAGATGAAATGGAACAATCATCACGACCACCATCTCCAATAGATCAGGTATCTCCAGTTTCTAGCCTCGTCCCTAACAATTCTCATGACGTCCAACTTTCAACTAGTGAATCCACGTCAAGAACCCCGCAAACACCAGCCCGTCCAAGACCCGGTCCGGAATCAAATCGTAGGTGGAAAAAACGGGAAGAAGAAAATAGTTTAACTCAATATTCTGGAAATACCGAAGTAGTAGAAGATTTTTTGACGTGACAACGTCTTAAATTAGGTTGCGGCTGGGAGTCACTTATGAAAAAGTGTAACGCTCGGTAACGTTACGATGAGTCACCGAACGAGAGAGAGGCCCGGCGAATGCCTTGCGTCTCTCTCCCACTCAACTATGATCGGTCTGCCGCGCGCGCAGCACTAGAATTCCTTGTTCCTATTGTGCAATTTAATTATATTCATATCAATAAATATTCTACCGAGAAAAAGACGTTGTCACGTAAAATCTTCGCCCGTAAAAACGACTTTACAGGCAACCATTTTTTTGCCAACTGTTACACACCGACCGATACTTATCTTTCTAGTGTTGAGAGATGAATGAATAGACAGTGAAGGACTATAATGCATTTATGGGTGGCGTGGACACCGCTGATCGCCTGAGAGCCTTGTATTGAGTCGACCGCAATTTATTTATTATTTATTTATTATATTGCCCAAGGACTGATGAGTCAGAAAGATACTGGTCAGAAAAGGAGAACATCCAAGAGGCGAAAATCTAATTACTCTACTTTGAAAGACGTGCGGTTAGATAACAGAGGGATACATTGGCCAACGTTCTCAAATAAAAGAGAAATATGTGAAGTCTGCAGCATGAGGCAGATACAGTAAAAACCATTTACAAAATGTTCGCATTGTAATACATATTTATGTTTGAATGATAAAAAAAATTGTTCTTTAGAGTACCACGAAGTAAATGTTTGATTTTGCTACACGTACATACGTAATTTTATTAGTGTTGCTGATTTTTCACGTCGTTGATGTATATTACAAAACTTGAAGCCAGTGCAAGTGTGTGGCATCCACATGAAAGCAAATATACACTGCTTTTGGAAAAAGTTCAGAAGGCATTCCTTAGGTTTTTGTATAAACGTAGATACGGTTACTACCCTTATATGTATCCTACCAAGTTTCTCCTTGGCCAATTAGAATACAATTCTTTAGAGATGAGAAGAGCCTGTGATCAAATCATCACTATAATCAAAATTTTACGTGGTAGAATAGACTCTCCTGATCTTCATGGTGAGCTGTGTCGACTTTATGCACCCGATAATTATTATAGGAGCAGGAAACAAACTGTTTGCTGGGCCTACCTGCCGAACCGTAGCCCGCTCAAAATCACCCATTCCGCGGACACTCAACGCACTTAATGCCATCCTGGAAGCAGCACCCGACTGTGATTTGTTTGCGGATGGATGACCTGAGATTTTGTCAGTGTGTCTGAGGTATTGTGAGAGAATGGGATAAAAGAAGTTTTTAAGTGTGAGATTTTAATATTATATTTAACTTTTACTGTTTTTGATAATTAGTGTAATTGGTGTATTCCGTTCTAATTAAATAAATAAATAAATAAATATTTTTATTTTGTCTTTGTTCTAAATGAAAAAAAGAAAATGTTTCGTAGATTGTTTATAGCGAGGTATAAGTCTGAAAATTGTTAACGCTATTTTTTTTTAAATATTATTTGTAGATAGTTTCTTATCGATATCCTAATGAATGTGATACATAAAGTGCCTGACGGTACAGATAAGCCTAGGTACTGAAAAACCTAGTTATAGGTACAATAAAAATCTAAAAAAAATATATGTGTTTCTTCTTAAAAACAATATTTAGAATTTATTTAAAAAAATACGAAATTTAAACGATTTCGGTATGCCGGCAGGAAAGGGTTAAAGTAGATGATAAAGATATTGAAGAAGGAGAAGAGGTGGCCAACGCATTTCGAAAATTCTGTGTGAATATACCATTAGAGGCAACTCAAGCACTTGACTCCTCTACTCAGCGTGCAGTCTGTCTTCTTGAAGACAATGTAACTCTTTGTAGTGAAAGTTAAAAGCCTCTTTTTAAAGCTGGTGAGAAGTCAGATCCTACTAACTATAGACCAAAATCAGTACTCCCAGCTCTTAGTAAAATATTTGAAAAAGTTTTATTTAATCAATTACTTTGTCATTTCTCTCTGAATTCCTTATTTCATTCTCAGCAGTATGGTTTCACTAAGAGTAAATCCACTACAGATGCTGGTGTAGCCCTAATGAAGCATATATTTGACGCCTGGGAGGAAAGGCAGGATGCGATTGGAGTATTTTGTGATATTTCGAAGGCATTCAATTGCGTTGACCATCCTACTTTGTTAGCTAAATTGACATATTATGGTGATAATATTAATTCTTTAAAATTAATCAAATCTTACTTGAGTGAAAGAACTCAAAAAGTAGTTATTAATAGAGTGGAGTTTTCTGGCGCGCCATTGCTAATGGGAGTTCCATAAGGTTCGATTTTAGGCCCAATAATGTTTATTTATTATTTTATTATTCAGCAAGAAATAATTGATCTACCATTGCCAACTTTTAAAATTGTAGTTAAAAAGCAGTTTCTTATAAGGGGTATTATGCTGTTAATGATTACTTATCGGATAAACAAGCTTGGGCTTAACATTTTCAACTTGTATGTGTATATTAGAATAAAAAACTTGAGAGGTTTCAAGGGACACCACGAACGAAGTTCCTTTCGATTAATTAGTGAAGGAATTGTAATAAAATTTTATGAAAAAAAAATTTTTTTTTTGTTTTACGTCGGTAACAAAATGCGTTTACGCACTACCTTCCGGCCAAAGGGGGACCGAAAGGGGGTGTGGGACTCACCACCGGCAGACGTGACTGCCAGCAGTAATACCCACTAAAAATCTTCCGACGATGCCCGCCGCTTGTTGAGAAAAAGGCGGGGGCCAGTACCTGGGTTGCAGCGTCTGACACCCCGCCTGCGGCCAACGTCCCCCGTACCAAAACCGGGAGGACCTCCTCAGAGAGGCGCAGTGGACGCGCTCCTCCTACCTCCTTGTGCGACCATAGCGTGTGTGGCCGACTTCTCGGAGGGTCTATAGTTAGACAGCAGGGGCCCCCTGCCCCCACTGCCTAAGACCCTCCTGGCGCTGCTTGACGGGCCCTCCTGGCCCGCCCGCTGCGCCCTCCACAGGTCCCTCTTAGTTTCCCCCCCGGTAGTCAGTACTAAGGGCACCCAGAGTCGTCGGTCTCTGGGTGTTACCTTTTCCCGGCCTCCGGGAGGTACTCAGCCTCCCCACCACGCCAAGGTGGAGACCTGTTCGGGGCCGTCTAGCCCCCTTTCACAACGCGCGATAAGGAACTGCGTTTCAAAAGTCAACCAGATCATTGTCGTGACCATCCCTATTGTACAGGCTCAGCTCAGTTTCACAATACATACTTACTTGACTGTGATGAAGGTACCCTTAGTGCTACTTTATTGGCTACAGCTTCGGGGTACCCTTTCAGTATCTTCAAATATTCACTGTGTGTGTTATGTATTGTTATATTTGATAAAAATAATTTAAAAGAGCATAGTCTGTGAGTTTCTTGTCAGTTCTTCTCACAGAGCGGGGGGCTCGGAACTGGCATTTAGATTCACTTACACCTAATTTTTATTTATTTGCATGTAAGTGAATCTGAGCTTCGTGATTTCAGTGTAGTAATATTTAGTTTTTTTTTAAATTTATATTTTTTGTTGACATTTTCAAGTGCTATGTAATAGTTTATGAAATAAATAACTTTTTACTTTACTTCTACTTTAAATAAGCTAAAATATGAACTAACTAAGCTAAGCTTAGCCTGGCATATTCGTCACACTAACTAAAGCGCAGTTCCAGTAAGTCACAAACATAGCTCAACACTTCATATATATAATAACTGTATACGATTGCAAATTAGAAAAAAGTTATAATATGCATTGTCAAGTTTGGTTCGTGCAGAGTAATTATGAACTTTGTTGGTAGAGGCCCAATGAGATGTCTAGGACCATGAATATAATCCTGAACCGTGAATTGACCTCTCACAACTTAAAAATGGGATAAACTAATTAATCGAATACGATGGTTTTCAATGTTTTCCTTAATAATGACCACCACTTGTTAATAATTTGATTATTACAAAGTAATGCACGTCGCAGATGGTTTTCTTGATAAGGGTGCATGGTCCAGATACTCAACAGGATGAACTGATGATGCACTCGTGCTTACAAAAAATAATTTGCATTTTGTATTGATACTTCTGATTGAATATTAAAATACATGATCTTGTATCGGTAAGCTAAGCGCACGAAGCCATTATTTAAAAGAAAAAAAAGTGTTTATTGCCTATGCCTTGTCATGTCAGTCTTGTCACTGTCAATAACATGATAGAGCATTATTTTGCTTGCTAAACTTGGTACGGAAAGAAAGAATAAATTTATATTTTTCGTTCACACTTACAGCTTAGTAATAAACTTCAGTTTTACTAAGTAAACATGGAGCTATCAGCAGAAGGCAAGACTCCCGAGTATATGGCATTGGCAGGTATAAAATTCAAATTGAGCTTACCCCAATTTAAAGATGATCCCCAGCTCAAAGAGCAGCTTATGCTTGGAATAAAAGCTGGAAACATGGCCCCGTATTACAAAGAGGTTTGCTCAGATTTAAGTTGGCCATTTGACCAAAAGTTATACGATGACATGCATAAAGAAAGCCAAGATAGGTTATCCAAGTTCCAAGAAGATGACTCTGAAACCCCCGTCTGGCAGGACAGGTAATATGTGATTTTATGTACCTATTATTTTTATTAGTGCCCAGCATAGGTATTAACCTGTGCAAATTAGTTTCAGAATGTCCAGATAGAATTAATTTATTTACCTATTCGATTTATCTTTATTGGTGGAAGGAACTTATGTCAGTGCATCTAAGCAAGATTTTCAAAAAGGTGTAAAAATATGAGTGATTTTTTTGAGTCTTATGTACTGGAGTACCGCTAAATAAAATAGAATAATGTGATTTTAGGTGTGTTTGGAAATTAATTGCTTGATGCATTAAAGTTTTTACAATAGTAAAATGTTTATTAGGTAATAAACAGATTGTACTTTATTAACCCAGATCTACCTGAAACTATTTTTGTTTTAGGAAGTTGTAATTTTTTTATATAAGATTTAGTGTAGCCCAGTATTTCATTGAGAAAAAAAATTCACCATTAGAAAACTGGAAATCTCTATCCCATGTATGGGTCGGTCGGCATAACCATTCCTTTGTGCTTAGAAGCTATAAACAATATTTTTAACATAAATAAAACACTTTTTATTGCAATATTATTATTATTTTTCTGAAAATTTTATGCTCTATGGTGCTTCTAAAAACTTTTTCAATTTCAAGTTCTTTAGCGTCAAGATAAAATATGTGCCCTGATTGTAAAGTAACATATCAGTACTATGACAAAATAAAGGAAATAAATATCATATTTTTTTTAACTCCTTCAAAATTCATAACAAAAACAAATTTAATTCAAAAAGTCTAAAGTATATGCTTGTGCCAACAGGTCCTTATAACTGGTTCATTGAACTCACAGTCAAGTATAAGTGTCAAAAATTGTAACTAGTGTACTAAAGAAGTTAATATAAAACCTTTAATGTTTCAGATTAGATTACCTTTGTTCCATCGGAGACAAGGAAGCTGCTACAGTATTAGCCACCACCAAGTATGAAGATTCTACTCTGACAACCAACAGGAGACTGGATGCTATATTTGCACTGTTTCGTATTGCATACTTTCATGGCTGCAATGTTAAAGATATGGGGAAAGCAGTCACTAAGGTATGATTAAGATTTACACTGCTCTCCAATAACAGGAAGACAGCGTACCCTCACTGGGTAATGTTTAAGGTCACAGCTCATTAAAGCCACCCAGCACCCACTTAGCACTGCCTCGTCTTATTTAGTTAGTATTCTTTTTATGGACTTGTATGGGCATGCGCTCTCATGAGGGTAGTAAACCCGGACGGCGGGTGGACCACTCGGTTACAACTTGCTGCTCGCATGCTTGCCTTGCGTTTACGGCGCATTGCCAACGCGCAGGTCCTGAGTAGACTACGCGGTGTCTACTGGTTGACGTAGTGAGGTCCACTGTTTGACCATGCGACGTTCACATACACATGTAAACCTAGTGCCAATAGTTAACATACTACTCGAAAATTTGTAAACCAAGCGAAATTCCACTCGTTGACCAAGCGGCGTTTACTTGTTAACGACGCGAGGTCCTCTGGTTGACCGGTAGACTTTAAATTTAAGAACAATTGTATGTACAAAACAGTAGTGTCTAAAATTCAGTATCGACCCACTTAGGGTTAGCAGTCTTTGATTTAACAGATGTTAGTAAATGTCACTGGCAGAAGCTAGTATGAGAAGGAGAAGTTAGTATACAAGAAGTATGCTAACTTTCTGTCAATAATGTGGGGAAAACTTACATTGTTTGAATAATGAGAGTTTTGATTGGGGATTCCTTATTTAAATTGATTAATAATATATTACTCATGAAAAATGTAGTTCCATTACTAGAAGATTTTTTTAAATCAATCAAATCTTTCCTCTTTATAACAATAGTCATCATCATTATTATCATATCAGCCTTATGAGTCCACTGCTGAAACTGCTGGCCTTCTCAATAGTAATCTATTCATCTATCATTCTATTTTGGGGGAATTGCCCATAATCACCACGCTGGGCAGGCAGGTTGGTGGTCGCAGTTCAAGCCAGTACGCAGGGTGACACTTCTGCCTATCATCCGGACGGATTTCTCTTCATATATTGTTATACTATTGTTGCATAGACTTGCAATAAATAATTTGCTATCAAGGTCTTCAACACTGATTTTTTCATTTTATTAAACTATAACACTGCTACACAGTTGTTGCAGTTTGGTTATTACTGTAATGTTGTTGGTGGGAGTAGGAATGTATTTTGCTGGCCCTTCAGTGGACCGAGACCCAGATTCTTTTACTTGCGAGTCTTTTTGGCTTGGCAATGGAATTTCTCATACAAAGAGTCCTCAAAAAAGGGTTTGGGGTAGTAAACGAATTAACAAGCAATCTTTTCCATCATTATCTTAACCCATTACTGCACTGGGCCTCTTCTCATTAGCCAAAGTTAGAGAGATTCAGGTGACAGAGTATGCTATATGACCATAGTGAAGATTGAGAAGGTCAACTCTATATTAAATAACAACAACAACAGTCCAACAAATCTATGAAGTACCTACCATTTATAATTTTTCAGTCATTACATTCAGTAGTTAATTTAAGTGAATTGGAAAACTTATTTATGGATTTTCTTTGTTTGAAAGATTTAAATTTACAATGAGTGAAATAATCCATCCAAACCTAACTTCGTAAATCCATGGTTTTATGTAATAGGTTATTAAAATGAAGTCACTTACGCATACACAAATTTGTTTCGGTTTGAAAAATGTGAAACATCAAATGATACTCCTTAGATTTGTTGGACAGCAGTTAAAGTTCGATATAGGGATAATGTATACCAAAACAGTTTTCTATGTCTAGTGTTAAATTTCTAAATACATTATATATTTGTAAATTATTTAAATTCTTATTACAGGCACATGAATTAGTAGACAAAGGTGGTGACTGGAGATCCAGGAATAAACTGAAGGCGTATGAAGCAATATACTGCCTCGCTGTCAGAGACTACAGCCGCGCCGCTGACCTCTTCATTGACTGTGTTTCCACATTTGAGTCTTACGAGCTGGTTGACTTTGGTAAGTAATTTTATTTTAGTTGATACCAGCAAACATCGACTTAATACCATCGATAAATATTTCAAATGGAGAAATAATTTTTTTACTTTGTTTAATATGCCGTATGCCCTATAATGCTGCACCTTCACCCATGGTCTGGTGTATGCATGTTCTATTTGATAGGAAGCAGAGTTTAGCTGTTTTGACAGGACAAATTGAATAAAACTCTTAATCGACTTGACAGTGGCAACCAACTTGACTTGAAGAGACAGTGTGTAGGTTCTTAGCACCAAAGGTTGTGGGTTTGATCCCACACAAAACAATATTTGCGTGTGTGTTAACATGAATAAATGAAAGTATTTCACCCTTCATAGGAAACTGGTCCATATAAAAAAGCAAAAGAGGGCAAAAGCAGATGGCGTACCCAAAAAATGGTCTTCCTTAGGGTAGTGTGTTGGCGCCATTGCTTTTTAATGTCTACTAACGACCAGCCGTAAAGCCCGAATACAACCCGCTTTTTGTATGCTGATGACTGCCGATCAACGGACGAGGCTCTGGCGAACAAAACAGTACCCGGTAAGCGGCAATAGGCTCGCCACCTATTATGTGGGACCAACTATATTATTGGCGAAGTGTGGGCGTATAATATGCCTCTGCCTACCCCTTCGGGGAAACAGGCGTGAATGTATGTACGTATGTACCTTAAGTAAAAAGTTCACTCCCGAAATAACCTTTTACGCTGTTTAACGTCGACCAAATGGGGACAACGGGAAAGGCCCTCTGTTTCTCGGCCGGCGAGTACGCTTGCTCTGTATGGGGCCGATCTGCCCATCCGAAGCTGAATGAGGCATACCGAATTATCATATGGTGCCTTAAACCGACCCCGCTGCCAATGCAATCCTCTTGCTGGAATTGCTCTTCCACAAGTCCGAAAAATTGGCAGAACACCCAATGCATGGATACAATCTGGTCTCACAAAGATTAAAAAGTCGGCAAAGCTTTTTAAAATATATAAGGCTCTCGAAAAAGATTTCCCGTCAGATCGATGTAGCTTGTGGCTAGAAAGCTTTGCCCCTCCGGACTCCTTCCTCCTCTATTTTCTAAAATTTGTGATATTTCTAACATTAATGTGTAATAACGGTGGATTATTAACCATTTATTTTTTTTGAATATACATGAGTGTTGGTAAATCAAACAAAGCAGTGCAACATCACTTTTCAAATTCTCTCAAGGAGTCCATGTGAGATCTCAGTATAGTCCCACACCTTAACTGAGGACTCAAGGGGCTTAGGGGAGGGTATCTCATTTATCATCTTTATCATCACTCATTCTCATTGACTATGCATTATATATCATTAATATATCACTTGACGACCGATATGGCGTGGAGTTCAGTATACCTACACTTCACTCCAGGGGTCGTGGGTTCGATTCCCACACAGAATAAACCTTTGTGTGCATGAACATGAATATTTGTTCTGGTCTGGGTGTTTTCCTATGTATATTAAGTATGTATTTACAAATAAAAAAAAAACTATTTAAGTATGTTTATCCGTTGTTTAGTATCCATACCACAAGTTCTTGATGATACTTATCTTGAAACTAAATAATTGGTGTAATTGTCAGAAAATATTTATTATATTATTTATTATTATTTATTACTTACTTGACACTGGCTAAATGTGCTAAACCCTCGCACCTTGGTATGTGAGAGGAGGCTTGTGCTCAGTAGTGGGACGTTAATGGGCTGAGATGATGACACTGGCTAAATGTGCTAAACGCACGAAGCCATTAAAAAAAAGAAAAAAAAATGCGGTACGTTTGGCTGAGCACTGGGCTTCACTAATTTGACTAAACATCGAAACGCAAAGAAGAAGAATGAATTTTTTAATATCTTGTATCCATTTAAGGGTTTAATATGTATACCCTTTATCTAGTTAGAACCTCAATATTACAAGCTCGCTCTGCTTGTATTGTTATTGAAAACATAACACGCTAATTAAATCATCTTTTCTTATCGCCTCAAATTAAATAAGTAATTTAATATGAAATGGTTTACACCTTTCAGGTACAATTATCCAATACTGCGTTCTGGCCTGTGCGTTGGCATTGGAGAGGCATGCTTTACAAGCTGCGTTACGGAGGCAGGGCGCCGCAGTCCAGGCCCTTCGATCTCGGTTCCCTGAACTCAGGGAGCTAGTGGAATCACTACACGAGTGTCGCTATGCTGATTTCATGAAAAGTCTTGCATGGGTATGTAGAAATTTTTTTTTGAAATCTTAATTTTGTCTTGTATTTTGAAAGTTGACACTTTAACCAAGGCACTTCGAATACTTTCTTAGAAGTTCTTTATCGGAAACTTCTTTGAAGAATGGTACCTCTGTCGCCATAAAACTTGTTGAATTTGTAAAGGAAGTTTATTACCATTGATCTACAACACGCACGCAAAGACACGTAGAGCTAACGGCAACAAGTGGGTAGTAGATGGGTGCCTATAGAAAACCTAAGCATCACATTGGTTTTTCAAACACTTTTCTACGTGGGTTCTGCTTATTGGCAGGTTCATAATCAAAACCATTATGTCATTTAAACACTGATTACAGCACAGCGACATATACATTTTATTAAACATTATCCTAGAAGTAGAATGTATGTATGTAGAGTGTATAGGGATCCTACCAAGACCTAAGGAGCCCAAGCTAACCGATGAACGGACGAGGCTTTGATGAATATAACAGTGCCCGGAAAGCGGCAACAGGCTCGCCACCTTTTGCGTGGGACCAACTATATACTTGGCGACGTGTGGGGCTGTGGGCGTATAATATGCCTCTGCCTACCCCTTCGGGGAAAAAGGCCTGAATGTATGTATGTATGTAGAAGTAGATTTTTTTTTTTTAACCTCTGATATTTTGTGGCTGTACGTCCGGCACTATAGCGATACCTTTTCTCATGATCATGATCATTTCAGCTCATTATCTGGGATGATAAGCATGCACTACTAAGCATGGGCTAGATCTCTCTCATGAGATCAGATCAGAGGCATCTGTACTAGATAGGTATTGGACTATCGCAAAATATATGTACTATCAAAAATTTACAACGTATTATATGAAGAAACTTAACATTCATATAAATATTGCTTACACAGGTGGAGACCCAAATCTGCGTAGACCCCGTGTTCCGTCCGCACTACCAGCACTACGTCCGCGAGGCCCGAATCAAGGCCTACGTGCAGCTGCTCAGGGCATACCGCTCCCTTAGTCTGGACAATATCGCCACCACCTTCGGCGTCACCCGCGAGTTCGTCGAGGAGGAGATTTCCAAGTCAGTTCCTATTTTTAATAGTCTTAGTTATCTTGTGTGCCATGTCATACCGGCGTAAAATAGTGCCACGCCCTAGATTTCCCGGTAGCAGTGCTCTTAAAATGCTGCATTGACAATTATCCCATTAGTCCTTTACAGCGAAATGTTGTTCTCAGATTCACGGCAGCCGGTCATCTAAAATGCCGCATCAAACTTTATCCTTTTAATATATCAAGTTTTGTTTTCAGTTTCACGGCAGCGGGGCGCCTAAAATGCCGCATAGACGCAGTGGCCGGTTGCGTGGTGACCGGTGCGGGACGCGGCGCCGACGCAGATCGCTCTCATCTGTACCAAGCCACCATACGCGAGGGCGATCTCCTACTCAATCGGGTCAAGAAACTCGCTAGTGTTATTAATTTTTAATATTTTAGGTTTTCGAAGCCCGAATATCAGATTAAAACCTATCATTGAGCTAGCATAATGCAGAAAATTCGTGCTTTGTCGTCTTATCAGATTTCAAAGCAGTATCAAAAGAAAAGACAAAATAATCTCTGCTTATATCCAAAAGGGCCACAAATCATAGTTCGGAATTTTGCTGGAATTAAAAAATAATTGATTCTGCGTCGAATTTCTTATGTTTCTTACAATCCCAAAATAACGGCGGTCTCAGATTCAAATTAATTTTCATACTTACCTTAATATAATATATACCTTAATATAAAATAATTGCTTAATACTTTCAATAAGTACCTACCTACTCATTGTCAACCGGGCATTAAATAAGTTTTCTATAATTATTCCTCAATAAATTTAATACACTACAAATGAATTGTTTCTTCATTTTTAAAGATGTCCCTATGTTAGTTCCCCCCTATAACGCACTATAGTATTTTTCAAGATTACTTGCGGAACTCAATAACGTCGCTGACCAGTGCGTTTAGTAATAATTTATCCATTGCATACAATATAAATTATACTTGTTATGTTATGGATATATCCATATAAATCTAAATAATAAGACAGTAGACATGGTGTGTGCTGCGTAAAACTATCGGAACGCATGTCTCCAATTTGAAAATTTTACTTGAGTGACGTATGTTACTTACGCTAGTGCTTACCACAAAATACATGTTTTCGGCAATATATTATTTTAAGGTGACATCAATGCAACTAAAAAAAATATTTTAAATTTCGGTAGTGTCAAGTTTTACCATGTAATGTAACGTTTTAGTTTAAATAGTTTTAGTAATATATTCACGCCTGTTTCCCCGAAGTGGTAGGCAGAGGCATATTACACGCCCACACTTCGCCAATGATATAGTTGGTCCCACGTAATAGGTGGCGAGCCTATTGCCGCTTACCGGGCACTGTTATGTTCGCCAGAGCCTCGTCCGTTGATCGGCAGGTGCACCAATTGCAGATGAGGTTGGCTTGGGCTCCTTAGGTCTTAGTAGGATCCCTATACACCCACCTATTTAGTTTAAATCGTTGTTTAATAATCACACGTTTCTTTTGGTCATCTGGAAAAACATCAGACTAGTGAATGGAAATTGCTGATTATCAGCGGAGTTTACTTTTTGTTTTACATATTTCTTATACTATGTATGCAAACCTCATAAAGACTTATTCAGACATCAGTCATCTTTCACTATGGAACAAATTTCGAGAAAAAAAAAGTACTGTTTTCTACAAAAAAAATCTTGACTTATATTCTGGACTCACCCAAGTCCAGAAATGTTTGAAACAGCTATTTCTTTTTACGAATTTGAAGTATTCTACGGTAATAGTTGTTTGTATTGATGGATTTGGTTTTATGAATAACTAGCAGTTGTGTCACTCGCGTGATCTTTGTGTCAGTAGGAGTACCGGAATAGAAAGTATGCTGTGTTATTCTAGGACTGCAACTAGTGTGTATGGTGGGATTGGAAGGGCATTGTTTATTATGAGCTTTTACCGCCCGGCAAAACCATCGATTATGATCTTTACTGCCAGCAACTGATGAGATTAAAGGAAGCAGTCGAGAGAAAACGGCCGGAATTGATCAACAGGAAGGGTGTGGTCTTTCATCACGATAACGCTAGACCACACACATCTTTAGCCACTCAGCAAGAATTAAGAGAGTTCGACTGGGAGGTCCTAGTGCATCCACCATATAGCCCTGACCTTGCGCCTTCAGATTTTCACCTGTTTCGGTCTCTGCAGAATTCTTTAGGTTCTGTAAGGTTGACCTCAAGAGAGGACTGCCAAAACTATTTGTCCCGTTTTTTTGATCAGAAGTCCCAAAGTTTCTACAGTAACGGGATAATGTCTCTGCCCACAAAATGGCAGAAAGTTATTCAACAAAACGGTACATATATATTGTAAATAAATGTAAATAAACTTTGAAAAAAATGTCTTTACTTTTCATACAAAAGTACGAAAAGACTTTTTCCCCAACCTATTATATACCCTAGGTTCTAATTCTAGTGATGTAGCAGATAACCTGTGGGCTACGAATAATGCATTAATATATTAGTTGAAAATATTAACATTGTGTATCGAAAACAATTTATGGAATAACTGAAGGTTAACGGTTATTTCTGGAGTTAGTTCACTGATTTACAAAATACTTTATATACTTACCCACCAATAAACAAGTCTGTTTTTCACTTTTATTTTCATACAAGTATTTCGAGTACCTACTTTATTTATTCGCACAGTACCGCTGGCACATCACTAGTTCGCAACCATTTACTGATGTCGAGAATGGCGTTGCTGTCAATCACTACGGACTATATATTCTTGAACACAGTACATTGATTGCTTATAGTGAGGTACGATTCGGATATAACAAACACAATTGGCAATGTACTAAAATGTTCTGATATATGATACGAGAACAACTGAACGGCAAATAATGCACTGGTGCTATACGATTAACCAGTACCCCAGCCATTTTACGCGCACAGCACTTCTATTGTTATATTATTATGCTTTTCTATGGATATATCATATCTGACTAAATGACGAAAAGTCAAATAACTTGCTTTATCAAATTACTTGACGCTGGAAAATGCTCCACACGAGTGAGTCCATATTTAAGAAAAAAAACCAATCATTTAAGTATACAAGATATAGTAAAATCGACCGAATCGAATATTAGTTACGAATAGTTTTTTATTTCGGATATCCGATAGTTTCAGTTACTGCTATGGAGCTCCATGATACTTAGTACCGCATAGTTATTTCTGGTGTATTTTGAACAGCACACTTTTAAAACATAAATAAGTTACTTTGATATGTACTTAGTACTGCTAGATGGTTAGTAAGGGAATTGCTACCGATGGGACGCGCACTTATGCTTCACATAATTCCAAACCTATACCATAAGAAGTCCATACATAGCGGATTCTAACTTCGGAAATACCCCAGAAGATATCCGAGTGCAGACTATTTTGATATTCATTTATATAATATATAAATGTATAATATTATTATAGCTTGCTATAAACTTTTAAGCTGATTGGCGTGGAGGAAAATCTGCCCACCGCTACTAAGGTTGTGGTCTGAATATCCAAGGAGGTAGATGAATATTTTTGGTTTTTAATAATAATATAAGTATTTATGTATGTATTAATCATTGTTATGGACAACTGTCCCGTACCAACTGTTCAAGCTCAGCTCACTAAGTGGCTCTATGTGGAGTCTAAAACTTGTCTCCTTACAGTGTCATCTATACTAAGCAGAGCTTGTACTATGGATACTAATATTATAAATCTTTTCTCGTAAATACCAACGTCAAGGCAGATATTCGCAATCATACACAAAAAAAGTTGTGGAAATAAAAACTATGACGTTTCAAATAATCTGACCTTCGTTCTATATTGGTCAATTTATTAATTTCACCTTTAAATAGATATAGATAGAGACTTCGGAAAAAGGGTTGGAACAGGTCAGGATTAACGAAAAAGAAAAGAAAATAATAAATTATTACTATGTGTAATTGCTTTTTTTTAAATAATTTGAATACTTTTTGGACATTTACATAAACATTTAATAATTTACAATGATTATTTATACTGACATGACATGACACATCATGACTAATACTACATTCTATATCTATTTCCAACTTCAATGAAAATTAACTTGCGGGTGCTATATCCTATAGAACTAAATTGTTTACAGTGGCCTATCGCCCCACAAGCATCCCTTTAATAGGTACTAGAGTGTATGCATGATTTACAATTTATAAATAATTTAGTAGGACATATTTATACAGCCATAACTAACATATAAAAACTTAATGTCAGTAAATGTAATTTTGGTGGAACTTAGTATCAAAAAGACTATAGATACCATGACTAAACATTCAAGCATTAAAAATGCACATTTTGGAAAGAAAATACATTAAACAATTCAGTCTGCTTAGAAAGTGTTGAAAATTATACTTAAATATTTAACGTTTAAGAAGTTAAGTTACATTTTGCATCAACACCAGTCGCTCACGATTTCACAAAGATATGTCGGTATATTCTAAAGCAATATTATACCTATGACTCTAATTACTTACAACTATTATAGACCTCAAATGCAAATACTTTTTTTTAATAATTTACATGATATGAATATGTCATTAACCTCTGTCATATTTATTTAGTAATTATATTTTATAGGTGGTAAGGATCTTATCTAATACACTCGCGAGCAACCAAATAGACTCAACTGCTAACTACATCCAACCATTGTTTTAAGTAAAAATATACAACATTTAAATAAAAACAATATGTCATGAAAGCTTGAAACTTAAGCGTGTTGAGTCGATTTGGTTGCTCGCGAGTGTAGTTCAATCGTTTAATTTTATTTGAAGGCAGAACTAAATTGCGGCCAAATATTTTGTCATATTAAGTTGATCATGATTATTATAAGTATGTATGTAAATAAGAAAGTATCTCCCTGAGTAGGTACTCTATAAATTATATAATTCGGTTGGAATGTGGAGACAAAAATCATGCATATCGCCCTCCGGTTGCAACTCTACAGCAACGATAAATTTTTAATTATAATAATTATTATTTTAATAGTAATATATAACTATATATATGTTTCGACTCTATTTTACAGTTTATTTACAGTAGATAATATAGATTTAAGATAATTTTTGGGATAATTTAATATTTTTGATGTCATAGCACATCAGACTGCATCTACAACAGATGTTAGAATGGCCGATAGCGTTCCTACCAAATGTTCGTCCAGTACTCAAGACACAGCCTTTCGAATGTGCACTATCACAGAGTAATGACATATACGTGGGGCTCGCCGAGCCCCCGATTGCCCCAGGCCCGTACTCGTGCATACAACTCACTTATAATAATACTAGGCGTATGAAACACGTGGAATATCAATTCGTGACATAGCACTACACTTTGCACATTATGCTACAACAGACACTCGATTCGTAATCAGTCCCTTATTTTCATTTAAGCTACAGATTTTTTGTACAATATAAACATTTATATGACACTGGGAGTTTCGCTTTGTTCGCCTGTGGAATGTTTAGGGGTTTTAGACGGTGAGGCCCTCAGTGCGCGCGGGTGGTGGGAGGGAAGCGAGGGGATGCGGGTGTTGGTGATGAGGGGTGGGGGGAGAAGGTTGCGCGGGGGGCGGGGCCAGAGGGGTGTGCGCGGGCGGCGAACGGTAGTCTCCTTCCTCGCGCATCTGTCGGCTCCTCTCAGCGAGTTCCCGGCCTCTCTCGGCTAGCTCGCGCATGGCAGCCTGCCTCTCATCGCCACCCTCTAGTGACGGCGGCCTTTCCAATGGCGAAGCCGCACCAGGCCTGATTCCGCCAAAAGCACCGAAACCAAGCAGTCCGGGGAATTTTCCGGCCACTCCGTTTTGTCCCGCGCTCTGCTGGATGACAGATATCTCGTTCAGCTGCCGAAAAAATTGTACCCGTTAATATCAAACTTTATTAAAAAACAAAATTAGCAAGCCATGTGGTTTTCTTGATATCTATCTGTTTAATCTGGCCAAATTTATTATACAGATAACAACTGAGTCATGACTTTACTTATTAAAAAATAGAGACACCTTGAAAAAAGGTTCACCAGGTGTCAAGTTTTCTTACCTTCTGCTGCATGCCGTTGAGGAAGGGCGCGGGCAAGTAGGGGTAGAAGAGGTCCGGACGTCGCAGCAGGTCATGGGGCTCGTGCAGCGGCCGCGGGGGCAGCTCCAAAGACATGCGCCGGCCGCGACGGGACGCGCCGCCGCTCCACATATGCGTTCCCATATGAACCTGGATACGAAAGAAATTATCATATCTATCGTATTTTAATTGATAAATGTCTGCATATTATTCATGTTTTCTCAACAGATATTGAAGAATGATTGCAAATAAGTAAGACATTGGTGTCATCATAGTTCTTCAACGTCCTACTGCTAAGAGATACGGGCCTCCATTCTTAAACTAAGGTTAAAAGGATTTATGATACACAGTAGTCATCCAGGTCCTATTTGCGTCCTGCTATTAGAATTTTCGGTAATGACGATCTGGGTAGTTTAGACTTCTTGGCGGGAAAGTGAAGCGTCTTGTCTGCAGTTTTGTGTTATTTCTAAAATTTGTGATATTTCGGACATTACTGTGTAATAACGGTGGATTATTACCCGTTAAGTGTTTGTGAACGTACGTGAGTGTTAGTAAATCAAACAAAACAGTGCAACATCACTTTTCAAATTCTCTCAAAAAGTCCATGTGAGATCTCAATATAGTCCCACATCTTTACTGAGGATTCAATCGGTTTATGGGAAGGGGGACACATCATTTACCACTTACCATCTTTATCACCACTCATTCTCATTTACTATGATTTATATGTTATTATTACTGTATCTTTTACTTGAAACTGGCTAAATGTGCTAAACGCACGAAGCCATTATATAAAAGAATTTTAAAAAATGACGATCTGGCAATTTGAGCTTAGGGGAGCTCATATTATAATTTTTTTCACTTATCTATGTGACGAAGAACGGAACTGCGTTTTTTTCACTTGAGATACACCAGGTTATAAAGTAATAAAGAGAAAAGTTTTAGATTTTCTTACCTTGAGGTTGCCTTTAGTGGTAAAGGCTTTCTGGCAGACTGCACACCGGAAGGGCTTGTCTCCCGTGTGTGTGCGCATGTGGATCTGCAGAGCTGACGATGAGGAGAAGTTCTTGCGGCAGACCCCGCAGAGATGCTTCGACGACATCAGCGGCGGTGGCGGCGGCGGATGTGATGGTCCACTCGGTACTGTTAAATAAAAGTAAATAATTATGTATAATGCCACTAGGAAATTGTGTGTATGTTTTCCTCTTATAATTTATTCTTATTTAATTAATTAAATAAATAAAAATAAATAAATAAATATTTTCTAACAATTACACCAATTATTTAGTTCCAAGATAAGTATCATTAAGAACTTGTATTATGGATACTAAATAACGGATAAACATACATAAATACCTTTTTATTTTTTTTTGTAAATAAATACTTAATATACATAGGGAAACACCCAAATTAAGTACAAGTATCACAGAAAAAGAGAATGATAGATTTTTAAGACTGTCTTCTAAGTCAATAGAAAAGACAACCTAGGAGAAATAAATCTTACTAATTCATAATGTTAGATTTAAGTTTTTATTTTCATTGTTGTATTTATTAACACTAGTATTTAAGCTGTGTAAATAACTAACAATTTGACCATTGTTGTCAAATAAATCAATTTTATTATTATTATTATAAAAACTGTAAATTTCTGTAAATCATACCCATTTGAAAATGTTAAGAATACATAAATACTATAATTAGATAAGTAGGTACGTACGTAGGTTGGTACGTAGACAAAATAACTAATTAGTATGTACCTACTGACTGATAGAAGAGAAATAATTAAAACGTGAATATGGTCTTGGAATTATTCTTTCCTCATTTTGAAAGAAAAACGTAGAAGTGTAGGTAATGTTCAATTGCAAAAGAGAAAATTTTAAGCATTCTATCGTGTATGCAAATGACATAGTAAACGGCCATTTTAAAGTTACCGTTAGTTAAAAGGAATGCTACATTAAGAGTTCCCGTGCTTACATCACTAAGTGTTTGATTGATATTTTGCAGAGGAAAGAAGTATTGAGAACATGCAAATTCTAGGCGTAAGACGGATGCTGCTGGACTTGTTAGGCTAATAGCTATGTTTTATGCGTAAACGGCGCATACCCGTCATTCCACATCATTTAATTTGCGGACATTGTTCGAAATAGTAGTTTTTGATTGATCATAAAACTTAAATTGACTTCAAATATTTCAAACCAACAGCTTCTTGATGTCGGCGAATTTATTGCGAAATTAAAAGCTATTTACTGTTAAGGTAGGTTTTAATGACTGATTTGATAAGCTATCGCTAAGATTTGGATCTTTTGTTACTATTGTTGTCTGTTATAAAAACGTAATGTTATGAGTACCTAACTGCTATCTGAAATAGGCCTTACAGTCTCGTACGTTCAATGCTGAACGTCGGCCTCTTTTCAAGAGTGCAAACTAATTCGTTCTGCTGCATACCAGCCTCTCATCTCAAGTCGTCGGCCTAAACTCCATCGTCTACATTCACGCCTGTTTCCCCGAAGGGGTAGGCAGAGGCATATTATACTCCCCCACTTCGCCAATTATGTACGTCCCACGTAATAGGTGGCGAGCCTATTGCCGCTTATCGGGCACTTTTATGTTCACCAGAGCCTCGTCCGTTGATCGGCAGGTGCACCACTTGCAGGTGAGGTTGGCTTGGATACCATCGTCTGTCGGTTAAGTATATAGCCATGACACATATTACACGTAACTTTAAAATACACAGTAAATAGTCATACCACTTGGTCGTTTCGGCATAGGCGGCATGTCGATGGACGGCACATGTGTCATCGGTGGAGGGTGCACTGGAGGCGACCGCTTGAGGTCCAGCTTTTCAGGCGAGGACCGCCTTTCAGGGCTAGGCTCGCGGTCGTCAGGAGTAGGGGGCGCGCGGTCGAAACCAGGGGGCATATCCCGGATCTTGTGCGTTAGCATGTGTTGCTTCATGTTGCCCTGAGGAGTAATTATTCTATTAGTGACAGGTTATAAGAAAGAAGACACAATTTAAAAGTATATTACAAGTAGTTAGATGATTATTTATCCTAACATTATCTAGACTCTAAAGTAAGTAATTAATAGTAGGTAAGTAATTTTCTTTTAAGATTATGTTGTTTGTTTTGAAGTTAGGTTATTTAAAAGACTTTGAGTGTCAGTTCTTTCGGAATCAGAACAAAACTACGAGTCCACTATGGGTTTTTCAATTAACTACTCACTGTTAAAAAAGATCCGCAGAAGATTGTATAAAAAGTTTCACCGTCCACCGAAGAGTTGAAATACCCAATACATATATTTTTTACTTAATATACTTATAAAGAATTTTAAAAATTTGACGTATACTGATTATTTTTGTGTTATTGCCTAGATAAGATGTCTGTAATGCTGCCCATATGTTTTCTTACTGTTACACCATGCATGATGCTTATGAATAAATAAAATAATAATAAAATAGTAAATTAATTTCTAACAGATAAAATAAATCTTGAATCAGTGGCCAATCAGTTAGCACGTACTTGCCTTAAACAATTTTAATTGAAATGTGCGTAAATTTGTAAGTATGAAGGGCATCGTGACAGGTGCAGCAAGTTCCACAAGCCATTAACGTGCATACAAACGTCAAAACAGAAACCTAGCCATTTGGCCTAAGCATTTATATTTCGAGAAAGTCTAAAAACCTAATTGTTGTAGGGGTGCCAGTTGGTTATTTTAACTATGATATATAACAAAATTGTTGTACTATTTCTATTATGTGGTACTCGTACATTTGACCACATTCTGCCCGAAGCTTCAAGCAATCCAGTGTTTTCTATATAGGAAATCAAACCACATGCAAACTTATATAAAATATTTTCTAAAACTTAAATAAAAAACTACGCAATACACCTAAAAGTAAATTCGTTCAGGCGTCGCCCGTTCATACCGGATAGACGAAGGCGTTCCAGAAATCCAAAGCAGTGGCGTGCGGCGGGCGGGGTATGCGTGCGCGCCTTCCGCAGCGGCAACCGCCGCCACTGCTCTGGAACCACACAAACACACGCACTATTACACAACCGTAATGTTGCCACATAAAAAAATAGCAATAAGTACATACAAAAAAAATTGTAAAAAAAATATTTTTTTTTTTCAGTGCTGGCAACCCTACGGTAGTGCAGATCCCAAACACACTCAATGGGGAGCTCAAAAAAAGGGGTCACAACTAAGTAGGGACACGCATGCAGAAACAAACACTTTTTCAAAGGGATCTATGTATGGTTATAACCAGATTTTTAATGGCTGCCTGACGTAGCTATTAAAAAGTGCGATGGTCGCATGGTTATGATAAATATATGAATTGACATTAAGTGATTGCGAACGTAATCCATCAAGCATGTTGCAGAAGATGCCATAGAAATAACGGAGGTACATTCCATTTACTAGCTTCAGTTTATTAATAAAGGTCATGGCCCATAATCCGACCCGGTTCAAAAATGTTTTTGTACAAAAACGAAAATGGTGGTAAATAATGCAAGCATAACCCACTTTTCATTATATGTAAAAAGAAAAAAATAATTCGTTGGAGAAATCTTGCAGCAGACCAATAAAAATTGGATAATAATTAGCGGTTTCGCCTGTCTGTAAATTATTTTATCCATGAAAACATGTCACTTGGGTAAAAAGTATACTATGTCTGACTCCAAATCAAAAAATATATCTATACACGGCAATTTAATCAAAATCGGTTCAGTGGTTTAGACTTGAAAATGAAACAAACAAACTTATTTTGCCATTGGTTGACAACAAAATATTAATTAGAGGGAGAATACAGTCTCGACATGTCAGGAGTAAACAATATTATACTTATGTTTTGGTGAATGCAACACGACATGGTCGAGAGAGTATCGAGGGATACTACTGCTCATGCATTCACGGCCGCCGCACTATAGGAAGTTGTGCCCATATTGTGAGCATAGTGTACTTTTTATCCTGGGCCAGACATCAAGAAAATATTGAAACACCTGCGGCTTTCTTGGACAATGTTTTGGACATTGATGGGGCTGAATAAACATTCAAAAAAAAAATGTATTTTATTTTCTCCTCCCTAAAACCACAAGTTATAAGTTAAGTTTTCATACTATGTAGATTACATTTTTTTATTATTATTCTTTCATGATCCCCATGAGCCACAGTAATGCGCCACTTATCATTGAAAAGTATAATCATTTGTCTTTGATTCCCGCCGTATTTTATTTCTGTACGCCGTGGGTATATTTTTCACACTAAATGGGCCATTACCTTTCTCCTTCATTCTTGTCGATATTATTGATTTTGATAATAAATACGGTGTTTTTGTGACTAATTCTTATTTATTTACTGGCAGATAACGCCATATGCATATAACTATATAGTATGTATAACACAAAGTCGCTTTGTGTGTCTGACTGTCCCTATCTTCAAATCTACGGAACTAATTTTGATGCGGTTTTTTTAATACATCAAGAGCAAAGAGGAAGGTTTATATATAGGTCACACGGGCGGCGGCTAGTCTTATCATAAAACGGTTACTGCAAATTTTTATTTTTGTTGGTCCTTATAGTATTATTTAAGTAATATAATTATGAAACGAAGCGTAGGTAGTCTTGACATTTATTATTTTTTAAAATCAATTTTTGGAAAGGAGATTGTGTGCTCGTGATAATTTCTGACATTTAAAATTTTTAATACGAGGACGTATATATGTATTATTATTGAAATAAGTAGGTAATTCATATGCGACGTTGATGTTTTTATTGAAAACTGAGAGGCAGGCTCGTTAAAATGCCATAATATTAGTTAAACATTCACGTACAGACAGCGCGAAATTCTGAATAACTAATTAAGCTGTGAATATTGTTAATATTCTTTTAGAACATAATATAGAGTTCATTAACTTTTTACGTGTTATCTCGATGTTGTTGTGCATCGTACAAAAGAAGCTGATCTATACAGCACTTTTTTTACTGTAACTAGAACTTGAGTTCAAAATTGAAATCTGACTATTTTGGACCATCATTGAACTTGGTATGGTTTGGTAAAGTGGTCAGCACAATTATAGTTTTTAACCGACTTCAAAAAAGGAGGAATTTCTCTGTCCCGTCTGTATGTATCAATTGTTGTATATTCACAGATAACATATTGGTTAATGTTTCAAAGCAAGGACATGACTTTGAGGTGGCTCCATAACATTTAGGTCGTCTTCTTAGACAATAGGACGCTCATATAAAACAAATGGTTTTGTTATTTATAAACTAAGTATGGTTTATGTGTTACTAAATATAACACCACAATATACCACCATGAACATTAAAAAGATAGAAATAAAATAAAGGTTTGACTAAACTTAAATTAGCTGGCATTATAGTTAACTAGATAAAGTAGTCTTTATAAAAACGTCGCAGCATTAATTTAATAGGACAAGTAACAATTAAATAAAGTTGATAAAGTGTCACATCACAGCCCATTAACGTATTAATACCGTTATACTGACTAATTAGGATAGATTCAATTTGATCAATGACTGCGGACATAATTTGCCTTTGACTTCGTCCGCGTCAAACTCAGCTATATTGTACATCTTCTTAAAATAACTTTAAATATCCTATTTCTATCAGCTACTATTAAACCTAAAACAATAGTTTCACGCTTCTAGCTTAAAATTTCTACCCCTTATAACCATTTTTTCGTATTGAAAAGAAGCCATGTCCTTCCTCAGAGTCTAGACTGTCTGTGTACCAAATTTAATTTTAATTGGTTCAGTAGTTTTGACGTGACTGCGAAACAGACAGACCTAGTTGCTTTCGCATTTATAATATTTTTATCGATATCTACTTATCTATACAACTAATTTGCGAACGAAGTATGTTGAACTGTGATTAATATCAACTTATAACATTTTTCAACAAATTCCAAATTGAGTGAGTTTATAATTTTTGTTGAAGTAATTATACCTACGCTTTAATGAACGGCGAATTTGCAGGATTTATTTTGTTGTATTTAAAGGAACTTTTATTTATTATGTATTAATCAATGTTTTTATTGGAAATATTATAAAGTATTTTAATTGGAAATAGTTGCAACTTACTTATGTATAATCCTATACTTACTTACAATCTTATAATGTTGAAAGATATTAATTAATCTATCAATTTTGTTATATCCTACAAATACCCTGTTATTTCTACAACAAGCCAACGAATAAGGTGATAACTAGCTGAACAACAGCCTTATTCATCATACAAGGAACAACGTTACCTCCACGCCTCGAACCGTGCACCAGTTAAACATACAAGATTCGTATAAGTGATAAAATTGTCGAACGCGTGAACTTTCGTTTGTTCTGGTGTAGCTGACACTTGCTTATTGTAATTTTAAATGCGCCCGGGCAAATGTCTGTATGGCTCCCGATAAGGCAGTCGATTCTAATATTATTTTACGTGGAACTGTGTTGCAAAACAGAATATAGGGTTGCCGTAATGCATAAATATGTGCTATTAGGTATATACTGACCAAAAATCACTTCGAAATTGAACTGCATTATTTTTTTTTATAGGAACACAATTTTATTGGCTTAACGCCTGTAAATTTTGTAATAGAATCTTGGATCTACTGATTTATATTTAAGTTCTTATTAACTTTGCTCAAACTCTTTTCTGCCTAACGCTCTTTAAAGTTTAAGATCTGTTCTTGGCGTGTGTTTGTATGAAAATACAGTTCATTATTTCATAATATTAAGATTTGAAAAAACAATAATTTTTTAAATTAAAATTATTATTGTTCTTTATGTTGGCAATAATTATAATCATTGATCGTTAATTTTATAAATTTACTTTCCATGCCTAAAAGAATATAAAAACAGTGCTTTTGTATTCTTAATATGATTTGCGTTTATCGATACAATTCTGTTCTGAATTTCTTGCAGTTAAAGAGAACATCGAGTCTTAAATAAAAGATTACTTTATTACAAAGATATTCTTAACGTAGATGTTTATCAACGTGTGCAGAAAAAATGATAAAATAAAATATTTATTGACATCGTTAATTTGCAGAAACAAATCCCTTATGAGACTGTAAAATATTTTACTGTGGGCGGAGTATAATCTGTATCAAACTGTTACATATTATAAAGTCTTCTTATAAGGATTTTAAGTTTGAGAGTCGATAAAAGTCAAATTTCTGATGCAACCATAACATTTTGAATCAAATTAATCATATTAAACTAAAATAGTTTTGATTTATTGTTTTTACCAATCAAATACATAACCGGGTGAACTATTTGTTGGCTTATTAAAATGTAATATAAGAATGACTTACATAATTATGTGAAAAAAATTGCCCACAGTGTAATACGCTGATTAGTATTCACTAATGAATGACACAAGGTCTCATTGTGAATTATTATTTATTTAAATGGACTTAGTCCTTATAAGATAAGTCAACTCATTTCTTAAAAACACTGCATGTACTTATTGTGCCCAAAAATGTCTGCAAATAAAATAAATCGAAAACTTTATTTTAACAAAAAATACAGTTTGTGAATGTAAATGTTTTTGTGTTGCCATTATGACACGTGTAATTAAAAATAATATTAAGTAGGAGGATGAAAATTTATGAGACGACGGAGATGGAAGCTTTCTCTTAAGTAATGTAAGTTACGTCAGGCGCGCTTATGGGGCACATAATAAAATTAACTCTTACTAAATGGTCTCTCTGTAATGTTTAATGCCATTCACTGAACTTATCTGCAGTTTTGGGTCACGTTGTATATATTCTAGCCTCTTATCCATAAAGCATATTTATCGGAGAACTTAATTAGCCACCGTCGAGCGATGGCATCGATGTGATTTCGACTTTACACACCGCGGCGCCGTCGTATATTTTATTGATAACCTCTAAGGACACTTTCGGAAACATACGAAAAATGTTACATTGTCAAACATAAATTATATTTTTATGACGAGGAACGTAGGTAAAGGCTCAGGGATTTATAAGTAATAAATATTTTACGACATCAATTAATATTCCGATCGTTTTCTGTGACGTTGTTTTTATGACTTATCATTTTTGTGGCGCGACGCGACGTACGACCAGCGCCGTGCGACCCGCACACCACATGCATGAAATATTGGCCGAACTGAGTATAAAACTCGAAACGCTATAAAAATGCTTTTAACAACCTTTATTTATTATTATATATATTAAATTAATTATCTTAAGTGGATAATGGCAAGGAAATTATTGTTGTAAAATATCTACATGTCATTGACTTTTAAAGCAAAAACCATGGTGCAATAATAATTTTACGTTCCATTTTCAGAATATTTGTAAAGATTACATTTTAAACGTTACACTTTTATGGACATTGTATCTGTTTTGATGACGAAAAAGTATTATGCTTTAAATGTATGTTATAATTACATATAAATGTATTAAATTTTATTAAGTAGTTCAATGAACTGCACTAAAACAATCGTTATAGAAATTAGACATTTAAAGAAATAAAACTGTGGTACAAAAACCAGTGTTCTAGTAAAGTTTCGATTTAAAAGAAAGTGGAACACAGAAATTGTAAGAAAATTCACATTTACTGCAAAAGTGACTGATAATGTAAAACACTTAATTAAAAGTCATTGCCTACATTGTTTTTGCTAAAAGTCAATGGTAATTGTCCTTGGCTCATAGATTCAATAATGTTACTAGAAATTAAACTGCCACCGTAGAAAATAAACTTTTTAAAGAAATTAGGTCTTATTACAAAACGAGATCTAAAGTTAGACCAGGTTTAAAACTAGTGCTGTCACTTTCATTTGATAAGTTGAAGATTTAGAGACTATCGTAACTTGTGTCAGTACTGTAAATTTGACAAATTTTAAAATTTCTGAATTAAGATATTTGTTCCTCGATCAAACAATATCGTCCTAATAGAATTAAGACACCTATAGTAATAAAAATACATAACTATAAAAATTTCCAAAATTTAGGTAACAATGCCAAAATATCCGAAAAAGTGTACCAAATGTAGTGCCCTAATATTTTTTAATGAGTAGGTAGTTAAAATCTGGGTGTATAGGGCGCCTACCAAGATCTGAGGAGCCCAAGCCAACCTCACCAGCACTTGCTTGCACCTGCCGTTCGACGGACAAGGCTCTGGCGAACATAACAGTTCCCGGTAAGCGGCAATAGGCTCGCCACCTATTAGGTGGGACCAAAAATACACCTGGCGAAATATGCATATAATATGCCTTTCTATAATACACCTTCGGGGAAACAGGCGTTATATGATGTATGTAGTTGTTAAAATACTGCGAGGCAGTTGTTGCTTTCATCTTTATTTCAAAAGAGACGGCGTTGAAAGTCATTTAAATATTTCAAACGATCACCTGTATGTAAAAATATATAATAATATTTTTTATATATAGAAGGTGAAACACATAGATAGACCATAAGCTAGTCTAACACTAACATATAATATACTTTTACCGCATATTTATATGCGGTTACCCGCATATAAAATAAAAAAAGAATTTCACGCCGGGGTGTTGTCACTACTGCAAAAAATGCTTTCCTTGCACCAATAAACAAAACCGAATCGCACACGGGCAGAGACGAGGGCAGAAGCTAGTTGCTCATACATTATTTACTTTTGACACTTCTAGGTATAGTTACATACGGGAGCCAGACATAGATTTTTTTTTATTCGCGATTTTGTTTTACGATTCAGCACTATCACCACGAATCTTTTTGGTATGAAATGTAACCTACATTCGTATACAACTCATACGCTTACTAACCTATTTAACGTTTAGAAGACTACTCCGAACTGTATTATTAGTTAACAAAAGGAATTATACAAAAAAAAACAAATAAATTGTAGAATAGATCTTCACATAAAAAAATCATAATTTTAACATTAAACTTAACTTAATTTTGTTTAATACACGCGACTTTCAATTTACAAAAACACCGTTTTTTATCGATTTAAGTAATAATATTTTGTTTATTGCATTACCCTACATAAAATTGAATTTAAAAATTAATGTATAGAAAGTGCGTTCCGAGCAATGAAAACGACGGGTAGCTGCAGTGCTTCCTCATATTTTATGTCATTATAAACGTCTGTTTACTTATGATGACGTAAATTGGTAGTTTATTTTGGAGGTTCTAGATCAAATGGCACTAAACCGTTCCGGCGTCGTAAAAATGTGACATGTGGCCACAGAATATTACGGAGTTATATTATGGAATGTCTGTCTGTATGTGTAACGTGAATATAATTCCACTTGGATATAATTTAATTGCCGTAATTTGTAAGGGAAAAATGTATAAGGCGTTATTTGGGGCCATTACAATTGTAATCTAATTAAATTATAAATGTCGTTCATTAAGAGGAATTGCAACTGCAGGTGGTCCGTTAATCACGTATTTCTTTACTGCGACTTGTAACTTGAACTGTTGTTGTATGATATATTGAGTTTGCGAAAGGATATTTTGGAGAAGCACAACTTTGGCGAGTTGAACAAGACTGCCGCAGAGTTTTGATTAAATCGAAGCAAACGAGCCTACAAGTTTAGAGCAGCGGCCGTCAATTACGGCGGGTCTAAGAAGCTCAGATGCGCAGACAAAGGCCCAACTAATGGGAACTAGAGTCCACTAGACTTGTAATTACCGCCTGCAAAATTAATGCACTGAAACTTGGATGGAATGAAACCGGCGCATCAAGTTAGCTAGACTTGCCGCCGTGTGCCGTGTCGCACAAACTTACTCCAATACGTCACACCTCTCTTGTTTGCTACGTTAATTTCAAGTAAAGCACAACAAATTATTTAAAAATTTTACTCTGTTTTTTTATTTGACTACACTACAAAAACTGCATTATTTTGTAGACGAATAATATTTGACAATGTATGTCGTAAAAAAAACATTTTGCTATTTGTGTAACAATAAAAAATGAACTGGCAACATGCCAGACTCTTAATACATGTGACTTTAACACGATTATCATTTTAGTGACATTGTGATCTCGGTGTTACTATACGGCCTCATGAAAATACACTAAAGTTAACAGAAATCGATACAAATGTGTCTAGTGTAGGGTTGTAAAATAGTAAGGAATGCAACAAACCTTTGTAGAAAAACCGCGATCGCAGACTGTGCACTTAAAAGGTCGTTCCTTGGTGTGGCTGCGGTAATGAATCTCGAGCGCCGAGTTGCAGGCGAATGTCTTGTAGCAGATGTTACACGTTGTGTTGCCACGCACTGTACACAAATAAATCCACCGTTCAATACTAACTCAATGTCACTAATTGCAAAGTCGGAACGCACGATTACACTATAGAAGAACGGATGGAGTGGAATCTTCTCACAACGTTAATGTTCAATCGTATTAAATTTAAAAGTGTATTCGAGCGCCCGGTAAATGAAACAGTATTAGTTGGAGAGTGAGGTTGAAATATGGGGAACGGAAATCGGGCGACCGGGGCGGACGAAATAACAAAGGTCCCGCTATCGCATACCTGCGGGAGGGAACGCGAGTCCGAGCGGGCTGAAGGGTGATCCTCCAAAAGCGCCAAGCGCGGCCAGCGGGCCCGGCGGTGAAGGCTGCGGCGAGCGGTGCGGCGAGCGTGGCGACGAGCGTTGGAGCGGCCGCGGCGGCGTCGACAGCGACGACAGCGACGGCGACGGCGGCGACGCGCGTGCGCTGCGCCCGCTCTCCGAACCTGTCGCCGATGGGAGGGAAGCCGTTGTGGTGATGATTTTTATTTCGCATTCGGACGCCGAGGCGCAGACGGAGAGCGGCGAAGTTCGACGATTCTTCGTATTATCAGATTCGTCGTCGAACTCCCGAATAGCGGGCTCGCTCTCGTCCCGGCCGCTCTCGTCGTCGGTCCCATGGGAGTCCGCCCGTCGGTCGCCGGGAGTGGACGGGGTGGGAAACATCGGGGGAGGTACGGTTTGGTAAGGATAATCGTTGACGTCGGACCCGTTGTTCGATGACGGAAACCCGTTTATATCAATATTGCGCGTGGAATCAAACGGAACGTTGAGACGGTCACCCGTATGAAGTCGGATATGTTGATGTAAAATAGTGGGATCTGAAAATTTTTTATGACAGACAGGGCACTGATGCAACATTTGAGTTGGTGGCTTGATGCGATGTACACCCATGTGAGTTTTTAAGTTGCCTTTAGTAGTAAATGCACGACCACATAGTTTGCAACGGAAGGGTCTTTCACCAGTATGTGTTCTGTAGTGCATCTGCAAAGCACTTTTACACGACAAAACTCGATGACATACTATACATTCGTTGGGGTCGGAAAGCTTATTATCGATATTATCTACAAGCTGCTGTAATTTTGCTGTGTCTGATGTTTTAGTGACTTCTATTAAACTTTCCCAAGAGTTGTCGTTGCTACCTGGCCGAGGTAAAAGACAGTTAAAAAATAAGGGATCCCGCGGTAAATCGGCGTCAACGAAATTATGGGGAACATTGAATGGAGTAATACTTCCGGAGGATATGCTACTTGGTGGAGATTGAGGAAATAGAGGATATGTAGGAAAAGTACGAAGTCCCGTTGCTATTGAAATTGGCCCAGATATCGATGAATTCTTACTTGAGAGATTTTCCGGTTGATCTGGATCGGGCTTCATGAGTGGACTCTCTCTGCCAATTTGATCTTCATTGCTGTATTTCGAGTCCATGCTGCAGTCGTCAAATGGGGAAGTAGATGGATATCTATCTTGTTCATTGTCTTGTGGATTCTCGGTTTCCTCTGGTTCACGTTTAGGGGAAACACGGTCTGTTTCTTCAAAACTAGATTCCCGATGGTTCTCTTCATCATGTGGTTCGGACTTAACTTCGGATGCAGATCGGATAGGGCTCGGCGCAGAAGGTTTACTGAGATCAGCCGGAACATCCTGCTCTTCACGCATAGCGAATAATGGATGAGGTGGAAGAGGCTTATCACCAAGAGGTCGAGGTGGTAATAAATCATGGTGTGGCGGCCTGTATAGTGGCAAGTTTGGCGGAAAAGGAGCTGGTCCCCCGGGGTTAAATTGAAGAGGGTGGGGAGGCATCCCTGGCATCGGCCCCGGAGATAACTGAGCTAATAGTGGTGGGTGATACTTGTCTAAATGTTCTGGTACAGGATTGGGATTCATCTTCACATGTGGGAATTTCGACGTATGTCTTTGGAAATGAACCTTCAAGTTTCCTTTAGTCGTGAAACGAGATCCACACACGTTACATTTAAAAGGTCGTTCACCTGTGTGGGACCGGATGTGGATTTGCAGCGCAGAATCACTCCCGAAAACTTTTCCGCAGTACCGGCAGCGATGCTTGAAGAATGGTTCGTTACGGCCTCCAGACTTTCCGTCATAAGGTGACATCTTTCCAGACTTTCGAAAAGCTAATTCATCGGCAAGGTTATTCGCTAAAAGACCTTGTGATGCATTGTCTAGTACTTCTTGTGCACGTTTCTGTAGCATTTCGAGCGTATTTGGTTCGTTGAGGGACGGCGGCGGATCGTTATTTGTTATAATCGTGGAAGCCAATGACGACGATATGCAACTATATAGTGGGTGTGTCATCAACGGTGGAGATGAAGTTGGAAGTTTTGGAATGGAAAGAGGTTCCGATTTAGAAGGGATGATAGGAGGGATATGCGAGTGAGTCGAGGGCAAGCTTTGGCTTGTGGGGGGAGTTGGTGCAGCAGGAGTGGGCTCCCGCGGCGGACGTGGCGGCGATGGCGATCGAGCAGTGGGCGGCGGCAGGCTTGGCTCGGGTTCACTTGGCGGAGGAGTTTTCCGTCTCGTGAGTGATAGTTGATTTTGAAGTTGATGTATCAACTGCAGTTGAAAAACTTGTTGGTGCTGCAGAGTGAATAAAGTACTTTGCAGTACGGCTAATTCATGTAAAGCCGCTTCGTTGTCGGCGTTGTTAGCCATCGCGGTGGCGGCGAATTGTGCTACAGCTACTTTGGTATTCTGTAATGCTTCGAGTGTCACATGACCAGCGACAGGGAACGGCAACCCTACTGGCGGGACATCGGCTTCGGGCCCTTCGGCCTCGCCATCTTCGAGACTATTGTTATTCTCGGCATCTTGTCTATGCCGCCTTACTTGTTCTAATCGTTTATTAGGGCCGTCCATTTCCTCATCTCCCGAGACGACCATATCCTCGGGATCCGAGTGCATCCTCTCTTCACCCATCTGTAACGCTTTCTCATCACAAAGTCTTTTATGGTAAAGGAACTCATGTAAGCTCTCGAACTGCTCTTGGCAACGCGGGCACATGTGCGCCTCTGGCCTTTCTCTGACTTCGTCGGCCACATTATTTATTTCATCTTCTGAACACGATCCTGAGCTTTCACCTGAAACAAAAAAGTCTACGTTAGTGCTTTGTTCAAAAAGTTTGTAAAGTCAGTGTACAATGTTAACACGAATGTAAAACAAAATAATGCGGCAGTGTGTCTGTTTCGCTTTAACAATTAAATTACTAGGCTGATTTTTATGAAATTTTATGAGCACAATTCTTAAATCCTGAAACAGATCCGATATCTATTTTTTTGTTTGGAAAATGGTGCAACTGACGCTTGGTCATGTAGTTGAAATGTGTAGTTTATTTACAGTTCATTTGTTAGGCCCTGGGTTTTAAAACGTATATAGCAAAAACCTACGTAGTAACCTTTATACGAAAGTACCTAAATAACTACAATTATAGTTGTAAATTACCTATAGAACTATTTTTAGTTGAGCCGCTGTGTGTACATGTTTCTTGAGTTAAAACATATCTTAACTTTATTAGGTAAAACTTTGTTCACGTAAGTCTACATTTGTCCTCATAAATCATCACAAAACCTCATTAAACATTTAATATAAAGGTGTAATTGGTAAACTAAAGCAAACATTAAAGTTTTGAACTGGTCTTGTTTTAAAAATTGACAAAATAATAAAACTAAATAAAACTAATTAATATATAAAAATATAATGGAGAAGTTATATAAATATTGATGTACGATATGAAGCGGTACGTATGCTAATTGGATATTTAGCGCTTGTGAAAAATAAATTGTAAAGGGTTGTTGTAATTAAGCTAAAAAGTAATGTAGCTTAAAAAATTATTACAAATGATAATTATCTAAACATTCAAGTTGAATTGAATATGGCAATAAATGCGAAAGTAACTTCGTGTATCTGTTACGTTTTCACGTTTATACCGCTGAAACGATTTTGGTATATTCTTTGATATACGAATAAAGTTGCGGGCTACCGTCAGCTAACAACAAACCAGTAACATAATAATATACTAATTCGATTTATAATTCGTAATTTAGATATGCATTTGTAATATAGTTACTTAAGGAAATGTTACAAAAATTCTCGGCCAGAAGTAACCTATATGCTTCTCCAGGGTCTCGTCTACTTACATATAATTATGTACCTACGCATCAATTTCATCAAATTCGATTTAGCGGTTAAGACGAGTAAGAGAAACAAAGAAAGACAAAGAACCAACTTTCTCTAAAAATAAGAATAAACAAAAAAAAAATTCAAAATTTATGATATAATAATAATAAAATATTTAATAAATATTACAAATTTTCTTTATAATAATAATTATTTGTATAAGGGCCTCCAAAGCCGTTGTGTACTATTTGCGTTCGATAGGTTTTGAGTTTTCGACTGCGCAGCTTTGAAATGTCCTAGTTTCGCTACTCGTTGATAGATGTCGCTAGGAGTAGCGACACTACCGGTGACATTGTTGCGATTTACTACAAAGTATTATTAACTTTTTAAAGCATTGTTGCAAGTACATCCGATTAAATATATACTTGGAATCGAGATGAAATTTTGATGAACAATGTGTGTACATAATTATTTTATAGTACAGTATTACCTACTTTTAATATTGTATAAATTCATACCTAAATTGAATTATAGTTATGGTAGACCTAGAGACTCAAGTTCAAAATCGAGTTTGTTTAATAATTTTAACCTGTTTAAAAAATAAATATCCGATCTAACTAGAATCAGATAATTATAATACGTTAATAAAACTATGATATGTTAGAATCTATTTGAAAAAAGTAATTACGATATTCTGTATATTAATAGATACACGCACAGCTTCGCTAACTTTTGTATTGGTTATTGATTAATTCGGTTATAAATACATATTATTTATTTCGGATTTTTTAACATGACAAGACTGTTCATGCCATTTAGTTTTGTATACCTCTGTCCTGTTCGAGTACCTCTTTACTGTTGAAGTTTAGAGGATTTTTCATAATTCGTGATAGAGCGGTTTTGGGTTTCTAATAACCGCGATCACGTAAACACTTAAGTCAGTCTGTTTAAGAGATTTAAGTCATAATGTGAGCCAGTATACTCCTATATTGGATAATAACATCAGAAAATCCAAAAATAAGGCAGTTATACGTACTTCATGTTAAGTCTGTGCTGGGAAATACACAAATATATTTTTTTATCTCAGTCATAATTTCATTTATAAAACGATAAAATTTTTCCTATGGATACTAATGTAATCTCTTTTAAATATAATTAGTATAGGCATTAAAAATAGCTAACATCCGTCTGAAAAGACTTTATTTCTGGCATTCAATCGAATATAATAAATGAAAGCTAAGTTAAAATTAAATAAAACTGCACTATAGATAAGCTATATATGGAATTGGTCTTTTTCATAGAGTTAGACTTAGATCGGTATCTCCACGTCGCCATATATTTTGCCGCCTTATAGCAGCGTTTTTGGCGTTTCTGTGTACAGGCGAATGCAATAGCTAGTGTACTATTATGAGTTTGTTTCATATATTATATAGTAGTGTTTTATTAATACGATATTACTAAGTATGAGTGTGGGATTTTAAAACGAATGTTCCGTACTATCGATTTCGCAATTTTTCTTAAACAGTCCTTAATCAGTACATCACACGACATGACCCATGACTTGATGAATTAAGTGATACCTACGACACTCTCCTCATTCGGACTCAAAATTAATAATGCATAAAGTTTCTACACGTGTGACTTATAATTATATTTCAATAACTATATTACAAAGAAACCACAATGTATTTACTTGACCAATGACTTCAGTTATTCACAATGATTACTAGTTCATCATAGTAGACATTATTTACAAACCTACTAGTAGGTACGCGGATATTTGTCACTGAAAATTCAACCTGTCTTTATGTGAAAAATTTGTCGGACTGCCTGAGTTATTGTGAAAGAAAGGTATGAATGTGTGCGTTTATATCTTTATGTAACTTATGTCTATTATAGTTAATTTTATTTTAATATTATCTAATTAATTTTTATAAATTTTATCTGATTAATTTAATTATTGTTACTGAGTTTAGTTTTGTAAGTGTTGAATTGTATTTTTGAAATTGATTGTTATCTTTAATTATTGTAATTGGTTTTGTACACCGTTTTAATTAAAGTAAAACAAATAAATAAAAATAAATAATAAATAAATGTGTGTCTAGTACGTCTTTATACTTAAAAACAATAAACTGATCATGTTACATTTTTTGAATGAAATCTTGAAAAAGAGAACGTGTAATTTTTTATCTAGTTTGACAGTCTTTGACAGACAATCTCAGAGTATCACTGAAGAGGTCGCATACTGCTGGTAGCACATATTAAAGAGGATCAATGCAGAAGTAACAATCACATCAAAACACTCTAATCATTTGTTTTCAAAAAGATCACCGTTAGACTTATTTACTAGGAACTACTCATAGCTTTACTAGGAATCTTTGGTAAATCAAAATAAAACTAAATGGCGTCTTGAAAAATTCTAACAGCAGGGAGCCATACACCGCCACACACCTGCCTCAAACAACTTGTACTGGGTCCGCGTGGTGGAGTATAACCTGAATCCATCTTAATTTGGTCCGTGAGAGGACACCCATTACTAAATGGTAATAATGATGATGCATAGATTAATAATTAGTTAATAATATTTTACAACTTGTATTACAGACACATTTCTGTAGGCAGTGTTTCGCATCACGCAATACCGTTTTGAGTAAAGTTCATGTGACACATCAAAGCGAAGTCACAGGCTCATCTGAACAATATTGGCTTGCACACAATAGTAATATTAGTTTGTTAGCCCATTACCATATAATTGAAGCAGCATTTTATGATCTCTTATTAATTTTTTTTATGATGCCCGCGGATAAGAAATAGACAGTGCCAAATTCTAAACGGGAATCGTATGTTTGTTTTATTAAAAGCACAGACTTTATGAATCTATAAGGTGTTCGATTGCCGGGAGACAGGGAACAATATAATCTCAGTTAAGTCTGAATTGTATGTGAGCTGTGGCTGAAAAGGTAGGACAAAACTATCACACTAAATATACTGAAATGAAGAATAATAAAAAACAGCTTAATGGGCTCAATCTTCTTTGCAAGATTAGTAAACATACATACAAACCTAAATATGACAAAATGCTTGTAAATACCTTTCGACGCCTCATAAAACTATGCATATATTAACCAAATAATGGCATATATTATATATAAATCTTCGGGTAAACAAAAAAGGTTAAATGTTGTAACTTTTTGTTGTTAATAGTTTAGATTAATTTGACTAAAAAAAGCTGCAAAATTTATTACAAAGTGTATCCTAAAATTATCTGTACCTAATGTATTTTTAAAATAAAAAGCAATATTTTTTAATAACGAAACGAATAACCTGATCGGTATCGGAATAAGTAAATTAATTATAATTCAGTTAACGATTAATTTAAACATTTCAGCTATTTCATAATTTTAACACAAAGGAACTTAAATATTTAATAAAATGTTAGAGTTAACTTTGAAAAAGCACCCAGTGATAGTTTTCCTCGTATCTGGTTCATAAATTTTTTGATTGTTTTGATTTTTCTTAGATATTTTTTATAACATTTGTGTTACTAGAGACTTTGTTCGAGGAATAGTTAATGACTACATTTAATTAATTATGTAAAGAGATTGCAACTTAGGGCCATCTAAGAGATCAAAATTGATGTGTTTTCAATGAAATTTAACAGTTTTCAACGATTCATTAAACACAAATTATCGATACTTTATGTTTTATCTACTAATTATATTACAGAATACTCGTATGTATGTATTGTCTATTTTCTTAGGAATCTGTCATTTCATTCAAGCCATTCATATAAGTAGTTATTTTATTCAGTGAGTAGTATTTATTTAAAGTACTACATATTATATGAAAAATAACATTGTTACTTCCAATTTATTCCGGGAACATTCTACTTAATATGCTGCATAAAGAAATCATAACGCGTCATACCTATTTAAATTGTCGCTAAGTCTATTAAAAATCTGGTCACACATTCGACTCATAAAAATATTGTCTTATCAAAACTTTCTCCAATTTAATATTTCAAACAGCGACAGTTTGGTAATAGCCATTTAGAATTACAAGTTGCACGCTTTAAAAGTAAAATCGGAGGCGTCGGTTACGAATGGTTTTTTGTGTACATTTATGACTGTTTTGAAATGTGATCGAAAAGTGAACACCGACACAAAACATGGTATAATCCGGGATAATGTTGCGGTGAGGGATTAAATATCTCATTTGTAGCGAGATGCCGGTGCCCGCTGTACATTTGTGAGGAGAAGGATTAACTAGTGTTTGTAGTAATTTGACGGAAGATTGCACAGGGCGGTTCTACAAAAGTTATGCGGTCGGCCTAGCCGCTGGGTTACGCAGAACAGTCGAAAAAAGTTCCAAAAGTGTCCATTGTTGCTTAAAGCGTGCCGCCCGTTGCCCGAAATATAATAGTTATACAATGTTTATACAAATAAACCCTACCTACCTGTCTATCGATGAATATTTGTACCATATTTAAGAAAAAAATGTCGCAACATCCTTAAGAACAATTTTGTGCATCAATAGGCTGTGCACATCATGCAGATACAAAGTGACAGTTATTAAGCCTCCAGTTAGATAAACTTTTGTCTAAAGTTTGGAAAAAAATAAACTCTTTGATATATTTCACGTATTCGAATAAGTTGTTTATTTCAAGCCTTTTTGTTTGCTACAAAAAAATATAAAAAAACCTCAATTTTAAAGAAATACCTAAAAACTGTAAATAATTAGAATGAGAAAAATAAGATTTTATATGTAAGATAATTTTTATAGAATATATTTTTTACAAGTTATTAATACATATATATTTATTCATAGATGACATTTCACTAATAAGAACTTTTTGCAAAATCTCAATAAACATGGTATGTGGAAACCATTAATAAGATGGAAGCCTATTAACATTTGAAAACTAGTTGACAATATATAATAAAGTGAGATAAATGCGAATATTAATATAAGGATGTATAAAAACGAAACCATTAATTCACTAAGCGTTATAATTATGAAGTTGTATACAAAAGCAGTCTACTTACGGAAAGCTATGTAGGTACCTATTTCAATTATTAATATTGATTATTATTCATCATTCAAGGCGAATGAACGGAGTATGCATATATATAAAGTTAATAATATAGTTTTGGAGCCCAGAACCGGATCGACAACACGTTTTCCAAATTTATTAAAGTGACAGAGATTACGTACACCTATTTCATAAGAATATGAAGCGGCAGGTTATTTCTATCGCTTGTAGATAAAATGTCTCCTAATATTTTATAGAGCAGTCATAAAACAGCCAAGAGTTACTGTCCGATGTGGTCAACAACAGTAAAATTTGACAGTATGTTATTTGTTTTTTTTTAGACTTCAATAATTAAATGTATTGTATAAAATATCTCAAATTTTCAGAAACGACCATTTTAGGACATAATTCAATAACAAAAGCAAGAGATAAGACTGACGGTAACTTAGATAGCATTTTATTTAAACTATTACCGTATTAATCACCAAAATAAAAAGCTCTATCGAAAAATTGTTTTTTTGTAAAAAATACATCGGATGAAGACGAACTTATTGTCAGTACATTTACAATCTTTTAATTCTGAGTATGGCATAAAGCTTTAACGAAAAAATCATTTAGTAAAATTCTTTACTTAAAATTATATCACCAAAAGACGAGCTTTTATCGGAAACTTTACTTATGATATTGAATTACATTTCGAAAAAATATGCACTGGCACAGACATAAACAATCTAGAAGATTAAAAACGGGATTGAACTTCTACCTTCTTTGACGATAAATTACCTACTGCAGTCTCCCAGTTTAGTAAGCATCACTTACATGAGAAATGATCAGCGAGAGAATTTGTTGCAATGATAACTATAATATTTCTAAGAAAAAACAGCGGTTGACTATCGGTGAAATGTAGAGTTTATTTCATTTATTTTGAATTACACAACGGTTATATTTCGTTCATAAAGATATTTTATTTGAGATTATAAAATTTCCCGAATGATAATAATAAATTTACTTTTATTGAAACTAGTCGTAGTTAATATTGGCCTTACTCAATATATTCACGAAAAGTGTAGCAAAAGTCCCGAATTTACATAAAAGTTATATCGTAATTTTTTAAAGCTTCAAGTAAACTTTTGCAACTTTTTACCTTTTTTGAACACAATGCCTTGTCCTTCGGCCACTCAAAACACGAAGCGCTTTCAAACGATCCTACCGTGTACACACAGGGCTCTACACTTCAACAGACGCGTAATTATTTCCTATCGACGGCTGAAACTTCAGTCGAGTACGAAAATTCACTGCACTGTTTACTCACCGCGCCGGCAACGAGTTTTTACGGTCGCTCTCTGATGAATGCCGAATTTTATGGTCGCTAACTGAATCATTTCGAACGAACTTTAATTTTTTCAAATTTTCACCGATTTGTCAATCACTGTTTTGACGTGTCGTGTGGTGTGGTCGTACCGATGGAGACGCGGCGGACGCAGGCAGGCTTGACGCGCGGCATGGTGGCGCTGCGCTGGCTATAGCCGGCGCATGGCAGGGTCAGCGGCAGCGGGCTCGGACACTCGCGAGGCTCTGACTGCTCGTGGGAGGGCGAGTGGCGGCGGCGGAGTGCGGTGCGAGCGCGTGCGTGCGGCTCGCCATCGGTCGCGCGACTGAGCGGCAGGCGGCGGACGGCGGGCGGCGGGCGGTGCGCGCGCGCGCCAGGTACCCGGTTATGACAAAGAGGCGGGGCCGCTCGCGACTCATAAATCAAACTTCGCCCATTCGTACGCGGTGCATGCTCCCCCTCTTCCATATTCGGGGCGGGGCATATTTCATAATCATAACGCCTCATATTCATAAGCGACTTGCGGTGGGCGGGCCGCCCGCTAGATGGCGGCCGCTCGCCCCGAGAAGCCTCCCACAATCGCTAATTGAACCTGTACGTCATAAATATAACTTTGCAGCCGGTTATAACGAGTGCCTAATAAAATAAAAGGTTTTGATATCCATCTTTTGTTTTCTTCTTTATATTGCAGTTGTGACAATATGAATTCGGCTTTTACAACTTACTGCAGTTTCTGCGATTAATAAAATGTAATTAGAGTGAAATTCAAAAAAGGATACAAAAAAGTATTTGTTATTTGAGTAACGTTTGAAAAACCTAAGAAAGAAAATCTTTTCGTATACGTTATCTGATACACGCTTAATTAAAAAAAAATAAAGTAAATAACTATCTTAGATATATAAAATAGAAGTATAAAAAAGTAAAATGCAATGATGCACAGGTATGTCTACGTTATGTAGAGACAGATCGACTTTGTTTTTGGCAACATTCCAATTTGCTTTGACCTTGAAACTCGATTGATTTCCCTCTAGGGAAAGCTCGATACTCTTTATACCAGTGAAATATTTTTTATAATATAAATATGAAATAATTATTTCTACTTTATTTTAAGACAAGCTTAAGCTGTCTGTCTTTTTATACATCATGTAATGTTAGTACCTACATTGCAAAACATTTGGTTAGCTATAACAATTTGGAATTGGATTCTCAATTTAATTGTCAAGTTACACTTTAATTGAAAAGATTTTTCTATGAGATAATTTGATCTAAAACAAATGTTTTATAAGTGTTGAATAAGTAATCAACATATAAAATAAAATCAATTATTTGTAATACATAAAAGTTTGTCACTTTATCCAAACGATCTTATACTATGTTATTTTCATTAATTCAAATTTTGATTAAAACACTAAAAATAATATTAAATAATTTTATTATGTAGCAAATAAAGGGTAAAGTCATATTTTTTTCTATTTGTATTGTTTTGTTATTAAAATATTATGTGCATTAATTTACATTACGATTACGATCGATTTATTATTTTAATATTATTATTCATTCTTTACTTTGCAATGAAGTGCTTACACTAAATTGCAATTGATTGCTACTTATTACCTAATTATAAATATCTATAGGTAGAGACTTTTATCTACCTATATATTATTTAAAATTAAAAAAAAAAACTTGCATTAAAGTGGCAGTGGTTTTCTTGGAATGAATAGTTATCTGTATCTACCTCAATATATGTACCTAAATTAACAAAACGTTTTATGTTGAAATACTTTAAAAAAGCTATAAGATTTAGCTTTTCATATTGACAAAATATTTAAATGTCTGTTTTTACTTCCGTTTACCCTAATAATCATTGTTAAAAAAATATTAATGGAAATTAGAAAGAGAAAGAGCTTTTTTAAAGCTTTTATTTTATATGCATTTTGCATTTGCATGTTTGTTTGTATTTTATCTCAGAAGTGAGCCAGATAATAATATCAGGTGAGTAAAAGTTTATGAGTGTACCAAATTGATATTGCACTGATTTTATAAGTTATAAATATAATATTAGAGTTTATTTTAGCCACTTCAATGATAAATAAGAGAGAGTTATAGTAAACTCTAAAGAAAATAAACCAAGAGAAGTTAAATTGACTTTCTTTTGCCTAAGGCTTCACCCCCGTGCACTACACTTTAAAGACAAACTTTAGTTCAAACAAGTTTTTTCTGATTAAAAACATAATCTAATTATTACGACAATAATATTTCATTTTTCCCAAAAAATAAAAAAGGTTCTTCTCCAAGATCTAATTTCTTAAAAATCTACTTCATTTAAGACATAACTATGTATTGCACATAATATTTTATTTCTTTATACATTACAATACGTCTAAAATAATATCAATTATTACTGTATTGATACTATGTTAAAATAATTTATTTTCTTGCTTAATACACTGGCTAATGTCTGCGATGTCACTCGCCTGACCTACAATCAATAATTGCACTACCGATCGCGTTATCGCACCAAAACTAAATTTTACTTCAAAAGGTACAAGAAGAAAAATAAATACGATGAATTTTATATCCCGTAACTAAAACAATATGATTGTTACTCCGTACAAACTTCTATAAGTAATACTTTTAAATAAATTAAGGACTGATTTTGGACATATAAAATGCCATATATATAATTTTCAAAGTCTCAAAATGTGTAAATAAATACTTCTTTAAATCGGTGCATAGGTTCAATCGGGTGTAGGGATCCTACCAAGTGATCCTATCTGTGGATGGGCCAACCTCACCTGCAAGTGGTGCACATGCCGGACAACGGACTAAAACGGACAAAAGTTCCCGGTAACCGGCAATAGGCTCGCCACCTATTAGGTGGGACCAAAAATAAAGTTAGCGAAATGTGGGCATATATTATACGGTAAGAGAGATAGGCGTGATATTATGTATGTGTGTAGTAAATCGGTTCATCGGTTTCTAAGATTTCTTTTTTTATAACTGGCGGGGGATAAGCGTGAGCCACTTCTAATGAACCACTGTGAGAGGGTATAGCATAAGTATGAATTAATAATTATATCTTTTTCTTTCTAACATCTAAAAATTTGAATATAGGACTAACTTTTATATGAAATAAACATTTTATATGAAAGAGTAAACAAAGTAGTTTCTTGAAAATACCACCCTAGAGCTCGCTCATATAAAACGACAGGACGAATAATAAAAAAATGCAATTTTCAAGCACAAGTAACATTTTGATACCGCGCCACAGCTCGATAAATATGCAACGGACCGACCGACATAAGAAACTTCCAGATCGCTGACAGTTAATTAAAACTTTAATTTAATTATTTGCTGTTTTGTTTACATTTCTCTGCAAAACGAGTTTGTGTTTACAAAAGGAGTTTGACTTATATGAGATTTCTTATTAGGTACTCCTGTCGCGTCATCCGCGATCTAGATCGTGCGGTATGGGTGTCGCCTCGTCATCACTTTACCCTTTAGGCAAAGTGTGCTGAAAAAGATTGTGTACTTATTTGCTGTCGAGCAACTTTAAAAGTTTCATCATTTGAGCTTAACGCACTGGTAATCTTTTCCTCTGTTATTTCATACAAATATTTAATATTTCATATAATATTTCTTATTGAAATTAAGTTATTTTCATACATAGGTCCTCTGATGGGTGACAGTTTGGGTACCAATTGACATTAAGAAAACAGTTTTTCACTGCATGTGGTAGTTATTAAGATAAGTTAAAGGCTTGCATACATTAATTTCTTACAGCAGTTCAGTGTGTAGGTATTGGCGGTGGGTCAATACACACTAAACTGCTGTAAATTAAGCACTTAATATTTCCCAAAATAATTTAGGATTCGTAGTGTATGTTAGTGGTGTATTTGGCTCCTTCAAATATCTTAAGAGTCAAGCCATCCTCACCTGCAAGTGGTGCACCTGCCTATCAAAAGACGAGGCACTGGCGAATATAAACGTTCCAGGTAAGCGGCAATAGGCTCGCAACCTATTACGTGGGACCAACAACATAATTGGCGAAGTGTGGGTATGTTATATGCCTCTGGCTACTCCTTCGGGGAAAAAGGCATGAATAAATATATGTAAAATTATATAACTAAAGCATGCTTAATGCATGCATGCATAATTTTGAAATGACTCAAAATTGCAAAGACCTTTATTAACATACGCATACGTCATCACACTTCATATCAATATCACCTTCTTCAAATGAGCACAAACAGAATAAAATTAATCAAATCATCATCGACCATTATTAAATTTTGCATGTCATACTTAAGTGCACAATAGTCTGAGCACAAAATACAGGTAGCCATCTCTAAAAGATCAAATTAAGAGACGATAGGAAAAAAAGCAATGTATTATTGATCAAATGGTTACCAACAAGCACGGCCGGTGACTGGCATTTCGGTACAAATTACTTCTGCCGCTTGTACCGGATGCCCAGTCACACGATAACCTACACCTTATATTTAATTTGAAACATACAAAGCGATTGACATGCTTCTCTCGTATTATTTCTATTATTGGGGTTCCGTTTTCGGTGAACTTTGATTTGTGTTCGATTATTTATTTAGAAATATCGTTTTAAGTTTATACGCTCTGTGGGATCGCTTTATCCCACAAAGCAATAGAGTTATATTACAATTAAAATTATGTAGGAAAAAAAAATAGTCAAATTAATCAAAGGTTTTTGGAGATGTTCATCACATCAAAATATATTTTAAAAAATGTGTTTTTTTTAATATGCGAACAATTAATTTTAAATTAATTGTGTGCCCAATTCGTACATTTTATATTTGCAAGGTTGAGGAACAAACAGAGTAACAGAACTTAGCAAAGAAGCAAAAACCCTTAGAATCTCAATCAAATTTATACAGAACCCTTACCTACTAATTAAGAAAACACAGCAGTATCAGTATCGAAATGAGCATCGCTCTAAACAGCTACCCACGTCGGTATTGGACGATTCGTCACACAGCTAGCTGCTAACTGATCCACTCGATTAACCATGGCTTATCAGGGGATGACTTCGAACCTTACTGTTACGCCTCTGAGTTTTTAATTACAAATGTTTATGATTCTAGATGTGTTAATAAGCGCAACGATTAAAAAATTCAAAAGAATTCGTTTTTTTTCCAATGTGATTCGTATTACTACGAATGCATCTACTATTCCGTAGTAACTTCTGCATCCTGCCTAAAACGATCTTATTTTTTCTCAGTATACCATATGATAAGATTTATAATAGGACTGAATCGCTCGATGCCATATTCCGCACAAAATCGAGAATTACCTTTATTGTAAATTGTATTATATTAGTCTGCCATCCATGCAGCATTTACGTGTCCCCTGAAGAAATTAAGCTATACTCACTCTTACTATACTTAAGCCAATGAGTAAAGGAGAAATAAAACAATAGTACCTAATATAAATACACATTATATGAAATATAAATTACATTATATGTAAGTCATGAAATATATGCTCATATAAAATTAACCCCCTTCATATCACAATTTCAGTTACACTTACACAAACCATACCTCGTATTGCAACCATAATTTTATTTACAGCAACAATAATAGGCTGTAACTTCATCGAAAATAATTAACCTCGCGTAATGTTGTTGTTTTTAACCTCAGCTAACTAAATATTTTCAATTTGTGATACCTAATAAACTAAAGTAAGTATCTCGTAGATATTAAATATAATCATATTACAATAACGCCCTTTACACCACAATGACAGTAACACTCACACAAGCTATACCTTCTACTGCAACCATTATATCTATTTACGGTAACATTAATAGGCCATAACTTTATCGAAAATAATTAGTCTCGCGTAATGTTGTTGTTTTTAACCTCAATTGACTAAATAATTCCTGTTTATGATGACACCTAATCCCATATGAATTAATGTCGTTCCCTGAACGGTAGTGAGGTGTTATTTCAGATCCATCAGACGGTGTAAAACTAAAATAGCGCAGTAACACAAGTCACATTCGATTTAAATATACAAATTTTTGAAAAGGTCTGTTTACTTAAGCGAAAGCCGCGCGCGCGCCGGTTCGAGCTCTCTTGTCTGAGTTTATTTTGTTCGGTTATTCTTAAATAATGTTACTCGATTACAATTGTTGGTTTATTTAAGTCTTATATACGATACTAGATTCAATCTCGTTCACATTTGAGACTTACCTGGTATCATTAATAGCACTTATTAGGCTGGTATAAAGTTGCAGGAAAGGCATATGACAACTTTAAATAACATAAAAGGCCTAAAGAGACTATATATCTCACTTAACGTAAGACTATAGGTAAACATACATTTTTATATTTAAATAATTCGTAAGTTTGCATTGTAAATCTTGTAAACCTTTTAAATCTTTATCAAAGGTGGAAATATCGAAACTGCTTTCTTTCTAGATTAAATGTCATAATATATATCTGAATGCTTAATTTCGCCCTGATACATCATATCATCTTGGCTGTACTTAAATAAATGTTCTATAAAAGACATTTTAAATTGGATAAGGTAGAAGGAAGGTCTTGTCTCTTAAGGGAAAATAATTATTGCACAAGTGTCCAGATGTAACTAACAGATTCAAATCCCTGCAAGAAGGCGCTAAAGTAGCAAGAGAGTATAAAAATAATTAAGCAGTTATCAACGGAGTGATGTTGAAATGTATCCACCTGCTATTGTAGCGCCACTCTAATTTAACGGCTTTTAGCAGTCACTTTTGCATACAAAGAGGAATTTCACTTTAACTCTACCTCCTTACTATTATAGATATACTGGCTTACCGTCTTAGCATATCACAGCCCAGCACAGTGTATGTGACGGAGGTTGCATTAAAAAAATTGTTTTGTAACCCTTTATTTATTTCTAAAACGTAAAAAATGTAAATTATGTTATCCTATGCGACATACACACCATGCAAATAAGCACTGCATATTCTAACCTTCGCTATTCTAAAGCTCCAATACCTAATTTAGATTGACCACTTGGTACCTAGACTTTGGACCCAAAGGTTACATTATTGTAAAATTTTTTCGTTGTACATAATAGGAAATCAAAAAAAAATTTTCCAAACTCAGTATGAGATACAAACTCCTTAATGGTAACACTTTAAGCACCCTACAAATACCGTTCAGCTGCAAAAATAGCAGCGAAAACCATTTTTCCACGCTCATGTAGGTATCCGAGATAGGTTACCGAGGGTGAAAATTTTAAATTGCACGTCAAAATTATTGCCATCGCATAAATGACCAGTAGGCCGCGGGGTGTGGGGTCGCGGGGAGGGGAGGGACGAAGGGGGGGGGGGGGACGGCCGCGCGTTCATAAATTTGAATATGGAAGTGAGTTCTAATGGCGGCTCTGTTTATTTTTACTGCACCCCCAAAGCCGAACGCCCGAATGCGACGCCGAATTTATTTCCATGCATTTTAATATCTCCCTCTGAATAGCTATTGCCATTTTCACGCGGTTTTTATTGTTGCTTCTATAGGTATTGGAGCTCGTAGCACCGCGGTGCTAGGTGGTTGAAAAGGATCACCAAAGTAGTAGAATTCACTGACTCAGTCCTTGAATGGGTGATCGTTTGCTTGGGTGCAAAACACGATAAGCTGCTAGTTCCGATTATCACAAATGTTAGTCGTTAACACGTTGAACGCCATCGATCCCAGACACAATAGAAAGTCTATTATTTGTTGGTCACTTGGCGTTTAAAGAATTTAGCCACGTCAGAGTCCTAACGATAAGCGGCAATAGGCTCGCCACCTATAACGTGGGACCAACAATATAATTGGCGAAGTGTGGGCGTATAATATGCCTCTGCCTACCCCTTTGGGGAAAGATAAGATAAGATAATAATTTATTTGAATCACAAACACACACATGCAAAATTACTTATACAATATAGACATAACAATAAAAATAAAATGAATAATTTTTTTTTTTTTTAATTTTTGTACACAGAAACAGGCTTGCATGTATGAATGTATGTAGAGTCCTAATTACTTGAACGATTCTAACGACAGGACGAGACATACTCGCTCTGGGTTCTTGTCACCCAATACCCTGGTTCGAGAGAGAAGGCCCAGGTGTTCAATAGTGGGACATTAATGTATTGAGATGGTAGGTTCTTCATAGGTTCTTCACCGCTTTTTGTTTTGTTAGACTTTACGATACGATAGAAAGATATCGGGAGCCCTCGAGGTGATTAGTAAAGGGTTCCTTGCTGATAACGAGTTGGTTATGAAGTGTTCTGAAGAGTGTTGTGGGAAAGTGTGTCAGAATTAAGTCATTATTGGTTGACGTTGATTGATGGTACGATGAAGGAAGCACGCATCGCGGAAGCGCACGCACCACGCTCACGAACCAACTACTGTGTGCTGATTTAAGTAAAGCTTCAAACCTCAACCTTATTCCTTCGTCGTTGAGGGTAAAGAATATGTATATACAGAAGGATGGCTCTGGATAGATTTGATTTGAACAAACGAATTTACCGCAATATTATCGTATAGTAATTCATCATAAAAATATACTTAGAAAAAAATTGATTTTGAAGAAGACGATTTAATTAAAAACGCGTTCAGTTATTTGTACATACGGCATTATACCAGTGTAAAGTGCGTGCGGTGTAAAGAGCGTTTGTATACAAATCTTTATACGTGCTTATAAACATACAAATTATACAATTTTAATATAACCATTATCTTTAACTGCAGTGATTATTACCATTCGAATTGGGTCACATCTCCTACTTGTGAAATTAAGGAAAATGTATTGCCCTTCTTTTCCTGCTGGTAGCTTCCACTGGTGCAGAATCTGTCTAATTTTTTTCCTTATCTTATGTGAGTGGCTGTATTCTAGCGAAATGAACTGCCAACAGATAGCCGCAGAATAAAGACCAACCGTTTCCACTACAAGCTGTAAGGTAATTATTTATTCTAAAAAGTAACGACTGACGTATGAGACGGTTACTAGATAATAAGCTGCTAAGTAACATTCTTAACAAACTTTAAGAAAGTCCCATTTAGTTACGTTTGCCAATTATTTACTAGCCATAAAATAGCAGCCCATTGACATTGCCACCGTCCACAACTTAGCAAAATAATTACTAGCCTACCTATTACAAAATACCAATTATGTTATTGTAGTAGTAGGTAGCAACAGTCATATAACGGATAAAACGTTGTGTGTAAGCGACCTTCTGTCCTCTCTCGTATAGTGAGCGCCACTATCCGAGGGCGCTAAACATTGGTGGTGTGACGGCATTCGGGAGCCTCTTCACGTTGACTTAAGGCCTTGTTGCTGTTTATTGTCACTACGGGGCGGTGTGGCAACTAATCAACACATAACGAAGTATCTGTCTAGTGCTATGATTAAACTTTGGCGGTTAATTGTTTCTATTTCATATGTGAATTTTCTTTGCTTTGACTGGAAGAGATTTCTTTTAGAAATAAGTCCACCTTTGTACATCGTCTTTTTCAGATTAGGCTTTTTTTGTTATTGTTTTTTGTGCAATAAAGAATATATATATACGCGATAAAAATAAAAAACAAAAAAGGTACTTTTGAACAATATGATAGTATGTTGTTATAGTAACTTTTATACCATTAATTGATTTTGATTACAAATAGGTATAATATTTGTCTTGACTTCAATTATTTATTTAAAATAACTGCTATGAAGATTTGCATAACACACAGTCAAATAAAGTCATATTAATTACAAAGTAATTTTGAGGTTGTGTGTTAAAAGAAGTTAACTCACAATCTCATGCCTGTCAAGAGTGAATTATGATATTTAAAAAAAATTGAGACGTTGACATTTGGGAACTCGCAAGAACATCGCGAAAGACGACAACCGGCGGTTAGCCCGTCAGATTCGAATTTCGAACGGCGAGTTGGCAACGGATGACTCGTGCGTGTACGCAGTAATTGCGCAGATTTTACTTACACGCCTGCTTATAATAAATAGTTGCCATATTTGTATGAAGACATTGTAACAGAATGATTTTGTTGAGTAAATGTTTAATTTGTTAAACAAAAATTAAGCAAGCTATCACGCAATTGCACATTATGACAAATTTGTTGTATAATACTATGGTAAATAATGATCTTTAACGTAATTAAATTATATATTTTTGAAATGTGACATTGTTTTAATATAAATTGTATGTGCTGACTTCAATAAATAAATAGTTTCTAACAATTACACCAATTATTTAGAGAGAAAGAGTGAAGTATCAGTAAGAACTTGTGTTATGGATTCTAAATTACGGATAAACATACATTTACTTGTCCTGAGTAGGAATCGAACCCGACTTCATGAGTGGAGTGCAGGTATACTGACCACCACGCCATATCACTAAGTGAAATGTCCTAACCTAAGGGATTTTATGGAATTTACAAATGAAAAAAACTGCATACATGGTTTATTTTGTTACATAAACGCGTACATAAGGGATTATTAAATATTAGCCTAACGACAACAACCTAAACAAAAAACTTTCGAAACATCTTGAATTTTGCATTTAAGCTATGGCGTTTTATAAATATAGAAACTATATAGAAACTATTTTTTCTGCTTGTAGCACGCACGTCTTGTGCATTAGCCACATATAGATTCTTATCGTATTATAAACTCTATTATAATACATAAACAAATATTTAAATGGCGTATAGTGGATTTGTGTTAAAAGTGTGATAAAATACATTTTTAGGAAACTTTTTTCATATAAAAAAATATCGGTTATTAGATTTACTTATCTATCTTATTCAATATAAGTATCTACTTATTCCTAGTATTATGAAAGTTATCTTCACTAACATAATTTGTCAAGTAACAAAAGCTCCTTTTAGATCCTTGTATCTCTCCGAGCTTTCGAACCCAAAGATCAGTATTAGACGAAGTTGTAATATAAATCTTGCGTAGCGAATGTCCAGCTGAAATATAAAAGTGTTCGGGGGCACTCAGCGGCCTCCAGCTCATATTTTGTTATTTTATATATATTAAAAGTAATGGTCTGCCGCGGTATAATGCTCTGGACGGTTTTGCGCGTTTCTCTCTTACGCCCTGTCGTATATTTTCACTTAAATGACACCGTACGTGACCCCTCTCATCTCTATTTTAACTACACAATTTTATTCTTAACTGGAATATGCTGGGGATTTTTGAGCTTTCCGAGTTTCTAAAATAATTTGCGCGTTACGGCTTTTAACCGTAAAGGATTTTTATCTGCTTTAAAGTTTTTAAAAAAATCAATATATTTCTTTATAAATTAGCAAATTCCCAATTATATAAAAATATTTACAATATAGGACACATATTAGGTATCTTGCACAACAAACACTCAAATCTAAATATAATTTAAACTAATAATTGTGTCATAAATAACGTATATGAGAAAATATAGCTCTACTATTTTTTTATTTGCAACGACTGTATTTCTAAAAGAGCATATCCTGTGAGTTTCTTGCCAGTTCTTCTTACCGAGCGGTGGGTCGGAACTGGCTTAGATTTACTTACACTTTAATATTTTTTGTTTTTTAATTGTTTTGTTCCATTTTAGTGAATCTAAGCTTTATGTATGCAATGTACTAGGTTACGCCATGAACCAAATTTTGTTTTAGCCTTTTTAATATTAAACATAATGTAACTGTTTGTTGTCCTTAATATAATAAAATAAAAATACACATAAAATGTAATAGTTTATATAGTAAATGTAAATTAATAGTAGTAAATTAATACCGCTGGTATTAATTCCTTTTTATGAAAGTTTATACAAGCAATACCCTTTACACACTTAAGAGATGAGACATTATTATATTATGTGATAAAGTATATATATAATATAATATGTGATATAATATATATGCGACATGCAATCCTTTAAGTCAGACACGAGCGCTAACAATGTGTATCGAGCGGGTCGCAGTGCCATACCCGAGCACTCGAGCAGACTGCCACATAGCAGCATAAATTTACCTACCATAGCTTTATGCTATCATAAACAAGAAATACAGACATCTTCACTATAATGTAACGACGACGGAGCCGAGCGGGCGGGAATTCCCCCCGTACTTTCTTAGCGATAAGGGCTAAATTTGAGTGTTGAGAAAATGGCAGCAATCTGCACAAGCAGACGTGTAAGCGAGGTGCTGCGGTGGCAAGAGGTGGTGTAGAGTGGACCTTAAGTAGTGAGTAGCAGAGGTGGGGTTGGCGCGGTGTGGGAATGTGTAGCGAGCCAGTTGTGGACATAGTACAGTGTGAGTAGTAAAACGTTTGAGTCCTGTGACTGAGGAAGACTAGCTGTAGTGAGTTACCAAGTAGTCAGATGCGAGCTCATTAACATTGAGTGAACTCCTTATTGATTTGCGATATTCTTGTCTTTACTATATAATAGCGGTTGCAGAAAGAAATATGGCATACAAACACGAGAAGACCACAATGGAGTTTAGTCACAGTACAATTAGTAATTCTTTCAAAGTCGAACATATACCATTCAAAATATATCATTCTATTCTATTCCAAAAACTAAAACTATAACAATTTTCTGTATATGTTGTGGCTATTTTGTGCTTTTGTAAACTGTACAACCATAGGACCATATACCATGACATTCTGTTTAGAGGTTTTAAACTTTGAAGAGTTAGAAGCAAAATCAAATTGATATATTCGTATTAGGCTTCTTTCGAAAGCGAAGAATACAAGCGCATACTTGTGGACTTCACTAAAAGCGCCACTTACTACCAAGAACGAATAGTTGTAGGTATATGTAATTTCAGTATTTTTTAAGAGGAACCAAAGTTAAGTACTAGAAGGTTAGAAAATGAGTGCAGCAAGATGGAGAGGTTTTACTAATATTATTTAGCTAGGTAGTGCCGGCGGCGTCGCTTTTCCGGGGAAGGCGCTATCTCGGGTGCAGCGGGCGCACCCCCTCGTAAATAACGCGCGCTGGCGAGCCGGCGAAGCGCCCGTGCCAGATTCTACAGCTAGAAACAGTTAAACGCTCATAATTTCGTGCTGGTTAAGCTTATCTTTGTCTCGTGCACGAAATTTCTATGGCCGTCCCCCTCGCGCGTTTTCGTGGACATATTTTATTTGTTGCAGCGGAACGCTATGTCGCGTCCGGACCAAAGTTATAATTGTCGTTCGACATACCGATGCAGTTTCTGCATAAAGTTGCCGGAACGCTTACATTCTTGAAATAAGTTCATCTGGTTAATGCATTAAGTTTCCTGACGCCTGGGGGGTGTGGAAATCAAATAATTTTCGCATTGTTTTAGTTGTGTTTGTTCTGACATTTTCACAGGCTTTGCACTTTTTATAAGACTTAGCACATACAATGTTTTCGTTAAATGTGTATCGTTTTATTAAATCTTGTATTCCAGTTTAAATATATCGCATATGAAGCTTATATAGCACTATATTCCGTCACATACTATCACGTCAATGTCATCCTAAATTAAATAAAGAAACCATAAGAAAAGGTTCATTTGTGCGGACTGTGCGTCTGCATGGAAAAGTTGACTTAAAAAATTCACATGCAAATTGGTCGAAACGCAGTTCCACCGCTAGGCCTCACTGATTAAAGGTTATAGGCAGGCTCCCATCCTTTGAGGTGGTAGTGTAGTGGTATGTAATTTATTTACAAACTAGTTGATTCGATGTGCATTGTACTAGGAGAGCAGAGCAATCTCTAAATCAGTGCCGCTTAGCCGAACACAACATTTTAACACATAAAATATAAAAGTCCTTATGATGATGTTTTCGTGCCAAACCAGAATAAGCTTTATCAAATCGAAATATTCACTAACTCAAAACGCCCATCGGAGACTTGGACAGCTGTTTCCTTATTCTTATATATTCAAAGCTAAATATATGCATAAACCTCAGTCCCAAGTTTTCATGTTGATAGATATACGCTGAAAAGGCATTCGAGTGGCGTGCGATAGTGGGGTGACCCCCGTGGGGTGTTAAGCCCATATCATCCCGCCTTATCGCGTCGCGGTTTCATATAATAATTTTAACATACTGTATGCGAGATTTTACAGCAAGTAATTTTTTTTCGATGTCTGGTTCAAAATTAATAATTTATAATAATAGATAGTATTTTTTCCTTTCGCGGGCTAGCTGGAAGATATTTCTTTTCGGAATAAGCTGTGCCCTGTACCCAATGTTTCTTAGTTTTTCTGTTTGTATATTTGTGTGTGTGTACTAAATAAATTAAAAAAAATAGTTAGTAGTTACACACTTTGTCAAATTTAAGCCAGATGCGACCAGTGGGTAACTGGTTTTATTTTTCTTAAATTCTACAGGGAGTTTAGTTTTATTCTGAATAACAACAATTTGTGACTAGTATTTTTATGCAGTAAGAATCAACGTGCGTATTTTCTTGCATAGTTTTATTAGGCTTCCCTGTTGCCTTCCCAGAGGATACTTTACACCCTCTATGATATTTACCCGCGTTCTGCAGACATGAGAGCTTAGGGAGGCTAAGTTGACGTATTGTCTTTCGCATATGTAAATTTTGATACTCGACGTGACAGTGCGTGGCGTGCAAAATAAATAAAATTCGAAGGTTTTTTGTCAGTATAATATAGAGTATTATTCGTATTATGTGGGGTGGAATTCATACCTTATGTTTGTTTGAGCGACTTTAATTGGTTCACAGTATAAAATGTTTTCAAAGGTTTGTCCGCTTAAAAAAAATATGTATTTATAACGCAATCATAGTTGAGGTACTGAGATGGGACTTGAAACGGAGTTTAAAGCTTGGCAAATGCGGGTGCAAATCTACTACGAACGTACACGGCGGTTTAAGCATACTAAAAGTGTTTATCAGGAATATTAATACAGCAGATATACTTCATATTTTCATTTTCCGACTTTTTCCAGAGGTCGTGGGTTCGATTCCCACACAGGACAAATCTTTGTGTGCATGAACATGAATATTTGTTCTGGTGTGGGTGTTTTCTTATTTATATTAAGTATATATTTATAAAAAAAATAAATATGTAAGTATGTTTATCCGTTGTTTAGTATCCATAACACAAGTTCTTAATGATACTTATCATGGAACTAAATAATTGGTGTAATTGTCAGAAAATATTTACAAAATATTTTTTATTTTTTAACATGCATTACTTCATCCGGGTACTATCCTACAAGTAACGTTAGATTATCTGGATTATTTTGAGCATTTTTTTATCTATCCTACATCTTAACTTGTTATTGCCCTAACATCTGAAGAACACCTTGATATTAGAAATAACAGACTCAAATTTAGCTCGCTAATGAACCGAACCCACGATATTCCCGTAAATTGAAATGTAGAAGTAACAGCCAGTTAATATATTAATCACTATCATAACGAGACCCCAAGTATCACACGACTAACCAAGACACGGGGATCCACTTAATTGCGCTGAGCGAGATCAGACAATTTGCCAAAATGGATATAATAAATGACAGCAGTAATAGAGGCACTTGAGTGGAACATTAATAGAGAGGCAGGTGGGTTGAGGGGGGAGTGGGGGTGGCCGGGGAGATCTAACGAGCGTTTTTATCCAGGCCGGGGCATGATGGATGTGCCTGTTTCCGCCAGGACGTCCGCACACTGCCATTTGTTTGTTTATCAACATTAATTTCAATGTGGCTACAAGATATATATTTGCGTGTTGTCGAGTTTATTGTTTTTTTGGTCGACCATATTGTTTTAATGCCCTGATTGTCCTTTTTGTTTCAGGTTGTTTTCACTAATCGGTAGGTATATTTTTAATGTTTTAAATGAATTATAATATCGATGTGTACTGAAAGAAATGTGTCAATAGGTTTGCGAGTTGACTGTTAATCATATTTATTTGTGTGTATTATATAACATACATTAGCTATTAACTAATATGTTTCTCTTGCCATTAATTCTGTAGTAAGTAAACGTTTTGTAAGCAACTACGACCTGATTCTGCTTGAGGATTAGCCTTCAATAATCAAACAGACATCTAAGTACGTCATAACTTTATCCACCGTTATAGACGCAGGTCTGGCGAAATATAGCAATTTCCATGCTACCATTGTTCATGCTGTTACCTCATTTAGGTTGTAATTAACGCTTACGTCAACTATGCTACTATAATATGAGTTCTGTGATATTTTGAACTAGCTTCCGTCCACTGCTTCGCCTTTCACAACTCACAGGAATAATGCAGTTTTTCGGATGTCCTTGTGTCTAAAGTACCATCTACCTCTATACGAAATTGTATCATAATCGAACTTGTGGATCAGGTGCAAAATTGAAAAAAACTCATTAATGAATGTATTTGTAAAGATTGAACCGATTTTATGTGCTCACTACTTTTATAGCGAGGCTGTATGCACTTTCCTGGTTCCTTTATAATACCTAGTATTATATTGTACCATTATTAATGTTAACAAATATTTTAAACAACCGCAAGATTCTGTAACTCTTTGACATTGCGACAAACTTATGTAGTTTGTAAGCAAAGGATGTATTAATTGTATAAAATGATAAAAAATAAAAATACCTCAATTTTAAAAAGATAATGAGTTTACGTTCATATTTAAACTTTCTGAAAATTGTATTGCCATTGTGTTTATTAAAAGGGAGATATCATACTAGTATCTATCTAACCGCCTCCCACATAAAACAGTTATTTATTTCTATATAATAGCCCTAGTCAGCGACCATTTCAATTTATTTACTGTATCGTTTCAACCTTAATAGGTAAACAATTAAAGGTTTCTGTTTAAAATGGCCCACTTAAGAACATTATGTAAAATTATAGACGCCCGTTTTCCATTGTAAGTAATATAAAAGTATAATTTGTATATTATTATGCATATGACCGTATGAACGAGAGTAATTGTATATAAAGCTACTTCTAATTAAATTATAGTCAGACATTTGTTTTTTTATTGTCGACTATCTTAAGTGCGTCGCCCGCATCTATTAAATAAATTGAATTAAATAGATCCTTTTACAAGTTTGCACCGATGAACAACCATTTTATTCATATAAATAAAAGTTTTTTAGAATTCTTTAGGGGTAATGTGTGTTTAGCTTTAATAGTTGTTGTTTTGGTACCCAATAATACTGAGACAAAGAATGACAATGCTTAACAATTTTTACCGGCCTCTGCGCATACCAGACGTCATATACTTATCATAAATAACAAGTAAAATCTTAATGACTGGTTGATAATATATACTAAACTACTACTAACTATCAATACAATTATATTTTGTTTAAATTTAAATATAAGTATTATCTTTTTGTGTTTACGTTATCAAGGATGCATAATTCCAGTTACAAATACATAGCCATACTGGTAACTAACTACACCCCCACTATCTAAAAATAAATTATGTGCAAATGAATGTAATTACATCGATCCTTTATTTTTTCTTCATATATTGTGAATGGGACGTTAAATTAATGCGGCAAACAAACCATTAAACAATTTAAACAGCCATTTATGCAAATAAGAAAATGAATTCGCTGTCCGAGTTTAAATATGCTTACAATTTTATAGCTAGGTACGTACGAACGCTTAATTGAATTTATAACCACGTCCACAAATGAATATGAGTTGTGCTGTGCCAAGTAGACCAGGAGACAGGCTGCCTTTTACGAGGTTACGGTGATAATTATACCATTAAAAAAAATTAAAAATTGTCGTTTTATTACCTGGGATGTATGTAAATTTATTAATAAATATTTGAGAATCTTAATTATATGAGACGGGTTAGATATGTTGTATTTTATGTATGAGGTACTAACCACAGAGGTCATCGTTAAATTATAAATTTAGTCATTACACAATCACAAAATTCTTGCAGTTACTATACAACGTAGGACCACATATGACAGACAAGTTAAAGCAAATTGAATGCGCAAATTTGACACAAGTTCATAATTTGAGAGCCGTTGAATGCACACATTATTACATAACGCATCAGATCTATATTAGGCAGGGAACTTCTAGATTCGTACGATCAATTATCAATCAATCAATTTTATCTTTTTCTCACATTATCTGAAGCTGTGTCTTTTGATATTTATTATTTGCTGAAAGAACCTTATCTCATACACATTTCAATGCAGAACGATTTGGCATTTGTTTCCCAATTATTCTTGTGATTCAAAAGTAAACGAAATATATTTTAAAATTTGATTTGAAATTCATTTAATTCAATTGTACAATTGAATTGAAACTCTATCTCCTAGTCCTAGTAGTCAGTACTCTTAGGACTAATGATATCTTATTATGCATTCTTTGCGCCTACGTCGAACGGTGAGAACCTCGTAACATAAATTTTGCGTATTATTTACACTGACAGACGTACATTATGAAATTATAATGACGTTGTTGATATGCCAACTGTGACTTGACCGACAGCAAACGTGTCCAATGGTACAGTCACGTCGAATTTCTTTGAGTACGAAATCACTGCTTTTTATATTACTAACGTACTTGACACAGTCTTTGTAAAATAACTGTAGTCGCTTTTACGAGTTTTGTAAAACAAATGAACTAGATTTTGTAAGATTTAGTTTTGGAATGGTTTAGTTAGGTCCGTTAGACAAACTCACAAAGACGTAAGAGTAAAGAGCCTTCGGAATAGGACTGACAATCGTTTATGTGCCTAAGTTTAGTTGGTCTCTTCAAAAGAATGCGCACTTTATGGCAGTAAAGGTATATAATCACATTCCTGAAAGTTTAAAAAACCTCAATTTGGTGTTATTCAAGAGAAAACTTCATAAATGGTTGCTGGACAAGTGCTTCTACTCTATGAATGAATTTTATGACTGGAATAATAATAGAATAATTAGGTAGACTGGTTGACATTATATACTTAAAATTTTATTTTTCGACATATATTTGTAAAATATGACACGCCTATATATGTGAATGTAACAGCAATCATTGTGCCATGTTTTATGCAAATTAATTATTTTATTATTTATCATAATTATACGCATTTTTTGACAATTTGCCTATTTTCAACACGATGCACGATGGTTGAAGCATTTGAAACCTGTGAGATGCGAAGTGACTGTCGCATACTACTCATAGAATATCAGTGTTTTAGCCTTTAGGTGTTAATACGTTACAAACAAACTCACTATAAGTGCGAATATAATATAATTACAGATAAAAACTAGTAGTTTACATACTTTTATAAATGAATTGCCAATAACATAAATTAAAGCATCAGGCTGAATGGAAACTTAAGTTTCAACTTTTTATTTCAACCAATTTTTGAAGTATGAACATAACAGAAGTTATCTACTTACTTTAGACATTACAAAGTTGCAGAACTTTGATTACCATTACCAATAAATACCTACTACCTGGCATTGCAAAAGCAATACTTCAATTCGCTTGCAGTATGCGTTCGTTATAAATTTTCTATGTCACAAGATACATTCCTGCGATGTTCTCGCAGTTGAAATCCATTTGTGTCAACGGTTTCAATCTGTTTTCGTGTCATGAATCTAATAGTAGTCGATTCTGACCATGTACATACTTATCATAACAAATTGTTGCGTTGTCCTGTTTTGCAAATACATCATGTTTACTAGTTTGTTTATAGTAAAGTTATGGATATGATATATGTATATCTATACTATAATATTATAAAGCTGAAGAGTTTGTTTGTTTGAACGCGCTAATCTTATGAACTACTGGTTCAAATAAAAAAATCTTTTTGTGTTGAATAGACCATTTATCGAGGAAAGCTTTAGGTTATATAACATCACGCTGCAACTTTTAGGAGCGAAGAAATAATGGAAAATGTAAAAAAAGACGGGGAAAATTATCGATATATATATATATATATATACATATATACGTTGATCGATCCTGTGCCGCCTGCATCCACCGGCTCCCCACCACCTTGCCCAGATCATCAGTCTATCGGGTTGGAGGCCGCCCTCTACTACGTTCGCTGATTATGAAGCGCTTTTATTCAAAACAATGTTTGAATGTAGAGTTAACCGCTAGTTGAGCCGATTTGGTTGCTCGCGGATATATTTATAGATGGTACCATGAAAATATATTGAAATTGTTGAAATGTAACGTTAAGCACGTAACGAAATAACATAGTTGTAAAATATAATAGTGAAATTAGTCCCCGTGAGACGAGCAAAGCTGGGCTACCCGAAGTCACAAGCATAAGCCAGTACAGTTATCAAATAGTCTGTGTACAGTAGATTCAAATGTATTTTTTTCAATAAAATTATTGATCAGCCTAATTTTAATATCATTATTAATTTGTAAATTTATATTCAAATTTGACTCTACCAGTTCCTTTGAGATTTGCGAATTTTTGGGGTATAAAATCCAGCATATGATTTTCCTCAACTTTTCTTTAAACCAATTGTAAAAAAATAGGCCTATTATTATGATGAGTATTATAGTAGAATAATCATTGGTTCTCCATATACATTTTGAACATTCTTTTATTTTCCTTTTATTATTATTTCCGGAATAAAAGTTATCTTATGGCCTTTTTAAGGTTTCAGACCACATCTATACAAAATTTCATTTACAACGTGAAAAGGTCACAGATCCACAGAGTTACAATAGCCTTTTAATATTAGTCCTACTGTATTAATAGTTACTATTTTAGATCATTAAATGTACTAATTTTTAATTATCGCCTCAGATCTACTAAGCACTGACCTCCTCTCACGAACCACTCGCAGTTGCGCGCTACCTTTAACCGTACAGTTCAATACTTAAGTTAGTTCGAACAGTAGACAGCCATTTAGAATATGATTAACTCTATACTATAAAAATAAATCATTAACATCTTACTAACCGAGTTCCGAGGATAGATTCGCGCGAGTCGAAATAAAGCGGGCCAATCAATATTAACACGCCGCAAACAGCGTAAATTGTTGCCTAATGCCATGCACTCACACACGTGCGCCGCTTCGTCAGTGAACACACCCACGTTATACAGGCTGTTGTTTGTTTATTACTTATTATATTTATTAGGCTACATAATCGTAAGAGTATCATGCTTTATTTTTTATGATTGTCAGATCTTAATAGCCCTTAACCGGTTCACTACCGCACACATTTCATATATAGAAAAAGCAGTCAATAGATATCGAATATGTTATATTGGTGAATTTATTTAGAAAGAACTTTATTAAAATAAAAATACAGTGAAGACAAGTTATATGCCTTCGGACACAGATACATTAGTAAATTATGTTTTGGTTGGACTAGTGGCGTTAAAAATCAGTATAGGTAAATCTTTTTAAAATTTGACTTAAAACAAACCTCATTTTGCATTACACATATAAAGTGTAAAAGATGTTTATACGAAGGAGTTGTTGCTTTTATGTCAGGGTCTGATTACAAATGCGATAGTATCTAAAAGATTGCAATGTAAGGCTCAGGTGTACCGTGACACGCTGTATCGTTACGTATTACATACACACAAGGAGCACACATGAGTTGCCCTGTAGCCACGCGCGCACACACGCGCATCTTCCCGGCCTGTAATAACTCGGAACCACAATAAATCAATGTGATTAATGTCATTAAGCACTGTGTGCCGGCCTCTCTATATTCCGTCAATATGCACTGTTTTACGACATACCGCGCCACGACAATTAGTCAGCTTTGTTAGGACCATCGTCTGACGTTATTAGTATAACGTCTACTTTGGACACTAGACAGATAGCATCAATAAAAATATGGATATGGCCTGCGTCTCATCCTCGATGTAAGAACGACCTGAAACGCAATACGACGCTTTAGGCGAGATCAAAGAGATTTTAATAGCGAGTGTTCATAAACACGTCACATGTAAAAATGATCTCTGGTATATTTCAAACTCCACAACCGTCTTCGGTCAAGAGATTGATAACGATTACCATTTCTCCGCAAGATCTCGTAGTCGCATGTTTATCATACGTCTGTTTGATGGATAGGTCGTAATTATAACGATTAGAACGGCATCGCAAATCATGGGAACTGCGAGGACAGGCTTCGCTAGTTGACATCGTTATCGGGACTCGCATCTCGATTGTTGGCTCGGGCACCATACAGTTGTGTTCGCTGGCTCGAAGGGCCAGTTTGATACTTCATTTCATCTCTCGGCTGGAGAATGATCTGCACGATGTTTAGTTCCATGTACTGTGGGTATCGATATTGGCCCATTTAGATGGTCGATACGTCGACGTGAAAGACGACATCGCGACGCACCTCGCCAGCTGACTCGATTTGAATGAAGGACCAATTTGGAATATGTATTAGACTCTGATTGTCCTAATTGATAATGTTTAGGCCTTGCATAATTTGTTGCAAATGATAATTTAATAGCGATAGCGAATGAATATTACAAAGGCTTTTGTTTCATTTATGATTATGGTAGGAATTGTGCTCAATAAATGTCGTCACACTTGATTTGGAATTAAGGCATGATTTTAATCAGTATTCGTATTATACAACGCTCAAATCAAATAATAAGTAAATATAATTAGTTTTATCAGTGGGGTTTTAAAGCTCAATGCGAAAAAGAGCATGTGGAGCATTTTTTGTCGATATTACCATTTTTGGCTCACTGACTTCAAAGTCAAATTGTCACTAAACCCAGCTAAAGTTGTAATTTATTGTGCTTTTTTCTACTTTCTTCGATACATTTCAAGGATGATTCAAAAGAGTGAGCTTTTAGTACCGTACTTATAATTATGTAACGTAAGTCAAGCTTTGGTAGGCCATTGTTTCAAATACCGATGACCATTTCTGTTGCACTGTGCTACAAACTTCGCAATCAAATAAATATTTCGGCACAATTAAGAAAACGCCGGCAGAGTAGCACTCGCATCTGGCTAAAATCTATGGAGACTCTTCGTTGTGAATATTTTTTTCTATTGTTTTGTAATATCAAAAGCGTTGTCGAACATTGCTAGTTATTGCAATAAACGTACAATAGTATATATCTAAATTTTCTCCATTTGTTCATCATGCCCACTATTATTGGGAGTATGTATCCCATAATCACCACGCTCGGCAGGCAAGTTGGTGATTGTCTTTAGTTTCCTGATTTTAATGCACGATTAATCAGTTACCATTGTGGTATCTGTATGCATTGTAAAAACTTGCTGACATGTTTATTGTAACATAAAGTATTTTTTCCTATGTATTGTACAGAAGTTAAAACATAAACAACAGCATCGGCAGCGGCATCAGCATCCTGGGATTAATCGCGAGCAGACTGGACTGTGTAGGTCAATGTTGCGCGATTTCAAGCAGGATTGAGCAGCAGTGAGTTGCATATATAAATTTATTTACTTTAGGAGTATCATTTGATTTTACTTCATTATTTTATATAATTTCCTTACTAACCCTAATTTATAAGATAAATATTTTTACTAACAAAAATGGGCCTTGTTCTGAAAGAAAGAATTATTAACATTATTGTTTATAAATCTTCTGAGCATTAGACGCAGAAGTGGGTCTACTCCACAGCGGTCGTGCGCGCGCGCCGCGCTGCCCACATCCGCTGAAGTATTTTGTTTATTGCTAATGCGTCTTTATTTTTTATTTCCTTTTATTTATCTTTATTCAGCGATTGCGGTTTATTGTATTAAAATAAATAAGAATTCTTGACTTTTTAATTTTATTCGAGACGGCGCGGCGTACACGACAGTGCCGCGAGGAGAGAAAGAAATAAATTTTAATAAGCGTTTCTTTTTTAAGGCGTGATTCTTCAGCTAAAAGCGATTTATTTTTTATATAAAGCCGAAGATAAACCGTATTCATTAGAGATCGACTGGGAAGGGACCAAAAAAAAAAATTGTGAACATGATGGTGTGGTGGACGGGTTATTGTCGTTAATCAGCTCCGGGAGGCTCGTTGATTGGTCGCGTTTGTACTGACGAGGTTTGTTCCCCTTATTTATATTGCGTTTTTAATTGTGTCAATTATGAAAGGTTTGATTTTGTATGTAGTTCTTACGTACCTATCCGTTGGTTTAGATGTTATAATATAATGTGGGTGGCTGTGGCCGAATGCGGGTTTCTTCCACTAAATGTACTAATTGTTTATAGTAATTTATTATTACTAGCTAAAGGTACACTTATGTAAAGAAAATATACAAAAACATTAAAAAATAAGTATATATGTTAAGATATACATTACATAGATACTACATGATTGAATTTGTGATCCTTTTTCACAAAAGTACCTACATAAGCAGTTTGAGTTAGGCTGACATTATATGAATAAGGAATCACGTAGTAAAAAAAAACATTCATTCCTAAGGCTTCGTATAAGTTGTACGAAAATCAACTTTCAAAAACAAAATTTCATTACGGAATTGGTTTGATTTCAAAAAGGAAGAAATACTATGATCGTTTTTATTATCCTTTTTTCTTGTTTGTTCATCGACATATTCCTCAATAGCAGCAGGATTAGAAAATATATTCGAGGTGGTCCCGAAACAATTTTTCTGATAATCGGAAAAAGCTTTCCGCTATGAATCTCTTTATTATTTTTGAGCACGTACCTAATTCGTGATTGCCGTAAATTACTATATACTTGTATTGTTTTTTCACAACAAAGCATAACCAATATAAAGCGTCTGTTATAAATAAACTATGTAATATAAATATAAAGAAAAGAAACTATTGTGTTATATGAGTTAGAAGGTTTAGTTTTAATATGACGCCTTTAAAAGTAATTTTTTTTAATTGAAATGACGGCTGCAGGAGCCTATTGATTTGCTATGCTTTACAAGGCGTCGTGTGGCGCTGCTTAAAAGATTCCAAAAATGTAATGAGGTATGCGATGAATACATATGAAACAAACGACGAACTCGTCATCTTTTGAAATGTTATATAAAATACCATATTTAACAAAGGAAATTCTAAACATACTGATGATGAATTGTGTTGAAAGCACGGTTTTCATATTAAGATTCAACTCATGAAATTGCTAAACGTTTTGCATATCTAATAAGAAAAATACGCTCAATACCACAACTCTCTTAGCTTGTTCAAGTTAGTGTCTAGCTCTCAACTAGGCTTTGTACAAATAGTACATGTCGAGAATAGGTTATCTATTCACTTATGATAATTTGTAATCCGCACATGTATAAGAAAAAACCTAGTTGTTATGAAAATGCGGTATTTAGGTAACAGTATTGTGATCTAGAAGCTTTGTTTCCCACGTGTAGTCGGGCTCGTTATTCGATATGTATTACGAATTTATTCACGTCGGACTACCAATCGTGTCTACCTACTCAGCGGAAGTACATAAATAATGTTTATCGATCGATCATCGGTAAGGTATAGTGACACGCTCGTTAGATTTATGCCTTCATTGTCAGCGCCGTAAACTAGATCTCCATAAAAAGGGACATTTCCTATTTAAAATTTATATCAAAGACAATGGTTGACAAAAAGTGGGCGCCTCGCGGTGGCGGAGCTGCGCGGCGCCAACTGCCAAATCACTATCGGACGCGCGTAAATTACGCCTTTTTACCTGGATTCCTGTTTTGACATATTTAAGGCATTAGTAATAATTATGAGTGCTCCATCCTCCATCAGCGATGCCCGTGTGCACCACACACTTTTGACACTATCTTAATGACGGACGACGGTTTACAATAAATATTGAGTCGTTATCGGTACATATCCGAGAGGACGAGTCCTGAAATAGACCCCCCAAACTGGTACCTCGGTTACCTTTGCCTTTGTGAAAACATTGCGTAGAGACATGGTGACATTAGAGTCGGGTGATGCCAATAGGTGGGTAATTGCGATGTAAGGGTGTGGGAGGAAGGGTCGCGCATCTGCCGTTGTTCTCCGCACATCGCACTAACGAGCCTCGTTCGATAGTTTTAATTGTAACCCGATAACTCAACTTTTCTATTATTGCACGAAGATAAAATAGTTTTCTCGTTATGTTGTTTTGCATTATTCCAACTATGACTACTACAGCTGTTTTATAATGATATTAAAGTAAGTAGACAAAAAGGTAATGAGTAACATATAAACATTTAATTAACATTTATGATGACTTTAAAATGGGTACAAAAAAGGTTGATTTTAACTCACCGATAATTAAGGCATAAAGTATTGCTGTTAAAATAATTACGTGTAAGTTGCAAAACGCGAGTTCTTCCTAACATATTAGAGTATTATTTTTGAAGCAGCTACAATAAAAAGCAGCTATTCAAATCCACCCAAACATTTCCCCAGCAAATAATTTGCATTGCGGACCGAATAAAAAGTCTAACGTGTTGACGCTCACAGAAAGCCTCATAGTGGAAACGGGTGGCGATCAGGGGTAAAAAGATAACCGAACACATCCGAAAAACTGTTCATGTGTTTCGGGTGGTGTGAATAAATCAGATACAGCGGCGCGCTGGCGTGGCGTAGGCGCCCGGGGACCGAGGGCGGTCTGTCCGACCAGTTATAAAACCTTTCAAAAGGTAAACTGAAAGAATCGTGCGTAAATATCGTGGTTTTACGACGCCTCATTCAGTCATTAGAGCTTGTCTCTGTTTACAACCTGCCTTCGATCGATAAGATCTGTCTCCAGGACGTCATTTGTTATGTGAATTTTGACATGCCCGTAGTCTGCGCTGCTCTTAAACTAGCATTATTTATGAGAGGTCTGCACTCGGCCGTAAAATGAGCCATCGAATTAAGACAAAAGCTGCAGTAGATAAGGCCCGCGATTAGACCGCGCCTTATTGTTCTGACGGTTGCATTACTGATATCAGCCAATATTGTTACAAATTCACTAGCTAATTTGAAAGCCACCACATTATGTTGTTATAAATTTAGGATTACAGTAGTTAAGGATTGCATATTACAAGTTTTGTATACATAGGAATAAATTACTTTCCTTTCCACATTAAAAATAAAAAAGGGACAAAAATGCATTATTTTTGTATTATACTAAAAAATATATGTATAGAATGACCAACGATTTTCTTATAATATTAATAGATTAACGGTGTACGTAATTAAATTTTTATTACTTTTTAGTTCGGTAGTGTATTTAAATGCACCGTACTTTTATTTATTTCAAGATTATTTTTAAAATGAGGAATATTTTTTATTGCACGTTAGAAATACAAGAAGGACAAAATAGCATGTTACAAAAATATTGCAAAATGTAAATAAATAGTAGACTGAGCTAGAAATTTCTGATAATATCGACAGATTCATAGTATCGGAGCTTGTATTATGATTACAGGTATGAAAAAACGTAGGTACAAAGATATTCTTGTTAAAAAATCCGCACCAAGATACACAAATATTTGTTTTATGTCAGTCAAACTATAGCAAAGAGCGAATGAAGGTTTCCATGTAATTTCATCATAAGGCGAATATTATTTCAAATACAATAATAATTATAATGTAAAATTATGGATCAGTTTATTTAGTGCAGAATAAACATATGACGAATAAACATCCGAAAACCATAACAATGGAAGGAAATAAAATTTATACCCCTTAATAGGCTTGGCAGAGATGAGGGTGGACGAAATGCGTTTAATGATAAATCCACAAATGAGATTTGCCGGACGTCTGGCCACTCAAAACCAATGTCCCATTGTCACTGGACACTCTCACCTTACATTACTCAGATCAACGAAACATGTCATGCTGATTACGATCTATAGGATGTTGATAATTTAGTATGGTACCTTTAATGTTATCACGGTAAAGGTAAAATAACCACTGCTAAAATCTTTTGCTTTTCAAAGGAAATACTTTACTTACAGATGTTGTTTTAGATATTGATGACTACCGGATGCGGTTTTGTATCTGTACAATCGAAAAAGTCACAAGAACAATATTTATCAAAATCGGTTCAGCTGTTTTAAATGAAAAGAAAAAAAATCTTTTAAAGATATATAAGTTACTTTTTACTCAGGTTGAAAAATGCTTAAGATACCAACACCTTCATCTAAATGTTTGTTACACTTAAACTTCTGTGAATGAAATAAGGAAAATTATTCTGTATATTATGTATAGTTTGGAAAAATAATTGTCTAAAGGTATAGGAATAAATTTGATATTACTAATGAAACGTGATAAATAGTCAAAATTGTTTGTTTGTTCACTTATAAACCTTAGGGCCGGTTTAAGAAAAAATCTTATAACAAAAACTTGTACCCAAAGGATGAACATGTAAGGTTTCTGTAGTTCTCTCGTTGATTTTTTGAGTGTAAAAAACTATTAAAACTTGTGTTATGTACTATTATTGTCATAGAAATGTATGTACCTGCATAACATGCGAACAAATGACCCAAGTTAGTGTTACTTTTAGTGTGTTCGTTAGAAATTTGGAAAAAAAACAAATCAAAATGCGGTTTAAAGTATGCTTGGCTAGTCAGTTAGTAATTAATCATTTGAAAAATTTATCAAAAATACAACTACGAATGAGGGCCACGGAAATGTCTTAGTAGAATTGAATAGCACTAAGTTACCAGAGACCCAAATAAATAAAATCAAGGCGTTTTGCTTCTATCCTTGTATCATCAGAACACTAGATGTCACAAATCATAGTATCACCCTGTAAGTGCAGTGTAGGTGGTGATGGTTGCAGATGGACGATGGATGGGTCAGCAGCTGCGCGGTAATTAAGAGGTGGCTGGAAGTGGCATGCGCGCGCGCACAATGCCGCTCAATTGAATGGGAATAATCTTTGCACCCACGCATCTTTGTCCGTGTGGGTGGACGATGACCACTGCGTTTATGGACTGAATGTTGCTCTACTTAAACACGATGAACGCCATCGGTTCTAGACACAAGGGAAAACCTACTGTTTATCGGTCAATTTGCCGTGAGACATCGAGATAATCATTGAATATGGAATTACATCATCTATGTGTTAAGAAATTAAATTCACTCATTTTATGAAAGACTCACAAGGTATACTAATAACTTGGTTTGCGTGGAGTCTATTCCTGATCCTATAATAAATTAAATAGTAAAAAACTAACCGCGGCATTTCGAATTCATAATTTGTATCGAAAATCGTGAACCAGAGATGATAATTAAGCGTTTGGATTATATATTTGATTTACCACTTAATTTCAATAACTTTATTAAACTATAGGTATCATAAAACAAACAAATACAGTTAAGAAATTTATTGATTTTTACTAAACATTGTAATTATGACTACGTGGCCTAATTATGATATTTCGGAACTATAATATTTCAATTGATACCATAATATATTATTGTAACAAAGTACCTAAAACTTATTACACCAAATTATCAATTTGAAAATTGTAATAGAGCACCTATCAATACAAAATTGCAGGCACAAAAGCGTACAATTATTGCAAAAATTGGCGTAATGATAAATTGGCAACCGTTCCTAATGGCCAAGTGGGGCACGAGTGACACGACCCGGAATCGAACCCGAGCCGTCATAACGTTCTTCAGACACAATGCAGCTCTTTTGATGATTTATATCTTAATTGTGTTACATTCGGACATTCCGGTAGAGACTCTTTTATATTTCTGTCGTCATATTTCTTTGTAAAACTAATTTTGATAGCTGTGATTCACTTTTACTGGAATAGTTGGTCCATGTGTAATCCTTATAAATCTTGTGAATACTGTTGATAAGAAACGTTCCCTAGTTTTTGTTCGCGGGTTCATTTAATTTCATAGTTATCACAAAATGTGTATTTATGATAAGTTTTAAATACTTTACTTTATATTTTTAATTTCGCATAAAAACTTACACCTTTATTTGTGGAGGCTGAAGTTAAGTCCTGCAAATTTATTAGAAAACACCCCACTAAAAGAAACAAAAAGAAATAAAAGAAATCTTCATTAACTAACTGTTCCCTTCTTAAAATTAAAATTAGTATATACAAGCTTTTACATGATAATAAAAATTTATAACCATATACCTATTTATATTAAAAACCATTCTTGTCCAACACGCTTCAGTAAAACATTAAAAGATTTTTTAAAAATAAATGTTCATACAATTTTTAATGGTAATAACAATAACAAATAAAGTACTTAAATGGTTCAACGCTTCCGTAAATATATAGATAAAAGAAATTCTAAAAATAATAGTTATTTCTTGATTTTTATACTGTTAGAATTAGGTTGTATATTTTACGTAATTGTTTAAAGGTGTGAACAAATGTTCTAATTGTGTTATATAATTAGTGAGTTTTCTCAAACTAACCCTAACAGGGCGTCACAAGTAGACCGACCTTGTATGACCACCGTATGTAGACACTATGTCATATGATTTTTGATATTTAAAATTATGCTGTGGCTGTTTCAGAATCGCAAAATATTTCCAAAAAATATGGAAATATTATCATAATCGGTATAGCGATACCGGCCTCATATTACACATTTAATTTAATTTAATTTATTGGTATGTATTGTAATGGAATTTTTTTATACTACAAAGTGGCACTTGAGCATACGGTCTACCTGATGGAATGAGGTCACCATAGCCAATGGACGCTAGCAAGTATCATCACTTACGCATTTTTAAACAGTTTCACGCTTTTTGTTTATATCATTTTAATGTGTACTTTTACCAGTATTAGCCATCATTACAATGCCTATTCTAATCATTTTAGCCTCAAAAATAATCAAAGACTTAATAAAGTACTACAATACTTGAAATAAGTAAAGACTTGAAGTAATTAAGGACTTAAAATTAACTAAATTTCATATAGATAACTACTACAAAAACTTATGACTTGAAATAATTAAAGACTTGTAATAAATAAAGACTTGTAATAAATAAAGACTTGTAATAATTTAGGCCTAAATATAGATCACTACAACTGATATAGATGATAGTTCCCAGAATAAGGCGCTTAACCAAGAAAGTCCCGTTCAGACAATAAAAAAATCTATACGCCGGGATGTCATATTGGGGATGACACAGAAATCGGGTGCCACATTTGTCAACAGAGGTTGTAAAGAAAACTAATAGTGGCTCCTTTGGCAACATGTTACGACTGTTTTATCATTTTTGCGCGAATCCAGGGGTGGCCCAACATTGAAAAAAAAAGCAACGAAACAACTAAAATTTACTTAACTTTTTTTCTTTGGTGACTAAGAAAGTAGGCTCAATTTTATTGTCTTGTTGTCTAGATTTTGTTTTAAGTTATTAACAAAACTTGTTGTTTTAATGGTTTGCTAAAGTTTAACACCCAAATGCAATCAGTAGGTAGGTGCATGTAAAGAAAGACCTAAATCTAAAAATGGAAACATTTAGGTTATATAAATAGTAACTCTATATACAAAAATTATCAAGACATTTAAACTTATACTAAGATTACAATATGTAAAAAATATTTACTTTCAACACAGAGACAGCCACATAAAAAACAATTAAAACCTTATGAAGAGTATTTATCGGAAACTAACTAACCTATTTATTTAAGCATTTACTTTATACATACTGTTAAAGTATGCTGTTTTGTATTTGTATTATTAACTACTATAAAGTTAGACTATGTTCAATAGTAAACGTCCTTAGACTAGTAATGATGATGTTATCTGAAAAGTAAAAGAAAAAATAACACGGTAAGGAGCACTAAAATCAAATGTTTGGCGAGCCCTGAAACCGCCGAAGGCTCGTGGGGTCGTTGTCTCTATCGATATCAATATGGGGTCTGCTCTAATATTAAAGTTATTTATTGCAAAGCGCTGCCGTACCCTTCCACCTAATATCTATGAAGATTGCCTTTAAGTCATTGTGATATTGAAAATCTTTTGTAGAAATGAGTAAAATATTAGCAATGAAAGGTACATAGTATTTAGACAATTTGATCGCTTTTTCACTACATTTACAAATTGAGGTGAGAGGTATTCAGATCATACTTAATCAATCACATGGCGACGTGCTGTTAGATCTTTTTAAGCCACCCAGTAGTGCCTCTAACTTGCCATACCGACTGTCGCATAAAGTGGTATACGGGATCAACGTCTTAACATACAATGTTTTAAGACGTTCTACTTATAGGTAGACACTTAGTTCAAAGGTAAAAATCTAAGTTAAAACTATCATTAAAAATTAGAAACTGATAACTAAATTGATATTGAGAAAATATTGATCTCTTGACTTCGTGACATTACTTACAAAAAAACCTGATTAATTTAAGGTAAAATTAATTGTGCAGTATCTATTTTAAATTAAATAATATTTTTTAAATAGTTTATCAAATTTGTAATCATACTTACATATATAATATAATATCATTTCGCGATGATTAATCACATATATTTGTAACGATATTGACGGTCACCATCTCGGTGGTATCATATCAGAGAAACAGACGTTATAGCGACGAGTAAACTAGGGGAGCGTATTTGCGAACCACGGTATGAATAAAGATATTCCCGTTATTTGTGTTCCAGATGTCATGTAATGTCATTGTGCCTCACAATATTTAGTGTAAACACGGGGAGAATCGGGGAGATAAGATCTGGATAGATGCGAGTCGCATACAAATTTTTATGAAAGCGCAAAAAATGTAATGCAGCTACTTACTAAGAGATTTGTGAAATTATTTTTATTCGACAGTTCATAATGGAGATTAGCCGTCGTTACCCTAGTTAAACACACATTTTACGCAGTAACTATTGATTGACATGAATTTCCGTTTTTTTTCGATCAAATAAAAGAAGCGGTTTTGTATCGGCTTATAAAGGTGGCATTGTGGTAAAAATTGTACTAAAAAATACCAACTATTCCGATAGAATTCCGACAGAAAACTGTACATTTCATATGGTACTTTTCCTCATTCCATAGAATATTTTATCAGCTGAGCCGTGTCAGTCTACTAGGAATACGAAAGGTTTCATGGTGAATATTTGATAATCAATTAAACTTACTTATGTGTCATACGATAGAAAGCTCGTATAACGCTTGAATATTTTACCACACTGTCTATCTAAAACTCCAAATTGAACTAATAACTGAAGTGAATTCGCAAATCCCAAAGTTAAATTGGCACATTACCTTTCGAAATGAAACCGCGTAAATTATGTACGGCTCTGCTGTCACGTGGAAATTATTTAACCCGCAGCCGAGAGCCGATATGGTGTTAATAAAATCATGTCAGTCGTAGGGAATCAGGACAAACCCAGCAAACATGAGCCCTCCATTAAATGATAATCCTGCCAATTTATAGGCAGAGCAAAAAAAGTATGGCATTGTGTAGCGAGTTGTCGAACACGAAAATTATTTTATATAAACACATTGAATATTCTCGGGCCGCGACCTCGCCGACCCCATCCCGACCCGACACATCATCTGCTGACATATTTTTTAAAATGGGGCGACTCGTAATGGAATAATAATAAACAGGAATTTTACTTTTTGGTCATCGCCCGAACCAAGGCGGCAAGGGGTGTGATCAGATCGTCTGTCGCGGACTGTTGTCACTGTCAACTCGCCAATGCTGTGTAATCAACGCTCAATAATATGAAATCGAGTCCTGAGCTATTTGTCGCATGTTTGTCGGCAATAACAGGGTTCACCGCGGGTTAGTGCCGCCATATGTCGGTCATATCAAATTTATTTCTATTATTTTATTGGTTTCGTCAATGATTACGTTCATTACGATTATTGGATGTCACTGACTGAATTCAAATTTACGACCAGCGATAGCTTGATGACTTTAACGAAGTGAACAAAGCAATAAAGGTAATAAATGACTTTCATATTTTTTTGTTAAAGTCTACGGCTCGGTCAGATATGTTCTGTGATTTTGAAACCATTTTATCAGACGTATATGTAAAGTTGTTATTACATTTTATTGTTCAGTCATCAATGAAATTGTCTGTATTTATTAAACTGTTATTTGTCGTCAGAAAACGGTGTTCTCGTCCGCCATTATAGCAAATAGTAACTCTATTAAAAGGAGGACAATAGCCGATTCGAGGGAACGGGATTAAAATCATCCATTTAAATAACGTTTTTAAATAAATACGTCGTGTATAATAGGAACAATGCAATATTTTGTCAACTGCCGAGGAGTGCAGTTTTGCGTGAAGCGGAAAATCCTCGGGACATTGGAGGACATTTTTTGTGGGCTAATATCCGCACGAACATTGTCAACCGGCCATTTAATACATCATGTAACACAATACTTTAAATGCGACTAGATTTGTGCAAAATCTGAAATTGTCACGCACAGTGATTTTGTTTGAGACGATTGGATTAATATGTCCTATTTCGGAGGATTCATACATGGCGACGGTGCCCGCTTTCAAATGTCAACTGGGTTTTTTTGAACAGATCGATAATTTCATCTGTTAGAGATTAGTTAGAAATATCGTAACAACTTTTAGAAATTTGGAGTTATATTGAAAGTTGGTTTTGGTTTTATGTTTGTTTGCTAGATGTGTACAAAAAAAGTGGACTCGATATTCTTTGGAGACTATCGGCCATATTTTAAATTAATAATAATAAATAAATTAAATTGATCTTTCTTAATCTTTTTGATGCTAAATTATATATATTTTTTCTTTTGAATAATGGGTTCGTGTGGTTTGCACATTTAGCCAGTGTCAAGTAAGAGATATATTAATAACATATAAATTATAGTAAATGAGAATGAGTGGTGATAAAGATGATGAATGGTAAATGAGATGCCCTCCCCCTAAACCCCGTGAGTCCTCAGTAAAGATGTGGGATTATACTAAGATCTCATACGGATTTCTTGAGAGAACTTGAAAAGTGATGTTGCACTGTTTTGTTTCATTCACCAACACTCATGTACGGGTAATAATCCACCGTTAGTACACATTAGTGTTCGACATATCACAAATTTTAGAAAATAAAACAGAACTATCCTGCCAAGAAGCTCTAAATTATATTTAACACATCATATCTATTGTTAATCATAATTTAAAACATTAAAAAGTTTGAATAACAAGGCGGCATTAAAAGGCGAACTCGCTCCCAAAAAATGGCTTGCCGAACTTTTCATAACATTCTCTTGTCTCTTGTTTTATTTGTTAAAGTAAGTACTTTCACATCCACCCTCGCTACGCTGGAGAAGATTGAATGGCTTTTTCTGAGCTCAACTCCACTCCCTATTGAGCCTCAATAAAACAAGATATGACAAAAATATCCGATTTCATAAAGCTTTGGTTTCATGACACATAATATTATATTTAAGGGACATTATTCGGGCTTTTGTATGCCCTTGTTCGTCGTCTGTCATATAATGAGTGTTTATACACTACATGAAATCTTTACAAGATAGGGTTTAATCGTTATGAAGTATTTCTATGTGACCATTATTATGAAGCTAATTTCCATACAAATTTTAATCCCTCTTTGAGTACATTATATGGGTATGGTAACGGTGAATAAATTATAATAAAGGAAGTTTTCAAATCTAAGTTATGACTATTTTCTACGAGTATATGTATATATATATATATATATATATGTGTATATGTGTACAGTATATGTGTTTTGATAAAATTATTTTTGAATTTGGGTTTTTTGTAAAGAATAATAAATTTTGAAACTGAAATGATGCTACTGTTTTTTTACTTAACTCTTTAATCGTACTAAACCCAAACTAAATAAATGTTTGCAGAGCAAACTTCATTTCATTTAGTTCAAATATTTTAACTCCAACAGATTTAAATGGGCACTTGAAAAATCACGTTGTGTGTACAGATTTCAACACAGAAAAGCCAATATGACATAAATTATTGGTAAATACGTCCCAGAATTGAATGGAGAGGAAACGGCACGACAATTATGAAGCATTAGTTCATCCCACAATAGGAACATTTTTTTTGTGGGCTTCTGATGGCTTAAACAAAACGCATGTACAGCAATACTTACCCTTTGTATTTCTGTTCTTTAATTAATAAGGTGAAGCGCTATATTATTTTTATTTAACAAATTTGGACTACTTACCTTTCTTAGGTTAAAAAAGTTCGTACATAGGAAATATTTAACTCAGCTACCTTTGTAAGAAAATAAACACAATTTAAGTTGGTTCCGGATATCTAAAGTTATATTTATTGGTTTCAGAATTTTCAGTTCCAGAAAAGCAGAAGTTTTCGGCTTCGTCTCTGAATTTTAACTGTTTCTTCTGATATTAGAGGAAACTTATTCAAGTGGTTTTTTAAACTACAATCGTCGCCATATCAGACGAATGACGCCTACTGCTGAACCAAACAGCACCTATGCCTATGGATGAGGCCTATACTCCTCCGAATTCCTTAAAAATGATCGCCTCTGCTCAACGCTGTTTCATCGGCTTCCCGCCCCTTCATCTTTTTCATCGGAAGTCATTGGCCCACCTGGCGGGGGACCTGCTCATGCCGCTTTGTTTAGCACGTGGTCGAATTGAAGAACTTTTCTGCCTCATCGGTCATTGGTACTACTTGTCATTGAAGAACTTTTCCGGCTACCACTGTCCATTGTCAGTTCAACTGTAAAATCCTGCAAGCTAAGTCAACGACTTTAGCTTAATGTTTTTTTTCTATAAGGAAAGATACATAATCGTAACGCTTGTTTCCCTGCAGAGGCTTAAAAGTACTTATCATATTTCTCGATACCACCCTATTTGCCAGAGCCTGGTCCTTTGATCAGCAGGTGCATCACTTGCAGGTGAGGTTGGCCTGAGGTCCCCATACAGCACGTAGCCATAGAAAGTCAACTGCGGAACGTTGGCTTCCCCAATTGATTACCATTATATTGGAGGTATTTGCACATAATCACCGCTAGGCAGGCGGGTTGGTGATCGCAGCTCAAGCCAAGATTCGACGTCGATTCTAATAAGAATAGCTCCCCGTGAGATGAGAGGTGGTGGCGTTATCCTAGGCCGGTACTACACGGCACACATAGATCATAACTGGCACCACATTGATTGTAACATTTAAATTACCTCTCGAAGGCAAAACATTAAACACAGCTAGAATAATAAACGCGCATGACAAATAATGAGTTATGTGTTTTTAATTCCCTGAAGTAGGAATCATAATTAACTTCCAAGTAGCGTTGCACTGCCTCGTGGTGGTAATAAGGTCTCAATGATGACGTTGTTATGATAATATCGTACAAGAAAAGTCTTGCATGCTTCAGTTAACGATACTCAGGGCTGGTATCGCTTATAATTATGTTTAATATAAAATTATACATGACGACTATTTACTGTGAGAGCTATTTTTAAAAATAATTTTCAAACTCTTTAAGAGAGATTAAAATTAACTAGATGGAAACCAATACCCTCTTTCATATTAGATTAGTATTAATAACATCATCATTTTAGACTCAAGAATTTTGCTTTCCACTTCTAACTAGAAAATTTAGAGCTACCCGCTTTCACCGGGTTTCCGCTGTCATGACCAGATGATTGGTCCATCGGAAAGGAGGGCGCCCTCTACCACTTTCGCCGGTTCGCGGTCACTATTATTCTTATTGCTATCAATATTTACCTAAGTATAAAAACATTCGAGTCCATAAAATATACTACATAAGTTTCTGATATTATGTAACAAAGAAAAAGTCATCCATTCTTTAGAAACTTGCTATTGCAGAAAGTAAACATTCAAGGAATTGATACTACGTTTCATCCGATAGTCTATATCACATTACTGCTTAAGTTGATTGTCACAATTGTCCTATTACATTACGCCCACATTTACGACTTATTAAATATTGCTGGATTTTATCATAAAAATAATTAAAAGGCAACCCTAAGTCAGCCGATATTGTGCTTGTTAGTTCGCTTCAACTTGCTATATCGACGAGTGAACACGCGTGACGCCATATCGACACCTCGGCACGCGAACCTCCAAGATGGATTAGTATCAACCCTATAGCACATACTCGTTATAATAATAAGCTATAAGTACAGTCTATAATGTTAGTACAAAGGTACAACGAGATAATCAACAGGCTCTGAATATCTATTTAAAACTCCTGAATATTTATGTGATAAATGTATGTAATACTTGCATGCCGTTTTACAGAAGGGAATAAATATCTCTTGTAGACTAAATTACAGAGAAGATATTCTGTTGTATTAGCGAATCACATCAAAATAGTTAACAGTCGACAATATATCAAAAACGTCAATGGAAGGTAGATATTGCTAAATAAGAAACATTTATAAATATGTTGCGAAAGTAACCTAGAAATATCTGTGATGACTACGATTAGAACTATGTTTATTATTTTTTAAATTTATTTACATACATACATTACGCCTGTTTTCCCGAAGGGGTAGGCCAATTATATATTCGGTCCCAAGTAATAGGTGGCGAGCCTATTGCCGCTTACCGGGCACTGTTATGTTCGCCAGAGCCTCGTCCGTTGATCGACAGGTGCACCACTTGCAGGTGAGGTTAGCTTGGGCTCCTTAAGTCTTGGTAGAAGCTCTAAGCCCTATATTTATCGTAATAAAAACTGAACCAAAATAAAATTAGAGATTAAGCCACCACTTAAACTACTGAGGGTTGTCTGTAGTGGTTATATATTCTAGGCAGACTTTATTGAAAATCAAAGCAGATTATATGTGTACGTTAACTTTAAATATCGTTTACAAATTTGTGCGTTAATAGTTAATTGTAGCAGTTCATCTTTGTCTCTTTTTTGTCCATGTACCATCGCAAAGATATGCTGGAACCATTTTACGCAATAAATGTGTTAGTTTTAATTGTGCTTTATTAGTGAAAGAAACGGATGATTCTTTCATATAGTAAAATTCGGAAAATAAATAAATAAAATTAATTAAAATATAATAAAATTCTTTATAAAGAATAGTATATATGTATTAAAGAATAAACTTAATGAACACTGATAGCTGCATAACTTAACGATAAGTGTACGTCTTACTTGTCTCGTAATTTCTTCAATGAAACATAATTTGCAAAATATCCTAAAATGATCCGGTTGAGGTCCTTCGCGAGTTATATTTTCATTGTAGAGCGTATGATTAAAATCATAACAAAATGGTGGAAATAAAATATTTTCGTTAGGTTAATGTATTGGAGTATGAGATCAAATCTTTAGACATTGGTATTAATACCTCATGTTCAGGGAACAGGAACATTTTTCAACATTCGCGCGCTTTGCGATACTAAGTCGCAATTTTTATCGAAATCAAGCACAGTTCAACCCTAGTAGACTCAGATCATGCTCACTTAATAATTTGCGTGGTATCAAAAGCTACTCTTACTCGTTGTTTCCAGTTAATACTATTTGTGAAGTTAGATACCCTATGAGGTAGTTTGGAAAAATCTAACAGCGGGATGCCCTGTGCTATATTTTGACTTGAATCCTTCCCAACTAGGTTTGTGAGTATTTTTTGAATTAAAATACGTTGTTAATGTATAATGCAGACCTATTTATGCAGAGGCGTCGATCAGTTAATTTTTATATGTTAAGTAATTGATTTATGGAGTGTGCTGATCTTTGCGTTTTGTCGGAGTTGCGTGAGGGGGCTGCGTGCGAGAGACACATTCCCTCCGACGCCTCACATTGCACTCTAATTAATATAAAATCTCAATTAAATCGCGACACATAACGAGGAGCGGAATTTTTACACTCCCACTTAATATATAGCTTGCGTTTTGTCGCTGAATAAGGCAATATCGCGGGCAAATCGCAGAACTCGTTTGTCGCTTATAGGGCTGTCACTACAAGTTTTCATATTGATTATTGTTTTATGAACTAAATGAGGTTAGGTAATTGCATGAAGCGCTTCTAGCTCAGCTATACTAAGTTGTCGGAAACAATGATAGAAGTTGAGAAGAGTTTGCTGTATGTAAATAATTTAATAAAAATGCTTGCTGCGCACACCGTTTGAGAAGAAACAAGTTCAGTCGTTAGTCTCAGAGGCGGCATGAAATATTTTAACAGCAGTTCGGCACATACCTGGTTTCGCCAACTCTCACCTAGGTTGTGTGAGAGGTCCCATGCCCAGGAATGAAACGGTAACCGCTGAGATAATAACGATGATATTCGGGTTAATTTATAATTGAATTTCGAAACTAAAAGAAAAATAATTTTTCGTATGATTTAATATCACATTTTATTTTTTTAGTATTTCGATAAGAACAAACATATCTCAATTTGCTTAAAATATCTATACGAGACGAGATTTTTAAAAAAAGAATATTGTGAAATACTACATAATTATATACAATCACACCTATTGCGTTTATCGGGAATATTGTGATTGCCAGAGCCTCGTCCGTTGATCGGCAGGTGCACCACTTGCAGGTGAGATTGGCTTGGGACCCTAAAATCCTGGTAGGATACACACACATTGTGAAATACTACACTAACTAAAGTAAGTAACTTTACCTATACTAGGTCTACGTTGACGCGCAATTCAAGAGTGTCACAGGCATATAGCATCGCGTCGCGTCGCATCGTGGAGCTTTCCATCGCTAATCTAGAACACGGGGTTAATTGCCGTGTGGTATAAGAGGGCCGACCTACCTCAAGATATAAAATTTTCGCAAGAGTGTGTATATACACAGCTATATATTAAATTTCTCTGCTTACGAAATTATAAAATAAACCAGACAAAAGTAGCGTATTATTTTATTCTACATTTCGAATTCGACAAGTTTCAAGGAAATTAAACAAAGCACTTTTAAACGTAAATATAATTTATCACAACATATGCAGCGACAGCCCGTGCTGTTACCGAAATAGCCCTGTCGAAATAGAATAAAATGTATTTTAAAAATTTATAACGCTCAATCCATGTTAACAGGGTATCGTTTTTAACGCCGAGTTAACTCGAAATTTACTGACTTTGATATGAGAATATTTTAATAATAGCTCTGTGCAAGCGCATTCATAATTAACACTTGCACGATCTCTTTACTTATTTATGCCATTCAAATGTGATATGGCAACAGTTCGTTTAATTTCAACGCATGCTTACAGTGCACGTTTTGTTTAATTAATTCAATTAGTTGATTTATTATTAACAATTATTGAAACCGCTCATTTCTATAATGGGAAGGCTTGGACGTTGTTACTGTCAACATTGAATAATCACGAGCTCATTATTAATTCATAGCTGAACTTGCTAGTTTGAATTGGATTTGACGAATATTCATAAGCAGCCATTTTACGCTTAATCAAATATTTTGCAATTAACCTTTGAATTTTGTAAACCATTATTTTATCAGACAATTTTCATGGCATGGAATAAATTGTAATGACTTTGTTCATGTGACATTACTTATGTGTGAAAGAGTTAAAAAAGTAATTACCGTCTATAGGTGGAGCGGAGGGCTGTATCAGACTATTACTGATTATGACACCATCCTTATATCTTCTTGAGCTTGCTATGTCTCAAAGCCGCAGTAACTCTTTCTAACAGTCCTGCCTTCTGTACCTCCATATCCTGGGCTGATATTTTATACTGATTTCAGGTACTTTGGTTTAGTATCTTCTATATGTGTACACTTCGAATTTAAATCCCTTCATAAATCTGGTTGGTGGTACATTGGACTTTTTTGTGTGTGAACTCGTTAAAATAATGTATTACGAGAATCACGACTGTTACGTTGGTCCTTGCTTTGGAGGAAATTACTACATAATATCCATGGTATAATTTTTTAACATATATATTGACCGCGCCATCATATTAAGCTCTGAATACTTATTACGTTGCATGTGGTGTATGTTGTATGTTACATGCGTGGTGGTAATTAACTTTATAATAAAGTTTATTTTTTGGATTCGAAGGATCTCTGATTCGGTGGAAGCGATTCTGTCAGTAAAGCAGAGTTTACAGAGGTCAGTCCTTGGATGGGTGACCGTTTGTGTGGCATTTGATATCGAGCGCTTCCGTGCTTCGGAAGGCACGTTAAGCCGTTGGTCCCAGTTATCACTAAATGTGATAGTCGTTAAGCCATGTTAGAGGCCTAATTGGGCGGCTTGAAAAATTCTAACAGCAGGACGCCATACACCTGCCTCCGCCAATCCGCACTAGGTCCGCGTGGTGGAGTATGACCCAATACCCTCGCACCTTGGTTTGTAAGTGGAGGCTCGTGCTCAGTAGTTGGACGTTAATGGGCTGTGATGATGATGATTATGAGTAATTTTAGGCATGTTCTTTAAAAACCCTCTCCTACTATGCATATGAAGCATATAAGCATTTGGTTGCAGACTTACATGGACATCTGCTCCGGTTCTGTTTTCGATTTCCCGGCAGGCATCCGAAATTTCATAATCTTCTAGTTCATATGATTTTTTTAAAATTTTAAGACGTATGGAAAAAGCTAATACTAATTATTATTTATGTATTTTTTATGAAATAAAAGTCTTTTCCTTGTATGTGTTAGTTGCAAAATCGCCAATTGCATGAAGAGAAAGTTCTCTGTTTTTTAAACCTGTTATTTCCCAAGCACTTTTGATTTCTTAGTCAGTTAGATTTAAAGTGGTCGTGATTTCTTGCTTATTTGTATAAAATTGTATTTCCTTGCTCACATTCCGCTAAATTAAGTGTAACTTATAGTTGTCATACTTTTTTTGATAATTGTGTCATTTAAAAATGTTTTTTCGCACGTCTTTCTGTTGCCAAGTATGTTTTGTCCGAGTGTAATTTTTTGTAAAAGCGTAGGAGTCATGCATGTGCTCATTTGTATTTGAATAAATAGATGTAGATGATTTGGTGACATGTTTATTCTAAAAAACAAATTTGTAAGTTGCGGTTTGCCTAACCATCGCTTTGTTCTGCTAGACCTGTTAAATTTGTCTTGCCTTTACTTTTTTTTAACTTAAATGCAAGAATAGCGTTTTTATGCAAGTTTAAACAACTTGAACTTGATTTACTTGATCATGATTTTAGAGTTTTAGAACATTTTATTTAATAATGAATTTATATAATTATTGTAAAATTTTGGGCTCATGGCTATGTAACTTACTGCTGCTTTTAATTCAAATTATCGCTGTCTGTTTTGGTATCTGTAAATTTAATTTGAAAATATTCATAGATGTCATAGATCATAGAGTAATAGATGCGCCTGCGCATCTATAACTTTTTGAAGTTAATGTGCGTATTTATCGCTTGCTCTGTGCCACGGAAAGCACGTTAAGCCGGTGGTCCCGGCATTCATGAACATCTATGACAGTCGTTATTAAGAAGTCAATGCCTTTTAATATTCTTACAATTGGTTCCATATATAATGATGTTTTCTTTTGGGTTGTGGAGGTCAGATGGCAGTTGCTCCATGTAATAACTGAAGTGCAGTCAAAATCTGGTTAGACCCTGGGCTCTGGTCTTAAGTCTGGGGCAACCGGTATGATGCTAGGATGTGATGATCACAAGCAGCACGGGGCTCATCTCACGGATCAAAAACAGAGGGTTCAAGTCACATTCTTTTGATTGACTAAGACGCATTCATTTTAGTTTACGCGAGGTAAACCTAGGTTACCATTTTGTAAATGAAGCTTAATTATTTTGGATGTTGTTAATATCACTTGGAACGTATCTCGCTGCGGTGACCTCCACAAGGTGCGCATGGAGTTCCGAATCGTAATATTTCGGGCTCAGATTACTTATGCCGATAGCGCGTCATCTCACCTTTTTCCAGGGAGGGAGTCAGTAATTTTGAGTTTGTATTTTAAATATAATAGGTTGGGGAAAAAGTCTTTTCGTATTTTTGTATGAAAAGTCAAGACATTTTTTTCAAAGTTTATTTACATTTATGTACAATATATATGTACCGTTTTGTTGAATAACTTTCTGCCATTTTGTGGGCAGAGACATTATCCCGTTACTGTAGAAACTTTGGGACTTCTGATCAAAAAAACGGGACAAATAGTTTTGGCAGTCCTCTCTTGAGGTCAACCTTACAGAACCTAAAGAATTCTGCAGAGACCGAAACAGGTGAAAATCTGAAGGCGCAAGGTCAGGGCTATATGGTGGATGCACTAGGACCTCCCAGTCGAACTCTCTTAATTTTTGCTGAGTGGCTAAAGATGTGTGTGGTCTAGCGTTATCGTGATGAAAGACCACACCCTTCCTGTTGATAAATTCCGGCCGTTTTCTCTCGACTGCTTCCTTTAATCTCATCAGTTGCTGGCAGTAAAGATCAGAATCGATGGTTTTGCCGGGCGGTAAAAGCTCATAATAAACAATGCCCTTCCAATCCCACCATACACACAGCATCACCTTATTTCGTGTTAGGCCAGGTTTGGCCACAGTCTGTGAAGCCTGGCCAACTTTCGACCACGACCTTTTTCGCACGTTCTTGTCGTACGTGATCCACTTTTCATCGCCAGTTATCAATCTCTTCAAAAACGGCTCGGTTTCATTACGTCTCAATAATGAATCGCAAATGAGTACACGGTTCATTAAGTTTCTTTGAGTGAGCTCGTGTGGCACCCAAATATCGAGCTTTTTTGTATAACCAGCTTTCTTCAAATGGGTCAAAACTGTTTTGTGGTCAATTCCCAGTTCTTCAGCTACATCGTAACTACTAATATGCCGATCTTGCTCCACTCTTTCAAAAATGGCGTCCATTTTATTCGTAACAGGGCGACCAGAGCGAGGTGCATCTTTAACATCAAAATTTCCGGACTGAAAACGTTTGAACCAAATTTGTGCTACTCTTATTGACACTGCATCAGGTCCATAAACATCACAAATTTTTTTCACTGCTTGAGTTGGATTTTTGCCTTTTTTATAATAAAATTTTAAAATATATCGAATTTCTTCATTAGATTCACTCATTTTTACGGAGAGAAAAACAAATGAAAAATAGCGGGAAACAACTTTTTTTTATTTTTTTCTTTTCTTTATAATGGAACCTTTTTAATGTTACCAAAACCAGCCAGACACAAATAGTAGTAGTCAAAAAATTTTTATAATAAGTTTATACCTACGTTATGCGAAAAGAATTTTTCCCCGACCTAATATGTGTCAAAACTATGCATTAAATGAAATTGAAGATTTTTGTTTGGGTTAACATAAGTAATTAAAAAAGAAATAGGTACACTGTTTCTTTTTACTACTTTTTGCGTTAAATTAGGTACATCATTACTGAAATGACTGCAAATTTAACGTAATTTGGTTCACACACATTGTTGATAACTCAAAAAGAAAGGCTCCTGGTTAAGTTTTAATTTTAATCACATCTTTTTGTGTCATTGAAAGGTGTTTAAATTATATATCTTACCTTAAAAATATCATATTGTTAATCAATTTTCAAAATTTAAAAGGTACTGATTTTCCTTACATAATAAAAAGTATTAATTTTGAACTTTAAAAGGCAGTCCTGCCCTGTTACGGGCCTCACACGCGCAGGCCAGCCCGCGGCTGTGCGGGGGAAGGGAGGTTCATTCATGTCGTTAGATCGGCCCTCTCATAACTTAACGTCTAATTTATTCCTCACCTCACAACCAACTTCAGTGCAGCCTGCTCCGGCCATGATCGCCCGTAATATAAAAAGTTATAAATTTACTACCATAAACAAATAAAGGTTTCGACAGGAGTGAAAAGAAAAAATGATTGTTATCGCCCGTATAACTTAAGGAAATCGTGAGAGCCTTTTTATTAATTATATTGGATTAATTGTATTTAGAGGATAATGAGGATTGCCGGGATCTTTTGCCTTTTAATACATGTCAGAGACAAAAAAAAGCTGGTTAGATAATGAAATAAATAACCATACTCGTGCATTAATATTATCATTAAAATATTATTTTAAATTTACCTAATATGTACACGCATGACAAATACGTAAATATTATCTTAAAATAACAATGGTTCAAATGACTGCATTTGTGTAAAGGTATCTACTGTTTCAGCAGCCTTAACAGAAAAAGGCCAGTTCCAAAATTAAAGACAAGCGTATGCTATGATATGTATCTATCGAAACGTTTGAGAATAAAAAACCTTCTGAAAAAAAAATTTGAAAAAGCGATAATGTTAACAATACAAGAAAATGGCCTTAGACTGCCTTCCGGGACTGTAAATTACTTTTTACAGCTTCGAATTTCTATAAGAGGCGTTATATAAATTCTAGGATACTTAAATAAGTTTACAAACACACTATTTTATACAAACAAATTTTTGTAAGATTTAATGCTTTGAAAATTTTCAGCTTCTCTAGTCCCGGATATTTATAATCACGGAATAAGCACGAAAACTGTGGTTTTTCCAAAGTATAAAGCGTTTTAATATTTTGGACAAAATTATCGACTGCTTATCAGCCAGGATGTAGTCACAATTACAGTAAAAAACAAAGCATTGAATGTACTATAGGAAAAGTCCTTTCAATCTTACACACAATAAATCAATGACGTTTATGTTCCCATCTAATTTGGTGAACACGTTCTCCATTCATAGAAAACTAATAACAATTGAGTGGGATTCAAGAGTGACAATGTCTACAAAAATATCAAATTACACATATCCAGAGCCGAAACCTCAGAGGTGCCGGAGGGCTGAATCAAAGACCTCCATATTTATGTATGTCTTTAATTTTTACTCCGTCGATGGCCATTTAATATCGAACTTGGGCCGCGTTAACGATCACTATATAAAATTTTATTTCATCACATCTCTTTTAGTTTTTTTCTTGTGTATTGAACACGTTGCGTTGGTGGTGATTTTTCTTTTATTTGCCGCTTATGCTTATGCAAACACTGTCCTTTATAGTATACAACTTTGTATTAAAAAATATTAGGTGTAGCTTTCCTCGTATTGACGCTTTAACTTTATTTCACTCTATTAAGTTTCAAATTTCGTATTTGAACTCAAACTCAAAAAAGTAAAGTCTAACGTTACTAATTTCAAAAATGATTTCTATAAAAAACAGAGGATAGATATACCTATCTCCCATTTATTTTTGTTGAATTAACGTTCTGCAATAGCTGTTTTCTATATAACAACTAAAAGATATACACGTTTTACTCTTAGTAAAATTGTATGATTTAAGTATTATTATTACATATAACGGTCCATTGTTATTTCTTATCCAATTGTCGTAAAATTTTTATGATTTCTATTTTTTATATTTGTTGATGTGTCACTTTGAATAAAAAGGATATTCTGTTTATTATATAAACACGCTCGTTCCGTATTCATATGATTACAATGAAATGACTTGTTATTTATAAAGCTGTCATAAGCTAATGACTATACAGAAGAAAGCTTTATGGAAATTAAATTTGTTTAAAGATAAGGTACGTACGCTTCTTACTTAATGAACGGAAATTGTAAGTTTTTTATTAGCTTCAATTACGTCAACGTGTCTGTGGGCTAAGCCCACAACAAACACTTAAGAGCTGGTCGATCGCTCACATTAATTACTTACCAATTAATTTTAAGCAACATTTATTGATATTTTTTAAATACGCCCATAAAATATTGAACTTTAGAATTGGATTTAAAGCTTCTTAAATATTTCTATTGCAGAAATAGGAAAATTATTTTTCACGTGTCCACAAGTCATAACTAAAAATGCTCTGAAGTCGAAACTTTATTAACTTAAAAGAGTTTTTTTTGGCATTGATTATTGCTAGTTTTTTGACATACCCCATTGTGGGCAGTGTTTGGTAGTGGGTTTACAGAATATTTTATTTCAGCTTTTAAAAAAAACTTTTCATAAATAAATGATTATAAAATTTTTAGTAAAAATAAATGATTATAGTATTGTCTGTGATTATACTCGTAGAACAGAAAAATGCATGCTTGACTGATGTAAAGCACTGATAAAAATCTCAAGCGGCCGCTTATATGCATGTACCTATAGGTATATTTTTGAGATATTTTGTGATCATTCTTTAATATACTTCCTTACTATTTTTATTTAAACCGGATAAGCATTCATTTAAAACGATGTTTTGTATGTTGTGCCAAGTTATGATATGGTTAGATAGAAAAAAAAAACCCAATGCAGTTAATAACAGACATAGTTTTCCATTTATTACAAGTCGTTGTTGACCTTAATGTCCATAAACGTGGCTAATAAAACGCGAAAATCTTGAAGAATTCTTCTATATTGCTATATATTTATAGTTATACGCTAAAAGTTCTAATTAAACAATTTCATTGTGCAAACACAAATAAATAGTCATGTGATTGATATGTCACCAAAGACGTAGTTAAAAACAAAGGGTTCCCACAAGGTCGCGCAGATTTGCTCAAGGCCCAGCCGGAGACCGGGCGGAGATATCTCAAGAAGAGCGCAAGCATTCGTGTAGGTAGATAGCGCGGCCGGCCCGCCATCGCGCCGGGCCGCGCCGACATCCACACACATTAAATATATCCATTTAATGATTACAATTTCTCGTTATAATTTATTTAGGACGAAGCATAACAAGTTTTCGAATCAAATATGTCGCCCATAAAGATGCTGCTTCGAGGGTTGGACCGCAGGCCTGTTAATGCGATAACGAGCTTTGTCCCGCGCCGACCGGTCCTCGAATTGATCCTTCCTCTCTTTGCTCTAAGAATTAAAACCGGTCAGCGCGTCTTCGCGCGGAGTGATCGTTCTGAGCCCGCTCAAACGAGACCTGCGTGGAGCGAAAGGGTTCCATGAGCGCGAACCGACTAAAAATGAAATATTTCTTCTACTGCATAAATTAAAGTCGACAATCCAATTTCAAGGAGGTGGGTTCAACAGTCGTTCTTAGTGGGTCCGTAGAATGGAACGGATAGATCGAGATCGGCGGGAGAGTGTGAATGAGAGCATTACGATCGAGAGAAGCCTGCCGGTGGGGCGCGGGGCGCGCGGGGGTCGCCGGATAATTCTTTATTCTTTATGAATATGTGAGCTCGTTATCTGCGGCTGACGCAGCGGCGGGCGTCGCGTCGTCGTCGTCGCCGCCGGTGCGCTGGCGAGCTCGGCTCAGGCGCTCTGCACGGGCTTAATACACGCGGACACGCGCACGCTAGCTCGCACTAAATAATACATAGGTATCGACAGTGCCGTCTGCGAAGAGCCGGGTACACGACCGGATCAACATACGGCATCGACGGCAGATTGAACGATAGTTCCCGAGGAACTGGTTATCGTTATGGGGCGACTGGCGGATGAAATTTATTGGCAGCGGCCTGGAGAAATGTAGCGAGCGGAAGGGGCTTGCGATTTTAATTAGGTAATGAATGTCGATGCAGATCTGCATATCGCTTTAACGGCTAGATTTATCCATTCGTTACCTGTCTGCGTTTCAAACGCTAACTAAATTCCTAATTTAATGATATTGTGCACGCATAGACTAGACATGATTGTAATCACCACTCGTAACTCAATATGCGCTGCTCCAGTGTAACTGATCTGTCGTTGCAGAAATCTATACTACTCCATTAGCTGGCGAACTGCTAATTAAAATGTACAACTAAACGTAGGTACTAATGAAGATCAGCGCAGACGAACTGGTCCATAACGCAGACGGTTCATTTGGAATAAAAAACGACGTACGCCTCCACAGATAAGGTCATACATTTGTTCTTTTTAGGCATTTAAAAAATAATAAGTTCGAAAGGGGATCCTTTGGACGGCACATTTCTCTTCAAAATTGACGTTTTTCAGAAGCGGTCGGTTTTTAACGTTTTAATTAGGGGCGCACATTACGGCACGCCATCACGCGCGCCCCTCGCTCGCTACAGCTCACATTTTTGTATATTTCGGTCTATTTGGGGAAATTTTTATTTTTCGACAAATGTGTGCTATTTTGGTGTCGCGTGCAGCCGGCCGGCCCGCGGCTAAATCTCTGTGGGAATCTTAATACCAAACCACGGATCTTGTCTGTCTTGTACTTTCGCTATTTATGACGTTTTCATCTGTGATTTTGGGAGTCCTTAATCGTATTTCACATTTTTAACAGGAGGGGTGCGTTTTTAAATATCCTTTTACGGGCACGGATTTTAAATGGTAATTTACGTGGTTGTATGCATCGCTTGATGGAATTAGTTAAGAATTCATTAAACTATATGTGTGAAGAAAAAGGAAAGGGCTTAAGTAACGCAAAATTTTCAGACATTTTGGCACAGAAATTGACATTGTACAAAGAACTAACTTACCTATACTTAATTCTGTACTTAATTCTATAGATATTAACAATTTGAAAATCATTGTAAACTGAAATTTCGTTTTCAGATTTAATAATACTCGTATCTACAGTATATTGTTTTGATATAGTTTATATTTGTTTCGTACAGCTGAGCCAACTGTTTTAAAAAGTAATTTATATGTCACGAATGGCAGGAAACGAATACTTGATGGATAGTGTGACGAGAGACACCTTCCGTCTGCCCGTCTATCTGTCTGTTAAAAAATATTCTACAAGTTAACTTGGCTATACCATTCATAATAATACTCTATTTCTACCACAGATATAGATATACATAGATAACGCAAGTATCACGATTTGTATTGAAATCAAGCGTGCCGACTTTGGAACAGCTAATATGACGGCACTGCCAATATTTAGTGCTGGAAAATCTTAACTGATTTATCGACTCTAATGCCGCTGATGATAAATATTTTACAGTATTTTACAGTAGTAAACATCAACAGACGCGCGGACTCTAAGTAGCGGCAGCCAACCTCGACGATTGGGCAGGGTTCGAACACGCATATCACATGCATTTGTGGTACATATTTAATTCAATTCAATGTTTATTGCACTCCATAATGTTTTACATAAGGTCTATAATCATATCTACACAAGTTACAATTATGGCACGGCAAACTTATATATATCTGTGATTTCTACAGTTGTCAAGAAACATATATGATTGCTATGATTTGAAACTCTATTTTCTTAACTTCAGTTGCCTAGTAAATTCTCAAAAACCAGTATTGTTTAGGGTTTTATAATAAAAATAAAATAACCGACCACAGAGTGTTTTTTTTTAAATATTGGCTTCATGCGTTGAGCACATTTAGACAGTGTCAAATAAGAGATATATTAAATAAATCATAGTAAATAAGAATGAGTGGTGATAAAGATGGTAAATGAGATGCCCTCGCCCTAATACCCTTGAGTCCTCAGTAAAGATGTGGGACTATACTGAGATCTTACCTGGACTTTTGGCGAGAATTTGAAAAGTGATATTGCACTGTTTTGTTTCATTTACCAACATACATTCACAAACACAAAACGGGTAATAATCCACCGTTATTACAAATTGTTCGAAATAAAACATTTTTTTTAAAGTAAATTAAAACTGCAGACACGACGCTTAATTTTCCCGCCATGAAGTCCTACGATGCTGATAAAAAAATTTTTTTGTAAGCGCTGAAATATTACTAGCGGCAATGCGACTAGTAGAAACACGGTATAATTATTTGACATTGCATCAAATATATAATACAATATCACTTCAACTACTTTTCGACAAACGTGACAAACATATGGGGGAGAGGTTTGTAGTTTCTTACACATGTGTAGGCATATATAGGCATGCCTAAAGATGGGTTCGCGTGGTGCAGTTTGGCCTGAATCCTTCTCATCTTGATTTGTGAGAAGAGGCCAGTAGTAAGCCCAGTAGTGGATGAAAATAGGCTGTAACAAAAAGGATATGATGAAAATCTACTCGATAGTGGACGTACATATATATATATTAAGCCTTATTCACGTGGGGTTAGGCAGATACCACATCCTCTCATTTGCTACGTTCCAAGAATACTCTATCATTATCATCATCTCAGCCCATAAACGCCCACTACTGAGCACGAGCCTCCTCTCACATACCAAGGTGCGAGGGTATTTGGTCATACTCTACCACGCGGACCCAGAATACTCTATACAGGCTACTTTTTACTGACTTTTTTTTCAGTTATATGAAATAAATCTACGATTACAATGTCAGATATTTTAAATGAGATAAAAAATCCATCATGAATCACAGTACATATTAAAACTTATTTATTTATTAATAGTTAACGGAGCAACACAAAAGAAAAAAAATTAAAGAAAGGAATAATCTATTGTCTAGTAAGGTTCCTTAGCCAGTAAGAAATAATATGATGAAATTAATGCAATCTTCAAAAAAAAATTGTGACATTTTTGTACAGGTATAAAAACAATACTTTCTTTAATTATAAGCTATTATTGTTAAGCTTTAAATAAATTATTTTAAGTATTGCTTCGAGAAAATTTATGCCGGGTCATGGTTTATGCCAAAGAGTCTAGATTCAAGTGGCATATTTGTAGTGACAATGACTTTTTTGGCAAAGTATGTAACAGTAACGTCAACCCCCTCTTCTATATTGGTATTTTTGGCGCGTTAGCGTATGTCCTACGGCATCAACAACCAAGTATAACAAGCAATACAAAACAAAAACGGACACTCACGTACAATGCCCTACAGTCTATGTGTACTTTTCGCTAGCATTAAGTCATTAGTGGAAGGACGCATTGATTGAAGACCCGTGTCTGTAATGTATGCGGTATTTTATATAAAGAACTGCTTAAGCGGTTGTGCCTGTATACAACCTATTGTATTTTACTATTTAGTCATCCATCTAGCCTTCCATGTTTTGCATATTTTAAATTTAAAATATTTGCCGTTTGTTCTTTAAAGTGATGTATCAGGATCAGTGCATCAGAGCTGTTTATGAATTCATCTTTTCCGATTTTGATTTGATTTCGGTATTATATATTATAGTATTTAATAAGCGTAGTTTATCTTTTTATTTATGTATGTTTGTTAACTACCGCACCGCCTTTAAAGTTTCCTGCCAACCCTAAGGTTAACTGGCAGAGTATGCCTTAAGACATTAAGTTCGCCTTTTGTGATACTTTTAAGTGTGCAATAAAAAATCAGTAAATAAATATCTATGCTATATAATATACTTGTCGATAGCTTTGAGAGTTAAAGAGAGAAGAAAGATATTGTCAGCATATGTTTTATAGTCATAGCTCTACCATCACCTTAAAGGGTTTTTTAATAAAAATGGAAATCACTTCGGTATTAACATACCTCATGGCACTCCCCTTTATAATATTATCTACATCGAGGAACTTTCATCGTTCTTATTTCGTCTGTAAGTCATTAGGTTTTTATTAATTGTATTTATAATCTTTGTAAGGTTTTGAAGACCGCCCAATGTTTCACAGAATCGAGCTTTTTCTTAATTTATTCAAGGAAAATATATATCCGTATATACGTATATAAATGTGTACGTATACATTTTGCGAGTGTCTCCACAAAATGGTTATAGATATTTTTGGTTCCTTGTTTATTGAAAGTGTTATTACAATAATAAATGGTCTAAGAAATTATATATTGCTGAACCTTTGGGTACTACGTCGAGCCAATAATTGCATTCAGAAAATATGCTTACCCCCGAAAATAATAACCTATCCGCGATCCGAGATTATAACCAATCGTAGATAGACGCAAGATAGGCAAGATAGGTTTCAATTGTTCTTAAAGTTTTAATTCAAGGTATGTTATTGAAACGGTTTAATGAAAAATAAAAAAAATATATCGCAGATTGCCAATTTTAGATAGAGGTAGATTATTAATTTCGACCTTTAGTGAAAATGAGTGACAGCTAGAGTGACGAATTCCTAACATGGTCAGCCTTTTGAGGATAGCTGTACATAAACTATGCTGAAGCACTATGCAACATTTTTACTCCCAAAAATAAGTTCAAAAGCTAGTTCAGAAATATTCATCATTTCCAATATGTTTACAGCTACGTCGTGTCAGGGCACGTCACGTCATTATATGTCATTTGTCGTCATTAGCGATGACACACGGCCGCAGTGACCTCCGGCTGTGACCTGCGTCATCATTCTCCCGTCACCGTCACCAATTCTTGACATTAAATAGTATTTTTGTACAGTTGTCTCTTTTATTTCTTTATTAAAAACAATTATTCATAAATATTTTTGTGCTAAGTATAAATATCTAAGTAATATCTAAGTATATATATCTTTCCTTACAAACAAATAATTAAAATAAAAGTGTCTGATTGTTATGTCCTAATAAGACCTTTTTAATTTTTAATTTATAGGTATAACCTTTAAAATTATTTTGCAGTGGCAACCGAATCGAAACGAAGCCGACCTAACTAAAACAATCATAATTATGTAACAACACGATCTGTTTGTGTGCCAAGTTTCATTAATTCTAGCGAGGAGAGATGATACAGGCATATTTTCTCATATTTATAAATTGAACAGGGGCGTTATTCAAATGAGAACACTTTTTGCTACTGAATAAGAATTCAGTAGCAAAAATATAATTACAACGAAATATTTTTTTGTTTCAGTATAAAAAATAAAGAAAAGTTATTAATTGACACCATAGAATAAAAACTGCTACTTATATATGTTACCTCGCACTCTTTGGACAAGTGCGACTCATTATTTTATAATAATTGTGATATGTAACCTTTAATATCTATATTTTTTCCACTGCAGCCACATAACTATGTAGTTGATAAATGAGTAGAAACTGTTTATTTTATCCTCGCCTCGGCTGCAGGTGACGAGTTGAAATAGACAGATGTCACCATTTACAGCATTGCTTTCTTTTCTTGGAACCATTTAGCAAAAATGTTGCAGTTATTGACAGAAATTTTTCAAACCACCCACAATGAAACCATGAAACGTGCTCAAACAACAAAAATCTATATTTGTGTAATGATCTCGTATTGAGTAACGGCTGAGATGCCCCATTCATATTGTATATTTCTATGGCTGATTTATTGCAATATGCAACTGAACAATTGCTCCGTTTTGAGTTATGGCACCACGATTTTACTGGCTACCCTTTAAGGGTAAAGTCAAGACAAACCCTTTCAGAAACGGGGTAATAAACTTTTATTATTATATTTGCAAAAGTGAACAAAACAATTTGGTGCACCCCGTCGATATGTTCCGTAGCATCGCCAATTAGTCAAGAGACAAAAAAAGTTTAAATTTATTCGAAATTCACAAACAAAAAATGAGACGTTCACAAAATTTATGGGTCGCCCGATGGTCAATAAGGATTTTTTGCTATTGTTTAAAGTTAATAAAATTTTAACACTTTTAAAGATCGTCTCTATTACAATTCTGGGTAGACGTAGGTCTCCATTATCAGTTGCGCATAAAGATTGTAATTTTTTAATTTTACCAAGCAGGTAGCTGAATGTTTTTGGGATTGCGCAATCCTAAAATATTCGGAAAGCGTTTGTTATTGTAAACTTTTGGTTGTTACTACAGGGGTTTGGTCTAGTTATACTAATACTTATTGTTGTAGACATGAACAAAAATGAAATATAGCACGCGTTTCACGACTCCTAGGTCATTTGATATCATATTATACTATTTCTGTGGAGAGAGTCGACGCGGGCGCAGGCGTGATGCGGCGGATGTGGCCGGGTGGATGCAAATGGTGCGTGGAGACGTGTGACGTACTCTCAGTGTCTCGTCTGCCACCCTCCTAATAACTTCCACACTTCGATGACTGTGGACTTGAGAGCTAATAAATTCATTAAAACTATCTGCTTTTATCAGGACTGCGTGCGCATTGCGTCTCTATCGATCCATTACTTACCAGCGCAGTGTATCTTCCATTAGTCGCCTGTTTGTTTACAAAAGATAATACACAACACTTCTTAAAAATAAACAACGTAAACTGCGTAAAATGTGTTTCTTTTACTATAAAATACTTTTTATATTATGTAGTAATTCATTTACATAAAAAGTATTAAGTCACAGTGACAAAATAAAATGAGTCAATCGATCGATCGATGTTCTTGTGTTTACAATGTCTGGAAGAGGGCAAACCAAGGTTTTTCCCTAGTCGTTTAGCAGAACCAAAAATTTCTTTTAATTTGCCGCATTATGCAAACTGCGACATTCCTTTCGTTATCCTCCGGTTTTCAATTCCATATCCGAGTGACGTTTTTGTCTCGTCACGACACGGCTCGGCGGCTCCCGTCGTCGTCACATTGTTTCTCGGCAGGCTGCGGTTTTGGGACCATACCATATTGACATACGGAGTTGAAATGATATTTAAAAATAACGTTGCTTGTTACAATTTTTTTTCGATGCAATACGATAAGTGAAAGTGACATAGAGCTGGGTCCGGAGCTCCGTTGTCGTAAATCACATCTTTGTTATGTTAATTTCGGACGATTTTAAAGCAAAACGTTAGACTTATTGCCGTCGAGCCGAGTAATGGACGTGTGAATGTTTCTAAGAAACGAAAACACTTTTATTTTTGTTTAGTTAAATGTGACAAATGGGTAAATAGGCAGAATTAGTACCTACGTTAGGCAGCGCACCGCCGCGCGCGCAGCCGCGGGTGTCTCCTGCGTCTAATGAGCGCGCGTGTTCGCTTCAATTGCACACAGAACTCTTATTCACCGGCAATTTATTTCATTTTTGCCTCTGTTAGCGCCTTATTGAGCGTCTTTTTATCTTATTGCCTTCGTGGGTCTATAATATGCGTCCTGTTACTTGCAAATGAGACGCGCGGCGAACTTGTTAATGTACGCTCGCTCATGATGTCGCTGCGTATAATTAATTTTTTTAACACTATTTTTAATGAATTTCAATGTTGTATCTTCGAGGCGTGGCATCTAGAAATAAAGGGTCGCACCTCGCCTTATATTTAGCTTTATGCTTATTTTTTCGTAAACGAAGTAGTAAATCAAAGAATACATTGGACGCAATATTCAGTCCGAGCCGACGTTAATGTTCTAAGGAGATATGGTTTATTGAGGATATGAAGACATTTGCCAAGGCGATAGTGTTATGAGTATGAGTGGAGGAGTTGTTAGTAATAATATAACAATCTCTGAACGTGTGCCAAGTGCCTCTTAGAGTGGGATGACCTCAAGATTTGCATCAAAAATATAAACAATAAATTCTTGTTACGATTGTTTGTGGTGTAAATCATACCGGGGTATGCCGCCTTGCACGACAGATATGCGAAACGTTTCATGAGTGGGAATCTAAATTTGTTTAAAAGTTCGGTGACCGCAATGACAAAGTTTCATTCTTGATATCAGGCCTGTTGAAGTTGGGCGCATTTTAAAAGGAAAAACTTAAGTGTCTTCGTTACATCGACCATTACTCTTCGACTCTGCCAACAGTTGTGAAGAAAATCGCCTTAATTTTACATTTTTGTATTATAATATCATTGACACTGAAACTTATTGCTTTTGTTATGTTATACTTATCGATAACAAACATTTTAAAATAATGAGAAGAACATACAGCGCCATCTAGCTATCAACTGAGCAGAAGTCGTACTGTAGTTAAATTGTTAGGCTAAATGTTTTGGCAGGAGACAGAACCTTGCAAAGTTTCTTGCCAACATATCGCAGCGCGCTCCATTCGAAAAAAAGCTTCTGCTCTAGTGACGTGGCGCTCCTAGATTTAAGGGACGTTCACAAGAAAGAGCTTGTTTTGAAGTAGTAGTCAGATGAATTGATAAATATTCTCACGACTCAGAAATAGCACAAATACACATTATTATTCATAGACATTATCATAAAAAAAATATCAGCCATATCATTATGTGAAAATCGACGTCATATTTGAAGCAACATTACGGCATAGATTAAATATTATTAGATAACGTTTTAATTTGTACTATCGAAAAGCACGACTCTCTGTGGGTTTTAAGTATTACTATCGGACCCGTGTACTTTAATGTTCGTTGTTCTGATTTTCGTGGCACAATAATTCATAGAGTTATTGATTATCATAAATAACACTTTCACAGCCCATTGTGAATGCTGAGTTTTACTTTAAGTTAATAAATAAGAAACATCGCAAATGCATTGGTAGCACAAGCTGAAACCGCCGTGGTTTTTTTGATGCTACAATTTATTGTAATTCTATTTAAGCTATTGTTAATTTGGAAAGGAATATAATAAACTAAACCTCTAAAAAAAGCTTTTTTGATCATCAAAAATACTGAGTGAGCATCTAATAGGTGATTAGGTGCTCAATCAGTATTTTTGATGTACAAAAAGGTTAGGTTAGGTTGGCAATTTATTAATTTTGAAGACACGTTAAATAACACCCATTTGGAAATAAAGAGAAAAACTAAATGATGAAGCTTCTCTCTGCATAAGATTAAAATTTTTGTGTAGTACGCGTATTTGTTGAACAGTAATATTACACTTATTTTACAAAATGAAGATATGACCATGACGGGCCATGCACAATAGGGTTTCGTAGTTGCTTGTCCCAATAAGCAGGTTTGAACCGATATTTAATTTTGTTTGAATCTTATATATTTTGTAAGTTAGTCGACTATACTCAAACGGATCTCGAAATCGACAATTCGTTTTCACTCTTATCATATAACATCTTATCATTTTACTGCTGGATTAGATTTTATTTCCTTGTCAAATTACAGCCTACTGGAGCTAAAAACTGATAGCCCCTTGGGTAATCTACAAACAGACGGACATGAAGAAACTATAAGGGTTTCTTGTCTACTATGGATCCCTAAAAAGGAGTGACAGTAAAATTTCAGATGACTAAGTAATTTTATTTTATTACTCCTTGAGTTTTATTAAGTCTTATTTTTCCAAAGTATCTGTTTACGAGTCTCGACGTTTATCACAAATTAAAAATACTTTTTCGCTTTGACTATATTCAGATATCTTTTTGTAGACACTTTTTTTAGAGTGTGTACAGATCTTATATTGTTTGATTACATACAAAGCAATATTATTTCAAATATTCAAATGCCAATGTTGTATAATGGACCCAAGTCTGCGATACACAATCACATTGAGAATTAAGAAAAACTTTTTTAGGTTCAGGAGATGCGATTTTGTTTGTTTATTTCTTCTAAGTTTTTAACTGCTTTCGGGCGAGTAGGACTGTAAATTAAATAAAAGATCCGTCAGTTTGGGAAGGAGTAAATCAATCCCGACGGATTGCCCCAATAAAAATTATAAGAGGCACAATGGAGAGCGTGCGCCTGCGACGCGACGTCAGGACTCAAACTAACGCCATGTTTGTTTATGGTGCACTAAAATATGTTATAAAGTAGATAAGTATAATCCAAATAAACGTATAATTAGTATCATGATATTTGTGTAGTTCTCACAAGATGTTTTCTCAAGCTTTATTGACAAAACTTTATGATGGCCCCGAAAGCATACTGTGTTTTTATTTGATTGGGATTTATTTCCGTCATAATTATTTTTTGATAGCTTAATCGTTTTTGATTATATTTTTATTCATTTCATTGCTGCTGTGTGTGTATTAAATTATATTCTATTGATTTTATCAGTTTATAAGATTTATTTCCAAGAAAAGTAAATGAGTTTGTGATATTTCTTAAACAAAAAAGATCTATAATTAATAAGAAATCATCAAACATATATCATTGTGTGAAAGATATTTAAACTGGTATTCAAACCTTTTTTCGCATAGCCTTTTTAAAGGGCATAATGGAGTATAAGCCTGCGGTAATATTTCTTTGTTCGCCAACCAATGGAGCAGTGACATTGACGTGGCTTGCTGGGCTTTTTTGATGCTCTCATTGTACTTTTTGGGTGAATTTTTGGGAAGATCTCATTTGTTGGTCCTATACCAGGTCGTAAATTTGTATGAGAACAGTTATGTGCAGGTGTATCAACCCTTCATTGCGATATTGCCTTTTATATAATGTAGTCTTTGTGTAGTGTTTGATGGTTAGATATACGATTTTGTTAGGTTGAGTATTTATTTAATCTGCACATGGCTAGTAATGGTAATTTATTATTAGTTAAAAATGTCTGACAGCTCCCTTCTTATATACCAAAAATAAGATGTAATAATAATATAAAAGAATGTAGACTTAGTATTGTGCATGTCAATTGTAAGAAGTCGTCGAAAAATAAAATTATTATTTGTTCGTAGTAATAAGGACAGTACTTCTTTATTAATTTTAATTACTAATTTATCGTCTAATAGCTAAGTTACACAATTATTAATATTTATTCCTAGTTTATAAATAGGTATTCCCTAATATACTTTAAAAAAATATTTGAACATAAATAAAATGTGTTTCATACAATGGTACGATATCAAACTAGTTGAACAATATTTTGACACATATAAATGAGCTGTTTCGATTTTAATGGAGAAGTGACTCTATGAATATTATTACAGCTCTAGAACACTATCTGAATAATAAACTTTTAATAGAAAAACTGTATAAAGTAAAACATGTTTCCAATAGGTTATGTTTTATGGAAGATTCTGTTATGTAATAGTCAGTTAGATATAACGTTTATTGCACTAAATAAGCAAACATATTTAAAAAAAGCTATTTAAAAAATGAATAATAAATAAATAAATAATTGTACGTATGCTGTAGAAGTGCGAAAAGGTAATAAGTAGGTCTATTTTAATTATCCGTTGAAAATAATGTAGGGCAGTAATCAGCAATCTTTACGAGCTTGTCACTAGAGATGACATATCTCCGGCAACCCGACACTGAAAAATTTAGATTATAACAGGAAAAGGCTTTATATACAATTTAAAGGACTCTTGATAAATTGATTATTTATTAAGTTCCTGCTATTAAAACTATCATAGGTACCAAAAACGATTATAAAAACAATTAGACTCGCTTATAGTTAGTTTTTTATTTTAATTTCACACAAACTTTCATACTATATCTATTCATAGTTAGACGACAGTGAAAGACATTGGGACACTTTTCATCGTGGGAATACAGGTCCACCCAACCGATGGTATAGTTACTATTTTCAGATTATGAACTGACTCAAAATATATTTTTTATAAACCTGTAGTTATGTGCAAATTGAACTGTGCAGGCACTAAAATAGATTCTTTTCAGTCTAATTTTGTGTTTAAAGAAAGATGCCCTCGTTTATTACATTCACAAATGAACGCTATCGAGGTACTCGCTTACGTGAGAATATTTGTATTTATTTTATTTATGGCCAGTCGGGAGCGAGGGCGATGTGTTTAAATATCTTAAGATTTAAATACGTTTAGTAGAGCAACGCTGGAATCCATTAGGTTAATATTGGTTATCTTTTGTATGGATTGGCCTTTTGAATTTAGATGTAAGTTAATTAATTTCACAGAATTCCAGTTTAAGTTAGTGTGAATTTCGTTCGCTTGTACTTAGTAGCGGTGTGTTGGTAATGGAGTATGCGTTTGTAATCTAAGGCGTTTTATTTGATTTTTTAGTAATATCGCGGTTGATATTCCAAGTTTCTTTTTAATCTATAGTCGTATGTTTGATAAAAGCTGCTAAATAACTCTGAATAAAATGCAAATTATATCTAATTTCTCCGATAGTAAAAGTAAGAGACAGTGAGAGAAAAACTCAACTGTATCGAATACGTTAAATAATAAAATTAAATTATGAACATGCTATTATGTTAGATACTATTACAAAAAGGTAGACGAGTCAAAGAAATTGTGCCAACAAACGTTTCTGTTCTTTATGTAGATATATATAAATCTCTATTTGTCATAATACACAATATGTTAACATAGATTGCCATACGAATATAAATTTTACTAAAACTTTATTGAACTTAAATTTAGTACAAAAACATGTGTTGATTATTACTCATCAATCGGCTGTATGAAATAAATATTTTGGAGATTCTCTGATTAAAATAAAATCATTCTTGTTACATATATATTTTGATTTAGTGCTCATATAGAGCACGGACAATTAATTATTAATAATATCGGAACGTTTTTATACACTTTATTATAGTAGACGATTGAAATTAAATGCGTAAAACCCATGTAGATATTTCTCTGTCTGAAGTATGTAAAGGCTATTAAGCATGTCTGATTTATCTCTATATATGAAGCTCTTTCTGGCGTCAACTTTAAAATTTATGCGCGTGAGTTATTGGTGTATTCGTGACGATTACATGCGCGCTAACGAATTTATACTCACATGTCTTTTGCGCACTTTGCTTTGGTTATTACGCTTGAAATCAGTATATTCGGATCTTTATTGGTTTCTAAAAGAGCTGTGAAAGAGGATTTGGTGACGGTTATAAAGTGTAATAAGAATTATCTTTATAGCCTGATCGTGGTAGCAAATAGGAGTCACATATATCGTAACGACGATGGCGAAGATACATATGGTTAAATGAATTTAGTAAACAAATATATCTACTATATTGTATTTTTTTTATATCTATTTTTTATATATTATATTTTATATCTTAATAAAAAGTTTATATGTAAAATAATAATTAATGACAAGTTTTATACATAAAGAATAAAGATGAATGCAGGTAAATTTATTAACTTGAATTAGGTTATTTTTATGTGCGTTTACGGTAGGATATAGATCCATTAGAAGCTATAGAGCTTCTGACATTTGTACGTCAACACTAACCAACTAGTCAGATACTCCGTAAAACATAAATATTATCATGTGGAAGGCCATTCTCGATCGGACTTATTTTTCCGACTGCCGACAGTTATTTCATATAAATTAATGGCGCGAGTCGTCACGGCGCAGACGCGGCGCTCTATTTATAAACTGACGAATGAGACGCGCTCAGCGCACGCGCACGCTTCTCGTCATATTCCAATTACAAATAGCTGTCATCGCTTTTACATGAGCACGCGCACTATTTGTAATTGTTGATTTTTGTATCATCTAATCCTAATACTAATTATTAAACTTTACATATACTATGCGATTAGATAAAACGTAGATACTATTCAGTTACGAATACCCAGTCAATTTATTAGTACCTATTCACCTGTTTAAGATATTTCATGTAGGCATCTGAAAGAGTACATACTTTCTTGGAGCAATAAAATTATGAGTTATGATATTTCGGGCGTGCGATCATCTCTTTTCTTCGTAAGATAAGACACGGCGAGCGAGCGAGACGCAGGGCGGCGGCGCGGCGCGCTACGGGCGTCGGAAGGGTTATTATATATGAATTATGATGACGCCGCGGCTCCGTCGGCGGTAATATCGTTATGAATATGCTGAGCTCCGCTCGCCCATTGGTTCAAAACATCCGCCTTTTGTGCGGGTACGCCTCCGGTGGCCTTTTTTGTTCCTTTATTGACATTCAGTTATGCACATTGCGAGTGCCGATGCACAAACTGTAATATTTCGCCATGGAAGAGAGATAAGTCGACCGAGCGAGCGGTCGCCGAACATTTGGGATGCAAATACGTTGACTGTCGCATGCAAACGAACTTATGTTACTGATGTGGTATATAGGCACTCGCTATGAGGCCCACTCAGACGTTTCCTGCATTATATCAATTTGCATTTCAGCAGGCTGCCAGCCTATATGTAAGGGGGCTAACATGCCCCGAGCCCCTTAGATGCACGAAAGTTATTATTGTGGCAACAACGAATTGCATTTCAAGATTTTTTTGTGCTGAACAAAGTTAACGAGTGTTCTTTCCACTGTAAATTATAACATTTTACAGAACATAGGTACTGTAATAAATAATAAAAAAGTTTGAAAACTACAAAATTAGTTATAGTAAGGAATCGAATACGTCGTGTAGTTATTAAAGAGTAACCCCCATCGACTCCATGTGTTCTCAGTCATGTAACGCAGCGACATCTAGTACAAAACTACTAACTTCACAACAAAATAACGAATGGTTAAACATAGTATCTTGTCCTATAAAAATATACCTACTAAAGATATGTAGAAATCATCCAGACCAAGATTGTGTGGGAATCGCACCCACGACCTTGGGATCGGAGTGCAGATGTACCGATTGCAACTTCCTATTGGTCCGCTGAAGCAATTATTAATTAATAATAATATCATACCAAATCTCCAAACTGTAACATAAATTTATAAAATAAAGAGACTCACTTCTGTGCTTCTAGTCTAGTCAGAGTTATGTAGAATACTAATTTTAATCTGTCAAATGAGTATTTACTATTTTTGATAATCGCGTAAATAGTAGGCAAACATAAATCAAATCAGATTAAAATAGTTTTTCTTGTTCTGATTACGCAGTTACAAAGTATGTTGTTCCTAATAAATTCTTTGCTTTGAGATGTATGAAAATAAAGAATTCTTATAAGAACTAAAAATGTTCTTGTATGAATGACAGTAATTATTCGCGAAAAAGTCTTATCGGAACAGAATAATGACTAGCATAAAAATAAAGTTACAAAAGTATGATATGAATAATATAGTAAATGCCAGCTTGAAAAGATTATTAAATATAAATTACAAATCTGGAGTGCTTCAGGATTTTTTTTTGCGGCATTGTTTAAATGGAGGAAGGTAGTATAAATATCAATAAGTTGAACATGAATAAAATTGCAAATCCACTAAGTATCGAATTTTTAAACACTTTATAACTTTGTAAGTAAAACTTTCGAAAAAAAAAGGAGAGAAAAATGATTTCATATGAGCTTCATAGAAGCTGCTAATATTTGTTACAAGACGTTTTTATATCGTACTTTTACATTATCGTAATTTTCACTTATATTAACTCTTACGTACATAATATCACGTCTGTTTACCCGAATGGGTGGCAGAGGCATATTGTATTGCAACAATTCGCCAATTTAATTGTTGGTCCCACGTAATAGGTGGCGAGCCTATTGCCGCTTTTTGGAAACTTTTGTGTTCGCCAGAGCCTCTTCCGTTGTTCGGCAGGTGCAACACTTACAGTTGAGGTTGGCTTGGGCTCCTCAGATCTTGGTAGGATCCCTGTTCACCTACATTATCTCTAAAGACTACAATTAAAATAGTAGTACTTAAATACTTTTAAAAATAAAAGCCTCCTTCACAATAACCTTAACCCGAAGTTTGAAATTAAATTTTAACTAACTTATTAAATTAGTTATAAAGATTAACCAATATTTGTGTTGGTGAGTGTGATCTTTGGCACCGACTGTTGGCACTGGTTATTATATCTAATCAATTAAAGCAGTTAGTAATTATGATAGTGTTGTATTTTTGGTGCTAATAAATTTTAATGGTTGTTTTTATATTGTTGAAGTGCTCGTTGCCCTGCGGCACCAAAGTAAAGCTTAGTTCCTCAAGGCTGGTGGTGTGTTGTATGTACGAAAGGCACTTTAAGATATTGGGAGTTGTTAAGCATTGTTAGATGCCTTTTTAGGAGACATTCAAAAATCTTATAGAAGGACGCCATATGTATGCAATCTGCACTGGGTCCGCGTGTGTCCTTGTACAGCTTACACGGAACTGTTAATTCTAAAATAGGGAACTGGATTAATAAAACGTAGGACACCTTTTTTACCTGTATTTCCACGGGAACGGGGATCAGGCTTGTGGCACACAACCTTCCTCCTTGGTCCATAGCCAAGGTCCAGGGGAGGCTCGTGCTCAGTAGGAAGTAATGGGCTAAGCACAGGTTTGTGAGTGGTAATTATTATTGATTTTATTTTAATTGTGTCTGAATACTCGTGCCTATAAATATAAAATCTATGTACTAATAGTTAAAATAAAAATATATATATACAAAATTGCAAATTTATTTATTTATCGAAGTCTGTTAAAAATCATCGATGACGCGAATCGCCGAACGCATGCCATATTTCCGTGTATCGGGTAAATTGGGTTATGCCGGCCGCCGCCGAGTGGCATTCACCTTGTTGGCCACTCGCCAACCTGGACCATTATCTCACTGCACGCCGCCAACAGCCCAACTACCGCTTTCCAAACTAGAAAAGTCAAAAGTACTATTATGATGAACTGTCGACGCTTATAACCGTTTAATGTTTCTGGTAGCTTTGTCTTTTTCTTGGCTTTAATACAAAGGTACCCTATTTTTATGTATAGATACTAGATTGACTAGAGGAACGAGACTTATATCGGGTAGTAAATTGACATAATCCCCATAATCAGACTAGTGCAATTTAGGAATAATTCTGATTAGCACATTACTGCGCCTGTCACCTAGAAACTTAATTGTTTTAAGTTTAGAGTGTCTAGCAATAGTGTAGCTCTCTTTGAAACGGGAAACAGTATTGCATAAAGCGATACTACATCTGGGTATTCGGCGGTGTCTACCTCAAAAAGTTGCATGTCTAAAGTATAAATAGATTATTCCTCGTGTATTAATTCGATTGATAATAGACAATACACATTTCATACTAGATTGTTTTAAGTTTTTAACCTTTAAACGGAATTCGATCAGTTGGATTCAATGTGTTTATGATACAGTGAAATGTTAGTTACATAAAAAATTTACATCTACAAAGTTTTAAAGTTTTTGTTTGTAGGAGATTGGGCAGTATGTTTTTGTAAGTGTGAGTTGTCAAAATAACACACCATAAATGACTTATAAGAATCTTTTCATAATTGAAAATAATTTTGCTTTATAATGTTTACAAATAAAAAGTATATATAAAAAGTGTATAGGGATCCTATCAAGACCTAAGACACCCAAGCCAACCTCACCTGCAAGTGGTGCACCTGCCGATCAACGGACGAGGCTCTGGCGAACATAACAGTGCCCGGTAAGCGGCAATAGGCTCGCCACCTATTACGTGGGCCCAACTATGTAGTTGGCGAAGTGTGGGCGTGTAATATGCCTCTGCCTACCCCTTCGGGATACAGGCGTAAATGTATGTAAAAATATAAATAAAAAGACTTTTACGACCATTTTTTGTTTGTCATAAAATGTTGCGACTAAGACAAATTTCAGATATTCGCTTTTTAGAAAGCAAAAAAACGTATGAATCATTGACTCTTGAAATGGTAAATAATGCCAATGAAGTCATATAGCGCGCAGTGATTAAAACAAAAGGTGCGTGTTGGATGATCAATGAAATTCTCAATACACTTTGTAAGTAAATTTTATAGAAAACAGACACTAGCCACGCCTACTTTATCGCCTCTAACGTTATAAAAACGTTAATTACATACGAGCCACCTATTCATTAAGGCTAGTCGCTGTGAAAGACACGTAATAAAGTAATTTCCTTATTAGCGCACAGTTTTATATCACTGGGAAAGATGCAACCAGAATTTTCTTTTTTTAAGTGCTCAAGCTCTTAAAAAAAGGAAATTCTGGTGGTATGCGCCCAAATGGAAATAATTACCCTTTGTTGTTCCTGCCATCCGCCGAGATATGTCCCCGCAATGAAAAGGCATTAATCAAATAAGTATAAACGCAAAATATGTTGTACGTGAACGAGTTTTTAGGGGATCACGGTTACCAGCAACCCAGCTCGCATTAAAGACCACATTCTGATTGAAAAGGCACACATTTAGTGGCCTCGGTAGGAATTTATCTACACCAACCAGCCCACTTTGAGATTGATGGGATGTTTCGAAGATCTTAAAATTAACAAGATATTGGGCGGTTTAGTTTTTATCAAGTGACATTAATTAATCGATATTGAGCTTCGCTACTTCATTTAACTTCTTTTTTAGTTTGTCATCGACTGTATGAGAATGGAAAATAAAATAATAGTGGTTCAAACCAAATTAAAATATGTTCATTGGAATTATTGTTGAAGTTGCTCTTATAGTTGGTCTTCAGGTACATGCGGCATCAGTGTGTAAGGCATCCTGCTGTTATAATCTTTCAAACTGTCTAATAGATACTCCGATTCGGCTTAGCGACTACCATTTTTAAAATGATAGGAGAGGTCAACGACTATATCAAAAATCACATCATAAACGGTCACCTATCCAACGACTGACCTCTGTAAACTTAGCTCAACTATGATAATCAATTCCATCCACCTTGTCTCAAGTAACTACGATAGTTAACTTTATCGTAATCGTCCGCTTTTCGTAGATTTACCTTATAGCCTGTTTAAATTAGTCTGCCATCCATATAGCAATTACGTACATGACATAGCAGCCCATTGTGTAGCATTTTATTACTCTACTTTATGAACTCTCTGTAGACACCGGCACATGTATTTAACACGGGTACCTAATTTAGATATTCCTTTCCCTGGCAATTTTATGCGGCAAGTGTTCGGAACGAGCCCACTAGGGCGATGCTCTGTCGGAAGTTAGCAAATTATCACTCGCTCGTAAAATTAACGCTTCTTATCGATACAGAAATGATTCCACAATTGGAGCCTTGGGCACAATTTGCGCATTACGACCCTCGGATAAAGAACAAAGTTGTCTGAAGGCGCGGTGCCACGGAACAAAACTTATTTAAAACGTAACAAAATGTTTTCAATTTTATTGCTGATTTTATGTAGAATTCTTTAAACATCTACGGTAGGGTGCGTGCGTATGAAGCCCGTACTCACACTAGCCAGGAAAAATCAAGCGATAATTGGCTCTGTGCGGGGGACGTAGAGCGCAATCCGGCGCGGCGTCGGAGAGGATTTGAAATTTGCCTGCTGGAAGTGGCAGTTCCGAGATAAGATCTCACGATGCCGCAATAAAAAGCGCTCGTACCTGGTCGTTGTGTAATGTGCATTCAAATTGCATTGTGCGAGAACTAATTCGCCTTAGGCCGATTCGCATGTTACGATAAACACATGTTTCGATTAAGTGTGCGCTAATGTCGAGCGGCGCTCATTACCCACCCCGGTCATGCCGCTCCGCGCCGCACACCACTACCCATTTTCCAGGTTACCTCTAGCAGTTTACTTGCTAATACTTGTGTCATTATTTAAAATTCCATGTTATAAAACGAAGGACGCTCAAGGATTACAAAAGAAAGTTTCCATGAGCATTTCCAAGTCTTTTTACATTTCGATTTCTCTCTAACGCAAACAATAGGCAATGAATAGCAATAAAATAGTCGGTTCTAGTTATGTATCATCAAATATAACTACTCGAGATAACACTCATGCGAATGTTATTGTGCTTTAAGAGGGCGCTTCGAGAGAGACAAACGTGGCGTGCGAGATAAGGGTATGACAAAAGCTATTGTTCCAAACACCAATTACTCGTGGCCCGCGAATTACCTAAGCCTCATATATAAATTAACCGGCGGCAAACAGCGGAAAGATTTCTCTAGCTATACGCCAACACAACAATTATTCGTAAATCACTTTACTATATGTTGAAATTTACGAGAGTTGGTGGCGGCGGCGCCGATGCCGTCTCTAGTATGTGGTGCCTCACAAAGGAAACTGGCGCATGGGGGGGTTTGAAATAAGGTCGACTTTTTCCATACTCCCTAACGTATTAGGGGCTATGAAATTTTGTAGCAAAACAGAATATGCATGGCGATTTTGTGATGAATATTCATTTCCTACGGGGCATGAAATTTATTGTGTTTTACATTTATATTCAAGTCAGCTGGCTTATGTAACGGTAGCGGCGCGGGATTAGCGAATTGTGCGCGTTCACATTACGATTGTGTCGCACGACTCTCACTCGTGACCGTTTAATTTTAACCGTCCTTAATAAATTAATGAAAACTTGTCGTGACTCTAACGATGCGATCGATTACCGTTATTAGCAAGATTGGTGCATCGCTGCGGCCGCTGGTTGATGCAATGCTACGATATGTGTCATGTGTGTATGCACTTGAATCGTTAAACACAAGTGTATCTTTTCTATTTACTTGCATAATTCAGTTCGCGCCTGGATCTGACGAGTAGAATCATTAGTTTTATATTACTAGTAAAGTCTATTGCTAGCTCCTATTGTTTTCGCAATTTCAGCTTACCCGTTTTTAGTTTTAACATACCCGTTTTTAATTTACATATTTATAACAATTAGCTGTTATAGTCATATACCAAGAATGTCTACTGATGAACATGAGATAAATTTGAAAAGCAAGGAAATTGACATAACATATTAGTTTGTGGTAGAACTTTTCCAGTATATAACTGATAAGTAAGTCTAAAATGATGAACTATTATAATCATGTAATTACTTTAAAGTCTTGTTGTGTTCCAGCAGCTAAAAGTATGAGAGCTGTCTTACTCCCAAATACATTAGAAATGCCGCATACGGTGCGTTTTAAAAGAAACTTTCTACCGCATATCATTGGGCTGTGAAATGAGCTCCATGACGAAGACTATACAGCTTGGGGCTCATTAAAATGGGCGTGAAACGTTTGTTAGTCTCTGGTGTCGCAAGCTTCCGTAGGCTGTGGTGACTAGTTACCATCAGGTCATGCCTGACCCGGTGTCCTGACTCTGACCTGACTCCACAAAGTGGAATTGTAAAAAACACATTTAGCGGGACTTGCGAGAGAATCTCAGAAATCGTAGAGAATGGGCGCGTATGGCAGTCATCGAAGTTATCATTTAATGAAATTATTCTCAGCAGAGTACTGCTAGCGGAATACGGCCATAGTTGCCGCTTACCATCCAGTAGGCTACGTGTAATTATTGAAAACTTGAATGACTTAAATAACTCAATAAAATCTATTGAAAGAGTGTGAAATTTACAGGTCTTCCTACACTGAACGGCATAGTAATGTTGGAGCGGTTAAACCGAACCTTTAATTGCATGTTTAAGGAAACTTACAGCAATCGAACCAAGTATTATCCTTTTTTACGTTTATTACTGTGTGTGATTTATTTCCGCTGAATACTTTTATAATTTATAGATCCGTTATATATTTTGGGAAACCGACCATATCATATTCTAAAAGTATATTTTTAATAAACTATTTGAATAAAGCTCAAATCTTTGGAGACAATAGAGAAGCACGCGAATTATGAACTTTTTGTTAGAGTCGTATAAAAAAACGTAAATAAGTCGGGCGCTTAGGATTTACTGGTTCATCATCGTCACTGTGTACCCATAAAGGTACAATTTTGGTATAAATGCCTTTAGTATGCGACCTATTAGGTTTTCCTTTTGAGTTTTGTTAGGTTTTTTGCACGGTTTTTTGTAATTGTTAGTACCCCAAACTATATTCAGGGGCTGTGGAGTGTTAACCCTTTAACGGGCAGAACATGTTTAAATTATTCATTGATTTTCTACCTTAACTCAACTCCATACGGTTTAATTTATGGTTGGAATATATTTACCACTGCCTTGCAAAGGGCTAAGAAAAGGTGTGTACATACTACTAAGTTATGTTAGGTTTTTTAGTAATGAACAGTTTCTCATATCATACTTACAGGTTGTAGAGAATAAATAAATAGTAAGGAAAAGACACATATTGACACACATTTAGCCATCTTACTTTATATATATCTGTCATTAATTTGTGTGTGAAAACCTTAATTAAAACATCATGATATAATGTACTTACTCAACATTGTATCGATAAAGTTAATTGTCGGATTCCGTTCATGCAGCACACTGCGCCAGTGCCAATAATCGTCGCGAGAGCACTTTCGCGGGCTCCACCTGGCCAAGACCTCGCGGCTGTGTCCACGTCTCAAATTATTTGACATTTGGAATAAAATTTGGGGCGTAGTTAGTCATCGAACCCGTCGATCGACACACTTGGCACCTGTCGAATATTTAGCGCATAAATCCATAGCAACAGCGATCGATCCATCGGCTCCGTGATGGATTCTCGGCTATATTTAATCGGTGCGAGTACGCATTGTTCCCTCGTGGCGGACGCGACTGTCTTATGAGCCGATGATTGAAATTCGATATTGAAAATGCAATCAATTAAAATGTTTGCGAAAAAATAACCATGATTGAGAGTTGGTTGATTTGATGTATAACCATTTGGCTAATGATTTCAAAAACTATATTACCTACTTATGACACTTATTTTTAGGATACAAACTACAATGGAGATAGACATTTTATTCTTTTTTAGGGTAAGATAAAATAAGACTGAAATTAACCCTTAAATTGATATTAATACTTTTTATATTTCACGAAATTTACAATAAAAAGCCAAAATTTACACCAAAACCAAACTACATCAAACACAGAGTATTTAAACTCAATTGGTTTCAAATTAAGGAAGTAAATAGTTCAGAACCGTGTTATAGATTATATCTAGGTACATCAGATACGGTGGTTGCTGCACTCGGGTCCGTGATTGTAGCGGACGCGTCAAACAATTGATTAGTAGCATAAACTCGGTTTGGCGCGCACTAACGACGCATCACCCAGCTGATAATTAAATTGTAAATTAGCTAAACTGATGCTAGCTCTATGCCGAGCGCCGCTGCGGTCACCCGCGGTTTGTTCAGCCCAGCGAATGTTGTTCCCACTTTCTATATAAGTATATGGCGAAATTAGGACGCCTAAGTTATGTACTAGGTATTAGAGGATTTAGAGGGTGTGTTTTTAACTGAGTATATTGTTTGGATGTTATTGAAAATATTTATTTTAATGAATATTCAAATAGCATATGACTGTTGATGTACAATTTATTCTGACGCACAATAACTGGTCATACTTAAATTAAAACTGAATCGCTGTTTACAACATGAATCATATATTATTTGTGAATAAATTTGAAACAAATTGTATGCAAGAAATCAACTTTTACGTTAATTTCCAAAAGTCATCGCTTTCGCTTAGATTTGTGACCTTATAGAATGTTTGTGTCGAAGTTACCTATTTTACCCTACAATAAGGCTCCGTTGTCTACACTAACTGTAAGTGCTTACAGACAGACAGCTAGCATACAACAACTCACTGAAACATCAGTCGACTTGCCGGCTCAACATGCCAAGTTTATCGGTTAAGTCAGGAATAATAAATCTATTTATTGTTAAGCATCGCATATCACAGCAAATTAAAATAAATATACTTTCTTTAATTAAATTTAAATAAATTAGTCGTTTTAGCAGTAGGCCCTGCCAATGTAAGTTTTTAAAATTGTTAATTGATATTCAAAAATCTAAAATATTTTTTTAACGTTTTTGTTTTTTTTGTAGGATTTTAAATTTAAAATAACTTTTTTTGGGAGTAAAATGGCACTTTTTATTTAATTATACCAATTCAGGTATGTTTTCTGATAAAACCGCTTTGTTATGAAAACGTTCTGATTCGCGCTATCCTTTATAGACTGCATGACATACCCACAAGCCACATACAAGTGCTCTAAACGTTAATAAGTAGAGAAATGTACCTGATTTCGGAAATATTCAGCAGAATGAGCTAGATTCAGCTAGTAGCCACTAGGCCGAGCTGCGGTTATCCCATTCGCGGTTAACTCTTTGATAATACTGTTTGCTGTCTGAAATGTTAGTGCTATTGATGTTGCACATTAGAAACGTTTGAATAATTCCTTAAATATCTTATCTTTAATTTGTAACTGTCCGATTCAATGTTCACAGATATTTTCATATAAAATGATCTTTTGCATTTTTTTAATTTCACTAATACTAGGTTATTTGTTCATTCAAGTTAATTTTTGACGTCAGTGTATTTTTTTGTTATTTGATTTTAATGTATCTTATTTCTTTGGACATGTTAATACGTTTGTGTTATTTTTATTATGTGGTAAGTTTAATGATTTATGGTCATTATATATTTTATTAATCTTCAGTGTTATGTTATTCGACGTAACTTGAATGTAAATCAGATGCAAGATTTTAGGATCACAGAGCATATAATCCTCTGCGCGCAATCAGTCACCACTGTTACAGATTCGCATTGTATTTTAGTTAGATACATACATACACGCATTCACGCCTGTTTCCCCGAAGGGGTAGGCAGAGGCATATTACACGCCCACACGTCGCCAATTATATAGTTGGTCCCACGTAATAGGTGGCGAGCCTATTGCCGCTTGCCGGGCACTGTTATATTCGCCAGAGCCCCGTCCGTTGATCGGCAGGTGCACCACTTGCAGGTGAGGTTGGCTTGGGCTCTTTAGGTTTTGGTATACGCTCTTTTAGTTAGATTGTAGATTTAAAAAGGAAGTAGACATATTGCTGGTTCCCAGAACGTAGACTTAATCAATGTCGTCTGTTAATAAAACCGACACACGTAGCTAATAACACAGAATCACAGGCCAGCGTACATATCGAGTGCCGGCGCTGATTGCGAAAAATTCAATCTTGTTTCGTGGAAATTTAATTTAACATACAAAATGAAAAGCCCTCGCCGATATGAATCGTCCGCTGACTGCTCGCCTGTGTTTGTGGACACGATAGTGCTTTGTGTGCATATTGTAATCAATTTAATTGTCGAATTGTATCAATTTGAACTCGCAATTTGCAATTTTGACGTGGAAATGCATTAATTCGTTAGGCTAGTTCGTATGACTACCGGTGGCCGATGTTTCACATGATTTAATATGATCATGCGGCTAGATTAACGATTCGCCAGCGATTCTAACACGTGCCAATAATTAAAACATTTTGCTGGTATACGTTTCGCGAAGTGATTTACGGTGACACGCGCCACTGCAATGTTATATGAGTTCTAATTCACCTATTAATAATTTTATCTATGATAACCCTAATCTGTTCACACTCAGTGAACAGGATTATTAGTTTAGTAATTATTAATTGAGTGTCTGTTTGAAGTTAGGCCGTCGTAGCATAACGCCAGAGCTTTCAGTTAAAAGTTTTAACTTAATTCTAACCTAGCCGGTAAACAAATCACCCAAATCTCAAAGGCTTTTTCTTGGGTCTACTGGATTTGATTTTTATTATAGAAATAAGATTACCTGTGTAGATTTTTAACTTCCATTCTATTGGAGGTGCCTACCCATAACCATCACACTAGGCAGGCGGGTTAGTGCCAGTACGCAGGATGACGCCGCTGCAACAACGGTGCCTGTTTTATGTGCGGTAAATATGAATATTCATGTGTACCATAAACGTGAACTTGTGTGAATCCTAAAATAACCTTGAAATATTATCTCAAGGTTTATTGATAATGGAAAGCCCACACTGTTCTAAATGTTTGTATTTTAGTGTTTAGCACCGATTAATAGTTCGTAGACGACTAACTCGCTAGGTGCTAGGGTTGGCTGGTAGAGATCTCTCCTAGAGATAAGTCCACCTTTGTACTTTTATTTTAAATACTATTTTTCTAATGTAATTATGTTTTTATGTGCAATAAAGGATTAATAGGTGCCACGAATGCGTACCTCGGGGTTTTCTTGAATCAACCTTTGCGATATCACATGACCGCTACAGTATAATAAATAAAATAAGTAGGCATTATCTTTCTGAATTAAAGTCATCTGTCTATTGTTTGAGCTTCCTATCACAAAGTAGGGTTAAAGTTTGGGTCTTGCGGTTATCATAATTTTTCCCAGTCGGGCATAACGAAGATAGACGCTTGTTGATTTAAAAACGAATCATTTTGATTTTTTCATGGGTATGAGTTTTAAATTCATTTGAACGATTGCATAGTATATCATTTCATCTGACCTAGTCGACGGATATGGCGTTGCTGTTGGTAAATCTGCCAGGTATATCTTAAGTCGTGGGTTCAGTTTCTACAAAGGACAAATAGAAGTTTGAATGAAGATGGATATATATCATGGTTAGGTGTTTCATTATGTGACGTCTGTATTTAAAAAGTATAATTATTTGTTATATCTTCCTAGAGTGACTCTGTACAATTTGAATTATTTATTTAAAGTATTATTACGTTATGTTCTGAATTATAAACCACGTACTAAATCCTATAAGAAATTTCTAATACAGATGTTTTACTACTAAGAGTATTGGCTTTCGAACTGGTCATCCTTATCTCCCGGTGAGGAAATTTTAACATCCAGCGGCCGATTTCATTTGGCGTTTTGTAATAGTCCAGATTAATAACGATATACTTATCGAATTTCATTCAATGCTAATGTGAAGGCATTTTTTGCATATAAGTAACATTTCATACATATCTACATATCATCATTGTAATTAAACAGAAACCTGTGCGTGGTTTTCATTGTCCCTCGGGTTTGATGTGACCTTTATAACGGCATTTAGTGATCTATTTATGTGATTTTTGATATATAGCCCCTTTATCTCATATTGGTGGCGATTTAAAGACTTCTCATACTCAATTAGGCTCCTATAAGGTTAAGGTTATTATAAGGACCCCACCCTAAATAGAATAGGTTAGGTCATTGCGCACAAGGATTCCAAATTTCAGTTATTTAATTGCAAGCAAGTAATTGTAAGTTTACAATACATTTGCGCCGTCGTTCACTGCATCAGAAAATATGTCGGTAGACGTCGCGCTGCATCGCACATAAACTATATTAATAGCAGTTCGTCGCACCTATCGCGAGAATTCGCGTGCCGATGCCTTGTCAATAATCGTTAATAGATATTTCAGAACAATGCAATCGGCTAAGTATAGCGTCGTGACTAACGTCCTGTCAAACCGACGCGACTTCGTATCGGACGGCTTATAAGAACACTAACTATTCTTATACCAAATATTGAGCAAACAAACGCTTGTGAGCGTTAGTTATTCGTATACACAGTAATACGAAATCTCAAGTGGTTTCAAGATGCATGGCTGTTTGATCCTTGTATAAATACGCACTCACACATCTGTATAACAGACGGCAATTGTTTCAGGACACTCGATTGTTTTTGCATCGATGCGCCAGCACTGTGTTAATCTTATTATGGAGCGATAATTTATTTGCAGTGGTACCTGTTTGACGGATACCGTTTGATTTTGTCTCGCTAGGCGTTGCCGAGACAGAGTCGTAAATTTAATGAATACTTTCTTTGTACGCTTCGATTGATACGTTTTAAATAGTTTAGAAATAGAAAACCAGCTATTTGTCGCATTACGCTTAGTCGGATTACATTTATACAAGTTACATTAAATGTTACATGTGGCGTCTGTCTTTGAAGAGGTGTAGGTCCCATATTGTGATCTGTTACTTAGAGAAAGCAAGTTGTTTTTATTTGTTTTGAGTTGTAGGTACTGTATGAAGTTTAAGGTCATTTATTCCAGGTTTCATTACACAACGTGTGTGTAGTAAGAAAATATTTTCAGAAATATGATTGTATTTTCAAATGGAATAAAAAGAGAAATACGAGCTAATTCGAATTTATTATGACCATGCTTTTGTCTTCATGAGCCGTATTTGTAGTTTGGATATTTTATCCCTTCTCGGAAAATGTTTTTTTGCAAATTTTATCTTCATATTTTTTTAGATAAAACGTACGCTTTTAAGACAAATATGGCCCTTTTCATTAGAAAAAATTGCATCCCATATGTTGGCAGGCGTCGGAAGTCATAACTCAATGTTATGATGCGAGCGACACCAGTTTCATAAACATTGTTTTTCTTCATTTCGCCCCTAATATTTATATTTATCAATAGATACATCTACACATTTATTTATAGAGCAAAATGGCGAGCTTCCGAGGGGGCCGTCATAACGATTTATTGTTTTCTTTAGCCGCAAGACCCTCGGCTAAAGGGAATTTGAGGATGCTCCCGGCTCTTATTGACCAGAGATAAGTATCCGCACCAGTAACAATCATTTATTGTTTTTTAATCTCTGTAAATTAATCTGTGAAGCGGTGGACGACTACCGGGAGACAGGAAACGATAGAATTTCTATTGTGTCTGGCTATATGGGGCCACCAACCAACCTTTTTCAAATATATTTTTAATAAGGAGTAAGTGACGTTTCTCATATAGGGGTTTCAGTGGAATAAAAAATATATACTATAGACTTTTGTAACTGTGTGCCTGCGCCAACATATTTACTAAAAAGAAGGGATTAATATTGTTAATTAATTTCCAATACAGCTTTATAGCAGCAACTGTAATTTGGGAACAAATATAGAAACTTGTACATTTATAATAATGCCTCTAATATTAATCAAACTTGAAAAAAAGTACTGTCTATTTTGAGTTATGCCATAATATGTGCCACCCATAATAGAAGACCTTATAATTTTTTCATAAGTTTGCACACGTGTCAGTGTATTATTTTTGTATTGGGCCTTAGGAGAGTTTACGGAGCAATAATTCTTTCCTATGATCACCTTCAGACGATCACTAATCATAGAGGATTCGGAGCTATCACCATATGTGGCGCGTGCTACCGGTTCTTAATGCCATATGTGGCAATTTTTTAGCTTGTGAAAACATTATGTAATTGAAATATCTTGTTATTGAATTAATTCATAATTTCATTACGAGAATATTACAGTTAGACATACGAATAGAAAAATCAGTAAACATAATTTATTTAGCAAAGCAATTATTAATATATTTTAAAATTATGATAATTAGTGTCTTCATTTATATATATTGTTTGATACGACTAAAAGTAAAATCAACTAGTATAAATATATAAAAACATTAGTTGCTTTGGTTGTGTTGGTTTGTTTCGTTTAAAAACACATTGATAAAAAATAGCCTCTGCATAGGTATAAGATATGTGCACATGAATCAAATAGGTACATTTTACCTATTTCTTCTTTTATGCCATTCGATTTTTGATTGAAAATTTGATTCATATTGGGAATTGTAAATTTTTGTTTAGCATCATATATACTTCCGTGTAAAATGTATATTTTTTATTCATTAAAATTTAAACAGTAGGTACCTTGTTTAAACCTACAACCGACTGTCGGGCAATTATTTTAAATATTTTATTTCAAACCAACCATAAATTAAAATCCCAAAACAGTCTATTATTAAGAGAGGAACTAATGTGTTTATATACATTAAACACGGGGATACTCAATGGTAGAACGAAAACATTCACTTCAATTCCGTAAGTATGTTAATTGAAATAGTCAATAACTGTAAACATTCCTAGCGCCCAAGGGAGCGTAGAGAGCAATTGTTTAGAAAACTATTTTTATTTCTCCACAAACAAATCTCCGGAAACGCAAAATTGTAGGTGTCAAAAATACTATTTGAATCGTGCTGTATCTCAGTGCGCGAGCCGTGTAGCTCGACCGAGTGAGAATGATACTTCAGTTGTTCTGTATTTTATCATACGTGTAATACTATTACGTTAGTAGGAGTGCTTTCTTTTTGTAAGACAAAACAACAATCATATTAAAATAGAATATTGTAAAAAAATATATAAATATCTCTGCATGAATTCAGTGAATCATAGAAAAAGTGACAACATTTTTCTTTGTGAACGGGTAGTATGGACCACATTAGATATTCATGGTTAATAAATATCAATTGTCCTTTTTGTGTAATTGCATACGTACTTATTTATACTCGATTATTTACATTTATATTTTTGTTGTGTTGGCTCCTAGTTTATTTGCAATTATCTCAGTGTGTGATTGATAAAGTAAGCTTGTTATTCTTTACAAATACGTCGTATAGACGAACTTTTACGAAATAAATAGTAAATAAATTTAATATGAAAATGTAATTTATCAATGCAGTTGTTTGGACAACAAAACCAAGAAAACAAGTAACATCAAAATTTTTTCTTATTACAAGCAACATAGTATTGCTATTGGCTGTAATTTAAAATGTGTAATATTTACTTTTTGGGTTTGGGTTGAAAAAATTGGGTTATGAAAAATAACATGTACCCTAAGAAAACACATTATGACAATGAAAAGTTATTATTTAATATGACATTAGATTTAAAGTATCAAACGTGATTAATCTGAAACAACACCGAAGTAGTCGTTTCAATACTTGACATATTTATGTACACAGTAGGTGCAGCGCACGGGACATATGGCGAGACAATTTATGAACCCAGGGGCCCATTACCATTTTAAATATTATTTTTAGGGAATTTCGTGTCAGATCTCGCTCGTCGCCGGCCCGTATATTAAGAGATGTGATCCTCTGATTAAGCCACCCTGATACTTGTGAACGAACTCTCGTAGGATTTTCTGTTAATTAAAGGAAACATAATGTGGGATATTATTTTTTTAAATACCATATCCAATGTCACTTTCTTGGAAGTCCGTTTTGTTTTAAAGTGGAACTGGTTTTGTTCCTCACTGCCCAGACACAGCGTCTGTGAGACTAAGTGCATATCATAAACTTAAGACGATGAAGGTAACTGATAAATAGATATTATGGTTTTCGATACAAGTTTATGAATTATTACTTTTTCAATTTTTTTAAATAAAAACAAATTTAAAGATAGTAATCGTTTGATGTACGAGTTTATCAAGCTATATAACCAACATTTTAGTTTTAGATAAAAATAGTCAACCGTACGATGGATAGATACTGTGTATTTTTATTTTTGAGGTTGAAAACTTTCGCAAGACAGAGGTTTATAGAATTTTCATTGAGTCTGAATAAGTCCATAATCATTGAGTCGATGGTTTGAAACAATAAATTCGGATATGTCCACAGTGCTATCTAGTCTCAAAATAAGCAGAACTTGCACTACGGATAACAAAAAAAAAACTAACTAATGTGCATAAGTATTGAACAATACGGGAAATCGAAATTAGAGCGGAGAAGTGCTATGCCGTTCTTCTGTATCCGTGGTATTTCTTTTCCTTCCAGAACTTTTTTTCCGGAATTTATTTTGTCTCTCCTATGAAAAGTGTACAAACAACAGTATTTGTCGAATCACATTAAGAAAATCTTGTTATGGAACTAACCCGGGACAACACATAATAAGGTTAAACAAATCTGATGGCTTATTAAAAAAGTTCTACTTATATGTATACATTTTTTATTTATTACAGGGGTATGGGTGCTTGTGTTCTGGTAATCAATAGTTTTCTGGAACGACTATGAATAGTACGTTTGTGTGGAGTAAAGCAAACAAAGCCGGGTCAACCACGTCGTTAAACTTTATGAAACGGAAGCCGTCAACTTAACCCCCATGTGCAGCCACCCCGATCTGTCAATACTGACGATCGGCGCGTGCGCAGGCGGCCTACTAAGCAACCGCTCGAAAATTCACAGTGATTTATTAATTTATCCATCCATGCCTTTTAGTAAAATTTACTACTTATATACTTTTTTATTTACATAATGAGGAAGCGTTTGTAGCTACGCAAAACATAGTGTTCTGAAGCGGGGCCATAGAGCTTAAGAACAGTTCACAAATATCAGTCCTTTGTGGTCATTCATTTGGCATCTAGCGCTACCGTGCTTTGGAAGGCAAATTAAGCAAAGGCAAGTTACACGCACAGTTCAGCGTCTTGACTATTGTAACAGCACGACGCCACACATCTGCCTTCGTCAATTCGCTCTTCGCATGATAGAGTAGGATCTAATACCCTCTCACCTTGTCTTGTGAGAAGCCCTGAGCCCAGCTTTACTGGAAGTTTGTAAACTGATATGATCATGATAAAAATTAATCATTAAGTTTTATAATTATGATACAAACAATATCAAACTTAAACGTTTCTCTTTGAAAGTCAGTTTTCTTTTCCCTGTGTTTAAAGTATAAGGTTCATTAATTATTCTTGACCAAGTGGATGGGCCATAAACTCTGGGTGTTATTAGTTTTACGCGTGAAATTATTTTATCAGATCAACCAAACAAGTTTCTACCGGTACGTGCGTAACACCTTAGAAGACTGAGTGGAAAAGTAACACAAAGTACAATTTAATCCCTAACATTACCTATCATAAAATTTTATTTCCTGTGTTAATTGCCTGTTGATTCCTTTACGTTAATTATGACCTTATAATGACAAGGGTGTTGAAGTTTAATGTATGAAATGACGAAAGACACGAAGACTGTGCAGTTTTGTATAAAATTTGGAATTTAATCCTTTAAAAAGGTTCTTTTGCAAAACAAAAATACTGATTGGGCATCAAATACTAGTCGGTTTAATTTTTTCTTTTAATGTAGGATGTGATGAGACAATTTTCTGTAAATTTACTTTTTATATAGCGACTTTCAGTTAAACTAAAAAAAAATACGAAATGAATAATCATTGGTGTTGAAAAGCTATATTTTATGAATCGCCCAGACACATTATGATCTTCCCAATTTGAAGATTCGATTTAAATTGACCTGATAAAATTGATTTGTGACTAACTATAGTAAGAAATCATAATTGCGTAATGCATTTTAATTATACTCGTATTACATACATGTTAAATACGCTACCAGTCGCTACTATGAAACAGTAATTGCCGATCGCATTTTATTAACTTACTCTTTACAGATTACTTAACTATTATAAATACGTATAGAAATGGTTATAATAGGGAAACCATTTATAATTATAATTGAGTTCCAAGTCTTATTGAGAATCATTAAATAATATTCAATTCAAAGATTGTATATCAGCGGTCAGTAATTCCGATCGGCTCGGTGGATGTGGGTATGCTTGAATGGAATAAAATACGGTTCTATTGAGGTATTGTGCTGAGGTGCGCATTGAGTCGTAACGATTTGCCGGACATTGTGGCTGCTTGTATTATATTGTCAACTTTAGCCGGTGACCGAATGTAAACATAAACGTGGGCTGACTCTTTCTTATGAACTATTGTGGTTTTGCTTCAGTGATTGGGTATTTTGTTTTAATAAATAGATTATCCAATACGCACTGGGTCGCGTGATGGGGGTATGACCTGAATCTCTTTTACCTTGGTACGCAAGAGGAGGCCCGAGGTCGGTAGTGCAATGTTAGTTATGTTAGTGGGCTGAGACGCTGGTAATAGTGATAAAACAAATAAATACTCTTGGACATATCGTGGCTTCTAAACCCAGCGCTTCTAACCCCAAACCGTAAGACTAAACAACGCATAATCAACTACAGATTTTTTTATTTGTGAATATACTTCTAATGGAAATCACCAGATTAAACACAACGCTCTTGTAACTTTTGCCCTACAAGGGTGTTTTGTGAATGAGTGATTCATTAACGCGTCAAGGGCTAAATTGTTTGGTGGTTAAAAAACTTGTGCTTCATTGCGTTGATACATATCTAGATGTCACCAGCCACAAGGAGAACTACCACCTGGTTATATATTAAATACGTTGACTAAACAACCAGAAATAAGCAACATTCTTAAAAATACCATAGATACGTTGTTTGTTTGTTTCTAGCTAGGGTATTTTTAAAAAAAATACATTCATACGACTAAATTATAATTATGATTTAATACCGTGGGTCGACTTGAAAAAGCTCAATAAAATATTGTAAAATCTTTTTGTACACTCACAAGTCTCTTTAATCTGACAAACTTTTGAAGTTTCCCTATAAGTGCCGTCAAATTCAAAATTCCCTTTATGAGAAGCGTGAGCATCTGAGGCTGAGCGTCACACATCGCTGTGGAAATATAAATGCTGTCCAGATCCGAATATGCCGCAATCCCTCACACAAGTGGGTAAGACGCCTGAATTTTTAATGTTACACTCAGACCGCTGCAAACCGTAACAGTTTTCTTGTCATTCGTGGAGTGGAGATGCGAAATAAATTTTGCAGAGTGGCCCCATCTTTTCGTCTCAGATTAATGTTTAATGCGAACACGGAGTACACTTCATACGTTGGCGTGTCTAACGCAATTTGTATACAAAGTGGGCCCTCGAAAGACAGACCACTTCGATCAAATATCTCCATACGTAAAAAATAATAAGCCGAATCACATGCATTTATAACGATTTTCCTACTACACGCCTTTCTTAAAATTCTTATAAATTAAAATTCGCTTTGAGAATAGATATTTGAAAAAACACTTTTAAGATAATTTAAACCTGTAAGTTCAATGAAACGGGCAATTAATTATCTAAATAATGTGCGATAGTCAATTAACTGTAACTGGTAATACTAATTAGTTGAGCCGCGAAAACAATTCGGAGTCAATAAAAAACAACAAAAATTAGCTACCGTTCACCTTGAAATAGTAAATCGACTTCCTCATAGCTGATTATAATGGAAACACTAAAACAATAACGCAGTAGAAGTAAGTATTAGTTTTTATTTTTCGTTTGTGTCGAAGGTCGCATTAACAATACTGTGCACAAAGTTGATGCGATTCGCCTCGCCATATAATTTCAGTAATCAACTGCTGCCACGTCACTACGCGGTACACAATCGATTAAAGCATTCGATTTCCGGCGTTTTTATATGGAATAATTATTTGAAAAATCAAACAACCAAGGGCAGTCCTTCCGTCACAAGTAAGATTTTATAACAGAATGGAGTTATAGAGCTGAGTATAATTTGTGAGGACAGTCAACTGTGACGCTTCCTCGGTCTTTATTTCATCGATAATTTGTTTTTACATTCAACGTGACGGTATAGTTTTTATATTTTTCTCTTTCTTTTTGTTGGTTTTTTTTTTGCTTTGGTCTTGCTCTTGTTTGCCGGCGCACCTGCCCGATGAAAGCACCGGTGCTTTAATTATTAACGATCTTTTTATACGATTTAATATTGCGACTTTGGGAAGTAGATCACCTCGTTGATTACGAGATTCTTTTTGTTGTAGTTTTTGAAGATTACTCAGTGGAGCGTTTCTTTAATTTTTCGATTCAGTACTTCGTTGTTTCTTTATTGGATATTTGGTGAAATATGATTCTTTATCAAGTCCCTGTTGAGTAGGTATTGCTGATAGAATATTCTTCAATGACGGTTTTAAACACATTGACAATTATATTACATTCAAACTTATTTAATTTTGTACAGCATTATCTAGGCGCAAATTTTTGATCGTTATATGTAAAATAAATATAGAATAAGACCGGATATAGCGGATATATAATATATAACGGATAGATTTAAATATTATATAAGAACGGATTAGCCATATTAAACACTAAGAGAAAATATAGTAATCGGTCAATGTTTTTTGTATGTATAAGATTTTTAACTATGCATTTGATGAATTATTACAAAAAATATAAGTATATTCTCATAAAATACGTTGTCACTTTCAATTTTTTTACATTGGTAGTGTAATGAGTATTTTAAAAAGTATGAACTGTAGTTGCTACAGTTTACCTTGTAAAAACGTCAGTTTTAGTTACAATTACAGGTAAGATTTATAGGCTTACTAACGGTAAATGAACGTTCCAAACTTTGTTTTTTCAGAGATTAAAAAAAAAGATTCTTTTTAATTACAGGAAAGTATTATGATGTCAGTGACAATGATCATCAAAGTGTCAAAGACGGCGCGCGCGCAGCGAGGCGCCTCGCGGGTGTAAATGGACGCGCTCCTAATGGACTATTAACCTCCTGCCGCTAATTATTAATATTTTATTTTTACGATCTGTCTGAGTCCGAAATTAACGACTGCTTTCCGGCTCTCGTCCCATACTACCAATGTTTAGAATTGCTAATATTTGGATAACGCTGATTGAAAGGTCACAGTTTTGTCGACTACGAACAACCGACCCTATTAACGAATGATATAGAGTTACCCATCTGTCCCATATTATATTTCCAAGAAAATACGATGACAGCTTGAATTTTAATAGTTGTTATTAAAATTAATATAGGTATAAGTGGAATGTGATATTCATATTTAAAAGCTAAAAGCTATGTCCTGTTTTTACGTTGACACCGCTATTAACTTATCTATGACGAGTCTTTAGTAAAGCGGAATACGGATGTCTAAGCACGTGCTCTAAATCATTTTCATGCATGATCTGTCAAACTGATCCCGAACGTCAAGGGCTGACGTGGGCTCGTGACATCCGCGCCGATCCGCGGATAAGCTATCAACCTGTCCGACACTCAAAACAAGTCCAAACTATGAACGCGTAAGGCCCTGTTTCCCGAAAAGTTTTAATGTTATATGTTACTTTATAACATACAACCCATTTGTCATTACAATTTTAAAAAGCTTCATATTAAGTCTTTTCGAAAGCGAAAACAAATTGTATTTATCTGTGCTGTTAGGTTGAATTTCGCCTGATAGAAGTATCATAACTCTAACAACGGAAGAAATAGCTCAGTGTGTGGCTGTACATTTGTGTTATTAAATGATTTATGGGCGAGGATTACAGAGCGAGGGCTGGCTGGGCAAATTTGGAGTTTATTTATGTTGATTTTGAGTGTGATTTTCCGCGTTTAGAAGAGTGGTTAATCATGCACGGTAGCCGTGTGTTGATCTCGCTGTAATTGAGTTAACTGACGCACTGATGACTTATTTGACAGAGTGAGCAGTCTGTTTTACCGTCTGCGTAGTATAACAGCTATACAGGATTATTTCTAATGTGTAGTTGCTTATGAGGATCATAGGTTAACTGAGATTCAGTTTATCGGGAAATATTTGTCTTAATAGAAGACACTATAAAGATTGATAAGTGATTTGTTTGAATCTATCCATAACTAGTAGAGATTACATTTTCATGATAGATTCTAGAATTTTAGTGTGTGATTACGTCGAACAATGACTGTTTGATATATGTTTATGCAGTTATAGGTAGAGCGGCCATCAAATATAGTATAATAAAGCTTTAAGCTCTTTTTTTATTTTTTTTAATTATTGCACGCCCTCTTCCATAACAGTCAATGCTGTGCGCCACGGTGCCTAGGTAGTATTTATACAATTTTTTGTTTGTCCTAAAAATAATTATCATGATTCTTAGAAACTTTGCACATTATAACTGCATATTTTTTGTAAAATTAAATATAAATGCTGAAATAGATGGAGTTTAAATACAATAGAGATTCTTATTCACTACAGATAGCTCATAGTGAGTGGTGCTAAGAATTAAGCTGCCAAAGTACCTGAGTGTAAAACATGAAAAGTGAAAGTACTAAAATATTGCCATTTTTTAAGCCTAACTACTGCGTTTCACTTCCTTCAAAATTCAGAGGATTAATGTCAATCTATTAATCATACGGCCTTCGATAATTATATTTCTCTTACAACATAATGATAAATCTATTGACATTGACATTTAAAGATATATTTATACATAGTGTTCTTTCTGAGCGAATTGTAGATAATGCAATCTGTTCGACTAGGGGCATAGCTATAAATTTTTTCTTTTTCAAATTTTTCAGATTCTACGATTTGTACATACAATGCAAAGACAACTAGAACCATCGACTAAGTGTGGCTTTCACATACACGAAAACACTTGGTATCTAATGCATTTACAAGGTCACTAATATAATACCTGACATAATATATGAATACAGATTAAAGGTTGGCCTAGTCTTGAAATTAGAAAATTGTATTTGCCTACCTGAATAAACTACTCCTAAATAGGGCAAGAAGTTGGAATAGTCGCAAGGCATTTAATAGATCATTGGAATGATCGGAGGCGTATTATTTCCCCGGATCGAGATATCAAATTGATAAGTGAGCCACATCGTCGGCGGCGGCGGCGTGCGGGCGAGGCATTATGAAATTGGCCGTACGTTAGCCGCCGTTACTTCCGATAAAATATAACCGGCTTGCTCGCTCATATCTGTCGGAAGAAACGACTTGCCATAGAGTAGCACATTCAGTTTATCCACAGAGTTTGTTTCAATGTACACTTTGATGATATTTTTCTCAGCGTCACGTCAAATGCTAAGTATACCTATGCCTGCATATGTTTAGACGACCGATATGGCGTGGAGGTCAGTATACCTGCACTCCACTCCTGAGGTCGCGGGTTCGATTCCCACACAGGACAAATCTTTGTGTGCTTGAACACGTATATTTGTTCTGTTCTGGATGTTTTCTACAAAAAATGTATTTACAAAATAAAAGTATATAAGTATGTTTATCCGTTCTTTAGTACCCATAACACAAGTTCTTAATGACATTTATCTTGGAGCTAAATAATTGGTGTAAGGTGATTGTAAGAGGATATTTATTTATTTATTATTTTATTTATATATATCTTGTATTTTTTTATATATATAGGCTTTGGCAGCAAATCTTTGACTTACCTTAAATAATAATAGCTCCACTCTTAAGACTATTCTCAATTAGTACAGCATTAATTATTCCCACCGATAAACGATTGCTCAGTATGTTTTAGCAAGAAGGCTTACAAGGCCCGCCGAATCCTAACTTTGGAGACTTGCAAGAAGCATAGAAGTATAGTAATATGGGCCTAATGTCCATAATATACAGTGATTACAGGTACAATTTAAAATGCTTTCTTATAAGATAGATAATCTTATTAGTTTTGTAGTAAAAGGTATCTAATATACTATAAGTCAGTTACTCTGTGGCACAGTTTTCCGAGCAATAGTAACCGACTCACGTCTGATCCACACCCATCATTTTCGACTATCAGCCAATCAATAATTTATCAATCGATTACCACCATTAGTTCAGGTTTGATATACGATACCGAACAGTTTATAAATGTCAATCATGAATAGAGATATATGTTAATAAGCAAAGGGACTTTATTCTTAAAAGATAGTATAATTAAAGTCAAATGATAAAAAATTGTGTCGTAAAACTAAGTTATGGCATAAATTTAAAGTTTAGTCACATAAAAAAGTCACGTGGAAATGAACTCACTATGTTTGGATATTGAACGAAAAAGCAGAAAAAACCATAACAATTTATCCCTGCGTCCACTTTCATTCTAATTGTTTAGAATTTAATTTTTTATTGGCCTATAGTTGAATCCTGCTGCTGGGCTAAGTATTATCTCCCTTGTGTGACTCGTCATAATGATTGCATTTTATATGATGGTAAACAGTCGATGCAGTCCAAAAAAATGAGAACGTTCTAGGCCTATAAAAAACACGGTAACAAGTGAATCAACTTATGACGGCCTGCATAATCCCCGTTATACACCCCGCTTAAATATCTCCTTATTTTGTGCGTTTTATGAGATAATTTTAGTTGTTTTCTTCTTCTTGTGTCATAAGCATGGCAAATACTGTTTGCCAGCAACTGGAACTTATTTGGTATTATTCTATTAGTATTTTGGGAACAAGACACTATGTATAATGTTTTTTTATTACTACAATTTTTACATGAATGCATTTGCATATTGGTTATTAAAAAGCGCATAATATAGTGGGGTTTCCAAAACAAATGAAAACGCGTAGAGAATTATTTCACCCGGATACTTTTTAATGAAATGTTTCGAATTCTCATCACGTCAAACGCTTCCTCGATAACAAACTATAGCAGTGAGCACTTATCATTTAATAAAGTTCGAAAACGTTCTCATAAACTGCAGACGTAATGAATCGATACTGCGCGGGTAGTATCATCTGTGGCGATATATTGCACCGCGCTTGGCAGTCGGGTAGTCAGTAGTGGCCAGTGGGTAGTTGGAGGGCGATCGGTGTAAGATCGTAGATTTATGTTCTCTTGAACCCTAATACACGATTAGCGAGTATGCTTCTAGCATAATAGTATAAAAGTAAATGAATATTTAACCGAAAAAATAATATAAAAACAACAATAAAGTTTAAATACAAACAATTACAGCTAAGTATACCTAACATTTTATTACTATGTACTTGTAGTCAAAAAATTTGCAAATATTTACGAATTATTTAATGAACAACTAGATTTAACTTACTAGTAATTAAACAGCGTCCTTCCTCCTCTCTCCTATATTATGCTGTGCCCGACAGGGTCCACAATTGATACTTTTGTACCTAAACTACCTGTAAAACACATTGTTGGAACGCAATAAAGTATTGAGTATAATTTTTAGAAAAATCGTTTTAAAAATTTTTTTTCTTTGACATAGATGCTTCTTATTGGCGATCGGTGTAAGATCGTACATTTATGTTCTCTTGAACCCTAAAACACGATTAGCGAGTATGCTTCTAGCCCATTATGTATGATATTATTTTTAGAAAAAAATGTTTTGTAAAAGAGTTTTTATTTGGCATATATGCTTCTTATTGTTAATTCATAAACGTAAGACACATTCGATACGGCATACATATTGGTTCGTCTCTCTATATTGAAAGTACAGGTAACATAGTGTGGAGCAATGCTGATTGAATAAATATCATTACAATTAAATTTATATTAAAAATACGAACCTTTCTGTCTGAGTATGTTTGTTATTAATTTACATTATAATTGACTTGGAATAAACCATAGATTTTTACGTATAAAAATGTTAGCTAGGAGACCTTAATATTCCGGAAATATTCTGGTGAAAGTTATTAAACTTTTATTTGGTCTGGGTTTGACCTGACGGTCTTAAAGAGAAGCGAGATGTGCCTACAGCGAGATGTAGGTACATACATCTACAGTTGAATGATGAAAGCAATAAAATAACTAAAGAGCCCCTTTTTTTTTTTTTTTGGGATGGAAAATCATCAAATGACCTTCTCCCGCTGTGGGTGGAGCGGGAGGGTGTGTCAGACTTCTACTGACTAAAAACCATCCGTGTTCCTTCTTGAGCCTGTAACACCAGGGCCTAAAGAGGGTAAAGAGCCCCTGGGAAAGCTTATGTCTGAAACAGCTTTAATTATTACAATAGATTTGGAAATAAACATATGTGTCTTTCCATAATTGTATAATCACATCTTTGTAGTTTAATTGGGCGTTACTTATTTTTTTAAGTAGATAAGAATAATCTAGACGGTCTTGACAAGGCCAATCAAAAATATAACCCATGAAAACCGGGTATCTATAAATAAAAGTTTGTACTAAAAAATGCTCAGAAAACCACAAAAATCATTATTCTAAAATCAATATTATAAAGCCATACTAAAGAATTCCCACAATGATATTAAAGGTCATAAAAATATTTAAAAATATGAATTATGCATAAGGTTTTACCTTATCGATCATAGATTCATTAAAATTGTTCGATGTTAATATTTAAAATAATAAACAAATTAATTTATGTTTTTATGGCGGATAAGATTTCAAAACCAAACACTTAGCAGTTTATAATAATCTTGATTCATTTGCATAGATGATGCGAATAGATATTATGTCATTATATTTATAATTGATATACTATTAGAACCGCCTGTCTTCATCTGCTTGCTCCACAGGATCTAACCTCGATTCGCTTGGTAGCTATTTATGAAATATCTTACATTACGGGTTACGTTAATGGAGTTTTTGTAAGGATCCCTTATTCAAATCGATTATTAATATAGCTTATGTTACTCACAAAAATTCAGATATATATTAATGAAGATTATTATTAATCGATTCAATGTTTTGTTGCCTATTCAATGCTAACAAACAAACAATAAAATCATTTCGTCTCATAATATAATAGTATGATAAATAATTATAGTTTTCAAGGTTTTTGGACGTTACTATTTTAATCACAGCCTCAGTCAGCATTACGGTAATCGACTAATATAAGGAGCGACGGAAGGCGTATTGTACAAAAGGCGAGCTAAATGCTATGTCTTTTATTGTCTCTACTCTAGCATTGCAACTGCTTGACTATCAAATTCAAATAAATAAGTCCTAAGTAATAAAAATAAGTTTGATTAGATAAATATAGCAATGAAATTAAATAAATTGCGTAGGTAAAATCCATTCTTAGTTAAATATTATATTTATATTTCATCACATCTAAAAAAAGATAGCATCTAATAAATCGTGGGGATATATCTTAATTCATATCAATGAATAATTCATGTTGCGTCATAAGGAGTCTATTGTGTAAACAAAGCGCAGGTGCCATTGACATAGAAGCGTTTTGTCGCAGCTTGGTGGCCGCTATCTAGTAACTAAAAAGGTGTCGTTAGTAATGCGTTTTGAGACATCATAAAGATGTCACACGGCCGTTTCAAGATTGTAGCTATCGCGTAATAGGCCGGCGCCTGCGCAGTACCGATAGCCGGTTACTGCGTGTTTAGATCTCGTTTTTATTTTCTTGTACCTCTTATATTGTGAGATATTGTCACTAACAGAGCGAAAGATATAAATACTAAAAAACGGATAAATATACATATTTTGATTTACGACAATATTTGAAAAAATAGTTACATAGAATATTATTACATTAACGAACATTTTACACAGCGTCATTTAGCCTTAAACTAAGCTACGAAAGTGAATACACTAGACAACGCGACAAAAGTACATATTATTTATGTGTTTATAATATTTTACCTTAGTTAATACATAAAAATAGCATGACGTTACAGAAAGTACCAATTCATGATATATGAATATTTGTCTAGTATGGAAGTCGAACCCAATGCCTCAGTAACGATAAGCGGATTTGCTATCTTCATGCCGTATTATATAAATAAAGGGCTTGTATTTAACGTGTATATCAAAATTATTAAATTTCCAACCTAACCTATTCTTGTTGTGCATCACAAATACTCAATGAGCACCTATTTTCCACACCCTAATGTGGAAATTAGGTCTTTTAACATTCCTAATATCAGTAAAAATGATAGTAAAACGTCATATTAAAGATAAATATATAGAAAACGAATCTGGATTATTCCACCACTGTAAAGTAATTAATGTTTTTAACAAATTTAAAATTGCGTTCATTTCCGAGAAAAGCAGTAACCTAAGTAAACTTGTCGAGCGCACACGTAACAGCAACCTACGTAGCGTCTCATACTTGCCCAGATTTATACTCCCCTCTAAAAATAATGTATACGGGAAAAGAACGTGGGAATACTTGCTACCCTTAATTTTGAACAAGCTACCTAACGAACTAATGGCAAAGCTAAATAAAGGCAATGTCAAGGCCTTTAAAAAAATACTTAAAGAATATTATTTTAGCGCAAATAATTAATACCTACACTATAAACCTACACTCTACACGTTTACTATATACTACATACCTATATTATATTTACACTACATACAAAGCTAGTACATATACTGGCAACATATTAAACTTAGTTTAAGTGGCGACTCAACCTTAGCAAATAAACCGCTGTGCGGTTTCCGTTGAGGTTATATGAATGTACCCTTTTGTTTTTGTAATTTTTTTATATTATACCTACAATAAATAAATAAAAAAAAAAAGTATCCGTTTTTTAACATTTCCAAATAAAAAGTCATTTTAGGAAAATTTTGACTTTTTTCGGTCTTCAAAATATTATTCCTAATCTTTGGTCTTAATATTTTGTAAGACTTAAAATTCTCACATTTAGTTTATCTTCAAACTTAAAGAATACTTTGAAAATACTTGCATTTTTTTTAGCAAAGATGGGTTGAGATTTATCAAGTTAAGCATTTTACACGATTATTAGTAAGCATAATTATATTTCCTGAAATTTCTCACACCGCTAACTAGCCTTAATTTAAACGGAGCTTATACTATAGTACCTACCCATACCGATATTAAACGCATACCATAATACAAAATTTACCTTTTTTGTAATTACATACTACCTAGTAATATGTAGCAAAGATCCAAAGCATGTGTGAATTATAACTTGTAAAAATATATACTTACACCTATTTTATTTTTTTATACGTTATCAAAAATACAAAAAAAAGGTTTTATATAAAAAAATAAACATGCAGTCGGTACCCAGCTTTCTTATAATCACTTCATAAGTCACCAGTGCGCATTGTCTCCTTATCAAGTAATTTTTGATAGCCTACAGCCACTTAACACTGTCCGTTTCGATGGTCCCTTATTTATAGTAATGGTGATTCCTTAAAGAGCATTCCACTAATCAGAGTGCACTTACAAATGAATATGACGTGTACTAAAGTAATTGATAGAAGTGTGGTCATGAGATATTTGAATATCCAATTTATCTATTATTTTATTAAGGTGTAATTCAAAAGTAAATGTACTTACTTCTTGAAACAAATATTTTATGGGTTAAAAGGAATTGTCTACAGATATTATGTATGAAGTAATTACTCGAATTGATTAGCAACATATTAAATTTGCAAGTAAACAATTTTTATTAAAAAACAATAGACGATACAGAATCCTACCAGTGAACAAATTATTTTATATTGATATTAAATAAAGATTCTCTCTTTTCTAAGTATATATATGCATTTAGATCACATTGTCATGTAAAAATAAGCATTCATTATGAAGATTCTTTATCCCGCTTTATTTATGCTTGATTTGTCACTGTCATCGACAAGCGGAAATTTTAATTTGTTGTTAGCACCAGACTGTTTGTTTTTACTAGATAGATATTTTATATTTTTTATTTGTCACAAAATGTTAGGTAAGCAACTGAACGATGACGAGGAAGTGACAGAATATAACAGTTTCTGACTGTCGATTGTTTCTTGAGAAATGGGTGAATGGTCACCGAAACTTTTTGCGATCGTCAATTTTTGTTCACTTTTTGAAATAAAATGCTGTAGAATTGCACGGTCTAATTGTTTTGATAATAAATATGGATGGACAAATTATTAGATTAGCTTTACTCGTGGTTGCTTCAACTAATGGAATAGCTTCTTAAATTTAGTTATGAAATACAATTTATCCTTGATGACTTTTAACATTGTCACAATTCGTGAACATTGGTCAAATGTACCGATAATATTATTATAAATCTCTATATCTTTGATTGAGACTCAATTTCTCTGGAATTGTACACATCGGACATTTAAGACTAATAATTAATGTATCAAAGTAGTACTTACTCAACACATTCGATATATTACTGAATAAACTAAAAGTATCCAGAAAGTTCTAGCAATAATCGTAATTAGTGTAGTTACGCATATTCTAATTATGAAAAAACTGTATTAAACTTTAATAAACTTGGAGTGTTCAAAAATAAATATATCGATCATTCTCAAGTCTATTCTAAGAGAGTACTTACCGCGTCTTTTGACGTAGGTATTAGTAAATGTTTAATAGTAGCTTTATTTGTAATAATTTTATATTTACTTCATACTAACTAAGTACGTATTATAACTTGAGTCAGGTCTACTCAGGTAAGTATACAATGTTATTTATTCTAAAAAAATATCAAAAACAACACAAAAGGTTTTGACTATGTAAGAACATAAAGTAAATTCATATATGTAATTAAAATCAATCAATTGATATACACATATTAAACATGGTACCTAATTATGAATGAGCATAAATGATTTATGTAAAGAATCTGTGGCGCTTCATTCTCAAAATAATTACATGAAACGGTTCTTGCCATAGATTTAATATCGAGATCGTTGAAATTGACAAATCGGTCGATGTCTGACGAGCTCAAAGAAGTCGATTCAATTGCGATTGGAAACACACATCCGCCGGCTTAATATCGGAAACTAATAAATGTTGCGACGATTGGTTACGGTTAAATTTCTAATCTACAGCGAGTGACGGAGCAGAAACATGGAAACATTTGTAGTGCGGATTTTTTTCATTCAATTAAAACCTTTTATCTTCCTGATGATTTACGATCACAACACTCGAACACAATCCGATGTTCCGCGACATAGGAAAATGGAACTTTTTAATTGTAATCCACGGCCTTATTATAGATGTGTGATGTATGTGGTTCCGTTTCTGTTACTATGTCGTTCTTAAAGCATTGGATACAGAGGTCATAGTTGAGGTGGACAACTGTTACACGGCCAAGTCGATTGAGTTGGAGGTATGGAGTTTTTTCGGTCGTTCCAGTGTTTTTATATAATTGTTAATTTGTTTTTGTTTTGTTTATATTGAAAACTCAGCGATAACAATATCGATTGTTTGCGGCGGAAGTGGAAATTTGAACCCTGGCATGGCGAGGCGCGTGTCTCGACCGTGACGCGGCCCACAAATGTTCTATAGACCACGCTCCACGTTTGTTGTTTTATTTTTATAAGTAGACTGTAATTAAAGTATACTTTTCCCTGAGCTTTGGTTTTGATGTCACAGTCAGTGACTCTAGAGAATACGGAGATGGTAGTTGAATATAACACAGACACATTTACAGTGCGACCGCTAATTTGTTTCAATACGTTATGAGATGCTTTGTGCTATTTTTGCTCCCGTGATATTAATGAGAAAACGCAGGTACTGTTTCATTATTAAAACCGAATTTGCGATCAACAATTACTTCAATCTATAAAGGTCGTGGATATTCCACAAAACACCTGCTTTTTTGTTGCTAGTTTGAACTAATTAAGAATTGAACATGCTATTTTTATTGAGAAGAAGTGCACGTACCTACATACTCATTTAGTGGCACGGGGAGTTAAGACTGTCTAACTAAAACCTACCAAAACTCATCGATGCTTCGTTAACCGCTAACATTGCCCATGCGAGTTTTCTTTAGAACTGAACTGTAGATGCTATTTGACACTTGAAGCTACTATTTGTTGCATTAGGTATATGTAGTACGGTCTTCCCCCAAATAGACTGACTGACCAGGCGAGTGGTCTTTGAACACAAACAGTCGCTTTGGTACCGGTGGCAAACAGACAATGTAATTGTAGACTAAATAAATAGATATGTAAAGTTCACTGTAAAACATTTAGTTTACACTAGACACCACATTCTAACTGCTAATATCTGGCGCCTTGGCGAAATGAGCGGGAGCCAGGCGTGTCGAGCTTATCAGATCTCGTGTTCCCAGAACAGAGGACTCAGCCACCAAATATCATGACTGTCGTCTTACAAATGAGAAAATTTCGCTCTAATTATTTATGAATGTGTTATCGTCATATCTACGGAGCTCACGATCCAGCCCCGAGCGCACGACACGAGCAAAACCGCAATTAGCAAATGTGGCTTTCTTTGTTCTCTCTCGCACGTCCTGCCGCTGCGCGTCTATTAACCGCCTATATTTATTCGCGAGAAGAGCTGTCGATGTATCGTTAATAAACTCCATTACTTTCATTAAGGGCTATCTGCGAACAGTGGTCGTACGTATCGAGACGTCGGCCGTCATGCCATCGACACATAACAAAATTAAACGCGATGACGATATCGAAGCGCGCGCCTGCCGCCGCCGAGCGCTCCTCGCCGCTATCCAAGCGTTCACTTAATTGCAAAATGCGAATGGATGTCGATAATATATTTTAATCTCTGCGACCGGGACCGAGCGCGACATCATCCCGTGTAATCCTAAATCTTGTTATGGAAACGGTTCGAATACCTAGGCATCTATAATAAATTACGTTACAGATTATCGTATGATCCAATCGTAAATTAAGACAAGATACATAATTAAGGCGAATAAATAAAATGGTTGGCATTTCGACGGGAGCACGTTCGATTCTTCGAGCCGATATGCCGACCATTCTGAGCTATCGGTCTCTCTTAATAAAGTGTAGTTTGATTCGTTACATTTAATTGCGATTCAATCGCCAACAATATTGAGGAGCCGGGGCAGTGCGGAGGCGGGACGGGGCCTGAATGTCACGACAACATTTTTAATTACGTCCCAGATATCATCTAAGAGTTGCGTTCCTACTGTATGCGACACTTCGGGAAATTACAATTCAATAATTGCAAATGAGAGATCGAAAAATATTTTTAATTAATGGCAAGTTTAGTGGGTGCAGGCATGAAAGCGTTTTCTGGAAGGCGCGATATAGTCGGTGTATGGCGGCGGCGATGCTGCGCCTGCGACGAATGTCGAATATGATCCAGAGTTTATTTTGGTTACTCTAATGCGTGTTCTCTGTCGTCCGGAGGACAATTAAAAATACAAAAAGTGATGCGTTTGTTTCAGACGTTCATTGTCTTCGTTATTAATAAATTCATTTTACAGAGTCGACGTGTATTTTATTCGCTTTAAGTGGTTTCACATTGTTTTTATATTTATGTGTGGTTATTTTCGGCGGAGACATCATAATGCAGTTTGTGGGGGAAGATGTGAAACGGCTTACTCTTGCTCCATTAAGGATATTTGAAACTTTGTAAGTGCACTCATAAATTGGCTTCTGTTGGTAATAACATGTGCTCTAAGAATATCTATTGTCAAATAACAACCACAATGCTCTCATGTTTATTATTACTCAGATATTTTTCATTCCGATATATTTTATCGCAAGCAATTACAGGCTCTCGTGTTATGTACGTACCTACTCATACATTATTGGTGGGACTCAAAAGTAACTCCTTTTTCTACTAACAAATATCTTTAATACTCTATTCCTAAAGGACTTGAATGCAGATAGTATTTAGCAAAATATTCTATAAAAACCATAAACCCAAGAAAATTTTCTTCAAATACTTATTTCAGGTTGAATTATCACACTTCGCTTTCTTGTGGTGACGAGTATATTCACAATGGAAATTCTAACCGTACATTCATATGTATATTGGTATAAAATTTCATTTGTTTGTAGCGAAGAAAACGAATTATTTATTGTATTTATTAGGTATTTATTAAATAATAAATAATGCTTGCCTAACATGTCTTATAGAAATAAATAAAAACCTGTTAATGTGTATCAGGTATTATACCTTAATTGAAATTCAGAATAGACACTGGAATGACAAGTAAAAATTTTAAGGTCAAAATAGTTATCTAGACATGTGATTAAGTGCTAGATTTCAACTTATACTACTACTTTAAATATGCCACTTTAATAATTAGTGGGCACCCAGCAAGCTTGTAATTTAATTAAGTTTTTTTATATAACATGGTTTTTAATCAGCGTCCTACTTTTTGACAAAACGGTAAAGACTTGATTTCAGCAAAAATGGTTTATACAGAAATCATTTTTGCATAGCATTGTTACAAATATTGCTGTCATATCTGTTGTGCATAGTAGTTATGAGGCATTCCTCTGAGTTCAAAACTTGCCGTAGTGCGATTGGTGTTAAAAGTGGCGTTCTAATATTTAAGTAAGTTGCAACTTGCTGAAGTGGCATTTTACTCGTAGTTACAGTGACAACGCAATACGCACTCCTGACTAAAGCGCTTTCAACAAATCACGAAGAGTTAACAGGCATATTAATTGTGTTTCAGTTCACGGCTAATTCACAATCAAAACTCGCCGAATGTAACATAGTTTTGAATTAAACACATTTCAGGTACCGACGAGTAATACTAGTCTTAAATGATTCATTAGTAAACAGAATCATAGTCATAACGATATTTATAAAAACCTATTTTTACTATAACACCTACAATTTCTATACATATTTGACATGCAGTCAAGGCAAAAATACGAGTAGGTATACCCACGTATTTCTATCGCGATTCTTTTTTCAATTAGCTCTGGGCGTTCGCTGCGAGATTTTTCTAGCCAGTAACACCCAGAGACACGTCCCGCAGCTGCATTTACTTTATGACTCTGATATTCACCGTAGTGCTCTTAACTTTCATATGTCTTGGTTTTATAGCCGCGGCACGCGTTATGGCCTAATGTCACGTGATTTGAGACGCGTTTACGCGACTGGATAATGCCAGACTAAGTGCGTTTATGGTATAAAATGTTTGATTAAGCTGAAAAGGTTTTAAGTGTGTCTTGACCCATTGACATATTATTCATTTGATGTTCTAATAATATGACAAGACGAACGAGACGGTTACCTGACGGTAAATGATACGCCTGCCCATAAACCTTGTGAATTGATTGCTTGATGCGATTTGTCAATTTATTCTATACGAAAATGATGAAAACATGGCTAAGAGGCTCAAGTTTGATCAATAAAATAGAAATATATACTACTTTATTTACAAAAGTACTTACATCGCCCGACAGATCTTTTCGTTTCGAAGAACAATAACCACGTATTTTCTAAAAACTGAGCTCATATAAGTGCACAATTTTTTAAGAAGATAACTAAATTTTATAATTTTTTTGCATCAAACACAAACACAGAAATCAAGTTTACTTTTCCGATGTATATTTAACATTAAAAAAAAATTATATATATTACTCATAGGTGTTCCTATGACAGACCACTTGGATGAGACTATGACAGAATAAGAAGGCTATATATAAGTATTAAAAAATAAAATTATCATCATTATAAACCCAAGGACGTGCCCTACTGATCATAGGCTAAGATTTCCAATGTTTAATATATAATGAGGTTTAATTTGAGGAGGGTCTTTGTACGATATTTAACTGTTTATGATTGTAATAAATTGACGACCGGTATGGCGTGGTGGCGATAATACCTACCCGCTTTCCGCTCCTAAGGTCGTGGGTTCGATTCCCACAAAGGAAAAATCTTTGTGTGCATGAACATGAATATTTGTTCTGGTCTGGGTGTTTTCCTATGTATATTAAGGGTGTAGTTACAAAAAAAGAAAATAAGTATTTATATTTGTCCATAACACAAGTTCTTGATAATATTTATCTTGGACCTAAATAATTGGTATAATTGTCAGAAAATATTTATTTATGTATTATTATAATTAATGTCCCACCTGGATTAATGTACGTAAAAACTGCAAAGCGACCACGGCCACAAGTAAAAAGCATATCGCTCATGAATTTCCTGTCGACAAAAAAGATCCACAACGCAACAAAGTGTAACAAGATCCACTCCACTAATCCGACAAAAGCGAGCCTTGTTACCCTTCAAATTTATTTATAAGAAAACTCTCGGACAAGTCGTTAATACCTATAAAGTAGGGGCGAGAGAGGCGCGAGCGAGTTTATAACTCACGTACCGAACTTTACTCGCCGACACATAAAATAATAGGTGTAAAAACTTACACGGGAATGTACTCAGTGAGCCAGCGCGCGAGATGGACGGCCAGCTAGCAGCTTAGCTACATCATGTCTAGTCGCACTCTGGAAAGCTGGATGCGAATTTTGTGAAAATAATTGTGTCGGCTCTAGTTTGCTCTCATATATCACTATAATATTTTAGGGACCGAATGCTTGTATTTATAAACGGACGGTCTGCTGCAAAATAAAATTAAAATCACTCTTATTTGCTTATTTAACAGTGAGTCCTTGCATGTTAAATGTAGTAGATGCAATAAGTGTAGATTACAGAATGGGGCTCTTCAGGAAGGGCGTGAAACGGTTTTTAATGTGTCAGCAACGCGCTAGTGACGCTCCAGCGTCCATAGGCTGACCACTTTTTAATAAATCTTTTACATGTAACTCTTTTTACATGTAACTGTAATTATATATAATGTGACATTGTTGCTACATTTTATTTAAGGTTATTACCTATACCAACTGTTATAATATTGTTAATATCTACTGACATCATTTGATACATAATCAATAAATAAATAATAAGTTAATAACAGTAATTTAATAACAAAAAATAAAGCGAATAAACGGAATAATATTAACCACTCCCAGGCGTGCGTATAATAATAGGTACTTAAATAAATATATATATGTAGGTACACGCTTGACACTTGAGAATACTTGAGAATACTTGAGGATAAATACTTGAGAATTATACGGCGCCCTTCCTCCTCTCTCCTACACTATGCTGTGCCCGACAGGTTCCACAAATGTACCAAATTTTAATATTCACCACCTTATAAAACCATTGTGGAACGCAATAAAGTATTGAGTACTTTCCATCAGGTGAGCCGCATGCTTGACTGCCACCTAGAGGTATAGAAAAAAGTTACGATCACCGTTCGTTTTTAAAATTAAATCATAATTATATTGTAGGTCTGTTAACGTCTCTCTACTGAGCATGGGCTTCCTTATTAGCCGTGGTGAGAGTCTCAAAAATTTCACATAACATAAACATAAACCAAAATCTTTGTAATTTTGTATTTTTTTTCTGAACTGGTTATTAACCAAACACTTGACAAACAAGATGTCTGACTATGTCGATTCTACCGATTAATATTTCTATTCTTTCAGGGATGTTGGCTGACGTACACCAACGCGTGAATTTTTATATATTTTCTTTTGTTACACTACGAGATCACAGTTTAATTATTGTAACACATTGTACTTGTGAACATGTAGTTAAAACAGTTAACATTGTTCAGTATCTGTAAATGATGTTACAAAAACTCAATGCAGAAGTCCCTTTTAAGCAGGAAGGTATCTAAATACCGATTTTTTCAAAACTACTAATCAACACAATAGAACTTCGGAAAGGATAATATCTTGCATAAATCATGGTAATGCGCACCTTTCGAACATTTCGTATAGCCATTAATTCAGATATCACTGCGGAAACAAACGTCAGGTTTATACGGCCATCTGTGGTGCATGCGCGCACCGGTAATCGTTAACCCCGAGGTGATATAATTTTGAATATACATTTCCTTTATAATTATCATTCAAATAGTCTTTAAGCGGGGGTTGTAGAGTTTATTTTAATGTATGAGCTACAAGGAGATGTATGACACAATTTGAATTTGGTGGAGGAGCAGCGTGGTCGCCGCGGGCGCAGACACGTGCGCAAGCGCACCTTGCACTACATTCTATTGTGATCATAAAACATTGTATATATTATTTTTACTGGTCAGTCTGTTTTTTTCTTTTTAGTTGTTCTTGTTATATTTACTTTACTACTTAAGACCATAGAATTTTATTGGAAATGCAATAATAATAGTATAAAGTGCTAAGTGTCAAGTGTTCATACACTTGACACAGAGCCATTTAGACCCAAACTAAGCAGAATACCGAATAAACATATTCAAATACTTTCGTATAAAAAGTAGGTACATGGAAAGAAATAAACATGTTCACGGAGAGAACTGTCTAGTGTGGAGAAGAGTTTACCGCCTTCGGCGGTTATGTCTATGACATTAACACAAAAGAGATTTAAGTTCAGACATTTTTATATTAACTATAACAGTAATGTTAGGCAACGTATAATAATATATTAAAACATTGTAGGGAACAAACGTTTATAGGGAATATTGAACTAATGTATGAACTGTCGCTCAAACACAACACCCAGACATTATTTGTTTCTTGATGTAGCATTATAAATGTTTAAAAAACATCGAATGTTCCCCGAACAAAACAAATAAAATTTCTATGCAAAAACAAGCTTGCGTTAGTTCTAGGGTCGCATAAGGGGCATCATTTTTGCATGCGAACCTGTTATCCCCCAGTGACCGAGGTCAATCAAGCAACAAAATACCGACAATAAATTTCTTTTAATAAGACACAAATGTAAGTTTGTGTTCCTTTTTGAGTTGCAACCTAAGGAAATTTAAATAAAACACTTTTATCAGATTCGACAGGTGGAGGTGGGCTCGCTCCTTTTTTCGACGCTGTAGGTTACGGATTAGCCGGGAACTAATCGATTCCCAATACGGAAGGGGAAGCGTTGTTTTTATTGCTTTCCATAGTGGTATAGATATTTCTACTAGGTATGGCTTGTTGTCGTTAATTACAGATGGACAGAGAAGGCTACGGCTTACAGGTTTTTAAAAAAATCGAAATTAGGTACTTATTTTACCATTTAACTCTACTTGTGAGACACGTAAAAGTCAGTCAAGGAATTTTCTTCCTTTTTCCAGAGGTAGAACGTGTAAGTCAAAGTAAAAGTCAAAATCATTTATTCATGTTTGGCTTCATAGAGCTATTTTGAACATCCACTAAAAACATACACCACCACCTTTTGTAGTTTCAATATACATAAGACACTTGATAAACGTTAACTTAGTACAAAATTATTATATTAATAAGAATACTGTTTTAAGAATTTTTCTAATGAAAGAAATGCAACAAATAGTTTGACTGTTAAATTGTGCAATAAGAAATATGGCAAAAAGCTGATTCTAGTTGACATTATACCGGCATTACAAAGTAATCGAAGCCACCGCGCCTACATTAAGGTTCTATACTTTGTGAAACAACTTTAAAGCTGCATCAGTCATACATGTATGTAAAGACGATTATGAAATAAATGGCGGCGCTCAACTTTGTACAATTATAATTATTTCACAAGATGACGAACAAGAAGAAATGAATTAAAAGAACTTTTTTCTTTCTTTTAAATAATGGCTTCGTGCGTCTAGCACATTTAGCCAGTGTCAAGTAAGTGATATATTAATAATATATAATTCATAGTAAATGAGAATGAGTGGTGATAAAGATGATAAATCGAAGATGAAATACCCTCCCCTAAACCCCTTGAGCCCTCAGTAAAGATGTGGGTAGTGGGACTATACTGAGATCTCACATGGACTCATTGAGAGAAAATTTGAAAAGTGATGTTGCACTGTTTTGTTTGATTTACCAACACTCATGTATGTTCACAAACACTTAACGGTTAATAATCCACCGTTATTACTCACAAATGTTAGAAATATCTCAAATTTTAGAAAATAAAACAAAACTGCAATCATGATGCCAAGGTAATCCTCTATTATTATTTTTTAACAATCCATAGCATACGCAGTTAATCAATGTATTAGCGGTATGTTTTTTAATAATCAATCAACTTCATAAGCGTTAGCAACCATGTTTTTAATGATACAACGTTTCTTTATAATCGTAAGAATTAAATGACTTTCCACACATTAGCAATTGTGATTCAGCATTGCAATCATAAGAACTATGAGCGCTGGCGCCTCAATAACGCTACAGTCATGCTCGTATTAATTATTCATTAAGTCTTAATCAGGACAAAGCAGCCCACCCACGTCTGGCCACGATGCAAATGTCCAACATTTTCCCTACCATCAGTGGGGCCATCATCATACTAATTCGCCCAGCTCCGGCTACCAATAGCCTATGCGCAATAAATATTTAAGATTAATCTGATTGGGTACTAACAGCTCGTTAGAATACCAACGATCGTCAGAACTGTTTTCTAGTCGACAATTGGAGTCAGCTGTATTTGGTCTTAGAGTTGTTTGTACTTTATTCTCTAGAAATAATTTATTTTTAATCAAGTTTTAATTTCTTTGTTACTCATACTACAATAAATGGGTTGCATGTTTTTGGTTCTTTCAAGGTTAAGTAAATTTTGTATTTCGTGTGTCTACCAATTGAAATTATTCTAAAACAATATGGATGTGTTCTATAAAGTTTTAGTAGGTGTACAGAACGAACGAATTTCGAAGTATAATAATAAATAAATCTTCTCTTACAATCACACCAATTATTTAGTTCCAAGATAAGTATCACTAAGAACTTGTGTTATGGATACTAAAGAATGGATAAACATACTTAAATACTTTTTTTTTGTAAATACATATCTACTTAATATATATAGGAAAACACCCAGACGAGAACAAATATTCATGTTCATGCACACAAAGATTTGTCCTATGTGGGAATCGAACCCACGACCTCTGGAGTGGAGTGCAGGTATACTGACCTCCACGCCATATCGGTCGAAGTATGGTTTTAGCTCTCCGTGATTGTACACTACACTTATACACTACACAATTAAGCTTTGCTGACTGTTTGCTCCTGCTACATATTTTAAAAGCGAAAGATCACTCATGCACATCATCATCACGAAATTTTTTTTTCTCGTTGGAATCCCGGAGCGTACTTTCCCGTGAGTACCGTCCATAATGGCTAGCCTGATTTTAAAAGGACTTCTCAATAAAATCTTCTCAATATCTCAATAGATATAGCTAACTACAATTTATTATCCTGTGAGAAGGCGATTTAAAAAAAGTACCTATAGGTCACGCGGTCAGAGTTGCGGGCGGCCGTAGTATTCAAATTTATATTACAAAGAATAAAATGAAACGTCTCATTCATAAAACATTTAAAAAGTTCTCTATGTATATCATCTAGAAGAAAACTGAAAATCTCGCCTTACAAATTGTATATCTGAGATCGATAACTGACCGTAATGAAGAGGGCTCAGCATTTAAATACATTTGCATTTTAGAATGCGCTCAGTGCGGACGATGCCTCGGATCGAGTTAGGGCAATGTAAATCTATCGTATGTGAGGCTATTACTGGCTACTTCCAATCATCAGCGATGAGTACTGTTGCCATGTACTATCACTAGACACGATTAGATTTTTACCATATAATTACTATGAAATTAATGTAAAAAGCAGTTGGGAATTAATGAATTTCAGAATGGGATCATAGGTCAGGTTTATTTATGTGTTTATACATGTGTTTAAATAAAATAGCAGGCTGACTGATTGATCAACGCATTGTTTAAACTCGTGGCAGTTTAAATTTGAAAGAAGTGCCCGAAATAGGTACCAACAATTAGAATTAAGAAACTTAAATGGTTAAAGCCCAATTTTGATAAATTAAAAAGCTAAATTTATTTTCTTTGCATTTTGTTGCTTTTTAAAAAGCAATACCTGCTAAAAGTATAGTTGTAGGTACTTATACCATGTTACGACATAAGAACTTTATTAAATTATATTCACCATAAAAAAGTTCAGATGATTTAATATCAAATGTCACAACAAAGTACTATTGTAAGGCCAATGGAACAGTGTAATATAAAATCGTATTAAATCAACTTATCACACAGCGCACTGTGCCAAATCCTGTCAGAGCGCTCACAGTCGTAGCGAGTAGTTAGGGGAGTTACCATGCACATGACAAACCTACCCCCACAAGCAGACACAAAGTGCCACGCTGGAAGCTAGGTCGCCGATGCGCAGCTCGATAGCGGCACCAATTAATATGCAATGTCCTACCACTCGTAAACTAGTCACGAACATATGCCAATACGTTGGTGCAGTTAGGCAGAGGCTATTTGTATAATTCGGACGAATTGCCCGTTCTATTCGCCGCCATCTTGGAAATATTTCCCTCCGTCTTTTGTTTCTATTCAATTTACTATTAATGCGATAACGTCTGCAGGATAGTAATTTAATTACCCTTAGTAAGTTTAATTTATGAAGTTGTTCTAACTTCATCGGTATAACATAATCTTTAATGCCATTTTGGTAGGACATTACCTTAACGGACAATTTCATTTTCTGTTCACGACTTTCAATAAACAATGTTTGGCCGAGGTACATTACGAGCTGTATCAGATCCTATATACCTTTAGAGGCGGGAGCCCTAATAATTACATTAGTAGTGTTGTGCCGATAGAGTCCCAGCGGTATGGTAATGTGGTATCACGGATCGACACGTCGTCGCCGCGGCCTATCGCTGGCATCGAGGTCCGCGGGCGCCGCCGTACTTCTTTGCTGCACTCTTTGGCACAATGCACTAGTCCGTGAGTACGTGTCTAATACATTTTTTATAAAGCAGAGTTTTTATTATATTAATGTTTATTCGTAACAGTATTAAATGCGGTTCCAATTCTACTAATTTGTAAGTACATTTAGATTTTTATGAAAAAATCTAAATTAACATATTATAAAGATCTTGCTACCTGAAGTCATATCAAATAATAATTGTGGACTTACTGGAATTACATTTGTAGTCCCTTATTTCAATTATACTCTTGTCATATGTGTGCTTTAAAAAATTAATAACTGTTCTTTAAAAGTGGTGATAAATTAGTATATGGCAGTGAAGGTCTGCTTAGCTTGGAGTAGACTGCGCTGTGGTAGTTTCATGAATATCTAATGCTAGATACCACCAAGTATAGCATTGTAAACAATTAAAAACATGTGGTTTAAAAACAAAATCAATCAAGATATGCCTGTATAAATTGTTAGCTGCAAACTTGCACTAGCAGGCAGGCTGACGTTAAGCTCGCAACGCACAGCATAATAATTAGTCATTAGAAAGTAGGCAGGGGAGAGGGGGCGGGCGGTGGGGGCAGGGGGCGGAGCTCGTCTGTTTCAGCTTATCTGAAATTACATCTTTTATGGGCATCCGCGATTATTCCGCGCTGCAGCGACTTGTGGCGCGTTAGTGCCGCCTCGAAAACAACTCCACATTACCATTGGTGTTCAACATAATCCCCACTATTGGTTTTTATGAGATTTTATTCTAACAAGTGCTCTAATAACTTCTATTACATTTAACGACAGCCGCCGAGTTGGTTGTCTTATCTCTCGCAACTTGACAGTGTTTTGCTTCTGAATCATTTAAACTCCCTGTGAAAAGAGGAGATTTGACTGTAATATCGTTGTTTCTAACAAAAGCGCCTCTGTAACAACAGACAAACAATTCAGTGGAGCTACGTTGAATTCATAATCAAGTAATTTATGTGCACGGCGAATAAATTAGCCGCTCGAGTCCGCGCCGCCCATAACTTACCCCAATAAATTGCCTAAAGCGGGCCAACTTCATTTTATCTCCAAATACTAATAAGTGCTAGTATTACGTACTCGGCTAACTCACTTTTTTATTTCTGTTACATTTATTTTATCACCCAGTAAATTTCTAGAACGATATGAACGTTTTATGATGGAGTTACGCGATAAACTGCTGAGCTAACTACAGAATTGTCAGTAAGGAGCAAGTTACAGAATAACAGTTGAATGTCGATCTTACTGCCAATTTATATCAACTTTGTAAGTTTTCTACAAATTTACTCTTAACTAAGTATGAAATAATATAAATCATCGTTCATATCTTAAGACGATAAGTCAAAATTTCCTTAGCAAAGTCCTAAAATCGCGTAACTAGGCTCTGTAATTCTTGGCGAATTCACGTATCAGGTAGCACCTGCTTTGCATAAGGCGTCATGTCGAGGGCCCCACGTTTAAAGTGTAAATTTCGCGATTAAAGTATAAAATTGTACATAAAAGAGGTAAAACACGTTACGATAAGAATAATAAGTGAACTACATAATTTCTTGCATTGGGAAGGTCGATCCAAGGTGTCCTTAATTTTACATTTCATTAGAATTTCAATTTCTTTTTTAAGTTTTGATGACTGAATTTGGAATGTCGTAATTACTTATTAATAAATATCTTGTGTCATTCAACTGCATATTCAAAAATTCTTTATTTTGATAATACCTATACTAACTTAAAAACAATTCGTGATGTGGCAGTTGTCTTATCTCAGGTACGATTATAGATATTAATGTTTATGTTATATATAATTTGTCTTGCTTCAAACAAGTTATTTTTAATAAAGTATGCAATATATCGAAAATACATAAATGACCAGCTTGTACCATTGACAAAGTGAAAATGACAAGGTTCACTGCCGACTGCCCGACAAAAGACTGTTTTATCAAACACCTGACTGAGGCACATTTATTTTTAAAATTTAAATATACAACCTTAAAATTTGTCGAGCTAGCCAAAGAGGCGAATAGAACTACAATAAAATTACCATACGCCATAGCCGTGTCACGGCACAGGAAGTATAGTGTAATTTGTAAGCTTTGTGATTAATAAAGTGTACTAAGTGTGGCCCAAATAGGACAGATTAGCGGGCACTTTATCACTTCTATTCCGAGTTAACGTCGCGTGACGGATCTCGTTTGAAACTCATAAAGAGTCCAAAGCAAAATATACTCGTAGATAAAGCTTACTTTACGTCTCCAGCCCTTTTCCACTTGCAACTTTCGCCGACACGGACGACTTGAGTTTATCTAAGTTCGGCATTATTTCATAATTAGATTCTGAGTTTATAATCGGGTCAGCTGAGTTAGAATTCGCCTTTTGACAGCGAACTTTCCGAGTAAATGTTTGCTAAGAAGTTATGTCAATTTAGAATTATAAATAATTTGATGAGACCCTTTATCAAAATTATTTACTTTATTAAATGACTAAAGCTCGATTTTATTTAAATCGCATTTGTCATATCTTTTAATTTTGTACGTAAACAAAAAAAAGTACATTTTCTTTGTTTGACTTGTTATAAGTACGCTTATTGTTTATTGTCGAACACTATTTGGCTTTTAAATAAAAATCTTTTTTTTTTTAACTTAATAATTTAATAGTGTTTTTTTTCCGGATGTAAAATCATCAAATGACCGTCTTCCGCTGTTCGTGAAGCGAAAGGGTGTAACAGACTTGTACTAACTAAAAACCATCTAAAGCCAGCAATGATCCGGATGATGCGATGATGAAACTATATTCGATAATTGCTTTTGAAATGTAAATAAGGGCTTGTCGGCTAAACATATTTGTTCGACTTTTGAATAATTTGAAGTATCATATGCTCACTTATTATTTTTTATTAAATTAATAGTGGTAATAATAATAGTAAAAATTAAAATTAAACATAATTAACATTTGATAATATAATAAAATCTCTCGTAAATGTGAGCGGAAAAGATTATTTTCGTAGTCGACCTATAAAACTGTCAAATACCCAACTAAAGTGATAGTAACATCGCGTGTCGGACACAATGGAAAACTCTATACGTAGCTAACATTTAGACAGATTGATGGAATTGCCTCGGTCGTATACGTAGAACAAATGCTTATAAAATAGTCTTTATCAGATTTTACTGTGACCTTTTATTTGTTAATTAGCAATACAAATATAAGTGTGTATCTAAGTACGAAATGGAGGCGTGAACTCGTTTCTTTCGTATTTAAGTTTAAAAGGTGCTCGATTCTTTTTGACAATGAAATGTAATTTTTACTTTGCATATATAACGGTTATTTACGCATGAAGGAACTTAAAAGTAGCCATGTTACGTGGCGAGGAAAACATTTAGGAGCTTATTATAAAACGAGACCTGAAGTTAGACCAGGTTTAAAACTAGTGCTGTCACTGTCTTCATCTTATCAAATGAAAGTGATCCTTACCTTAGATCTCGTTTTGTAATAAGACCTTTATTATTTATGAAATGTTATTTTACTTCTAAAGTTTTGACGGTGCTAGAAGCCCGTGCTATGGATATTTAGTACCTACTATCTACATGTTTGATGATTTTTTTACATAATTAATATTCTTCCCTTCGGGGTCCTAATCGTTAGTAGGCTTAAGGTCAGCGGCGTTTTTCCACTCTTTAAGGTTGCTCCTATGACTTTGGTAAGGTTCCGTCCGTCACTGTAACACTGGAACTGGTCGGCGAAAAGAGTGCAGCAGTTGATAGTATTAGTATGATAGATAGTATTAGTCAATGCAGTTATAATTGTCAGGGCTCTCCAGGAAGTCGATAAAGATTTAGCCCGTTTCTTCACTAGCCCTTAATACAACCAATCGAATACCAACCAATTCCCAGTATAATTTTTAAGCGTCTATATCTTCTTCTGATATGAACTAGTAAAAACGTTAATAAACGTTAACTTCCCAACACCAATCTATTATTACCATATAAATATAATTTGTTATTTAGACAACGGGTATCGTCTTATCGTTGGGAATAATTCACGCTCCTGCTTTTATCCCCTTGCGAGCATTATAAAGGTGTTTGTTGGCATTAAGGCCGTTAGCATTTACATAACATTTTATGTCATTTGCTTATCGCTCAAATGACAAGTCTTGCGCATTATACAGGAATACATTTGACAAATTTTTAGTACGAGGAAGTGGTGTGAAGTACCCGCGCGAAAGCCAGGTGCTGCCTGGCACTGGCACAGTGCATCTTCTATAACAGTATCTTTGGTTTATAAAGCAATTGGTTGACTATAACCAGCTACTATGCCAGTAAACATATAGTTTATCATCATCAGCAGCCCAAGAAAATCCACTGCTGAATAAAGGCCTTACCCATAAATTTTCTGCGTGAACTATTGTAGGCGGCCTGCATTCATAGTGATCCTGCGGCCTTTAAGTATAAGATCGTCAGCCCACCTTTCGGAAGGATGTCCCATGTCACATTTTCTGTCGAACGCTCTTCATTCTAGGACTTTTCTTCACTAATGGTCGTAATTTCCACGTGTTATGTGCCCTGCTCACTAATAAAATATAGTACCCTTAGAGTTAAAATATACAATTAGTTTCAGCAGAAGAGGTACACTTTCATAAGCTTGCCTAAAACAGTTTTACTATTCGTTTTTCACACCTGGCGATGTCTACATGGTTTATATATTATAATATTTTTTAGTTTTATTTAAATAAGTTGAACAGATTGCAGTCAACCACAGAATGAACTGAATGACTTTGATTTTCGGTAAAGCATGATTGCCTTATATCGTCTTATTACTGGTTCGAAACCAAAGAAAATTATAAGAACAATAGTAATAATGTGTATTCTATTCCTTTCTTCAACAGATTATGAAACATACAACGACATTCAGCCCTATGCTTAACAACTGGTGGAATGATATTTGGTCTACCGAATGAAAAACAGTTATTTGCAGACACTTTAAGCATTATAGCAACGTATTACACGATTACTATCGACCCTGAAAAAATATGTTGTTTTCCTAATCGATATTCAGAAACAAACGAAATCTTTTGTTTTCTGTCCCTTTAAGCAAAATTTTGGCAAAAAGGAACAATGTACATTTTTTGACCATAACATTGTGGGATTATGAGGTGCCGATCCTTAACCTGTACTGTGGCATCTTCGTGGCACAGTCATGGCGTCGTGCTGCGTTGAAATTTGAATAATCGCGCCTTGCTCAAAGCGGGTATTATATGATAATAATTTCACGCCCGAGCTCCCCCGCCCTTCACCCCTCAACGTGCTATCGCCCGCCAGGAATGTGTGAAAAAATTTGTCTGTGCCATAGATAATAAACGACTATTTATTAGCAGGACACAGACAAATTTAGTTTTTTGTTATCGCGACTAAGGAATGCTTGTCTATTGTTTTAACTATACTTACTTTGTAATCTATGATATTATTTTTACCTTTGTATATTATTGGGGGTTTGGTTTTGCCCGTAACCAAACCGAAAATTGTTATAATACATATTGCTGCATTTATTAATGCATAAAAAAGGTATTACATAGTTAATAACAAATAAAAATAAATTTTGCTCTATACCTAACACTTTTTATCAGTAGTTTTTTTTACTTTTTTATAAATCTTTTATCATATGTGATGTTTTTAAAAAACTTTACTGAAATTTGTTATGGACACAGATGACTGGTTTTAATAATGATGTTTCAGTTTAAAACCTTTTTTTACTGCCTGGTAGTATATTTATTAAATGTCTGAGATGTTTAGTTCTAATATTGTTTTGTTTCATATAAAATTTCAGATATTTACTTTCTAAGCATCTTTCTTATTACTTTTTGATTATTAGCGTAAAGTCAATATATTCTTAGTAGCTTTGCAAAAGTATTATCATACTAGTAATAGTATACACGCAACAGATTTTAATTATTTTACGCGAAAACTACTGAATCAATTTTAATGATAATTTACAATAATATAACTTATGTATCAGACAGGCTGTATTTAATGAATATAATACTAATCGTGTGTAATCCTTATATTACCTAACTAGTAAGATTATCATACGTTTAGACTAAACCACAAATAAAAAATATAAAACACTTGTAATTATTTATACAGTGGGATATGTTATGATGATGAACAATATTTTTAGGCAAGTTTTTAAATGGTAGCCAGAAAAATATTTTTCTTTACGATAGGTGTAAGCACAGACCCAGTAGCAATCCGGCATTGACTTTATAGAACTCGGAAGAACTGCCCTTTCAGAACGTCTACATGAGAAGGTTTGTAAAAACTTCCAATTGGATCAAACATTGAACAATCTAACACATACAGCGATAATTGATACCAACAGATAACGGTTCATATAAATATTATTAAAGAAAATGATTCAAATGTTGTTATTGTATGCCAACTTATGTCGAAATCGAATGCATTTATTACACGGTAACCTTCGATAGCTCCCCATCATTCCTTAATTAATTGATACTACAAACGTTGAAATCGGTGAAGCGTGAAAACAGTCACGTGGCCGATACGAAGGGGAATATTATCGGCGAGAAAAACTTGTGTGAAGTCACTTTTTATACCATTACTTGCTATGGTTTATATCATCGAGCATACCTTGACGGGACTAAGGTTCAAATTGCAGTTGATATCATAGGAAGGGCAAGTCTGTTCTTTTGAATCTTCGATCTCTTTGTATCAATGAGTAGCGCTTCTTTTGTTTTATAAAGATTGTGTTGTATGTGAATTGAAAAGTTGAAAAGTTCAATGTCAACTGATTCTAAACCGGGTAAACAGGGTATGACTGCCTTTTGTGGCAGTTATTAAGTACGTACCTATGCAAGTTCAACAAACAATTAAACATAGTACTTTGTGCAGATGCTACTATAGTCCATAAACAAGACTCGGGTGAAAGGTTTGTTCTCATTTATTTATGTTAATGTACCAAAAGAATAGATGGTATATACAACTGATGGTAAACATTCTAAAATAAATCAATTACTATCAGACATTTGATTCAGGAACTTTGAAGTTGGATTACAGAGGTTTTAAATCAATGCATACTCTGTTTAAAATTTTCCACCATTAATCATACATCTATTTAATCATGCATGCATACCGATCAATTGATAATAAATCAAGTAAATAATGTAAAACAGACATGAGCGAGTATAATTTGCATTGATCTTTGTGATGATATAGGAATAATTACTATGTCTTCAATACAGAAAAAGATCTGACAAAAAAAGGTTAATGCACAAAAAGCGCTAGTTCACGCAAGCTTCATCCATATATTTTTTTTATTTACAGAAAAAATCTGCAGTAATACAAAAGTCGTAAGATTCGACGAAGAGAAATCCTACTGTTGGGAGGTAACAGCGTATTCCACGATACTGGCTTGAACTTGTTGACTTGGCTTGGCTGCTTGATCACCATCCTGTCACCAGAATAATGATTATTTGCAAATAACCCCAATATAATTATTTAAGCCATATGCCACTGGTGCAGCATCAGATTATGACATGCATTTCTGCGTACACTACACAATGCGCCTTATTTACTATGGTTTCAGTGCCGCCTACTACATTTATAATTTGGTTTTGCTACTGAATTAAAATCTTATAGTTTCATATACCGGACGGTCGTCTACTACATCATAGATTAAATCAGAAATTATAAGTTATTTTTAATTTTACAAGATCTGCTCTATGAAGCTCTAATGAACATTAACTTAAAGACTAAAGCGACTATTCACTGCGAGCAGAAGCTTGATCGTAGAAGAATCAGGCGAAAAACTCTGGAAGAGGAGTCCGACTTTATTACCCGAAAAAGAAACTAGAAGTCTGTTAACACGGTGTATCTAGTAGTAGTAGGCTAGTAATTTTTTCCTAAAGATAAATATGGGACTTAATATAGTAAAAAATCGACTGATACAGTTGTTAAGTGTACCAGAATAAACAGAAGTGTAAAAGCACCAAAAAAGCTCAAGGGGTATAAAGAGCTTACACTGCATGCCAAAGAACTATACTCAAGTCAGTGAAAAAAATTTCAAAACATGATAAATATTCTTTAAAGATTACAATCGAAGAATATTTTACTTCAGTAAGGTGACGAGTGGCTCGTACGCAATTAATTCAGGTAGATTTACCTTAAACACTTCAATTAGTAATTCATAACATTGTTGTTTTTAGATCTCGTATCGTGTGTTAAGTGACGCCTGTAAATATTAATTTGTTCATAAACTTACACATCGTTGAGTGAGCATGGGGGCTTAATCGGAGTGTCGGCGAAAACAATTTTATTGCCTGACGATAAAAGTGGTATTCGAAATAAAGAAAAGTTGTTAGACTTCGTAATAATTATGATGCCATGAGTAGATACGCAAAGCCAATATTATGAAGTATAATTAGATGTGGCGTAAATTATTTTACTTGTTTGAGAATGAACACTGAATTTTAAAAGCATTGTTTTGAAAGTTTTCATAGAATTTATTAACAGCAATTAGCATATGTTTATACATTGGCATTTTAACATTTTTGTTGACAAGTTTATTAGAGGTAAACGACGTATACTTGAATTACACTAATATTTATTATTCTTATTCCACAAAAACTTTACTATTTTATTAGGCACAGTCCCAGAACAGTAATTATAATACAAATGACAATAAATTTACATAAACTCTGTGAGAATTAATAGTATGTTGATGATAATATTAATCTTTTGAAGTAGCAGAAATCTTTTCGTTTTTACAGTAAAAGAGATATGCAGGAAGTGCTGAATGTAAAAACGAAGTAGGTACGAGTGGGTACTTTTTCTTTAAATTTATTCAATTGATTTGAATGGTACACGTGTAAGTGAGATTAAAAATAGTATTAGTAGTAGTAAATATTTAATCATGCGTTTTCTGGGAAAGATATAGCTTCAACATATGACACATACCCAGATGAAATTAGTTATAGAAATGCGCATGATAAAAAAATAGAAATGTCCTGTTCAATTTTGTGAAAAAGCATAACTCATTAGATGATAAAAAGTTAAAATTACAAAAAAATGCTCCAAATGTTAAGCCACCTAAATTGACCTCATTAGAATACAATGAAATAAATAAATAATTAAATTATTCATCCACATAATCACCGACAATTTTACGCTCCGTAGACGTACCAATTTAATTTGATAAATGTTAATAATGTCACGCGATAAAACAAGATTGCTCAATAATTTATATACTTCCTTTTATAATGATAATGGTTACTCTTTGTGGTACTAATATACATTTAAAAAGTATGGGTATGAACCTATAATTAACTACAAACTTCATGCACCAGTAAATGTAGACATTAATTTCCACACTAGTTTATCTATTTGGGCGCGCAGCCCGCCTTTATCTGTCATCGTTTCCAACATTGTCTAATATCGAACAAGTTTATAATAATAAAAGGTTAGTTTTAACATCAGTTTCATGTTCTAAGCAATAAGATTCGTTTTACGATGCTGGTAAAATACCATATAAGACATTGTTTTAATCAGATGCGTTTGAAGGAGAATACGTACTCGAAATTATTTTAATATGCAAATAAGAAAATGTGAAGTAGAATTGTGTTTCGACTATGTTGGTAAAGTTGGTTACGCAGACGTATTCTTTAAATTAATGGCAGTGCGAGATTAGAGCAGTCTAACTGCTTACATGGAGGCGCTTACACGGCTGTGGTGGGCCGTTTGTTCGTAGGAACAGACAAATGAAAGCACATAATTACTAGGCCGTTCTGAATGCAACGAGGTTTAGAATTTACATGAGCGCGTTAACAAGTACGCGTGGAGCATTATGACTTTGATATTTAAATAATCCACAACAGGATATGGGCGGGACTGTTAGATGGATTCTGGTGAATGAGACATTTTGGATGTTTTAGTAGGCGTCGTTTGTGGAAATGTTTTAAACAACAATGTAGAAGATATTCTAATATATGCAGATGCTTAGTCGTTGCAATCAATTGTGTTCTGTGTTTATTGCTTCTATTTGTTATGCCTGAAACACACGGTATCCTGTAATCACTAATTGGAGAAAGAAAATACTTTTATACAATAAAATTATATTATAAAAATTGTCACATATCATGAGATCAGTATGTACGTCTAAGGAGGTAGCCATGTGCCTATTGAATACATCGATAAATAACTCAAGATATAATGTTTAAAATCCTTCAAAAAACTTAGAAAAATAAGCGTCGTATCAAACACAAAACATGATACATTGTTATTATAATAAAGTGGTTTGTTTTCACCGGTGATCCCAATTAGAGCAGGGGCAGTAGGGCGGCACGGCAGCCCGCGAATATGACGTGATGGATTCACTCCACCTCTGCTTTGCATACAATGGAAAAAATGTAGAAAAAAGCGGATAGCGGACACGTTTATAGAAACGCTAATTAAAACCGCTATGCTTCGTTTTATGTCGTTTTGTAACGATTTCACGATGCCACTTAGATTTATAATCTGAGAATTTGTTAATATCTATGTTGTTACAGTTTGATGCGTGCTCAAGTAGCAGTAAGTTATATTGAGTTGTGTTGTAATATGTTCTCTTGTTTATTGACTCTGTTAGCTGAGTGGGGGTGTCAGTTTTAATTTATAAGTTAATTGTGTTTTTTTTAGACCAACCATGTTTTTATTTTAAAGTAACTGCTTTTGTTTAAAAAGATATAGATAGTTTATGCAAAAAGTATTTGTTAGAGAAATTTTGTGTCGTAAAACTTCTGGTGTAAAACTTATTTAATAGAAAAACATAGAAAACCCCCAGCCCGGAACAAATATTTATATTTATGCACACAAAGATTGGTCCCGTGTGGGAATCGACGACCTCGGAGCGGACTGCGGATATACTTGCCACCACGCCATATCGGTCGTTATTATTAATACAGTCATATTATATATCTATGTTATAATAAACACTAATATTTATCCAATTTAAGTATAGAAGCCACGACAGTAAATCAGCATCTCACCTTCCGAGTGATTGTAGTTTCTCAACCCAAACCATGCTCCACGTAATATCCATTGCTGCAGATAATGCAGTATCTACGTATGACTGAGCACAGGACAACATTCATATAAAAATGAATTTACCATTGCCTAGCAAAGAAGAAGAAGAATAAAAGGCAAAGACCTGTAAATGTTTAGTAGACAGATACATATTTGCAAAATTATCCCTTTTCTACAGGAACAAAATTTGTGAGATTTAAAAAAAAAGAAGCGTTAGAGTTAGTATGCAAGCATAGTGTATAGCAGAAAATAAAAGTTAATCTTGAAACTCTATCTAAATTGGATTCTCATGTGGCTTTTTGAAATACAGAAGAGACAGTTACTGTTAAAAGTCACTGAAATAATAATTATGTAAAGCTTTTAAAGATAAAGCGGCTTATTACAAAACAAGATCTACAGTGGTTTACCAGGTTTAAAAGGAGTGCTGTGACATTTTATCAAATAAAAGTGACAGCACTAGTTTAAACCTAGTTTAACTTAAGATCTTGTTTTGTAATAAGCCCCGAATAGTTCCACATACTTTTTATGAGTAATGTGCTCATCAGATATGACTACATACTTGACTTAAAGCAATTAAAATTCGAAATTAAATGTGTCGAAAGATAGATGACTTACCGTAATATCTTGCTGGTAATATCTGTTTGGAATGTAATTGCTTATTTTTTCTCGTTATTGCAAAACGTTTCAACACTTTTTTGCTCTTGCTTTCGATGTGATTCCATTCCTTAAATGGTAAATATCTCTAATATTGTTGAAATAAATAGCCGTGTTCCGATAGTGGCGAGTTAACGTTTTTCTAGACACAAATCGCATCGTAATTATAGCGAGGGCCGATTAACATCTGCTGAGCGCACAGGGCGATGTGGACTGAGTAAATCAATGATCAGAAGGAATTTTATTAGATTAAAATTAAAACATTTGAGTACTTCTTTTTTTAAAGTCTCTTGTTTGTATGTACGAAGTTCGATGGGTCAGCTTGTTTAATATATAAATAGGTACATTGCATTGTATTTATGTTCGTTAACGCTTTAAAAGATTTTGATTAACATACACGTCTTTTGAATTTTATTATATTTAAAAAGTATGTGAACCTTGTGATTTTTCACACATTATTGTTTAGCTTATTCTGGCACAGGGTCCATAGTATATCGTCGAGGTTTGAAATTGAATTAGAGACGCGACAATATAGAGAAGATACGCTTCATTATAAGTCTGAACGTCATAGATAAAGACGGCGTATACTTTTTATCTCAATATACATTGCCAGTTATAAATCTTTATTTTTTGTTCATATTCTCGTAGTGTGTGGAAACTAGTGAAAAGTTTGAAAGCAATAAAATTTAAACATTGAAAGAAAATTGAAATTAAAGGAAAAATAAATAAATTGCATGAATAGTAATTTACGTTGCCTTGTTTTGGCCCTCATGCGATTTCCATATTTTTGTTCACTGAGATTAGCAAAGATAAATAATTATGTTTTAATAAACTTCACTTTATGAATTGGCCATACACAATATGTACATTCATTTTCGTAATTAAAACGGAAACTATAGTCACCTGGCACTGTATAATGTTGCGCAACGTAAGAGCCTGCCTAGGGTCCCTATCGGATCGCCAAATTTTTTGTACGCCTAATTTGTAATGGCACCCAAACGAAAAGCCTAAAATTTTTTCGCCTAATTTCACTCTTCAGAATCGTGTTTGCCCTAATTTCACTTCGCCTAACTTTTTATCGCCACATTGTCATTTACCAAATGCGTTATTTGGCAGAACAATTCGTAATCCCTAAAGTTTACAATTCTTAAATATTAATTCGCACAAAATTAAAAATCATAGAGTACAAAACATGATGATGCAGCATAACATGCAGCATGCATGTAGGCATGCAGCATGCGTGTAGGCATGCAGCGTGCATGCAAACATGCAGCATACAAGCAGGCATGCATCATGCATGCAGACATGCAGCATGCTTGCAGTCATGCAGCATATAAGCGTGCAAGCAGGCATGCAGCATGCAAGCAGGCATGCAGCATGCATAGTTTCCGTCATGGCTTCGGCGCTGCGGGGCTCCGGCGGTCCCACGCGAGATGCTCACCACCGCGGCTTCGCCTTGCTGGCGATCAGCCCCGGCGGCGAGCCCAACCCACCTGCTCCTTAGCTCGCGGGCCGCCTCGCCCCTCCGCGCCTACGCGGGCTTATATTGCACTCTAGGGTAGGGCAGACAAGACTACGCGGAGTCGGGTTTGCAGCGATTCGCTTCTGTCAATTTATTTTCTCAATAAAATTCTATGCTTTTATTCCAATACATTATTGGCACATTTCATTATAGATATGCTAAAATTAGAGCTTTTATAAATTTGCGAAATAATCGTTATGCCAAAATAAAGTTATGCCAATATACTTTAGGCTATTTTACATTAGACATTCTAAAATTAGGCCTTTCAATTCTTAGGCCAAACTATAATGGTGGCAAAACAATTTTTAGGCTAAACAATAATTGTACGTTTTAAGTTTAGGCCAAAACGGTTTGGCCAAGCCATATTAGGACAAACAATATTAGGCGAACCAAAGCGCCTGCCTAGCGCTGCTTTTCCACCAGTGCTTTATATAGATTTCATTTAATCATATTATAATCTAAAAAGAACAGCCTGTGTATATTGATTACAAGGGTTCGATCATTGTAAGTAATTACACTTAACTGACGGATGCTCTCAAAGCAACCTCTGTTTGCGGAGCATAATTTTCTCATGATTCGATGGGAAATCAAACCCGGCTTGGTCGGGGCTTCATTAACCATTCACGGTGACGTGTACCGATCCAAACATACAATTTTATTTCAGACGCATATGTCCGCTAAGATTGTTTAATCATTTTAAATGTTTCTTTATCCTTGAATAAGATGCGTCGAGATATAATAGAATAAAAAGTTTAAAGTAGATTTGATTAGGTTATAAGTAAAATTTTGCTACATTTAATGACAGGCTGGTGCCTTCTATTTCTTTCGTATAGGATCATAGCAAAACCAAATGGAAAGCACCATATGGTCTTTTTCAGGGTACAAAATATCGCTATACCAAAATTCATAAAGATTCTTGTAATAGCTTAGGCGTTGTTTCATAATAAGCTTGCTTTCGCATGTTAACAGTGCAGGGCAATGGCCCTGATATTTTTACTTATAATGCTAAGTAAGGAAACATTAAAAGTATCTAGTAAACAAACTTTTTAACGTTGTTTTAGTACTTGATTAAAAATCTAATATCCTATCAAGTAACTTCTTCTAGATGCCAATAGCTTCGCATTTATATTTCAAATTATGAAGTATTTATAAATCATTGCAACATGAAATAGTTGAAATGTAACAGTGCAACAAAAAAGGCCAATTTTCCCTCTCGGCGGTTATCAAAGTAACATAACAGCACATAATAGATAGAAGAGCAATCCCAAGAACGTCTCCCAATCACGTCGGATGCTGAATGGTAATGGGTAGGTGCTGGTGTGTGAACGGCGGCTTCGCGGCTCTGGCAAAAACCCATGTCGCTGACAGAACGATTATAATATATTAGTTGGGGTTTAATTGCGGCGATATAATTAAGGCGGTGAACGCGCATACGTGACGATATCCCGTCGGCCGCCGTGGATATTAAGAGGAATAACTCTGCCGATCGGATGTCGGGCCTAATGGCAGGCGGCCGCGATCGAAGTGTCATTAGGAAGTCGTAAGCGGCGCGCCCTTAAGCGAACACATCGCAAATTAATCTTCATAATTACGTCTAACCGGCCACTACATTAGCGATGACGTACACTTTTTGTCAGAACATTATCAGTCTTAGCCCCACCCCTTGTATGGTAAATCGCGATATTTTTTTAAAATTTGCGACCACCATAAGCTCAGTTCATTTATACATTCGGCTCGATCGCTGCGGGTAGGCTGCAATATTAGTATACAGTAAAGTCTTTTGTGCGAAAAAATATTGCTAATGACTCCATAATATCGTCTAATCGTCGCGTTTCGAGTTGATTATATGGATGTGATCCAAATTCATATTTAAATATAAACTTTTTTTTTTTTTAAATTTTAAGAAGTTGAATTAAATTTAAACTAATTATTTGCACATTCATTAATCACGGTAGGTATCGATTTTCTTTTAAAGATTCCATCTGTAAGGCTCGCACGTCTTGATGTCAAGAGGTCGGGAGGAAAATAATAATAATAATCCTTTATTGCACAAAAATAATTTTAAATATTACATGAGGTATATAAAATAACATGTACAAAGGTAAAGAAAACATAAATGGTGGATCGTAAGCCATTGAAATAGGGATACTGTTATTCTCTAATTATACTTCAACACCACGACAATTTCGTCTTGTGAGAAATACATCAACATTCTAGACTATAGAGCTAGACAAACTACTCATATGTAAAAAAAAAATACATAACACGTTGCAAGCTTTGTTTACTACTTTTAGTGATTTCTTACTTATAATAAACTTGCACTGTTAAAAAAATACCTGCTCGGATAAAATTATGAATAACTTCGATAGGGCGGCACCTCATTGCCGCGCGACATACCTCCAGATAAGGGAAAAGCGTCGCCCGCTTATAAATGAGTCTTTATTAAACGTGAAAGGAACGACGTCGGCTAATGGGCCGATCATGCGCTCCCATTAAAGATTATTTAATATTCAAAAGAGGCCGACTATAAATCACGATCGCCCGCCATGCTTCTTCGACTACACTCTGCACTTTTGGCCAGACGCATTCGGAACTCATTTTATAAACGCGCATTATCGGAATTAATTCCATACGCCGCCGCCGAGCACACTGGTGATCGTACATGGCTCTTATTGCTACTGGATTCGCTTAAATGGTTCTAGATGCTGTTATGAGCGTTAAAGTGTCGCAAATTGGCGTTTGGCGACAACTAGTATCTACAGACTTATACCAGTTGGTCGGCCGGCCGTGTGGGGCCGCGATAACCATCAGAATATCTCACGGAATGCCTCTAATCGTATATGGTAGCGTACAATGCCATAACACTTGTTCGATCTGATGTTAACATCGATAACGCGACTCGAGCTTTGGCGGGCCGATTATTAACTTTCAACAGCCCATTCTCGCCTGCATTCGTTACCCTGAGCGGTTTTTTCCTACGAAACGCTTCAAAGAATACAACGACCAGAAAACTCCGTAATGGATGTCCTAAATTTTCTTTTATCTGACAGGCGCGTCGGTCTCGTTCTATCGATTTTAGTATTTAAAGATTGATCCTTTCAACCAATTCAACATACAAAGATTTAAGCACAAAGGGAATCTTCTCCGAAAACAATGGCTTTGACCTCCAGAGAGTCTGATCTTCGTCAGGCGTGTTTCTAATGTTTATATTTATAAAACAGGAACGTGAAACTAACATGTCTTTATTATTCTGACAATAACCATTCCCACTATTCCGAGGGCATGGAAAGCTTTATATGACATGACCCTATCTCATAAACTTATACCTGTCGGTCGGTGCGATTTTTTCGGTGAACAAATGGCAAAACAATAATTCGTACCCTTACGAGACTGACCTAATAACAATAAAATAGAAAGGCGATCACGGCCGGAGCGGCGACTGGTTCAATCAGCGAGTCAGATTTATTTTTATGAAAATTGGCATAAAGTCGGCGGGTCAGCGGGGGCACAGTGGCCCCGCGAGACTTCACGCCCGCCCGTTTACTGCATATCGTTTCCTCCGGTCCCGGCCGCCTCTTGGAAATATTGCCAGTGGTCATAATTTTTTATATGCAGCGATGACATTGCAGAAAGTGGTGGGTGTTTCGGTGATTCCATAGAGTTGATGCTTTTTGTAGGATAGGTCAGTATGGCATTATGAAGTTTACAGAACAATTATTTAAAAAAAATCATCGATTTATGATAGATACGACATCGACGTCCAGATGTTTCTAAAAAGAGCGTCTTAACATTTTTTCCTATTGACTTCCTAAATGGTGAAAAACCTAAGTTCTCATATGAAGACTACAGGGGAATAATGAGGAATGTCAATCAGAGACAAATTTGCATAAATGAAAAATTAATTTTGAAAAGTCTGTAAATTCTTATTATTTTACCCTAGTTTTTAATTTGCACATTATAAATAACTGTTAACTAATATATTTTAACATTGCACTGATACAAATTTTAAGGTAAGCACAAAAATTGAAATATTCAACAAAAATAACTTAAAGAGTAATATGTAAAAAGCAATAACAATGAATGTCAGTGACATTCATTGTTAATGCTTTTTACTGTACATTGTAACTTACTAGATATTTTTAACATAATAATAACAGTATATTAGTTTTACTGACTGTTCTTATTGCACATGAGGTAGATTACTATAAAATTGTTTGGCCTTTGTTTTGGATTTAAGATGTGCTTTTATATCATTGATTATATCAGTTTTCAATCTGTTAGGTCGATTATCATGCCTTCCCCTTTTGTCTACTGGTGCTGTGCCAGAAAATTTTAAGTTACTTTGAAGATATTGTACTTTTGCTTTGGTTATTCCAAAAATACTAACAAAAGCTTGAAAACAGATAGGAATTTCATTACAACCTTGTTCTCTGATCACTCTCACTACATAATAATATGAACTGTCGTGTCCTCTTACCTCTGTACCTTCTTGACATCGACGATTTTTGTTTTTTTTCGCACGGACCCTCATGATTATTGCCAGTTACAAACAAACATTTTAACCGTGATAGACCATGACAACGACGTTTGTTGCTTTAGATAATTTGTAAGAGCATAGGTACCCAAAAATGCCACTAGATGGCATTATTAGCTTAATTCAGGATTTTTACTGACATTCCTTGTTTTTCCCCTGTAGTCTTCATATATATTATGAATTTTGGAATTTTAAATGAACATTCAATGTGACAAAAATATATAATTCGGCATTCGTCAAAAAATTAATAATTAAGACTAAGCTTTTGAACGGTAATTCACAGAAAAACTACGAAATAAGTTTTAACTTAACTTGAATTCCGACTTACTTTTTGCTTGTAATATGCTTATTATACAGTAAATAAAGTAAGTACATAAAAATTAAAGTGATTAAATCACTCCTTTCTAATAAAAAACAACTTTTATTACAACATTGTCACACTATTGAGGTATTTGTCACACCGATGTCTGCCCTGTGTGATGTCCAGGGCCAGTCGGCGGCGTTGTGTTGATGTGTCAAGCGGGTGTCGAACTCGTAAAGCCGTTTTCTCTATTATCGTCCACTCGTTTCTTTTCGCCCTTACCTCGGGAGTCGGGACCTTTAGGCGATTTCAACAGCCATCATTTCTAATTTTAGAATAATTTTCACGGTTCAGATCAACATCAAAAGAAGCGAAATTAAATCAGTACGGTTTTAACTATGCAGTATTATTTATAAATTATATTTTGGATCACTTCGAAAAATTATGTTCGTAAATAGCATTATTTAACAAGAACCTTAATATTTATTTTTATACTTATTTAAATAAATAGGTTTCAAATGAGATTTAGTAGCGGCAGCAACCGATTGCGCCTGACTTTGTATCCTATAAAACCTACCTAGCTTATGCATTTCTCCAGGGTGTTGTCTGTCTCAATAAATTATAATTAGTTTAGCGATGAAAACTCAACAAGACAAACATATTTCTATTTTGAAAATTTTACATTTTAAATTTACGGAGGACGCTTGGGTGGCTACAGTCACATCAGAGAATACAACCTGAATCAATCTATTTCCTCTATCTTTTAAATGGTATATTTGCCACCTATAAGGAAAATGCTTTTACAGCACTGGTATTTGATTCATGTACCTACGCAGGAAAACCTCCTCCACATTAGAAAAACAGACAAATAATCTACGATAAGGAAAGTACAAGAGATGCCTGGATGTATGGTGTAAAAACGAACCGTAAATTTGTTTCATAATTACCAAATACTTATGAGTAAACTTCTAACCAAGCTAAACATGCCTTCAGAAAATCATAGCTACCAATTCTATTCAGTACCTACATAGAAGAGCGTTCATTCCTAGAACAGCATTAACATTTATTTATTATTTAATATAAATATTTCACAACACACTACATATTAATATTTAGTTACAGAAATGCCGTGTGGTACCGGCATAGAACAGTGACACCCCCTTTCATCTCACGGGTAGTCGTAAGAGTCGACAAAGATAAATCTTACCTGATGATGGGCAGCAGCGTCAGCCTGCGCTTACTGCGCTACTGGCTTGAACTGCGTTCACCAACCTGCCTGTGCAGCGTGGTGATTATAGGCGAATATCCCCAATATAATGTAATCTATTTGGGAGGACAATGTTTAGCAGTGAACACTTATCTGGCAAAAGGTAGGTTTATTCTCAGAATGTGTGATAGAATGTGGAGCTATAAATTATACATTGAAACTAGAAATACTGCACTGTTGCCCAATTTGGAATAATTACTAAACATTTTAAATATTCTTTATAGAGATATGAGTAAAAAAACATCTGTAAATTTAAGGGTGTCTGAGAAGCCCAAGCCAACATGGAGGTTGTGGTGCAACTGCTGATTAACAGATGAGGCTCTGGCGAGCGTATTTAATAATGTAATTGGCGAAGTGTAGGCGTATAATATGCCTACCCCTTCGGGCAAACAGGCTTGAATGTATGTATTGGTAAAAAAAATCGCAAAATAAATGTTTTAGCTTCAACCCAAAAACGCAAGACATCCAAAACATTACACAGCCAATATCTGCATATCCTATTTGCAGATATTATTGGCTCTCAATCTCTATTCCCAGAAACATGTATTAAAAACGGGAGATCCTAAACAAAACTCTCAATCCGTGTTTATAAGTTGCATGCAGAGAAACAACGACATAAAGTTTTACGTGTAACATAAATCTAGGAGTTATTCTCGCGGGATGATAAGGGGCGATCGACCGAACCCACTCGCTCTTTGTTGTGTTTTCTTTGAAATGGATATTTTCATTGGCCGTATAAGTTTTTATAAACTGGCTATGAAAATAAATTTTCTGATGCTTATTGTGAAATAGTCTTAGAATGGTATTATTGTTTTATAGAATATTTTTTAGATATATTATTATTTTGAAACTGTGGTTTCGCTTTTAGTCGGGTTGCTGCTATTGTATTCAATATGAATTCATAAATATTCTTTGCGCTCTTACCCCATACTTGAGAGTTTCCACTATTTTCCACAACTACTATTTTACTATGTTTATTCTGCTTTTTATAGGTATGATATACCTACATCTAATATGACACATAAGAACTTCATATATTCTTAGGCAAACAAATATTGTCTTGTGTTGCAATAGAACTCGCTATATCGGTTGTCAAAAGTAGCAAATGGGATGATTTTATCTTGGCGAAACTCAGGTAGGTACACTTGGAAAACATTATTGACGTAATTCACAGATATTAAATATTAACTGGATGGTTTACTATGCCTTGTGACAATAAGAAGTTAAAATGCGTATGATTTCGAATCTATGATCTAAGAAATGTAAATATATTTAAGACATCTTAGAATAGTACCCATCATTTATCACCATAGGTGGGGCAAATCTTAAGGAATACTGATTAAAGTAATTAACTGAAAGAAATATATTAATTAATTTATATTGATATTTTAATTATTCAGCCCTATTCCGATAACACATAAAACACGGTGGTGTCACTTTATTTCTATTAATTTAATATTTATTCATAGTCTAACTCTTACGTAATACAAATGTAATCATATATGAATGTATGGACATTCACCTCGGAATCCGAATACTTATTATGGATTAAACATGCCATAAACAAAAGCTTTAAGCTCATTTGGAATTGAGGGGTTAAAAGTACTTACCTACTTACTCTTCCATCTGTACGTTAAAAGCGAAATAGCAAAAAATTGTTCCATAAATAGATCAGATAAGCCGAGTGCCCTTGAGAAGTCAGCCAGTTTCAATAAGCACTAGTGCGCTCCCTCGCTGGCGGCTAAATCCGAATTTTCAATCTTGACGGTTATCATTTTACCAAAGCAAACCTTCTATAATATTTGCTCTTCTGAGGCGGCGTCTTCGAATTTCATATTTATTCGTAAGAGCAAACAGCGGGCGGGGCCGTATTCAGATACATTTATTGTCGATATTAATATATGGCTGCATATTCAACAGCTCTATGGTTTATTAAGTAGAATATAGTCCATGGGCTACTTTAACATACGTAACCAATTTAGAAAATGAGTAAACTATTTTTTATTAGAAATGAAGTCACATATATTTTTAATCTTAATGTAGAAAGATTTTCCCAAAAAAAAACTTGTATGTTTGCATGAAATTCAGTTCAGAATTCAGTTAACTGCTGTGTCAGTGTCCGTGTATGAAACGATACCCACTTGTAGATTTTCACACAATAATGGCACCTTTTAATTTTATAAGTATAACATACTCTCGACAGGGACAGAAATTTGGTCTCAAAAAATTTAAATACCCTCTGACTGCGTCCCTGTGCAGCTCCATCGCCGGAACTGATATTATTGTGCATTCCGTATAATATTGTTTGCTATTTGGCACATTCTCTGTTTGTTTTCGTCTTTCATATGAAAGGGGAGCCACATCCAAGCAAACGGGCGGGTGCGAACTCTTCACGCTCTTTGTATCGGGAAATGCTGTTAGCATTGAATATCAATTTTATTCCTGAGTTTGGATATATCCTTTTATTTTATTTAATATACTGTTTCAGAAATAAGAGAGTATTCCGTTGGTATATATAAATATTTTAAAGAATGGTTGTTTCAACTTTTTGATATTATTTCTGTAGTAAAAAATATCGCCTTTTCTATATTTTAAGCCTGGGTTCCCTTTCACATAACATTACAATAATTTTCTTAAAACAATTGTTTAAACAAATAAGGATTGTGTAAAAACTATTTTCACTATTGAGGTAGACTCCAACAAGCTAAGGGTTTTATTACAAATTACAAATTAAGATTTTATTATTTATATAATAATAAAAATAAAGATTTTACTATTTGGTATAATGAAGACAGTGACAGCACTAGTTTAAAACCTGGTTAAACTTTAGATCATGTTTTGTAATAAGCCCTTAAATATTTGGAAAACTAAAAAAGAACTTCATACTATTGAGTTTTAAGTTATGTCTTCTGTACATCCTCTATCAAACTACGGAAACTTTGCCATTTTGCTATTAAATCACCGCATGATCATAGGAGCGCAAACATTGTGTACGTTTCAGAATATGAAAGCAATCCATTAAATTGAACTAGGACATGAATGGCGACCGAAAGCAGAGACTCCGTCTGTGATAGCCCATAATACGCTGATATTTTTGCTTTGCTCATATGTTGGAAGTAATGGCCTGCGAACTCGGGACAAGTATGGATGTGCCTTTATTTTTTTCGTGTATTTCGCGGTCATTATTTAGAAGTATTTATATCATGAAAAAGTGCAAGTGTTTCTTCTCCTTTGTACCATAATTGGTTTCGGTTCTGATAAAGTTATTTGTTATAAACAGTATGTTGTTGTTAATTACTTTATACTAGTTGTAAAAAATAAAACATAAATTTGAGACCAAAGAAGTTAAACAGGTAAATATATGAATGAAAGAAATGCTAAATCAAAGTTGCTTATTAGTATTTCTATTGAAATGTTTAAAAAATATAAAATTATTGTATTAAAATTTGTTATCTACTCTTACGTATTAGTAGGCTGTAAATTTTTTTTGTATAATATTCAAATCAGCATATCCATGTTAGACTTTAGATAGAATTGTAAACCATAATATATTATATTTGGCATATAAAAGGCACGCTTATCTAAGGGGTTTGACTGGGAACGAACATAAAGGGTGATCCTCTGTGACAAATACTGTGATATACCGAGCGACAGTCGTAAAGGAAATATTTTTATAAGATGAAACATTATTATTTTTGGGGGTGCGGGGATCAAAAGTCGCTACGATGGATTTGCCAAGCCCGTCTTTGCTATGTTACAAATATGAGGTTAGTTCCCAGTATTAGTTTGAGTTATAGCTTTACGACTGCACTTTTAGTTCGGAAAATAAATAGAAAGCATTCGTTACAACAGAAAACAGAGGCAGGAAACTGTTAACCGTTGAACGCGTTTAATAAAACAAATTAATACTAGTTAACCCTAAAATTGGACAGGTTCAATACAGAGGTCGTTACCACTATAGGAAATTTATCTCGGGTAAGTATTAAACACTGAAATCCGTTCGTTGTATTCGGTGTCGTTAAATTTCTGGAAGTGTTCCGGCGAGATTTGTGTCCTATGACGCGGCGGTTAGGGGTTGGTATGGTTTGCGGGTGCCGTGGATGAGCCAATCAAAACATACAAGGAGCATATTGATTCCGAGAAGTGTCGCTGTTAACGTGGAGGCTGAAGCTGAATACATTAGCCGGCGGCGTAATGAAGTCTCGTCGGTTGTAAACAAACATTGGGGCACGGGAGCGCGCGGTGGCGTGGCGCGGCGCGGCGTGGTGCGGGCTGGTGGCGGCTTGTCTTGCCGTGGCCCGGGGCGCGCGCGCACTCACTAACAGGAATTCTATTTCCACGACAGGCGTCATGTGTTAATTAACCTCGCACCTACGATATTTAGATATAAGATGAGATGCTCCTGTTGTTATTAGCTGACGGGGAGCCTTATTGCTTCCCGCTTCCCTGTCACTATCGCGCTACCCCTATTCTGTTAATACAGCCGTTGACAATACCGACATGAAACTAACTTCAAATGACTTCATTTCGAATAAGTTTGCAATCTGTGCCGAATGTCTTGAAAAAGACGAAGTTTTTTCTGGGAATCACTTTATGATGTTGAATTGATGTGTTCATTCATTCGCTTAATATAAAATATGTCCAAAAACAGCGTCATAAATTGTGCCGCTAATTGCTTATTGCACTTGAACAATGTAACAATAACAAAAAGTCACGTCAGAGATTAGCGCTCATTAAAAACCGCAAGCGCTCCGGGCGAAATTGAGCAAGTGGTAAAAACATCACTTACGAAAACAATGAAAAAGATATTCCGGTGGCTGACACGCCTTCATAAGAATTTTCATACGGGTGTTCCACTTTGGTAAACAAACAGGATTATTAAAGAGATGCTCGGTAACCACATAAAATGGAAGCACCAGCTGCCGCGCACCGCGCCTTTGTGATGAAAGAGGTGGATCCTTAAAAACCCGTCCACTATATCACGTTTCCTGTTATTATTATGACTTTTAGTTTTTAATGGGCCTTTGTTGACGATGACTTTTATGATGAGCTGAAGCGCTACAGAATCCGTGAAAGGTTCGGCAAACACGCCGCACTTTTTATAGTCAACTGTTTTTAATTATTTTTTATTGTAATTTTATAGGAGCTGAAAAAGAACTCTTTTAATGGCTATGAGATCGATTGACTATGCTGCAAAACTAGTGACAAGTCATCTACTTAATTTCTACAATACGAACCAAATGTCTGTTGAAACGAAGTTTTCTTAACATTTTATGGATGTCATGCAAAATGGAAAAGCAAGATGTGTGCTCGTAAATGCTTGTATATGTTCTGTTTACGATAACCGCTGTTTTATAAAACTTTTATTACTTACTCGTGGAATGTCACGCTTGTCGTATACACTTGTAAATACATCAGTGACTTTTGACAACATAAATACGTATGGTGCATAAGCAATTTTCATATACTAGTAAATATTTATGTATATGTAAGTAATATTAAACAAATATCCAAATAAAAAAAACGCCTTTTCTCTCTGTACATTTGTACTCTGTTAGTCAAAGTCATTAATTATTTTTGATATACTATTACATAGTACTTGAAAAAGTCAAAATTCAATATAAATATTTTTAAAAAATCGAAATATTCAAGTTACACTGTAAGTGAATCTAAGTGCCAGTTCCAAGCTGCCACTCTGTAAGAAGAACTGGCAAGAAACTCACAGGCTCTTTTAAATTTATCCATTGGTATGGTAATTGAATTACAATCTTCATTTGTCTGTGAAGCTATACAATGCGATATAATATAACATTAACAATATTCATGTTCTAAGTCATTCATATTAGAAAGGCCTATATGAAACGGCAGTTTAATCCCAAGCATTTTTATCTGCCATATAGTCTTTGATAGAATGGTATCCATTTGAAGACAGCTTGCGTTTTATTGTTAATTTAAATTTATTTAGGCTTAATTGCTGAATATTGCTTGGGATTTTATTGTCGAATCGCACACATTGACCTTTATATGATTTGTTTATCTTTTGGAGCCTAGTGGCAGGTACAACTAATTTATGCTTATTCCTTGTGTTTAGGTTATGTATACAGCTTTTCTTACTAAATTGATCAATATTCTTATTTACATATACAAGGTTTTCATAAACAAATTAACCCGCCACTGTCAAAAAACCAATTTCTTTAAACTGTTCCCTTAGTGAATGTCCACACGGGAAATTATAAATTTCTCGAATAGCCCTCTTCTGCAGCCCAAAGATACTTTCAATTCACCAATTTGGGGGCCCCACTGTAGCTTAGAGTCTAAAGTAACACCTAAAAACTTGGTAGTATCCACAAGGGTCAACTCATCCTCCTCTACCATAATAGTAGTGTTTACCTGTCTGACGTCACGAATTTAATACATTTTATTTTGGCCCCATTTAATAACAAATTGTTGACGTCAAACCAGTGCACCACTTTTTAGGCTCAGGAACACAAAATATTATGTGTGATAAGCTTGGTTAATATTATAAGGAGTAAAGTTCAATAGTGTCCGCGAACTGGAAGAGAAAGGCCTCCCACCCGAGCGACCGTAACCGACCGACGCCATAAGACTGACATTATGACGATAATTTAAAATAAATAAGTCAATAATAGTGTACTTTTTAATTTCTAAAAAAAAAAATATTTGTTAACAGGTGATTTAGTTCGCGACTGTACAGATTATAAATAATCGTTTAGCTTCTAGAAGATTCAAAACGTTCTCACAAAATTTATTACATAATACAAAACCAATTATTTTAATAGCGGCTACTCAGCATTACACTAAAATGTATTAATAAAAAAAGAGAAACGATACGTTACTGCAAATTAGTCACCCTGGCATAGAGTCAAGGCGGGCAAATTAAAATATAGCTTTACCTAAAGATTTCGACTATTGTTAAAAAGGGGATCCCTTTCGTTGAAATTATGTATTTATCCCTAAAATAGTTTGGCATTTTTTTAACGCATAACATTACTTTGTCAAATTTGATTATTAGCTACAAATGTCTTGTGGCATAATTATAACTGGGTCTAATATATTTAATATATATAATTATAATATGCGCAATATTTTGGGGGTTAGGTTGAGTTTATCAGTAAACATTACCATATGCCAACATATAAAAATGTTAAAATTTTTATGCTAGTGGATAGTGAACTGTTAAAAAGTGGTCATCAAAACGTTAAATTTAAGTTTCATAGCGTTATTCTGTGATGTCGTGGAAATAATTTTTATTATTAAGTTAAACATAGGCTCAGTATCGTATCCCATTGATACATTTGTAAACATAAATCGTTTCTAGAAATAATTTTGTTGTAAATCGGATTGGTCTATCAAGCCAACGGGTTTTAGAGACCTTTTTATTTTGATTTTACATCTATAGACGGTCGCTTTCTATTAAATACAAAAAAATCTTTTTAGAGTTGACCTACAATAAATGACTTTATGTTGGATTTTATGCAAATCTCTATAAAGAACTAATAGTGGATGTTTTGTCTTCTTGCCGTTTTCATTTCAAGTTATCAAATATTCTCGTCATATTCTTTAAAGTATGCCTACTTCGACAGATAGAAGTCCTTATAAAGGTCCTTACAAATCTCTGTCTTGGTTCCAAAAAAAAATTAAGGAACGTATTCTTTTACTTGTCACCAACATAACGACGGAAACAAAGTGGAAAGAGTTAACTGCAAAAATGTTACTTTACAGCAGAGCAAGACAAAAAAATAGATATTTTCTTACTAAATTGCTCTTTGTTTTGTTTAGGGTAGGGTAGGGTAAGAGCCAAAATATATACACAAGTATTGACTTGTGTATATTTTTAGGCATATGTTATAAAGACACCTGTGCTCAGACACAAATTGCCACAATGTAAATCTTTATACATTCTGCTTTTTGAAAGAACAAAATAAAATATCTTCATTTCCAGCTATTGGCGGAGATTAAGAACACGTTGAAAAATATTGTGTTGTTAACATTCCATTCGAGATGATGTTGATTTTTGGCACAGACAAAAATTTTATGTGTAGCAATTTTGTAGTCTTGAAGACCGACTCGGTGTTATGAGAACTCAATATAATTGATTAGCAGGGCAGCTGTCGTGGGCTGGTGGTGAATTTCTTATCTTTTATGTCATAATAATAGGCATATAGCCTAGTAACTTTATTTATAGTAAGACTTTTAGTGTGCAAGTGGTTGGAGTTTGCTCTTATGATAAGTGTCTAAGGTTATGTAAATGTACTAGCCGGTCCCCGAACCTTGCCGAGTTTCTTGCCAACTTCTTGTAGATATAGAGGAGTCGCCCGCCTTAGAAAAGTGACGCTTCAGGTTCACAACTTACAAGCACCAAGTTTAAAATTTGATATGCTTTTAGATTTTGATATTATTTGTATCCTGGTTTGAGCGTTAGTAATTCAGTTCTGATGACTTATTTGCTCACTAACGAACCATAGTTCGGTCGTATAACAAAAACAATTGGGCAAAACTTTGGACATACACTTCTTCCGAAACATAAACTCGCACCCAGATTGTTATTTGCATGGCTATAGACAATATCATAAAGGGGAAAGAAAAGGAAAAATTCCGCCATGCCGCTTTTACCATCAACATGTTTGGATGCAATAAAGCACGCTGATTTATTGATCATTGTGTGCCAAAGTTTTGATATTTAATTTGCATATTTTTTGTTTTTCTTAGCAAGTAATTTCGAGATACATTTCGCTATATTGTCATCACTAATTTATTTTTATTAGTTTATGGCTGTATTGTTTCTTACTATTTACGCGATTATACATATTTATTTTTGTTATGTTTGTAAACTGTTTTTTGTTTAACGGACCGATTAAATTAATTTAAGCAAGTGAAAACGATGCATAAAATTCTAAATATGCCTTTTTCGTATTGAAAATAATTCTGGCCCTATTGCTTTTTTTATTTATTATAAAATAGGACGGTTATTTACTTAAGTGTCATCTGACATAATTAATACTTCCATGTTGTGGCTTAACTCGATTACAGATTTATGACATAGAGGAGCCGAGTAACTCATGAAGTGGAAGTTTGTGTGTATTACGAGCGCCGGGCTAATAAACACGTCTTAATTTCTCGTTGAATAGTGGGGCTATTAAAATAAAGTCTTAAAATATGGAACGCCAGATTTTATTTACGCTGTTACAATTTATGGCGTATGGATGCGTGACGCGGCGAGCAGGCGCAGCCGGGCGACGCGGCGCGACTGCGCGGGCGCATCGCAAGAGACGCGCGTATGACAGAGCGCTGACGGTTATATTTTCCAGACGATTTATTACATTATAAGAGTGGTGCGTGCTGTTTATACTCTCAGATGCATAAATAGTTGTGATTTTATTTTGTTGTCTTACAAGACAAGCGACGACGTGTTTAATTGTTGGGACGACTCTCTTAATGCCCTGAGCTATTTTAAGTCACAATATTTCCATATGTTTATTAATTACTGGCTGGCTGTTAATGAGTCCGTTTAATCGCTCGGCCGTGTGTCATGGGAAATTATATTTAGGAACACAAATCAGCTGGTTCATCGCGCGTTATTTTCGCAGCACAATTGTATGCACCTCATTGTGTTGTTTTTCCGCTGTCGCTAAATCACGCTCTTAATTGAAATAATATCGCGTTAGTGGCCTCATAAAGACATTACCCGGCAGCGAGAACAAAAGCTGAATTTCGTGTTGAAACCTCAAAATATTGTAATGCGAGAGACATCTAAATGTATAATTATTTACTTGACGCACGCCACGGAGAGGACGTTTTAACACATCTCACCTGAGTTTATGTCTTGATTTTCTCATATACGCAACGCAATGCTTACTTTAAGTATCGGGAATCATCAGGCTGCAATCTTGATTCCTTGTTTTAAATTGGCAGATTTACGGCGACCTTGTGCCGGAATTTTCGAACAAAATGTGCCAAAGTCAATAATTACTACATTTCAACTCTTTTTTTGGGTACTGTAGTAAAATATCAACCATTCACCTTGTCTTGATTCGAGGGATAGCACAAGGTATACATTTTTACTATAGCTACAATATAAATACAATGTTAGTATTAGAAAAGAATAAACACCAACACCAAAATAAGAACTTGAAAGTCATATAAGCATTAGATTAGCAAATCCGACAGCTGCTAGGGTGAACGAGTTCTTGAGGAGACATAATCTGCTACAGGCTTCTGCAACTGTTTGCCATCACCATCAAGTCGAGGTTATTAAAGTTATATAAAATGTTATCCCATAGTACTATATAGGTGACATTTTATAACTATATATGATATAACTATCATCCAAATGTCTACGCAGAATTTTGAAATACTTCGGTTACGTCGGAAGACAAGATGGTAACCACCTCGAGAGGCTTATCGTGACTGGCAAAGTAGATGGGAAAAGGCCTCGTGGGAGCAGCCCATTTGGATTGGTCCGACCAGATTCGCACCGCTCTTGACTCCATAGTTCACAACGCCCTTAACACTGCCCGGAGACAGGAACAGATAAAGAAAAATCATCAGGGAAAAAGTGATGCAGAAGCAGCACTGAGGAAAACGACGCAAGGAGCAGGATAATTAAATATGGACGGAACCCTATAACGCAAATGTTCCGGTGCGCTTTTGCCGTCTTAACTTTCATATACTCGTATGTAGCTTATCAGTTGATGGCAAGTCAAAGTGAAATTGATTATGTTTACTAAGTTATTTTTAAAATTTTATTATAAATGTCAATTATTTAAGCATTTAAAGACAGTGGTTTTGAAAATAAATAATGCACTATTCACAGTCATCGGTTGCCGCTAGCCACAGCATCCCTAAAAACAGAAAAGAAATGCGTAAACTAAGCGGTATAATATTTAGAACTAAGTTGTTTCTAATTCCTCTGTCACAAATTGTACTAGCAGAAAGAACTATTACGTAGGTCGAAATTAACGAATATTAAATGAAAATAGAACATGGTTTATTCAATTTGGGTTTCTTATGAATGTCGAGATAACTTAATACCGCCTCATGCCCGTTCCTACAGGCTATATTAGAGAAATATTGTGCAAGCCCCGTAAAGATCCTTTATCCCGTTCTATTTTTAAAAAACAATACTTACTTGGCATTAACTTTTTACAGGATAGACTTTTTGGCGGAAAAATGAAGAGTCATGTCTGCAGTTTTGTTTTATTTCTCAAATTTGTGATATTCCGAACATTAATGTGAAATAACGGTAGATTATTAAGTGTTAATTTTAGTGTTTACATTAGCGTGAGTAGATGATACAAAACAGTGCAACATAATTTTTCAAATTCTCTCAAAAAGTCCATGTGAGATTTCAATATAATCCCACATCTTTACCGAGGCCTCGAGGGGTTCAAGAGGGAGGGCATCTCATTCACCATTTAGTATCTTTATCATCACTGATTCTCATTTACTTTGAATTAAATATTATTTGCTTGACACTGGCTAAATGTGCTCAACGCATGAAGCCATTATTTAAATGACTGTTCTAAACGATATGAAGGGTCAAATTAGGAGTTAGTCATTGATGCTAGGAACATTGTACTCGTACAATAATAAATTTGATTTTTGATAGAGCTTTAACTGATAGAAAGCACCCTGCCAGGTACCACCGACGAGCCAGATATTTTTCTGTCGCGGTTTACGAGTGAAACGAACAAAATCAATTCCAAAAAGCAAAAGAAATGAAAACGTCTTAGCTACACAAATCGTAATGTTATGATGGGTCAAGTCACAAGACTAATAGCAGTCGTAAACGGGCGGGCGGGAGCGCGGCATATTTCATATCGCGTAATGGAGAATTTACAGGCTGTCGGACCGGAACGACTCCCGAGGCGGCCCGGCAGCCCGGCGGACCACGCGGCACGGGGAAAAATCAACATCTGGACAAATATCAATTTACGCAGTTTTTACACAATTTTCTTTTATTATTGCCATGCATAAGATAGGAGTTGATATTTTTATTTATCTAATTTCTAGGAAGCATAAAACTATAAAGTTACGGTTGCGTCAGTCGATCTTTTATTCTGTATCCAAATATCCTGTTACTATTACTTTAGACTCTACTCTTTCAATTTAAACACACATTGTTTCTTATTTCTCTTTTAGTTCATCTCTTTAAATTTATTGTGTATTTCAATTTTTTTTATTTAAAAAATCTTAGCTATAACTCACAATATTCTCACAATTAAAAAAAAATGATTTAAGAAACATGGCAAATTCTAACACATTTGGTTACAGTACACTCATACCCTCAATACCATTGATTTAATAGTTCCTATTATCATTATTATTTGTTTCCTTATTAAATTAAAATATATATTATTTTATATGGAAAAGTCTTTATTGTTGTTTCTTTGAAACTTGAAGATCAACTTATAATTATGTTTTTTTTAAATAAAAATGTGAGTAAAATCCTAAATAACTTTAAAAATGTGGAGCCACAAAGACACAGTTGCGTCCAGCGAGCTATTATTATTTACGCTTCCAAAGAAAGTACATTTATAACGATATCACGCCGCGGCCGGCCTCGCCCTCGGAAAATGATTTTCCCATTTCCCGAAGATTGCAGGTGTATTATATTTCATGATCGTTATTTATGGCGAGACTTTTATTACGAATTCGTGTGATGTCTCTATACATTTTTTATTGAAGACAGATTATTTATTAGATGTAAGAATATTTCGTGATGGTAGACATTATTTTGCGATTGTTTTCATAGTGAAATATGAGTTGAAGATTTTTCGATATAATTTTTGGGTGGTCAGTTTCTAGTTTTCAAAATTATAATAAGTAGGCTTATATTGTCGCAATATTTTACGATAGAGTAATCTTTGACAATTCTTATTATGACATCAAATATGGGAATAGGAGTTTCCTTTTCCTCAATTTGACAATTAATTATTTAAAAAATAATTATAAATGAGCTTAATTTTTCATTAATCCTGCTTCAGTACCCAATCAAGCAGATGAGATGGTGTTGTGTGAAATGTCAAAAAATATTTGACGACCGAAATGACGTGGAGGTCAGTATGTCTGCATTCCGCTTCTGAGGACGTGGGTTCAATTCGCACACAGACCAATCCTGGTTATTATGAATATTTATTCCGCTCTGAGTCTGAGTGTTTCCAATGTATATGACGTATTTACAAAAAAAGTGTATAGGTGTATAGGGATCCTACCTACGTCCAAGGATCCCAAGCCAACTTCACCTGCAAGTGATGCACCTGCCGATCAACGTACGAGGCTCTGGTAACAAAAATAGGCTCGCCACCTATTACGTGGAACCAACAGTAAAATCGGCGTTATGTGGGCGTATTTGCCTCTGCCTACCCTTTCGGGGAAATAGGCGTTATTGTATGTATGTATGTACAAAAAAAAGTAGGTATTAAAGTATGTTTATCCGCTCTTTAGATTCTATAACACAAGTTCCTAATGATACTCTTCTTGGAACTAAATCGCTGGGTTAATTGGAAGATAATTTTATAACAAAGTGTGCTCTTTTTCATTTTAAATATAAACAAGTATTTTATGACAACAATGTGATATTTTTCTTGTTTTGTAAAGAAGACATGTTCCGATTAAGTATGGAATAAAATATCCGTCAAATGACCCCCAAGGCTCCGATGACAAGCCATTACTCTTTTCATGAAATTTTCCATGACTTTTGCACAGAGATGTGGCTGTACCTCACCGATGACGCGTTGGATTTCCGATTTGAGCTCATGAAATTGTTTATCATAAAATACTTGTTTTATTTTGAAATGAAAAAGTGCACTCTTACTAAGACACTCTTTATTTATTTATTCATTTTATAAATTAACATGTCAAATTTAGTGGTGTCAATATATCGATTTTCTAAACAAAAGCCGTTATCGATTCATAATTTGCTGAGTATCCCCTAGGGTCGGATATATCCGTCAGGCCTTGCTCTCGCCGGTCCGAAGTCCGAGCTACGACGCTCCCGGGACCATCGCCTTGCAGTCCATAACCAATAACCGTAAATAAATATACTTCGCGGCCCTTCTGTTTCGCAGACTGTACGTCAGAGAAATTATAATGAAACAGTATGGTAACTCTGTACGAAAAGTGGTAGGTTCTTACAAGTTATTTCAATTAAGTAAACATTTCTAAGCGTTCGTACTGACATAAGTGATGTACGATGTATGTATGATGTACTGATATAAGACTAAGACATCGTGGTCAGAAACGAACCACGTAAGTAGTTTAAAAAAAGTGTTTTTATGGTAGACATTCACTTAATTTCTCTGGATGAATCGGGTTTTGATTTTAATTATTGAATATTTTCCAATGTCTAGTCTAGTAGATTAAACAAACAGCAGATTTTTTTGGTAAAAAAATTACTATACACATAATAAGTTATATGAGATTTTTTCCTCAATGTGATCAAAAAAGTAATTTAGTTATAAAACTCACCGAAACGATCTCAGTGACTCAAAGTGAAATACTTTCTCAAAGACAAAATGTCTCCCAACGATGGGCTGAGTATCGTTTTATTTTTACCTGAGGAGCGATCCCGCGCATCTCTCCCTATTAAATTTTGTTTGCATTTATTTTAAAGGTGCGACGCTGAGACGTGGTATGTGAAAAATTACACCTCCTCCCAATATTTATGGGTGATATTCGGCAGCGGTTCCTTTGTAGAAGGCAAGTGTATAAATAACACCTCTTATCGCGTGGGAGCTTACCCTTAAATGGGATTTATTTTAATTATTTATTGGCAATTCGCTTATAATGAGACAACACATATTCTGCTCATTCCATGTAGGTATTTGACGTTACAGTGAATTGTTTTTCATAGATCTGAAATGCACGCATTATACCATGTTGTTAAATGACAATATTTTAAATACATAATATCACGCCTATTTCCCTGAAGGGGTAGGCAGAGGCATATTGCATGCCCACATTTCTCCAATTATATTGTCGGTCCCAAGTAATAGGTGGCGAGCCTATTGCCGCTTTTCGCCGTTGTTGGGCAGGTGCACCACTTGCTGGTGAGGTTGGCTTGGGGTCGTTAGATCTTGGTAGGATCCCTATACACAATATTTTATCAGATTTAAATGTATATAGGGATCCTACTAACATCTAAGGAGCCCAAACCAACCTCACCTGCAAGTGGTGCACCTACTGATCAACAGACGAGGCTCTGGCAAACTTAACAGGTCTCGGCAAGCGGCAATAGGCTCGCTACCTATTACGTGGGACCGACAATGTAATTGGCGAAGTGTGGGCGTATAATATGCCTCTGCCTACCCTTTCGGGAAAACAGGCGTGAATATATATATTGTATCTACGGGTATTCGAATATTTTTCATAAATATTATGTCCTACATAAAGGCTCAGAGTTTATATAACTTTCTTTAAAATAATAGGTATATTATTTCAAAAATAGTTAACAAGTAAAGTTACATATTCGTTCCCATTTTGTCGACAACTTTACTGTGATGTTGATACAAATCTAGTAGTCGTACAATACAAATGAACAAAGATGTAAGATATTAATAGAGCTCATATTGAAGATGACAATGAAACGATAAACCAAGTAGCAGTAAGTTACTCGAGTATATAATCTTTGAAGGTAAAAGTAATAAATGTGATAATTGTTTTATTACATTGCTGCGAGATGTCATACATATCTCGATCAGTCGGTCTGCTTCTTTGCCAAGTATCAAAGTTAATAGTAAATCTTTTATCTTTACTGAAACCTATAAATTATGCGAGGCGAGAGTAGCTGGTTATTTTTATCTATAATCGGCGAGTATGAACATAAATTAGTTCTATATTTGGTGGTGTGTTGTTTTGCATAAAGCCAGTGAGACGGGCCGTCTGCACATGCGCGCTACATCAATCTCAATTCTGGAATATTTTTCCGTCTGCGGTGTGGAATGTTTCGCGATTGTAAGAATGTCACTTCTTAATAAATAAACATTACGAAGGTATGACTTTTCCATAGTTTCTCGAACTTCAATTGTTAAGAATGATGTCATGTTGGTATTAGGCGGAAAATCAAGTTTACGATAGGATTATCCTATCCTGTCCACATAAGAACCTAGTACTCGTAGTAAAACAAGTGGCTACAACTTGAATAAGAGAGAAATAGAGATTTCATCCTAATATTCTCAGATTTAATAATTTTACATGAAACACTATCAATATTAGCAATTTACTACAGTAAATTGAAAAAAGAGTGGAGCATGTGATATGGAATTGTACACTAAAAACTTAGCTATTAGTCTACTTATGCTTAAATTACATGAATGCGATTTTACTAATACTAGAGAGACAATGACTTGAGTGCTTTATTGGAAGGCTTATGAAGGCTACGAAAGCCTAACAAAATTTAGCAAAAAGGATATTAAAAAAGTTTTTGCATGAGCCCCTGGATGATGGAAAGCTTAACATGTGATGTGAATAACCGTTAAAGGGAGATGAAAAATCGTTATAACTGAAACTAAAGATAAATGTCTAGATACTAAAGAGCCACTATTAGTTCGAGTGACGTCCCCGCGGCTCACGGGTCGGCAGACGCGATCACGCACCGAAATAATGTCTCGATTGCCTTTCAGTCCGTGGTATAAGGCATAAACTATGTCGTTTCCAACATATTATTATATATTACACAAGGCTGTGTCTTGAAAGTCCATAACAATTATAGTAATTTCCGGGCAATATAATTTAAAAATAAGATTTTTTTTACTTTTATTAATATCATGGGGTAGACAGTAGAGGCATCTAAAAACAATTCAATTTATTTCTTAACTGAGCATACACAATACATTCAAATAAAAAGCAATGCCTTAAAGATGCAAAAGAACGTCTTTAAAATAAAAAGTGAAATGTGTTACTTTTATTTTAATCATCATGATAATAAATTTTAATCAATTGAAATCTACTGCTAAACAGTTCAGGGCAGTTTGTTCCACTGGTCCAAATAACCTTTACTTATAAAGTTCCGTTTCTGGTTTCTCACTCTTTTCTACAAGTGTATCAACTTTTTTGTTTATTTATTCCAGTGCACATACAGAATACCGTCAAAACATTTATGTCTTTACTAACCCAACTTTCGACTTAAGTTTTAGAAAGTAATTCACAAAAACTATACCCACAAAATTTAAAATTCGGATTAGTACGTAATGTTATCAGTGTGAAGCTTTGCTATTGAAAGTTTCTATGCATTTGATTGGTGGCTGACGTTGTCACTTGCAGTATGTAGTCAGCATTCTTCAGTCATTAGTTTTGCTCAATTAATCTTGCTATAAAATATGTGAAAGTTTCATTAGGTAAAAAGCATCTTTGTCGCGCATGTCATGTGTTTGGGCCACATTTATCCGCCGCAGAATAACGGGGAGTCCTCGCGAGGGGAAAATGATTGACGGCTTCGAGAAATTTCATTTTGTGGCTTGTTGAGAGGTCGTCGATAACCGGTGATTGCCTCTTGAGGACCTGTAGCTCTCGTTCTTCGCCTCATTTACTCCATTGCTACCATTTCAGATGGTTTGGTTTACTAGGGCCTCATTTGACGCGACTCGTTGCTTTAACAGTAGGTGGTTATTATAACTATTTCACACAAAGGACTAGACAATTATTGGTTAAATAATTAACTTACCATTTCATCTGTAATATATTTACTAGATTCTTAAACTTTCCGTCCCTTTTAATAATCTCCAACTAACTTTAGTTGTTATTTTGCCTAGAGTAATAAAATTTTGCGCCATTTTGTTTGTGATGTTTTTTAAGGTAAATACGTTTTATATGTACACATACTATAGACATGTAAGAAATCAGGTCTGTCTTTTTTTTATTAAACCACATGGGAAAACTTACAGTATTTATGTAATACAAAAGTAATTTATAATAAATAGCACACAACACCAATAAAGTTTCCACAGAATACATTAACAACTTACGAAAATGATTGAAATAAATATTATAGGCAACCGAAGAATTATACCGACATATATAAATATATATTCCTTAACAAATATATAAACATAAATACGCATATAATATTTTTAAAGCGCTATTAAAAGAAGACGTTTTCCTCGGGAAAGCTTAAAAAGGTAGGTAAAGGATGTTATACGCCCACATTTCGCCAATAATATTGTTGGTCTCATGTAATAGGTGGCGAGCGAAAACTTACGTACAATAAAACACTTACAAAAATATAAAACATAGTTCGGGGACCTAAACCGACGAGGACTCATTTCAAAGGTAATTATAAATAAATAAATATTCTCTTACAATCACACCAATTATTTAGTTCCAAGATAAGTATCACTAAGAACTTGTGTTATGAACACTAAATAACGGATAAACATACTTAAATACTTTTTTTTTGTAAATACATACCTAATATACATAGGAAAACACCCAGACCAGAACAAATATTTATGTTCATGCACACAAAGATTTGTCCTGTGTGGGAATCGAACCCACGACCTCTGGAGTGGAGTGCAGGTATACCTCCACACCATATCGGTCGTCAAATTATGCAACATAGTTTTAAAGGTGTTTCGTTTTTTATGTGTATCACACATACAAATCCACTGTGCGGTGAAGCTAATTTCTTCCAGAAATTTTTACCGGAAAGAAAAACTAACTACCCACAGAATCAAATAAAATAATTCTCGTTATAAGTATTTAATAATTTAGTAAAGGTTATATTGTCGTTTCGCTTAATTTTGAGAGAGATTATACCAATAGCTCTTGAGTATGTTCCTACCGAAGGTGTGTCCCCAACATTTACCAGACTATTTAATGTTATTCATTTTAATTCATGTTGAACTTATATTTACAATGATTTTCTGATCTAGTAACGTGAAATGAGTCACTCAAGGAGCATACAAAGAGATTCCGTAGGACAGTTTTGTAAACAAACCTCGTATGCTCATTCAAATGTCATATAATTTTGCATACAATATTTTCTTAGGGAGAAAAGAGAATGGTTGTGACAGGGGAATTTAATAATGACAAAATAATACAAGGTAACCTTAAGAGCAGCCCTTTCTGCTGTCCGTCATATGGAACGCTATTCATGCACGTAATATTTTTGAGATTTGCCGACCGCCTAACCACACTGACTAATTTATTCTATCAACAAAGCTTTAACATACTGTATTATCTCTTGTAAGTTGTCAAACCGGGTACAGCAGTCTAACAGATGCAATGCAATTCATGAGACTAAAACAAAGACTTACAGATAAAATAAGCCTAAAATCTATTGTTTCACATATACACACATACATAATATCACGCCTGTTTCCCCGAAGTGGTAGGCAGAGGCATACTATACGCCCATTCTTCGCCATTTACATTGTTGGTCCCACGTGATAGGCGGCGAGCCTATTGCCGCTTTCCGGGCACTTTTATGTTCTCCAGAGCCTCGTCCGTTGATCGGCAGGTGAACGGCTTGCAGGTGAGGTTGGCTTGGGCTCCTCAGATCTTGGTAGGCGTCCTATACATCTATTGTTTCATATATTGTATATCAAATAAGACACTATAATATTAATAAAAAATTAATACAAATTGAGGTAACATAAGTTATAATTTACATTATAAACCGCTTCACACTCTCATTGATTTATAACAGTCTTACAAAACTAAAGACTTAATCATGAAATATAGTAATATTATCGTTTATTTATATAATTTATTTTTATTAGCATGTATGTAATGCATTAGTTTCATAAACGTGAACTCAATAAGTACTACGCAATCAGTTTTGAATAGCTTACAACTTATTCTTAGAGCAGGTTGATTACATGACAAATGAATAACAACAAAAGGAACCGATTGTTCAAATCAAAAAGTCCTGGCATATTAAGTTGTAAAGTTGCTTAATATCAAGCTATAATAATAATTGAATTGAATCAACACAAAAGAGAGAGAGTTCCTCTAAAGTTAATCGCCGACACAATGACAAATGCATATCGCTTCATCTTGAACAGGGAGATTAATGTGCGAGAGAGGCGTAGCGCTAGGCGACCCGCGAGTGCGCGTACGCAACTATTCACTAATTCGACCCGCGGCCGGCGCGTAAGCGTTATGCGACATCAGTTATACACCGTCTTCTAAACTATTCAACTTATTATTTATCCCCACGCAAAACACAAACCATGACAACTTAATAGCTATCGACACTCAATCCAAAATCTGACGAAAACACTACAACTTAAAGTCTACATCCCTATCCGTTATCTTTAACAATAAGACTTTGTTACACCCACTGTGATATTCAACTGAGACAATAATGACATGATCTAAATGTAAGAACTATAGTTTGATCTAAAATTAAGCGAGATGAAAGAGAATTTGTGTGATACTTACAAAAAATATGAGTAAAGCGAACAGGCATTGTTCGAATGCGGTGCTTTGTTGAGGACAGAACTATGTTAACACGATAGCATTCCGCTCAATTAACGTCATAAATGAGTAAAATGTCGGATCAAAAGAATAGCAGGTGTGCCCTATTATAATAATTTGTCATTTGCGCTCATTCTTCTTCGATGTTCTTTTGTCATACTCCCTTGATACAACAGAACTTATTGACATTGAAAAAGCTATTATTATTTTTGTATGTAATGATTGAAGGGGCAATCAACATTTTAGTTTAAATTAAGACCTTCCATTGTCTTATACGGTTTTAAAACACAGGCAAGTATGAGTAACGTCTTGAAATAATTTAGGTTTAAACATAATGTTCGGAGATAAAAAAATTGGTAATTATTATCTCTCTTTTATAGTTAGTCTTCTAATGGAATGTCAAATTTATTATTTAAAGCACTGATTTCTGGTTATCATAATGTTATATAAAACCTTTTTTGGGTATCAAAGTCTCTACTTAATGTAATAGTGAGACAGATGTTTACGTCTAACTCTGACTAGTAGGTACCACTGCGACTATTTTAAATATATTGTGTTCACTGCTTGTTCACAGTATAGTATCTAGTGATCTACATCCCCTAACATTCATCATAACAGCGAACGCAAGAATAGGGCTTACCATAGTGTCAGTTTCACCATCCTACTATTCTAATCTGAGTTTTCTTTTAATGCAGGACGCCACTACGCCATTACCCAGCGGGGTTCTGGATCCGAGTGGTGGATTATGAACCGAAGTACGGAAGTACTTGGGTTTTTCATATGTGATTTGGCGGACGAACTGTGCCTGGTTCCCTGTATCTTGAAAGGAACATTCCAGTACCTATATTAAATTCTATCTACCTATATTGATTTTCCTCTAATAAAACGTTCCTTACATACGACGTAAATTCTACGTCTTTCTTCAGAGAAGTATTCAGATATTGGACACTCATTAGCGTTACATTAGTTTATTGTTGTTTTACAAATAAGATTAGTGGCACTGTCTCTGGTTGAATGACAATGACCCAACATAATCCAAATCTAAACGGCACCCGAGTTGACGGAATATAAATTGGTCGATCGTACCTTGTGAACCAAAGACGTGACGCGTCGTTATTAACACAAACCTGAATTAATGAACACATAAATTCTTGTACAGCTATATTCTCACAACTTTACTAATATTTCGTATACAATGGAGTTGTATTTTGTGTGGGAAAAGTTTTATGTTTTTGTTTTGAATATAGTCTGATTAGTTTCAGTTTTCCTAATATAGATGAGGCTATGTATATTTTATTGCTGCAATGTGATCAAACGTTAAGACGGTAGATATTAGACATGTTCGTATCTTAAAATTTGTCTGAAATCTACTAACTCTTCAGTCTAAGAAATTAAAAAGCCTCGTAATTAAAGCATATCTACTGAAGTAGTCCTTTCTTACAGTACAGTGTGAATTAGGAAATGGCGGATTGGCGTCCTGCTGTTAGAATTTTTATGCCTCTTCATATAGTCGCCCGTTGGTCAGCTTGAAGCGTCACAAATTCAAGGCCCAGAAAATACAATAAGCGGGATATCGATGGAAATAAGAAATATTGGGAAAGTTAATTCGTTAAATTACCATAAATTCATTTGGGATTTAAATGAACAGAACTGGTTGTTAATATACCAAATAAGACATAATATTAAGCAGTTTCAACGTTTATTTATTTCTAATCAAAAAACTATTTCTTTCAAAGTAAGTATTTTACGACTGCAACTTTCTTCTTTAGCACATTGTATAAATAGGCTGGCAGGCGCACCGCTTATACCATATTAGCGGTGTTTTACCATCTAAAATTATACAATATGGTCTATATGGCGTATGTTTTATTGAAATCGAAATAATTAATCGACAATTACGATGCTGGAGATTATAACGCGCGGTATACCGCTGTGCGCGTTGTGAGCGCCGGCGTGGCAGCTCAGGGCCTGAATGCCGCGTATAAATCCAACATACCGCTCCCGCGCCGGATAAATATTGACATTTATGCACATATTGCTCCATATACGTTTTTTATAGTTGTAAAATATGATGCCGAACTCTACGTACTTTCAGCTTTTAAAGTCGATACGCTTCGTAAACAGCAATAAAAATTTGCATAATTGAACGTTTTGTTGTTCGTATGCATAGATGTCGAATGGGTCCATATGTGGGTATTTTATGTGGAAGTCACAAAAATTGAACACGTTTTTAATGGTAATGAGTATAACCGGGAATGATTTGGAGCGGTTATAGGTGGATGGTTTCCAAAGTGCGGTGATTTCCCACGTGAGGCAGTGGGCGGCGCGCGGCGCTCGCGTGGACACGTCGATCTGATAGCGGGCCGCGGACAACATCCAGCTGTTTATCTGCAGACGCAAAATCAATTGAGCTCGCAGAATTATCGCATTACGATGTCTAGCTCTGCCTAATTGGACATTTCCTTGTATCTTATCCTAAAGATTCATCATTTAATCGATGCAGTTGCTTGGTATTAACTCGATGTGTGTTAAAGAAAGAAATGGAGGATTAACTGTATTAGAATACTCTTAAACATATGTATAAATACAAAACAAAGACATATTTTATTTAACGATTAATCACCGTTTTAGTGGAAAACGTGAAAGTATGTAGTTTTACAAATTGAACTTTATAGTCTTTAGCTATAAGGTGCACAGTGGGTTTACTTTTTCTTTCATAAGCGGTAGCAGGAAATGCCTGTGCGGCGGCGCCGTGTCACAAAAACCCTCGCATTATGTTGTTAGCGCCGATTTAACCGGATTCATATTTGTGACATTTGTTGTTAGTGGCACTTAATTTTATCGTTATATTTATGATCCCTGGCCTCTCACTCACACAAAAAAATATTATGTTCCATTTTGTGTTTAATAATAACCCTGATTAATCTGTCCTATCTTCGGGACCATGTTAGGCATCTGCGGGAGGATTTTGTGATATCTATATAATACCTATTTATGATAGGAAAAGGAGACCGATTGAGTTGATTTGATTTAAATGTCAAATAATTTTGCTCATGAATTAGTGTCATGTTTATAATAATAATCACCTAGCCCTTTTTTTTCGGATGGAAAATATCTAATAACCTTCACCCGCTGAGGTTGGAACGGGAGGGTATGTCAGACTTTTACTGACTAAAAACCATCCATGTTCCTTCTTGAGCCTGCTACGTCCCGAGGCCGCGGTAACCCTTTCAAACAGTCCCAACTTTTTTCTCTGCAGGGCCATTGGTGTATCAAGTCGATAAAATATTATTACGAATGTACTATAAAATATTACGTTTGTAGATCAGAAAATAAATTAAGATAGAACACAGCTTCATTAATAAATAACTCAATGAAATCTAAGTTTGCGTTTGCGCTCATGATTCCCGACATCTAAATCCTATGACATATTTACCATGCGCAAGCGCAGTCAAATTGGTTTGTACATCAAACGGATGACTTCTTGTCTCTAATGATGATAAATTGTCGTTTAAAACATGGCCATGCGAGGTGTCTTCATAAATTAGTCGCCGGTGTCGGACCACAGTGGAACGGCAATTAAAAAGGCGGTATTACCACACAATGTGCGGAGTATATCATCACACGACGCCTACTTGTCACGCTGCACTAACCACTCGTCATACAAATATGTGTGTTTAATATTACTTTTACTGTTTCAAGTAATTTATTAAGCTAAGTTATTAAGTCAAATAGAAGTAATATACGAGTGTGATGTTAAAATTTATAATCAATTGGTGTCAGTTCTTTAGATATCATGTTTCAGTAAGAAAGGGGCTGTAGTTATTGAAATTAACTATGCCCACAGTCCTTTGTAAATTTTTGTAAATTTTCATTTGAGACTTAATAATAGACGCTAATACATGTAACTCCGACAGTGACGATAATGAATGACATATATTTAATCGGGTATATAAAATAAATGATTGTAACGTTGTATTAATTTTAAACAGTAACCTGGCTCTATAGTATTTGAACCATTGGCGTAAAGTACATATTTGCATAAACCGCTATTTAAATCCATTAAATGGGTTTTATGTATTGCCTGAAGTGAGCAAAACAATATGAAGCTTGCTGGTTTTACAGTTTTTTGTTCTTAATCTTAGCCCAATAATATCCCACTACTGAGTACGTGACTCCTTATACGTATCAAAGTAATCCTTTGGGGAAACAGTACAGATGCACACACTATCTTCATTTCACAAAAGAAACTAATTAGAATACTAGTTAATATTGAAGAAACTGACTCCTGCAAAGCCCATTTTCAGAATCTCAAATTTTTAACCCTACCATCCATTTATATTCTGGAAATTTGTAAATTTGTTCGCAAACACCCAGAATACTACACTAAAAGGGAAAACATTCAAACAAAATTTACTCTTAGACACAAAAACAGACTAAACCTTCCAACTTCTCAGCTAACTATGCATTCGAAAAGCCCCTTGGTAATGTCCATAAAAATATATAATAAACTACCTGACCATATTAAAAATGAAGAAAAATTTAATGTCTTTATATCTAAGTTAAAACTCTTCCTAATACAAAAAAGCTACTACACTGTAAAAGAATATATGGAAGAAAAATTTAATAATTTTGTGGGTAAATAGTGTAACGTACATAAATAATTCAATATATGAAATAATAATATCTGAAAACAATACTTTGACATTTGGCTAATATCTTATTCTCAATACTAATACTGACTAATAATAATACCTACTGACATAGACTATTTACATTATTTTATTTTATTTATTAATATATTGACTCTTTTACATGTAACTATAATAATATATAATAGACATTGTTGCTACATTTTTATTTAATGTTTTTACCTATACTAACTGTTATAATATTGTTTAAATCTATTGACATCATTTGATACATACTCAATTAATAAATAATAATTTAATAACAATAATTTAATAACGGTCATTTAATAATAGTAATTTAATAATAATAAGAATTATACGGCGCCCTTCCTCCTCTCTCCTACACTATGCTGTGCCCGACAGGGTCCACAAATGTACTAAATTGTTATATTCACCACCTTATAAAAACATTGTGGAACGCAATAAAGTATTGAGTATTGAGTATTGAAAGTAAGAGCGATTCAGAGCAGACCTATTGCGAATTGGCAGGTGTGTGGCGTCTTGTATTACGAGTAGGTATTATCAAGCAGCCCAATAGGGCCTCCTGACTGTCACATTCAGCAATAACTGGGACCAAAAATCTTGGCGGCATTCTGAAGCACGAAAGCGCTGGAAATTAAATACTACATAAACGGTCGCTCATCGGACTGTTCTATGTAAATTCTGTTTGATTTCGGTGATCGGTTGCGACCTTTTTCTTAGCCCGGCGGAGCTACGAACGCTTCAACGAGCAAAGAAATGTCACGTACAATTTCAAACAAATACCCTTAAAATACTTGTTTAGGTTTTACAAGCATAAAACAATTCTTTTGCTCGTGTTGCTAATACCATACTTGGTGCAAACACGTAATCTTATAACTAAAAATAGTTTAAATTCATGAGCGCACTAAAACTAACCATAAATGTGATAAAACTCGGTAGTCTTACGGTGGAACGGTTTCTTATATAGGTAATGTCTAAAATGTTAAATAATTTTCAGAACTAACAAATTATACACACAAGTCTTCGTTCAAAGCACCTTACTGAGACTAAATTTAAGGAATCGCTGAATTTTGATTAGCGAATATATAAATATATGTTAAATTTACTACTGGTTCTCTTCTAAACTGTAGCTTTTTAGTTTACAACGTAAAATAAAGTGTTTCCTTTTTGCTAAGTACATGTTTAAAAAAAGCTAATTAATTTAAACGCCTTTGTTGGCGTACGACTTTGTAAGTCCAAGAATACGAGTTCTTTAAATAATCCGCTAATTGTTGTAGTTAAGGGATGTGACATACTTAAGGGTACAGCTCAATTTTGATGGTCAGCAGACACATAGCCTTCATACCAGCTGTCAGTTCAGTATGTTAAGGTGTTTATTTGAAAGCTATTTAATCGTTTACTGACCACCGTGGTCGGCTTTCGATGTAAAGCAATTAGCAGGCACAAAATTGATTAACAGCGAACAACAAAATTATAATTATATTAAACATTCTACAAGATTCCTTCATGTAGAACACGCAAGCATCATTAACTAGACTTTTACCAGGATAGATCTTTATCACTGTGCACGTGACCGAGTTCAAAAATATAGGATACCGCGTTAGGACGTTGTTTATAAAATTAACACGTAAAGAGCAGCCTTCCAGTTTCGTCTTCAATAATAATTTTGCTATTAAGAGCACTTAGCTGAGTTTACGTCTCTAGAGTGGAATGCGCTTAATGAGCACCGCTATAACTTATACACTACGAGTTCATTTGAGCGTTTCGGAATTTCATTCACATCCCCTTGTTTACTATGAAAAAGAAAGCGTTAAATTCATGTTAAATTATTTAGCACCAGAACACGGACAATGATATACGATCCTTTCATGATGAATGGAGCTCGGCTGCTGCATTATGAATCAATTTTAATTTAATTACGTACTTTAGTTTACAATGCCTCTCACTTGACATGACTGAATAAATAATAATAGTCTTAATAATATAAAACAAACATGTCGCTGGCTTAATGAAATACTGACTTAACTCAAAGAGATGATTTTTGGGACATCATAAAGAAGATCTTGATATGAGAACTTATCATATTTGTTGACGCATGACTTGCAAAAGCGATATATTATGTAATCATGCTTCTTGTCGTTTAAACGTGTAATTAACACTGATAAGATTTCAGTCGAAAAAAAAACTGTCTATATGTAACTTAAATCTGACCTGTCTACTATGGACCTCTAAGGTCCATTAATCCAGCAATGTATTACAGTTTTTTACCAAAATATGGCGTCACTAAGATATCTTAAAAAAATCGTGTATTTTTTAATTTCCGCACACATAATAGCTAGCATGACCCACGGTCTACTTACCGGTCAAATCAGATTTAGTTGACTTTTAGTCTTTACATGGAGCTACTGCCGTCTGACCTCTGCAACCCGCAGGGAAATATTACTTTTTTTGGAATGTATCGTTCTATGGTTAATATGCTGTCAGGATGTTATAACGCACTGACTTCCTACTAACGAGGGCCATAGATGTTCATGACAGCCGGGATTTGTTTAACATGCTTTCCGAGACACGGCGCAAGCGATAATTATGCACATAACTTCGAAAAGATCGAACCCGAGAACCTCTGAATTTGGGCTATAGCCCTTATTTGCCTACTTAAATATTTTGTTAAAAATAAGGTGAAGGTAAGTTTTATTATCAGAAACAAAAAATACAGTAGTACGACATCACTTCTACGCAGAGCTTATTAGTTAAACGAAGAAAGGTTACGACACAAAAGTTGTATCCAATCCAAGTCTGAACAAACGAGATTTCAATGAAATTCAATTATGTAAACTGAATGCGTCAAACATAACAAACTATACTCATACGAACAATGTCAGAAAAGACAGAATGATAAAATTACTTATTTAAATTTACAAATATGAAACAACACAATATCATTTTGAAATCTAAAATAGACGTAACAAGGTGATGATATACAGAACCCAATGGTAATGAAGTTTGAGCTATTGCTTCGGATTCATAATAGAATGGAGTATGTCTATCTATATGAACAAGAAAATGTAAATGTCCGTACGTGCGTGTGTCCGCTGATAAATTATTCTTTTCTAAAACAAGAATAGTATTTTGATTTCGTATAATATTTATTGAACGGTTTATGTTTTATTCAGGTAGCTTTTTTTTAGTTCCGTATTTTGTCGTACGGTTGACAGGTATAAATACTATATATTTATTGTAATTTTCTGTATGACGTGGTAGATGCATGATATCACCTTATATTTTTTTATTTTTGCTTGTATTATTCTATGAATAAATCCAGATATTGCCTGAAACTGTTACATGTCATCGATGTAAAATATTTTGATTCTATTTATAATTAAATAAGGCTTGCATGCCTATAAAAATACTGAATGACCTGAGATATCCGGTGTCATAACACCTGTTCGCCTAATATTCTGCTTGTACTGATATGAATAAAAAAACGAAATGTTGAGTTAGTTCTTTTATTACATAAATACTAATTATTTATCAAATCTATTATTGTGACTTATTGTTTACAAAGAAATATTTTGAGTATACATTACATTTTACACAGTTAATTGTAAACAAATACCGTCTGCTTTCTTTCCAGACTTTGCATGTGAGTTGGGAATCTTTGTAGTTGAACGATTCAAACGCCCCGATACTCAATAGTGTCTAGGACTGGCCAAGACTGAGTTTATCACTTTTTCGTTCTTGCTTAGCAAAGACCTTACTAGATATCTTCAAAATAAATTCGGCCACGTTGGAATTTAAACGCTGCCATGCGTCGCTAAATCCAAGCAATGACTTAAGACATGAAAATATACTTTCTTTTGATAATTAATTTGGCATAATGTGGTCAGGCCTAGTAATTTTTAATTAATAGAGTATCTCCTCTCCACTATTAATTATGTTTGTATTATAACTGGCAATTGTTAATCGTCAATGCATTTTATGTAAAAGCAAAATAAGCCAGTGATATATAATAGTCTTCGTTACTTTGAATACAAAAGAAATTCTTCAGCTTGGCTGCAACACGGGTCCCTATCGGATCGCCTAATTTTTTAGTACGCCTAATTTGTAATGGCACCCAAACGAAAAGCCTAATTTTTTTTGCCTAATTTCACTCTTCAGAATCGTGTTTGCCCTAATTTCATTCGCCTAACTTTTTATCGCCACATTGTCATTTATCAAATGCGTCATTTGGCAGAACAATTCGTAATCCCTAAAGTTTACAATTCCTAAATATATATATTCGCAGCAAGCAGGCATGCAGCATGCAAGCAGGCATGCATGTAGGCATGCAGCATTCATGTAGGCACGCAGCATGCATAGTTTCCGTCACGGCTTCGGCGCTGCGGGGCTCCGGCGATCCCACGCGAGCTTTTCGTCGCAGATGGTTTTTGCTCACCACCGAGCCTTCGGCTCAACCCACCTGCTCCTTAGCTCGCGGGCCGCCTCGCCCCTTCGCGCCTACGCGGGTTTATATTGCACTCTAGGGTAGGGCAGACTAGACTACGTGGAGTCGGGTTTGCAGCGATTCGCTTCTGTTAATTTATTTTCTCAATCAAATTCTATGCTTTTATTCCAATACATTATTGGCACATTTCATTTTAGATATGCTAAAATTAGAGCTTTTATAAATTTGCGAAATAATCGTAATGCCAAAATAAACTTATGCCAATATAGTTTAGGCCAAAACGGTTTGGCCAAACCAAATTAGGACAAACAATTTTAGGCGAACCAAAGGGCACCCCTTCAACACACTTAAAGTTTACAGTCATCATAATTTTTATTTAGAATCAGGATTATTTCCGGTGGGGGTTCTTACGCTTATCACTGGAGCTTTTTTCCCCTCACACCTGCACCGACATTTTCTGACGGTAAAATTTAGGTATTTTTCGTACTGTGTAACCACTATGTTTCAGGGACCACATATTTTGGAATCATGAACGACCATTTCCAAATACATACATAAATTCACGCCTGTTTCCCCGAAGAGGTAGGCAGAGGCATATTATACGCCCACACTTCGCCAATTATATAGTTTATCGCCCGCTTTTCGGGTACTTTTATGTTCGCCAGAGCCCCGTCCGTTGATCGGCAGGTGCATCACTTGCAGGTGAGGTTGGCTTGTGCTTCTTAGGTCTTTGTAGTTTAATTGATTTCAAAGTTGCGTTGACGGTGATCTAAATTTTCATACATATTAAGTACATATGAATAGTAAACACTCTTCGTTAGAAAATATAGCCATATTTTATAGCTGACAGTCACATTGTATATACACTTCATAAAAAGTATTGAAATCAGGAATTAAAATGTAGTAAATACTCACCTTTTTACATACATTATTCAGAAATATCACAACTTAATATTTAAAAACTGCAAAAGTAATATATCCCAAAAATTAAGAATATATTTTCATACGACTTTTACTATAACCGTAATTAATTTGAATTTATTACTAGCTAATAAAAACAGAAGTTATCGAAGACATTTTTTTTAATGAGGGTTAATTTTACTTATTGTATACTAGCAATGTAGGCTGCAAAGTCATTTAGTACGGCTACAAAAATACGAATAACCGTAACTAACATGAATTGCTTCTTACTGAAAGACACAAAGATATTATTTTATTAGGGATAACCCAATTTTCTTTTGCTATGTTTATAACATCTGGTCGAACATTTTATATATTGCATTGTCCGCTTTTTAAAAATAAACTAGAACAATTACTTAATTAGAGTATTATTTTTCAGGATTCACTTATAAATTTTGTAGAATCCATTAATATCACAAGGCAGGACTTGAAGCCATAATTAGTTACTGTATTTAACCAGCAAGCAGGCATGCAAATTGTAGTAATTATTACATTAGTTATAAAAATAAAAATTTGTAAAAAAGTCATGTGAAATCAATAAGGAAAGTCGGGGTCCAGCAAAGTTAAGTAAGGTACATGATTGCCTTCGCCAGATCACGTGGCCGACAACGAGTTTGCCACTTCAGAAATTCATATCGAACCTATTTCACTTTCATTAGACAAATCATAAGTATATTCATGAACAATAAAGTTGTGACGCAATTTTTCATAATCTACATTTTTTCTGTCCTCATTGCATAGCCTTTGTATAATTTGTATATTTCATGCTAATCCGAAATGGTTTTATTCAGAACAAAAAATAAGTTGTCAGATATATTATATTGATACATACATACATTCACGCCTGTTTCCCCGAAGGCACATTGTTTGCTCACATTTTTTTTTAACATCCTTTACAACAAATCTTCTAATTAATTGAAGTAAGTAATTGATTTTTACATGTGTAAACTTACAGTTTTGTTTTCGTGTAAGGTAATTTTTTTACATTTATACATTGCGCCGTTTTTCCTGAAGGCAGAGGCAAGCAGAATTCGCCAACTATGTTGTCGGTCCCGCGTAATAAGTGGCGAGCCTATTGCCGCTTATCAGGAACTTTCATAATAGCCAGAGCCCCGTCCGTTGATCGGCAGGTGCACCACTTGCAGGTGAGGTTGCCTTGGGCTTGGGATCCTGGGATCCCTATACACCCGTATACATCCCTATACACCTGTATACATACCATATATACGATATTAATTTGATGATCTTTATATTATCATTTAAAAGAAAAATATCTTTCCTCATATTATATACCTACACTTTTATGCTTCTAGCGTTTTTTTATTTCATTTGTTTAGAAGTAGTAAGTATTTAGTGGTTATTTAATTTATAAAAATTATGGACATTTCAACTGTCTACATTTATTAGTTTACGCTAGGTAAGCAATTTAGGTCATGTTTTTTATAGGCTCGCCACCTATTACGTAGGACCAGCTATATAACTGGCGAAGTGTGGGCGTATAATATGCCTCTGCCTATCCTTTCGGGGAAACAGACGTGATTGTATGTATTTATTTTTATAAGGCATGTTAAACACTACCTCAAATAATTATTTACGCTCATAAAATGTAATAAGCATCACATCTGCTTGTGTTTAAACGGATATTTTTCGTCCTTATATAATTTAGCTTGCCATTCAAAACCCAAAAGAGATACAATAATAAAACTTTTCCGTAGAATTCCACTTGACTTCTGTATTTGCATGCCGCGAGGGCGTTGTATGCGCTCTGTCCCTGCTTATTCACAATACAGAATAAATATACAGTTACATAGTACAAAACTACCTTAGTTACCACGTAAAGTCCGTGTTTAGTCTGTGCAAAGACACACAATCTCGTGCTTGCGAATGTTACATAAAGCGGTCCCGCTAGCCACTGTGTCGTTTGGTCTAATTCTATTCATAAGTCCAACTTGCGCGCTTGCCTGTCAGTCTGTACTGTGTATTGATAGTCAAACGATAACGAAATAATGTTATGTAAACATGTAAACACCATGATATCTCCAACTATGCTTAACTGTCGTGATAACTAGACAAAGTGAAATAATGAGAACTAACTGTTCAGTGGAAGTGGCCATTTTTATTTTTATCTATACTAGAATAAATAATAATAATTCTATCTATATTTTTTTTTGCTACCTTTAATGGATCATCTTAGTTATCTTATCTTATTTTTCTTTTCTTATATTATCTTATCAATGGTATTAAAAATTGAATTATTCTTATTCGACTCAATTTCTCCCCCCCAGCACTTACTCTCTCTCCAGTCTCGGTCTAAAAAGTAATTTAAACATTTCTTACTCACACAAATTTGCCTATTTTATATCTGTAATTTTTTTTGAAGCGCTCATAGCACCGCTGTGCTCGGTAATCGGAAACGATCACCGAAGTAAAGCAGAGTTTACAGAGGTCAGTCCTTGGATGGGTGACCGTTTGTGTGGCATTTAGTATCGAGCGCTTCGGTGCTTCGGAAGGCACGCTAAGCCGTTGGTTATCACTAAAATGTGGTAGTCGTTAAGCCATGTTAGAGGCCTAATTGGGCGGCTTGAAAAATTCTAACAGCAGGACGCCATACACCTGCCTCCGCCAATCCGCACTGGGTCTGCGTGGTGGAGTATGACCCAAAACCCTCGCACCTTGGTATGTTTTATATTTTTTGACTGCGATTCTCTGGCTATTTTATATCTGGAAAACAAAAAGACAATGCTTAGGTACTCACACTGCCCATTTTCTGTCCAATGATGAAAAGACAGCTCTTATCTTACACATTTCTCGTTCGACACTTATAACAGCGCTCTAGATGATTTTGTCTTTGTCGGCCCAAATACTAACAGTGCATGTATTATCCTCCTTATACTAACTTTTATTATGTGTTTCTACTAATACTTACTGTTCATATTTTCTGCAGAATTCCTAGTTAAAATAACAGTTATAATATCCTACACTCCAATAACGCAAAACGTTTGCTTCGTGTTTTGGTTTATTTTAATAACATTTAATTTTTTTTTAGGGTATTTAACATGTATTACGTTTTTTTTGACTAGTACCAACAGTTATTAAAATAACTTGCTACTAAAATAAATGTCGGTCTAAAACGAGTGGTTTTAATAAAAAATATTAAATGTTTGGCCATACTTTTTAGGACTGCATCGATATTTAAAGTAACACATTCGATATTTGAAGTTTGAAACACATTGCTCCATAGAGCTGCGCAATAAAAATATTACGTATTCAATATCTACAATAATGTCGAAAACAAGGATATTATTATATGAACGGTGCCCGCAGCGCACGTACGGCTGCCGATGTCCAGAATGCTAATACCCGTTACGTTTCGTCTGCCGATATTCGTGGCTTAAATATCCTAATTTGACCTTCCCTTCCTCCCGCAAAGCATTCTACTTAGCCCATCCATCGCATCGATGAAGGAAGACCTAGAGGCCAATCTAAGCTGGACGACGTATCCTCAGGCCTACGACCGAGTTTACATGACACGCACTAGTTTTATTACCCTCATGTTTCTAAATGGCCCTCATTTCGTTTCAAACAAATTATTTATATTTTACTACATGGACAGATCGTTTCCCAATCACATGTTGACCCAAAAAGCATTTGTGACGCAGCGAAGCGTTGACAAATAATGGCGATGCTATCGCAGGCCGCGAAACGTTCGTTATACTATTTAATACATACTTTACATGACAATAATGTAATTTTTATGCTGTGAAAGCGTTTCTGAAAGGTATATTTTCCTTATGAACAGTTTTAGTCCTAACTTAATGCAATCTATACTAATAAAAGTTGAGTATTTTATGACACGATAAACTGTAGGTTCCGTTGGTAAAACTGCGAGCAGCATAGTATGTAATCTAATATTTATTTAGTTGTAGCGGTTTAGTATTCTGCCAAGAGCTAGAAGCCACTGAGTCAAAGCATTGCTACTTCAACTCATTTAACGGGTTCAAAGGTATTTTACTACATTAATTTTCAATACAATTATAATGGAAACAATAGAGAATCGAATATAATGTAAATATTCAAATGAAGTTTCACACAACAGTCCTTATGCACAAACGGGGAACCCATTCGTCCACCCACTCGTTGGCTGGCCGATCTCATCCATAACAATTGAATTAATAAAACGGTTATAAAATGCCTCGACGACAATAAATATCCTCTATTATCGGATGGACTGTAATTTAAAAGTAATTGAATGTTTACTTTAAATCGCTCCAAAACTTACAAACAATAAAGTGAATCATACTATTGAAAGAGTAGCCATGGTTTTTAATATTTGAGGAGACTATTACGCATAAATAAAAATATGTATCGGTATTCTTGCTTAAATTTTGTCAATATCATCACATCACAAGTCGGTGTTGACTAAAATCCTTTTTTTTTTTTAAAAAAAGCCTTCTTGTTTCTATTTTTTTGAGGAACTGAATCTTTCCTCAAAAAAATAACTTTGTAATTTAGTAATAAATGCATAAAGCTTATTAAGGCTATGACTAATCAACTAAGTGTAATCCAAATAAATATAATAATAAGAACTCCTTTTTCCTATTAATATATTGTTGTGACCGTAGTATATCTGTTGAATTAACTAGGTCATCCTAGGTGGTATTGAGATCAAATTTCTACGATGGTTTATTATTGTAAGTCAACTGGTCTTAATTTTACCACGTGAAATTCACGAAAATACCAAAAGTGAATTAAACATAATATTTAAAATCACTGGTGTGTTGTAACACATGGGAAATGTGTCGTTATAAGTTCCTAAGTATAAATATATTGTGAACTGATTTTGCTACAACTTTCATAATAATTCGTGACAATAAATACTCGTTTATAAAATTATGGTCACTGTAGTGGAACGGGAGTCAGTTGCGTTACAGCTGTTAAGATGTTGATTTAAGTGGGTATAGAGCGCTGCCAATTATCTTATTAGTGGTCGATTTATCGTTAGTCGCATTATCATACGGCCCGCTTATGTCACAGCCAAACAGTTTGAAAAAACAAAGAGAAATTATCGTTGAATTTCATAAAATTAGTTTTATAGTACCAACACATTTTTATAGTACGCTAGTTATTTGAGAAATACTTATATTTTATGGGTTGTAGAAACTTTACTAATATAATACTTTAATATAATAGTGTGGATTCAAATATAACATAGATATTTTTTTATCATTTTAATTTATTTTTTATGAAATTGGAGAGCTTTATTTCAATATAACATAACAATAATAAAATATGTAATTAAATTCATTATTATTAATACCTCGACTAAATTTAAATCATTTCAACAAAGGCCTCGTGCATTATTTGTCACATTAATCGATATGAATTCGCCTGCATCTACCGGCCTCCCGCAGCATTGAACAAATCATGGATATAAATAAATGTTACAATACCAAATGCTATATTTTATATTTTGTGACCACTTCATGTACTTTACAAATAAAAAGTGTTTCATAAAATCAAAATTAAGCAATCAAAGACATAAATAATAAAAGCCCAAACCAAGTTTATTAATATTAGTCTAGCTAGATGTATACATTTTTGATGCGCTATTATGAAACAAATGTATAATTTTGGCAAAACGACAACGTTTAAGTCACGTCACGACTACTGTATTTTAAACCAGTGTATTGATTTGATTATTCGACAATAAAGTAACTTTGTGTTACTTATTCGGTTGTCGTGTAGAATAAGAAATAAAAAAATCGTTACGGTCCCCCGAGCGCCCGATAATTCGCTTATTCCACTATCTGCGGGTCAATAATTTCTCATGAAGCCCGACATTTTGTCACACAAAATAACGTTTTTTATGGCCAAGCTCGCTAAATATTTTACGGCAATAACAATAAAGAAAAACAAAAGCATATTGTCTCTCTCATTGTGGAAAGAACGTACCGTTTTATTAATATTTATATCCTTTATCCGAAATGCTTCGGCCACCACACATTTTTGGCCACCAATTATTAGTTGGACATCGGTGAATGCTCAAGTGCTTGCGATAAGACTTCAATAAATTGAACAATCGCATTTTTATCTTATCGCGATAAAGATTCAATGTATAGCCACCAGCAAAACTCGTTGACTTTTTATAATTTGTCACCAAATTATTTTTTGTATTATACCTATGTATATATACGATAACATTAGATTTACTATGAAGTAGGTCTCTTTATAACAGAGAACGTCTAGTAAGTTCCACCGCAATGCCATTTTCCACCAATATGTACTATTTGCTTAATGCAGAAAATTTTTCAGTACAATGTTGAATTTAGTTTTGGTTGTAGTATCGAAGTGCTTCTCTTAGTGTCTTCTACCTGAATTACTACGGCGAGTGTACTGAGGAACTTATTGACCTAATCCCGCCTTCTCCATTCCTCTCCTGATCAACACGTGCTGGTCTTAGGAGCCATTCTCGCACTGTGCAGTCTATCAGCACTCGAACCAAAAAAATTGGTAAGTTGTTCCTTAGTAAACTGGCTCGCCACCTATTATTTGGGACATACATTCATTCATACATTCACGCCTGTTTCTCCGAAGGGGTAGGCAGAGGCATATTATACGCCCACACTTCGCCAATTCCATTATTGGCCCCACGTAATAGGTGAGGAGACTATTGCCGCTTATCGGGATCTGTTACGTTCGCCAGAGCCTCATCTGTTGATCAGCAGCTGCACCACTTGCAGGTGAGGTTGGCTTGGGCTCCGTAGATGTTGGTAGGATCCCTATGGGTGTATATTTGGGACCAACAATATAATTGGCGAAAAGCGGGCGCATAATATGCCTCTGCCTACAGGCGTGATATGATGTATGACTTTAGTACATGTGCAGGCGCTTCACGTCTAGTTCATAGTAACAGTTGGCTCCTCTTTTTACTCTATTAATAAAATTAATAAAGATCTATTGTTTTGATGTGTGTGAAAATAATCTTTTATTTTTAATGGTGACTGTACAATAAACTGTACATATTATAATAAGTAGAATTTTGAATTAATTCCTCTCTTGTAGTTATTGTGAGTAATGACCCGTGCCACTGGCTTCTTCCCACGGACCAATTGAAGGAGTGTGTTATGTATACATTGTGGCCATCGGTTGGAGAGTTACTATTTCTGTATTGACATTGTCTAAGCGATAAATCATCAGCATCAATTGACTAACAACACTATGAGTTCTGGGAGCTTGATATAGAAAATATTTTCTTAATATAATTACCGTCTCCCTCATGAGCTCAGGCCCTGTCTCGTAATAAGAAGAATTCCAACTAAGATTTTCACCATCAAACCCAATGCAGATTACCGGCCGTGCTAGTATTTACCTCAAACGTTTTATATGACGCCGTCAAGTCGGACAATTAATAAGGAACATTTCAATAAGAAGTACCTACAGAACAAAATACGCAAAAATTATAAATTTTTGCACATTACATTTACTACTCGTCAATAATAAAGCTAATTTTATAAATAAATAGGTCTATGCTGTGTAATGTGAATATGCTTCTATTCGTTTCTTTGGGAACTTGGTAGCGTCATGTGTTTCTCATAATAATTTTGATATCAGCTTGGGGCTCGTTGACCGCAAGGAGTTACAGATCGTTCATTGTGTGATTCCTTGAAGCAGATTGCCATCTCCTTACAACCAGACTTACTCATAACTCGATAAACAATTCCATATTACGCGCTCCCGAAAGGGGCCACATTAGCCAACTAAACAACTATTTATTTACATACAATGCGACCGATTTTTAATAAGTTATTCATAAATCAGTATCGAAAACGAAACAATACTATTATTATTATAGACCGAAGTGGATCGACGATTTTGTACAAGCTCAAAAGGTTATGTTTATTCCAATTCTGTAAAGTCGGATTCTAATTTTAAAGAACTTTGAACCCTTTCAAATTAACATATCTCCGTCTGTATTCACTGCACGCGTAATAGAAATGTAAAGGAAGAATATCATAACTGTCCTTATGATATATGACCAAATTACGTTTGATATTCAAATAGTATGGGGGGCTTCCGCTGGGAACAGAACCCGCGCAGCGACGCATCTCAGACACAAACATTCGTAATTTACTGCCACAGCCGATCTGGAATAATAACACGCTACATTAGTTTCCCATTATGTCTTCGAGACAATAAAATTTGCTCAATTTTACGATCACATTAATAATTTTATGAACGGAGGCAAATGCTTTCAATCTCTGAATGCGATGAAATGAGTAAAAAACGAACGTTCGAGTCGTTTCGTTAAATTGGTAGGTGTTAAATAAAGGATCAATTTTGTTTTCTCGTGTGTCCTCGCTGGCCCTGCCACCAGCATTCAGCAGCACCCGGTAATGATACGCAAATGTGTAGCAGATCCGATACCTTCGAATTTGATTTGATTACCAACTTTACAACACATTACGCGTAGGTAATCGAACTACCTACTAAAGGTAATCGAACTTCTTCATTTATGGCAGCTGGCTACAACTCATTACATTGAAATACGTCACTGTTTTTGACTCACGGGTCCTGAAGGAATACGTCATCAATTTTCACATAAAATAAATTAACAAAATAAGGTGGAAAAATGCCAGAATAATGTTTCTTATATAGCCTTCTTCTTATATAGCCTTCTTCGTATATAGCCTTCTTTAATTCATGAACTAATTAATTGTGTGTTTGGTTAAGAGATTAAAAGTAAAATGTAATTACATAAAAAATATAAATAAGTGAGCCAATTATGTAAATTCTTTAATAAATGTGGGTCTGTAGCACAAACTATACTTTATTTACTTCTTATTTGCAGTAAGAATTTTTATTTAAGGGCCATAATCCGCCGCTTCATCTGAAATTAAGTGTATTGTATACAAAACCTATGCAATAATTATCGTATCAATGTAATAATTAAAGAAAAATAAATTAATGGTATTGTTATTATTATATACACACTTGAATAAGACCCGAAATAGTATATGATGGATATTGTTGGTCCTAAAAAGAACATAATATTTTAATTAACATTATATATAATCTATGGTAAACATAATATTTATTTCCATAGATATACAAACTCATTTAGCATAGGCATAGACAAAAACTCCCACTCGATAGACAAGGCCGGTTACATACGAAAATGCATAAAATAAAGAAATGAAATAAATTGAGACAAATATAATATGTTTTAGGTAATCAAGGTCATGCGTGTACCCTGGGAAGGATCAGCAGGTCGGCGGCGGAAGGCGGAGAAGTTCCCAGGGTGTCAGTTGCACCAACACCGGATGCTGGCTGCGCCCAGCTCTTTACCCAGTCGTCGTATCGATAAGTATCGATATTAATCGAGCATTACTTCAATTTGTTGTTTAAATCTATATATTTTGTGTTGTTAATTTTCTTTTACTTGTCTTTTGGATTATATATTAATTTTCTCAAAAGAATTTACAAATTTTACTTAAACTGAATACTGCTTTGTTTACTTAATTTATAAAACCACAGCACTTTATACAAAATATTATTAATTTTACACCAACAATGAAATCCAATTACAAATCTTAAAATTACCACTGAACAAAATTTTATGAAGAACGCTATAAGTTACTAATGTGCCTACTTTTTACTTATTTATGGCAATACGTATTTGAGAAATGAGGTCATATTGTTAGTAGAAAATAGGATTAGTTTAAAATCACGCGTACTCGAATAGCCGGCTAACCTATTTTTATTTTTTAATCATATAGCGTTCGTTTAATTAAATGCAAATGTTTCACTTAGTATATGATTTAAAATAAAGTATTAAGTTAAAGCTAGCTAAATCAACTCATGATTTTCAACGTGGTTATATTCGCGAAACTATCTGAAATTATTATGGAGTTCCAAAGTAATAGAGCGCCTGCTTTCTTCCAAAATAAATATACACAATAAAATAAACTACTCCCATTTATAACGAATGACAATTGTGTCATAAAGTAATGTCATCACTTCTAAGTAATCATCATCTCTGCTTATTAACCAAGATGAACAGGATTCAGGTCATACATACTTCACCACGTGGACTTAGTGCGGATTTAAAGTAAGAAAGCAGTCGATGTTAAATGTCACACAGAAGATGAATATTCAAGGCCTAATTTCTGCAAACTGAGTCTATATTTCTGAAAACTGACTCCTTATTTCTGTAAACTGAGTCTTTATTTCTGTAAATTCAGTCTTTTTTCTGTAAACTTTCGGTAATCGATTCCAACCACCTAGAACCGCGGATCGCTTTAAAGTAAACTTTGCAAATGATATTAAAAGTTACTCGGGGTAATCCTTTTCTACCTAAAAATATGAACTATCGATAACATATATAATTTTAGGCGACACAGCCCACCACTGTCGCATAGGTTACAAGGATGTGCAAGCAAGTATTGTCTCTATCAGGTTACGCGAAACGAAACCACAAAATCAGCGCAACCGCAAAACAACGGAAGCCACTAGCCTCCCCTGCGCTCACACGTTCAACTCTCCTACACAATAAGGTTGGGTTGCACTATCTTACTATAACCGTAACTACAATAATAATAATAGACATTTTTATTTCAGGCAGAGTCCGTAGTCTTAGTAAAATGTTCCTCACTTACTAATGTTAGTATTACAAAAAGATAAAATAATCTAAGCGGCGAGGCGAGACTTCAATATTCAGGTCTAACTATAAAATGATGTTAACTTCTTGTTTGCGGACATCAGACGGCAGTCGCTCCGTGTAATAACTAAAAGTCAGCCAAATTTGGTTGACCAGTGAGCAGACCCTGGGCCCTAAGCTTAAGTCTAGGGCAACCGGAAGTATGCTAGGATATTATAATTATTATAATATTTTCTATGTCATGCAAAGCCCATAGTGTTAGTAAAAACTTTTCTTACTTGCTATTGTGAATATTACAATCAAAATCAACATTTCAGCCATATGAACATAGGCTTGTCCAATAGATTTCCACGTTAATCGATCCGAATGCATCCACCGCCTTCTCCCGTCTTGACCAGAACATCGGTCTTTCGGATGTGAGGCCGTTCTCTACTAAAGTATTACAGTATTATAACAAACACTATAAAAATTATCGTACTAACATCTACCAGGCTTCACAGCAGAATGTAGTCCTAGCCACACAGTGGTAAGTCCCACACAGGATAAATAGCACTTTCAGGATGTTGTTTTTGTGGGAGAAACCGTCTACGTGGGCTTCGGCAAACATCGCCAAAGCACTGTAGTGTTGCGGCAGTATAACTAAACGTTCTACGTCGTTAAACTCACGTGAGGTTTGAACTGGATAGGACCTGGTTCTATGATTCACATATATACATAATATTCAGCATGTTTCAGGGTATGCAGAGGTTTATTACACGACCATATTTCGCTACTTATAATGTTAGTCACACGTAATAGCTTGCGACCCTATTGCCGCTTACCGGAAACTTTTATGTTCGCCTGAGCCTTGTTCAGCAGGTGCATCACTTGTAGGTGAGGTTGGCTTGGTCTTCACAGATCTTTGTAGGATCCCTATACACCCTATAGGGATAAAGGGTACACCCTATAGGGATAAAAGGTGTACCTAAATGTGTAACTACATTTTGTTCAAAGCCGTAATTTACATTAAATTGCTTTGTTTCTGTTACGTTATTATTTTGGTAAACAAAATAAACAATAAAAAATAATTTATAAGTAAATCAGTTCCAATTTGAGTATGAAACATTATTTTGAAATATCACTCTTACATTCCCTATTCCATTAAGGTCCGATTCTTGCATAAAACAAATGTTAATGCTCCGTCTCAATCCAAATTACATTCATAAAAGTGGAGACCATTTATGGCATTATTCGACAGCGTATCGGAACTGCTACACTTATAACGTACACTGCATTGCAAAATGCTTAAATTTTAGATAGAATTATTTGTAAATTGATAAAATCTTGAGAAAACAAATCGTCATCTAATAACAATATGCCTACTAGATATAATAAAGCTAACAAGTGTTTATGCGTACCTTGAAAACGATTTAATTTTTATTTAAATGTGTTGTCGCGAAATTTTATGTAACATCATATTAAAATGTTTGTTTTTTTGTGTAAGAAAACTGCACTATTGATTTTATAGCGATGGTAGCTTTAAATTTGTGTCTATGTCTATGAAATCACTCATCATCTCAGTCTCTTTGAGTCCACAAAATAAAAATCGTGTATTTTGTACTTATTGTTTTCAAAGCTCTTTTTTTAAGTACAAAAACGCACCATATCAGTGCATTTGGCCAACAATGTACATGAGAAGTTATAGGTTTCATTTGCGGACGATAGACGACAATTTTCAATTTTCTTGCGCGTGCGTCCCATTTGAATATTTTAATTTGGGGGGCGGCGCGACTATTTCAATTTATTTTATGAGTCGAGCGCAGAAGGGGTTCGCTCTCACCGTTCCAGATTAGTAAATATTTGATAGCTTTATTGCTTGGCGTGATATATTTATACACGCTCCTAAAGTGAACTTGGGTTTGGAGTTATTGTTGACGGAAGTGTTTGGTGATTGCGATTCTCACAATGGTTAATGAATTTCGGCTGCATTGACATAACAGCGTTTTAAAAAACCTATAAGAATAGTGTCGTTAATTGGAAATTAATTGTTTGTCTTTGCACCATCTTTTGTTTATTCTATCATGTAAGCTTTCCTTTAAACCTTAAATTTTCTATTAACGAAACCATTTGAGTCTGACCATGAAGGTAATTATGAAATAATCTACAAGTTGTCAAGTAAACATTATATTTTGATAACTGGTTTTAAATAAAATTAACCTTTCAAGTTACGGGTATTCCACATACAATATAAATTATACTTTTTCCGTTCTGTGTACGTTTAGTAATCATCGCCAACTCATCTGTCATTAAACATAGTAATATTGCATATTCTATAACACATAAATCCTATTTACATAATAAAAAACGGTTTTGTGGGATATGTTTTTATATAACTTGTATTATTTAAACGAAATAAACGTATTATCTATCTATCTATCTATCAAAGCAAGAGCATTAAGTGATTCTCTTAGTTTGGTATCGCTGTGTATGTATACCTCACATAGCGTTTGTTCATATTAAATTGATTAGCAACGCTAAACTCAAAGGGACTGAAATACGTCACTAAAATATTCTATCAACAATCTGTTATATGTACGTACCGTACAAATTAATATGATAGAGGCGTCTGATTGCAATACGCGCGAGCGAATGAGTGAAGCGTGAGTTGCACTGGGGGGCCGTGTTTAACCTCGCTGCTATGTTTCATCTAATAGAATTGAGAGCTCGTTATCTGCTCAGATTAAAATATTCAGTATTTGAGTGATTTCACGAGCGAGTGAGCGGCAAAGGGTTGACTAGTCGTTTCGCCCGCTTTGAACACTTGTGGGGAGTGCGCCGGCTACACCTACCTATTTTACATACGAGGAAGTGTCGAAGGGAACCACCAACATAATTAGCATACCTTTAAACAACACTATCAATAATGAATAAACATTTCCTATCAGAGATTTAATAAAAACTCAAAGTCAGGAATTAGTATTTGAAATATTCGATTAACATGAATAAACTTTCATCGAAGCCCTCAAACGTCAATGAAGCCGCAACAGTCGCACAAACAAATGAATTGTCGAGTTTCGCCGGCTTTTTCCGGCGACTGACGCCATGAATAATTCCATTTCATATAATGGCCTCGACCGCATCAAATATTTCATTCCGAGTTTTGCATATTTAATTGAGACAAAAACAATGTCCGGGAATATTTTACAGATAATTTGATTCCCTCGTTTCCTCCGAGTTTGGCGTTCGTTTTCCGCAATGTAATTATTTTATTAATGAAAATCAGATAGATATGGCTACTCAAATATGTATTGATAACTTTATTGTTGTCTATTGTGTTTTGTAGAATTACTTGTCTGCTACACAATGGAGATGAGCATTGAATACGACGCGATCACGTGTATCTGTCATGGTAATAATATGATATAAATGAACGGATGTAGTGGATGGATAAATATTGCACTCCACCCATGAAGAGCTAATTTTATGAGTGAAATTAGTTATTCACCTGTTGTTGCCATTTATAACGGTGAGCACAATGCCACCGGCAGCCGCGCCCGCCATTCTCTGCCGATACCTGCATCCAAACCGATCCGATCTGACTTATGGCTCGCCGGTGACGCAACGGTCGCCCTGTTGTTACACACATTACTGAATATCGCCTCCAAATTAGTCTCAACTATGATTAAGATCACGAAGGGACTAAACGCCGAGTCATGCCAAGCCATAGAGCGTGCTTAATTTCAATAGCCAATGAATGAATAATAGCCAAATTTCTTAAAATAAAAAAGTCACGGCACGTCCGCTACCGTTCTTGGATATTCCTCGGTCTAGGTAAGCAACTTTTTATAATTTTTGTGGTGCCCGTTTGCTCGTCCATATAATTCGTGTACTACGTGACCAACATTTTGTTTTATTTTCTTCTAGGGAAAACGTTCAGCCCCGAGATTGATCGTGTCTTAGTTACTTAGGTACTGAAACTGAACTATTGTTACAAAGTAGCAGATCATAACCTAAATTCTTTGATAGTAAGGTAAAATTGTTTGATAAAATTATGTAAGCGGAACCAATGACAGTTTAATGCAATTTGGTTCATTTATCTTTAGGAATGCAGCAGAAACGTATTTAAGAAAACTATAATATTGTAGACATCGTAATGCAGAGATTCGTCGTCTCCATATTTATTACCTAGTTTCAAGTGAAAGTTCACCGAAAATATTGTTTCAAATATTTATGTTTTATGTGTAATGGTGGTCCCACATGTCCGGTTTTTTTCATAGGTCTAGAGAGTATCTACGACAATATACTATAATGTAAAGTCGTCCTAAAAAACGAAAAGTTGTATTAATATCCCTCTCATCGATCGTTTGAGAAGCATTTGATTTAAGGGCTTTATCTTCTTCCCTGTCTAATGAGTCAATGACGGACAAGGGCTTAAAATCATTGAGAGAACGTGTTTAGCTTTTATTTGCTTTAATTGATGACTTCTAAAACTGACATGAAGTTCTGAGAATGTGTAGGTATTGACAAGAAGATACATTCTCAAAACGTGTTAAAGAAGTAATATAAAAAAGAAACAGTTTTAGTACACCATTCGAAGCGACCATTAATGAAACGCAGGATACTAACGAATTCCTTGAATATTTATTCGTCCGATACACCATCATACATTTTCGTATTACTTATGTTAATTGCAAAGAGCATTCATGGGTCGGTCACTTTAAATATTTATTGCAAGCATTTAAAGATTTATTTAATTAAATCTGAAGAATGAAACACTCACAGTCATAAGTGATTCATATGTATGTACATGGTCAGTTTTGATCCTTGGCAAATCGATTACAAGATCCGCCACTGAAAGAAACTTATACACATTGAAAGAAAGCTTGTATATTACCGGATGGTTCCTTTTTGATAAGGTTAAAAGTGGTAGCAATGAAATCACAATATAGGCTTAAAATGGTTGGTTGTTCTATGTTGTTCTGTTTTTTTGGAATATGTACTTGCAGTAATTCGTGTTCGCTGGGACACTGCAGAATCACTTCCACTGCTGGCATTTTGAGGGTAATTCATTTAGTTAGATGATTACGCATAGAGAATAAGACAATAGAGCCAGTGAGATCCAAATACTCAGCATCAGTCAGTGTGCACTTAAGGCAGTAGCCTCAGTACAGGTCTTAAGGCTAGCCCAAAAGCTATTTAAATTCTTAACAAAGTCGGATAGGCGAAGAAACCCTGATGTGAATTCCTGGTTATTAGGAATTTACTCGTCTAGATCCATACGGTAACTAAAATGCTTACAAAGCCGACTGCAGAGAAATATTTTTTTTAATGGCCTCTGTTTCCAAAGTGCAATACCGAAGGGCCTTCATAGCGGAGGCAGGAAGCAGCTGGTGCAAAGTCATACGCTGAGAAAGCAAACAAGCCAGACTGATAGTGGGGGCTCTAATACGGCACGAGGCTACGAATAAAATGCTCTACATGATGCCTTTAACATGCAACTGTGTAACATGACAATGCTACAAGGTTTACAACACCTGTTGTATGCCTGGGACTTGTAGGCTGCTTGCAGAGTATATGTTCTTAGAGTGGACTACGTGGATGCCCACAGCCAAGAGACTTTGACTTCTTTCTATCAAACCTGTCATAAATATGATGAGAAGGATATTTGGAGATACGGAGTGAAATTCATGTAGTTGCACAACAGATTCGATTACTGTGTCAAAATGGTACATGGTATAAACCGTGACTCCTATGGCTTATCATAGGAGTTACGGTTTAATATTAAATAAGTTTTAACATCTTAGTCCATGTTACTCTCGTTTACTGTCAACTCAGAGTTTAAATAATGAACAGTAACAGGAAATATTTTTTTGTTGTTCAATACTTTTTTTGTAAGTTAATACTTAATATACCATGACCATGACCTATAAAACATTATGATAAAAACATCTATTAGTCATGTTTATAGTAAGCATGAGTACCGATATTGTTCCAATAGAACGTGGCATTACAAAAAGATTTTCCTATTTCCTATGATAATATAAAAACGTAAAGATTGTATACATTATCCAAAATTGGCTCAACAAATGTACATATACAAATAATAGATGGTCAGCAACCTGGGTTCACATATATGATATTTTCGACTGTCATAAAAAACGATAAACTTCACGCGGATTTAGCCTCTCATCTGGTTCGTGAGATGAAGCCCGAGTTGGGGCGCTAATGCGCTGAAATGATGATGATGATGATTTCCCATTTGGGGTGGTAAAACTTGCAACAACTATTTAACAGGGATCTATATAGTTAACTTTTATTATTTGACGTTTTCAAGAGCCATGTTTATGAAAAAAAATATTTTTGATTGATTGATACAGAGATCTCTAGATGCCGTGTCAAATTGTAAGAGGTGGCCCACGAGAGATTCCATTCCCTAAATATAACGATGACAATAAATTTCGTATGATGTCTTGGTGTGATGGTCGGGATAAGGAGTTGGTCAAAAGTAGGACACAATGCCACTAGGATGCCAACGTGTCTCGCATCACCGCGCACCGTGCCTGCCTGCTTACTGCATACTTGGAACGCACAACTTTGATCCTTTATTAATTAAAAAAGTTTCTTTGCCTTCCGGCCAAAGGAGAACCGAAAGGGGGGTGTGGGACTCACCACCGGCAGACGAGACAGCCAGCAGTAGTACCCACTAAAAATCTTCCGACGACGCCCGCCGCTTGTTGAGAAAAAGACAGGGGCTAGTACCTGGATTGCAGCGTCTGACACTCTGCCCACGGCCAACGTCCCCCGGACCAAAACCGGGAGGATCTCCTCAGAGAGGCGCAATGGACGCACCCCTCCTACCTCCTTGTGCTACTATAGCGTGTGTGACCGACTTCTCGGAGTGTCTATGGCTGTCCCTGCCCCCGCTGCCTAAGACCCTCCTGGCGCTGCTTGGAGGGCCCTCCTGGCCCGCCCGCTGCACCCTCCACAGGTTCGTATTAGTTTCCCCCCCGGTAGTCAGTACTAAGGGCACCAAGAGTCGCCAATCTCTGAGTGATACCTTTCCCCAGCGCCCTCTGCGCCCTACCGGAAGGTACTCAGCCCCCACTCCACGGCAAGGTGGAGACCAGTCGGGGGGGAAGATCTGAGGAGCCCAAGCCAACCTCATCTGCAAGTGATGCACCCGCTGTTTAACGGACGAGGATTTCGCGAACATAAAAGTTCCCGGTAACCGACATAAGGCTCGCCACCTATTACGTGGGACCAACAATAAATTGGCAAAATGTGGGCGTTCAGTATGCCTCACACAGGTGTGATATTATGTTTGTATTTATGTTATGAATATCACCTGATTATGCGTATTGCATACCATCAGTTTAACACTTCGATCATTTTATCACGGTGTTTTAATAAACTTCTAAGAATTCAAATAAAAAATTCTAAGAATAACTTGGATGGCCCAATTTCATTTTCCCAGTTTTTTTAAATTTTTATTAATTTATTAGAACAACTGTTCTAGTAAGATAAATTCTGGTACGAAAAAAAGTTACAAATAACTTCAGTCAAAAATATCTTAAAATATAAAAAAACTCTTTATAATCTGTAGCTTAGTTCTATTTATGTAAAAGTATCTTGAACCAATTTGAGAAAAACAATTTCGCTCACAATTTATCAAAGTATCGAAACCATTCGAGTTCTATCTGTATTTTGGTAGCAAAAGAAAAGTTATTATTTTCCGAACTATGGTCATTAAAATTTTTGATTAACTACGTTGGATGCGTGTCGATAAGATGACGCTGCAAGTCCTGGCATTGTCCTTTTTCTTCCAGCCGTAACTAAACGTTTTGTATATTTTTTATGACTCCTTTGAATATTAAAACATTATCTTCGAAATATCAGGAATGCAGCCGCAGTTCCTCGTACATAATTACTTTTACAAGGTACATTACAATGGTATGTAACATTTATGATTATACTCTCGCTTTTAAGTTGAGTTTTTTTAAAGCGATGACTAGAGTTTATAGAATGGCTGTGTAATCGTGGCTACCGTGGTACCCATTCATGTAAATATTCGATGTGACGGTTGAGTGGCTATGTTTTTGAATTCATAAAGGTACTATGATCATTCATTGGGCTATTCCTACTCTGCGTTTGAACGGATCGGTATCAGTTGACATACTCTCAGTTTCGTGACAATCACAATCGGCGCCCCACCTCGCACGAGCCAGTATAGAAACTGCCAATTCGTCATCTATTATTCACGGCCTAAATTGCACAACTTTAAAGCCATTTCTAAATGACATCTAAATCTGTTACTGTATTAACATTGTGAATAAAATTTATACAATCAATCTACATAAATGTCCGTGAGCGTCCGTCCATTAGTCAGCTGGAGTACAAAGGGCACACGCTAGGAGAGCGTTAGTGTCGTAAATCAGACGCATGGTTGTATAGGCTGCCCAAATCGCAGTCAATAGTGAGATGATGTGCGCCGCCGCCCGCGCCGCTCTCGACCCATTAACGCCCCTCAGCTCCGTTTGTCATGAGACGGGGTCACTGCATATACCCAATGAAGTCTTGAGACGTATTGAATCAAATTCACTAAGCAATTTCATGCTGTTGACAGAAAGCATAATATGAGCTTTCACAGTGTGCCTTTGAATAGCATGACAAGTTTTATTACATTCATTTTTTTTAAAACTTTACTTAAGGGATTAAAACGCTTCTTTAACTGACGGAAGACCGGTAGGCATTGCGTAAATGCATTTTGTTGCCGACGTAAAACAAAAAAAAATGCTATTGAGCGGATTGAAAATTTCTAACAACCATACCTTTATGCTGCTTCTGCCGACCGGCACGCGCGTGTTAAAGTATGACTTGAAGTCTTCTTATCCTTTTTTATGAGAGTACGCCCAGTAGTTAGTGACATTAAGAGACTGAGATGACGCCACTAACCTTCAAGTTAATGCTTAGATGGTTTCATCACCTGAATCAATAAAAAGTTTGTATAGGATTAAAAAATAGCCAACTGGTACCGGCCTAGAATAATGCCACCTCCTCTCATCTCACAGGGAGTCGTAAGAGTCGTCGAAGAGAAATGGGTGACTGATGGGCACCAGCGTAATCCGGCTTACCGGCTTGAACTGCGATTACCAACCTGCCTGCATAGCGTGGTGATTATGGGCAAACACCCTCAATAGAAAGTAATCTATTGGGGAGACCAATGTTCAGCAGTGGACTTATAAGGCTGATATGATGAAAGGATTAACAGTCTAAGTGAAAAAGAGGATCTAACTTCTGACGTGCCAAGAATTTTATACAATTGGCAACAATTTAAAAAAAAGTTTATTTTATGTTGATTAATTACATTTTTTCTCATCATCTTCCTGCCCACCCATTTTGGACCTCCAGACCTCAACGCAGCATGTGTTGTCGGTCTCTTCCACCCTCCACTCACCCACTCTCTTCTCGATCATACTCATCCTTCCCAAACTCAGACCATCTCTTTTTTGGTTTCCTATTACTCTTCACCGTCTTTTGTCATTACATGCCCATGCCCTGATATATGATATATTTTTACTTTTTGAGGACATTTAAATTACATCCCACCATATCTTTTTGCCTTAATTTCCAAATTGTTTTACATACTCACAACTTATAATAACAAGACGGATAATGCAACAAAGTTAAAACTAATTGACGTTAAAAATAAAACAAAAAGAAAGCACCTCAAACTTTGTCTTATGAATGAAATTTAAACAGCCCCATGAATTGATATAAACGATAGGCGGCCCACAGAGCCGAGTCCAATCTCAGCGCGGCATCTCACGGACCCGGCCGCTTTATGACATTCACTCTTTTATTTAGATATTTTGTATGAACACCCTCATTTTTATTCAAGGGAAAAACATTTATAATGCATAAATAAATACTCCTTTATTTTATTCCTGTCGTTTTAATAGCGGGTTAGGCGTTTGTCACCTACGCGGCGCGGTCGAGATGTGGTGACAATGTTTCCCAAATCGAGATAACACTTCTTTATCGCGTTTTCATGTAACTTGATGCTTTTTAAGTTATGTATATGATTTATTAGTGAGCGTTAAGAATTTTTGGACTATTAAGTGAAAGTATAAGACTCAAATTTTAACTGGGTGACAAATATATGTGCATGCGTCGTTGTGTTAAGGTTCTATTATACTTGTTGATATCAACGACATGACCCACAGGCAGAGGAGTGTACAACTGCACACCATGCAAGCAAATAAGCACTGCCTACCCTCTCAGATAAACACGAAGCAGGAAAGAACTCAATGTCAAATTGTAATCCTACAGTAATGGTCTGATCTCTATGAACTCTGTTTAATTATTGTTATCGTTTCCAACCACATAATTACACCTAGTGCGACGAGCAAAATACACAGCTGACTATACTCGAAATCTCTGAGTAGGCCAGTAACTACAGGAGTAGTACACATCCTAGAAGTAGCATGTACTTCTTCAGTGTCCTTCTTCAGTGTCCTTTTTCAGTGTCCTTTTTCAGTGTCCTTTTTCAGTGTCCTTTTTCAGTGTCCTTTTTCAGTGTCCTTTTTCAGTGTCCTTCTTCAGTGTCCCTCTTCAGTGTCCTTTTTCAGTGTCCTTCTTCAGTGTCCTTCTTCAGTGTCCTTCTTGAATGTACCTCTTTATATTTCTATGCAAAAAAATTATTTTAGTAAAAAAAAACTCCTTTGCAATGTACAGTTACCGTTTTGTATTGTCCAGATGCTAATACTAAAGCAGTTTGCCCACTGTACCGCGCTTTTTCTCGCAGCGCAGAAACTCGGATTTTAATGTTGCATACATCATTAAAACACCTAAAGTACCTCAGTTTCTATAAGAAACCCACTTGCTACAACACACTGCCAGGCGGCATTTAGTTACGTTGAAATTTTCTGTTTTGCTCTTTGCGATGGAGAGCGATATGGCGATGCAGTGAGCCAACTGCCAAAGGATATTTTTCCGCGGTATAGAGTTAGCTATGGTTCTAAAAGCATCTGTAGTTGTACCAAATTTCATTCAAATACCTATTTTTGAATAGAATGAGTAACAACAAACATCCTTTATTCATTGTTCACATATTTGTCGGATCATTCATAATTTTATGTTACAAAAAACTTATCTCAACGAACCTCAAATCAAACACAGAACAGTAGTTGATTACATATTTTGCATTAAGTTAACTAATAAATTAATATAAAGTAAGTAAGGGCATGTGATTTGAGTGTCGAGACAAGCCACGGCTATTAGGGGCCGAACCCGCTACCCGCCGTCGCCACGGTAGCACCACCCGCTGCGCACTGCGGGGCGCCCGCGTGCCGTCTTTATACACAAATTATTTAATATCTTAATAACCGTTTACGTACTTAACTAACACAATTATTTGTCAAAAATACAGGGCAAATGTGATCTCGGTGTTAGTTCATGGGCTTTTATTATAACAATATCTAATAATGTCATCCTTATTTCAATAGAGAAGACGGTTGGATTGTCTTGAGCTTGGGACGCGGTGTTACATTTAATAAACGTAGTGGGGCTTATAAAACAAGATGTAAAGTTAAAGTAGATTTAAAACTAGTTATGTCACTTTCATTTGATAAGATGAAGACAGTGACAGCACTAGTTTTAAACCTGGTCTAACTTAAGCTCGATTAGCCCCAGAAAGTGCGCCATTTTGTGTGAATCCAAACATGTGTAATAATTAATATTTTAGTGATGGTAGTTTTGAATTAGTATCTTTGTCTATGGAGACACCATTTTTTTAGGATGGAAAATTATTTATCAAATTAATAAAATATGTTTGTGTAGTAAGGATAAGTATTGTTAGTTAAAATATTTCTCTATAATGCAGTCAATTGCAGAACATAAGCCTGAACATTAAATTAATTTTAATTGAATCAAGTGATGTTTTAAATTTAACGATTGTACATTCAATACGCACTAGTAGATACAACATTTTCATAAGTGATCTCATAAAACTTGCAAGGTTCATAGGTGTATAGGGGTCCTAACAAAATCTTATGAGCCCAAGCCAACCTCACCTGCAAGTGGTGCATCTGCCGATCAACGGACGAGGCTCTAGCAAACAGATACGTACTGTAAGTCGCTATAGGCTCGCCACCTATTACGTGGGACCAAAACTAAAATTGGCGAAATGTAGGCTTAAAAAATCCCTCTTATTAAAACAAAAATATACGTACAATATTTTTTTAAATTTGGGACCTAAGTTAAATTATATGTTGTTGTATGTAGTACTATGTGCTCAGTCTATTGGTAAATCCCGAATATTGTGTGACCTATCAAAAAGCAGAAGATGTATTCATTATGGATATAGTCTTCTATAATTTTCCATAAGAAAAAGAGAAAAATATAATAAAAAACAGTGCAAGAAGTCATGTCAAAATATTAGGTCTTGAACTAGTACAGCCAGAACAAAGCTTTTTTTTTATACAAGCATCCGCTTGCGTAAATGTTGCCTATGTAGATGCAGCTGTAATAGGGGTTAAGGATGTTCTCGCAAAAATAAAAACTTTATGTGCAAGTCCTGGTTATAAACATTTTATGTGCCATTAAAAACTGCGTGATTTTGGAACAAGCATGCCCAATTTCACATTAATAATATGCGTGGAAAGATACCCCTTTCTAGAACCACACTGTCTTACATAAGGCTCAAGACAGAGGCATATTCGCAAAGCTAACAACCAATCTCCATGACAGGATTGTATCAAGAAGAATACATTTAAAGAGTCACACATTAAAATATGAATAAAACTCATTTCGATGCCGTGAACAGGGCTCGCTCATTGTTTTTTTTTGTTTTAATAAGTCTCCATCGCGTCGCCGAAGCTCGCACGTTGCCCCTTATTTATTGACCTATTAGAGATAACATTCAGATCAAGATGCACGGCCAAAGACCTTTGTTATAAAAATGTCCGCTTCATTATTATTTATAAAAAATACGTTAGCCTTATTATGGACATAACACAATTTTTTACTGAATAAAATTAGATATATCTAATTCGTATACTTTAAATCAAAAACTTTTTTAATTCGCACCCCTGTGCTCATTTGCAAAATATGTATAAAGTATATAATAATATACTGCACACAGAAAGACATTGAAAAGCCACACACTTACAACAACAATTTTTCAAAAATATTTTGACTTATGAGGTCCAAAAGTTAAAAAAAAAATTAATGATCTTATAAAAACTAACACGCCTCCCTATAGACCAAAACCAAATAGGCACTGCTCTTCGTTGCATGATCAAGTCTTATATTCGCAGTTATTATGAATACCCTAAGAACGCCAACTATTTCGTGGTATAATATCTGTTCTGCTTGTAGAGACGAACGATTTTTATTTTTGAACGTTTGTAATGCATAAACGCAAAAACTGCAGGATGGATAATTCTTTAACCATTAGAATGCTTTATTATGCCTGAGTAACAGAAGCTATATTCATTACAAGAAAACAAATTGTGATCCCTTAGAAAACTCCAGTAATGTAAGCTGCCAAGGTGTAAAATATTTCATGAATAGCTGCCGAAGCGAAGTGAGAGCGGGACACTAATTATACATAACTTGATACGAAATGAAAATCTGTAGACGTATTGCATATGTATCTAGATGAAAGCAAAGTCATACGATATCAAATTCAACAAAAACCTATTAAAAATAAGCTATCTGGTTTGTATAGAGTTTTATATTTCATTTAGACTATTTGCAAAAGTAAGCAGGTATAATATTTAAAATCAACATAACCGCTGCCTGATCAACGGTATATGGTTGGCTGTCTATGAAATTAAACTGTTTTTATGGTATTTTTCTTATATAAGTAAAGTAGCTTTTTTAAGTACATACCTACGTGTGTAACTTTGAAATTCTTATTTCATCGCCACCAGTGTCAAGACGAAGTGGACTTTTATCTTAAGTGTCTTTGTACTAATTAGTGCATATAATAATTAGTATAATTTATGAAAGGATAGATAATTAAGGATGTAGTCCTACACTGCGCTGTCGCCATGATGCTAACTACAGCACCACTTGAATATGCAAATGAAATTCACATTGAATCCTAATTAACAAAAAGACGGTTTTGATAAAATGTTTTTGTTCATAAATGTATGTGTAAAAATACACAGAGGCCGCTCCTTATTATTCCAACGTTTACCCAAATCGGCGGTGTCCTTAATAATTTTTCTCAGATTTTAAAATCCAAATAGGTACTTAATTTATATCAATACTCATTATTGCTTTTCGAAGGGTCGTCATTTCGATTTCGAATAACAGAAACAAAGGACTGGTTTTATAATCTGATATTTAATGGCATTCATGTTTACGTTACCGCTGCCTTAATAAATAATGTAAAAAACTTAACTCTTTTGGACTAGTTTTTAGTCGATACTTTAGTACCATATACAGTATATAAATAATTATTGATAAGAATCGTTGTAGGTGTTCTCTTTATAACTAAGGTCGCCTAGGTAGGACCACCGCAGTGCCTGATGTTCTGCAACTGTGTTACGGTTTGTCGGCTACTTTTTATTAAACTCGGTCAAATACTGATGTCTCAGAATAAGTATTTTTTCAGTAATCCCTTGAATTAACAACCGAAAATTTGTACAGAAAAACACACTGATAATAAATAGCAACTAAAGACCACTAAGGATGAAGCTCGTGCTATTTCAGTTTCTATAACTATCAATTAGCGCAGTGTAAAGCTAATCAGGATTTTCTTTAATTGTGATTACTTAATACTATGCTGAATTTACTTATAATAATGTACGACCAAACTACGTAAGCCGTCGTAAGTCGTGAATAGTCGTGTTATTACCGCGTAGAGTAGCTGCCCCATATCCTTTTTATAAATTACATTGTTAACCCTTATACAGTCAAAACCCATTTTATTATTATGCACGCTTATATATTTTTATAAGTTCATTATATTATAACAAATACTCTATTACAACTTTACCTTAATAAATCCTTAAAAATTCACTAGCTGCTCAATGAACGCTAGTCGTATATACGTGTGAATGAAAGCTCCATCACATAAATTAGTATTCGAATCTGAAGCAATAAAACCTCGGATACTGTATCTTGATCATAATTAGATCAATAGTTTATGTGTAATATAATAATCTTGATAATCGATTGCGATCAGGCTCTCCGCATCGTGGGAGGGCATCAACACCTAACTTAACATTCTTACTACAATAAGCTCCGTTTGTTTCTGTTAGATGTTTATCGGAGATTGTAAAACTCAGTTTAGGAAATGGTAATAGTGAGAACTCATAATGTTAGCTTTTTATGTGATAACGGAAGGTTGTTCCTTTAATCTATTCATGAGTTTTATTCGATCTTTCACTTGATTAGAAATCTAACTTTCAAGTTTGAGAAGCGCTTCTACACTTTAACTGTTTGTGCAGATTCTTTGAATTTTTGGGGAGATTATGCAATTTCATTTCATACGCTGTTATTATTACAGTATAGTTGTTTATATTTAGGCAGTATGAATAAACTGGAATGACGACTTACTGACTTCTCGATCTATCAACATCAGTTGAAACCTCATAATATTAATTATATTTGAATGTAGTTTTGGCTAAGAGAAAATGTCAAAACTCAATCCCCAAACGTAGCGTATAGGTTTATGTTTGGTGATGAAATTAGAGACAAGTTTTACGTGAGGAAAAACCGCGTATTGAAAATAGTTCCTTATTAGTCATAAGTTATGTGTTTGTCTATGCTATATATGAGGTCGGCTTGGCTGAGACGTTTTGGTAAACCGAAATTACTTGAACAATATTTTTATACTGATATATGTATTACTTGATCCCTACTAACTAAGCTAATTATGTTAACTTCGCTAACATTTTAAATGCGACGAAATTAAAAGGAACTGTTACCTATTAAAACACTTAAATCGATTGGGAAAGCAGCTTTGTCGCTATCCGAATCTTCTATACTCTTTCCGTTGAAACGTATTTATTGCCACTCTTAATCACAACACCATCAAGAATAAATATATAACTAACAGAATAAATTATATAGTCAATATATCAAAACCCAGTAAGTATTATCAAATTGAAGGTTATTTTAACTAGCGTCATCACTTCAGCCAAATAAAGTCCACTGCTTTATATTGGCCTCCCCAATAGTATTACGAGTATATTGGGGGGAATTTGCCCATAATGACCACGCTGGGCAAGCGGATTGGTTATCGCAGGTCAAGCCAGTACGCAGGATGACGCTGCTACTCATCATCCACCCAATTCTCTTCGTCGACTCTTACGACTCCCCATAAGATTAAAGAGCACTATTCTCGACCGGTACCACGCGGCATACTGAAAACATACTTCTATTGCCGGAACACAGCAAGTCGGGATGGTCACTTACAGTCAGTAGGTTATCAAAAAAAAAATACCATCATTTATAACCCAGGCATAACTTTAAGGCTAGTAGTTTCAGAGAAAGCGCTCGAGCAACTACAAAAGGAGAAAAGATATTTCAGAAAATGGTGCTTATAATATTAAACGACGAATATCTCGAATAATCCTATAAAAATCGTTAAAGCTCTTACATTTTATGAAACGAGTCTGATTTAAATTAAAGATGTGAATAATAATCATTACAGAACATCTCGTAAAATTATCGCTAAAGATAAAACTAATGAAGCAGAGTCGACAATCAGGTGTTCTCATTAACTGCCTCGAATTTATATTTTATACTAATTATGTGGGTACTATCAGAATCTTATCCATAAGCTTAGCACATAAAACAGTTTTATGTATTGAATTCTCACTCGAGTTTCTTGATAATAATGGCGCATAAGGTCAATTTGACTTAATTGGTTAACGTCTGACCTTTTGAATAACAATTGAAGATTGAGTCGTTTTCAATTTACAGCTTTATCCTTTTCTTGATGTTGTTATATGTTAAGTTTAACTTTGGTTTGACATGATACTTACCAAACATTCGTGTTGCATTTCGAATTTATTAAAAAAAAACACCAATAAAACCGTAAAAATTGCTGTTTTTTTCATTAATTCATACTTAAAAGAATTAAATTAAAATAACAAAATGTGTTTTGTTTCATTATGTGTCACAAAACAAAAGATACCTCAGACTGATATCAAAAAAATACGGAGTCCAATAAACTTTGAAGAATTGTTCCATTCAAATATAATACCATCGTAAACATTGAGAATGCAATGCCAATAACGTATAATCCATCGCCGTTTTCAAACCGACTTATGAAATAAAATAGCATAATTAAATTCTTAACATTTGTTTCTAATATTTAAAACAATTAGTTCAAATCTATTGCACTTAAGGCATGTCTAGGTTATATAAATTAGCACAGAGAATTTCGTACAAAAGCAATTCTTGCAAAGTTAAAATAAAAAGTAATAAAAGCGAAGTAATAAATATCGTAGAAAGTAGTTTTAATTTCTTCTTTACACGAGGCAGATTACCAATCGGCAGAGCTCCCGCTTTTTAATTTTCTTTAAAAACAACCGTTTGTTTTACACGTTTTATTTTAAACGAATAGGTGGAGGAAGGCTTTCTTAACTTCAAAATGTTTCAGATAAATTGGGCCAAGGAATTGTATGCCTTAGTGCAACGCACACTCGACACACAATGCTATTTATATAAAATTCTTCACATTTTTAATTGCAACTTGGTAGGCTAACTTTAGTCTTTAGTGCGATTTGATTGTTTTTTTTTAATCCACGCTTTTAACGAACGCGAGCGCTTTAAGCTATGAAAGCTGCAGTGAGCACGAGAAGAAAAGCTCATTATCTTATATTAACTTTAGCTGTGGCACTGATTTATGGATTAAAGATTGTAGACTGTTGTATATGTTCTTATTAAAATATTTATTGCAGCTATTTTTTTCTACAGAAACGTTCTATTTACGTAATTATCTATATCATTAGTACACTAAATGATTATGTTAACGACCATAGTCACTCTTATCGTATAATTTTTAATACAATTGAGCAGTTCCCATTAGTTAATATTACGTAGCATCCGTTATTTATATCAAAACATTTGTACAATATATAATACTCGTTTCTGTAATTTATTCGTATTATGCAAATAAAAACAATCAATATTGACAACATGATTTGATCCTTCTAAGGGCCTGTCATGTGTCTAAGGAAAACAACGATAAAATTGAACAATCGCCTCTAGGTTTATGTCTGAGAGAGTGTAATGTCGTATCTCAGGCCTAGAGCCATGATCATGGGAAAATTGGCGATCGTCCGACAATCGCGCGGCGCGGGCGCAGCGGGCTTATCACCGCGCGGACCATTGTGCCGCATATTCTTGACATGCGCAATATTCCAACAAAATACTCCACAGATTACACAGGCACGATTCGAATATTTAGTACCAAACGGTCGGATTGTCCGCTCGTCCGCAGATGTCAGAGGCCCGTGTATCGCGATCAGGTAGCATAGGACACGACGCTATTCCTGCTTAGTCATATAACTCACTAAAACGAGCAAAACTCTCCCGCTGACCGTCGGGAAATTTCTCAACGCCGAGATCTATGAAGCAAAAAATAAAGAATTATGAATGATTGTCGGCCAGATTCCGGCGGGCTTCGTCTGGGCACGCCATAAAAACCGACCCTGTTATAGTTTGCGAAAGCAATTAAGTTGTAAAACTTAGTGGGCCCTACTGTCTTAATGAAATATTCCACTTTGATTATTAATGCTGCTCATTTATTGGAGTGCAGTATAACGCGAATAAAATAAATTTTTATTGTCCTTATTTTATTTAGAACCATTATATTTGTTTTAGTGTTTAATTATTCGAAGTCGTCTTTTATATAAAAGCCATTTCGAATTAGTTTAATCATTTTAATAACCTTTTCTATGTATCTTTGTTTATATTGAGCTTAGAGCTTCTAACTTCAAAGCTCAACATCAAATTATGGATCATAAAGTCTTCGTTAGACAAATACTAAATTCATTCATAGCTATAAAAAGGCTAATAGCTATCTTCGGTTATAATTACTTATTTAATATCAATAAACTCTGTGGATTTAAGAGAATGGGTGGTCTTAATAATTATATCTCATTTTAATAAGTTAATTTTACTAAATTAGAAATCACGTAAGAATAAATTTTAACAATGTTTTTATTTATTTAAAAACATTGTTAGCATTTTTCTTTCATGCGTTTAGCACATTTAACCTGTGTCAAGTTATACATACATATATACAACCATGCCAGTTTTCCCGAAGGGGTAGGCAGAGGAATATTTTACTCCTACACTTCTCCAATTGTTTTGTTGGTGGCGTAATAGGTGGCGAGCCTATTGCCGTTTACCGGGAGCCTCGGCCGTTAATCGGCCGGTTCACCACTTGCAGGTTCGGGGTTCTAAGATGATGGTACACCAGTCAAGTGTGTCAAGTTACAATTAGAATAAGTGGTGATAAAATAGATAAATTGTGAATAAGATGCCATTCCCTAAACCCCCCGACCCCATTAAAGCTGTGGGACTATGTTAAGATCAAACATGGACATCTTGAGAAAATTTGAAGAGTGATGTTGCACTGTTTTGTTTCACTTAACAACACTCATGCACGTTCACAAACCAATTTTAGAAAATAATACAAAAACTGCAGACATGACCCTTCACTCTAAATCACCGAAGTACAGCAAAGTTCACAGAGGTCAGACCTTGACCGTTTTTATCGCATTTGATACGCGCTTTCGTGCTTCAGAAGGCACACGGCTTAAAAGCAGGACGTCACATATCACCGCTGATCCGCATAGGGACTACGTGGTGAAATATGCTCTGAATTCCGCTCCCCATGGATGGTGAGAGGAGGCCCCTCTATGGAAGTGTGACTTTATCGGGCTCAGGTGAGGATGATGGAGTCGAGTTTCTTTCTAAAGCTGTCACTATAGATCATGGATCTAGTAGAGAAAAATAACTTAAAAACAAAAATCTTTGTGATGTAAGCCGAAAACGCAGAAAACAAGCTCTACAACAGAATATGAATTATATTTCAACAACATATGAAATTTTCGCAATCAACTTTTCAAAGAAGTTTCTAATTGCAAGTTTTAGTGTAAGTAAAACGTTTCTTGATATAATTATCACCAGGCTAAGTCATTTACATAAGCCAGTTTGACTTAACAGAACTTTAAGGCTAACGAAAGTTATATACAAAATTTTTAAGTACTCACGAATTTCGTCAGTAATTATTACTTATATTGAAACGTACTGTAACTGAAAGGAAAAGGATTTACTGCAATAAAAAGTAATATTCATAAATTGTTCTTCGCATTTATGTATCACACTCATGCATTATACATACAGCGGCGAGCACGGCATTTTCTTAATTAATGTAAGCACTGTTCAGTCGTTAATTAATTGTCGGCTGTCCGCGCCGATGTTTCATCAACATTTATACAATTCATAACAGAGCCAATTATGAAAGATGTATGAACCACGTGTCTCTGCACCACCCGCAGGGCCCTCGTCCGCCTTTGAGGCATCTAGAAAAAACTCACTACATTCCCCGGCTCTTAGTCCGAACATGATTGGAATCATCATAGACTTTTAAACTTTCATGATTGAAAAAAGTACCTAGATTAGTCTAGCTTCTAATTTAATTACAAAAAGAGTTATCAGACGATCTATCTGCTTCAGATCTATTTCGAAGACAGGATCATTACAAGAAGGAATTCTTAAAAACCTACTTAATTTTAAATGTTTTTTTCAAATTCAAATGTTCATTATTGCATGATTTACCTAAAAAAATTGTTTTTATAGACTAAATATAAGTAATATTGACCATTAAAAATTGAATAAATCAAAAATACAAAAACCAATTCAAAAAAATATGATCACGAAAAAACGTTGCTTTTGCATCATACCCAAACATTTATTGATTAGAAAAATAAAAACTTGTTAAGTTAGTTTAGTCTGTGCAAAAAAAGTTTAATAAAAAATAAATGGGCAAATTTAGTTAAGAGCGTCACATTGCACGCTAACTGATTTTTGTTTAAAAAATGAAATTATAAACAGGTTTTATTAGAAAGGGTGTCTCAATAAGAGTGCACTTACTTATTCATTTTAAAATTAAAATAAGTATTTTATGGTAGAGTTGTGATATTTTTTTGTATTGTAAAGAAGACATTTTCCGATTAAGTATGAAATAAAAATTAAATATCCGTCAAATGCCACGGCTCCGATGACAGGCCATTAATCTTTTCATTAAAATTTCCATGACTTTTGCACAGAGATGTGGTTGTATCTTACCGATGACTTGGGTTTCCGATTTGAATTTGGAATTGTTTCGGGCTTATTCTCATAACTTCACAAAACCCCAAAGAATCGTACGGAAAAAAGTATTCTTTACGATACCATAAAAATATCACAACTCTGTCATAAAATAATTGTTTTTATTATATAATGAATAAATGCACTCTTACTGAGACACCTTGAGCTATTGGCATATTTAAATATTTAAGCTGTTCCTAAAAATGTAAAAATCTAGATATGAATAAATGAAGATCTCACAACTCAACTTAGCCAGTCTTAGGCGTACAAACTTACTATGGTCCTCAACAACGATACAAATTTTATTATTCTTCAGTTTTCATACTTTAACAACTATCCATATTTATCTTGTGTATTTACCCACGACTTAGATATTGAGAGCAAAGGTACCTTTGCAACATATGTATATTTTACTCTATTATTGACTTAATAAAAATACTTTGACCTATAAGCAGAAATTTAAAATATGCCTTAAAATATAGTTAGTAAGTAAAGTATTTAAATTTGATGACGTAATCGAAACCGAGGGCAACAGCTAGTTAGTCATATAAGTCTTCTTTTTATCGCATAATATTATTTGGTGCATCTTGCACATAAGGTACACAAGGCACTGGTTCACGTCGGTGTCTTTTGCACTCTATATAAATATTCATCATTAAATTAGTATTACTAAAACTAACGAAATCAATTAATTTACTTTTTTGCAATTAACAAGTCTCGCCGGACGTCATTCCTGGACGCGGTGGACGCACAATCAAGTTACATTGCGTGTGCGTATCGTAAAAAATAATACATCGCCGTGTCATGTAAACATACTTGAGCAATTCCCGGGTATAACATTGGCATCCGCCAGGGTGTCTCACAAAAAATTCTTGATGATATCAATAAAGCTTCACATCGGAAAGAAATTATAGTTGAACTTTGGCGACGCACAAATTATGTGCCAGTGAATCAGCTTCTTCGAACTGGCTCGGTATTTAATTTATTGACAAATATTTTGCTCGATAAGATGCTTTTTTTTCAACTGACAAAACATACAAGACGTTATCGGATGGTAAGACTCGCCTGCCTATCGGCCTGAACTGGTGGATTCGATGCACATATAGGTTAAATACCTATGTGTTTGCATGAATACAAATATGTCTTAGTCTGACGTTTTATGTATTTTTAATAAAAATAATAAATAAAATCCGTGGCCTCTCTTTGAACTAGAAGCACTATAAGAGATGTTCAAGCATATTAAAATATTTATTTTCGCAATTTCCATCACCAAATCAAACAGAACACCGTTACGGGCGAACCATTACCACTTCTAGGAATCAAGCATCAATGCTAACAAAAAGGTTGGTAAAGAATACTGTAGGTACTAAATAGACATAAAAAGGGGACAGTTCATTCCTCACCGTAGTTATTGGCCACTCAAAATCCATTACAAACATCAAGAATCACGAACTGGTCAATAATGCGAAGACTCCGCAAGAAATTGGAAACTGAATATTGTTTTTAAGACGAGGAAAAACCAATAAAAAGATATCCACGTGCCGGGTCGCGGTACGCAAACATCACGCGTGGCTTATTTTGTTACTTAAATCGTGTTTCTGCACTAAATCTTAACCGTTAGAATTGTATTTCACCGTGGTTAAATCCACGTTAAATCTAAGTATCTACGTGATCCTGATAAAAAAGGTACTATGTTTATTTTCTGCCAATAGTTCAATCTATCAGTCAAACTTTATTCAGAGGAAACGGAAGTCTGCGACTTCAATTACACGACCCATTTTACTCCATTACTGATTGGAGTAAAATAGCGATGTTTCTCAAATATCATAAATTTATATCTAGGATAGGTGAATAGTTTTTTGTCGCTGATTGTAGATATGTTAGTAAATAGGTGCAGAGGGATCCTTTCTTTTTTGGGATGGAAAATCATCAAATTACCTTCTCCCGCTGTGGGTGGAGCGGGAGGGTGTGTCAGACTTCTACTGACTAAAAACCATCCCTGTTCCTTCTTTTGAGCCTGCTACGTACCGAGGCCGCGGTAACCCTTGCGAACAGACCCGCAACCCCGGCAGGCTTGGCCCCTCTGTGTGCTGACATCTCTTTGAGGCGCGCGTGGAACACAAACGCGCCATCGACGCGGCTTGTCGTCTATGGAAGACGGACGGGCGGCGAGTTATAAGGTGTAGAGGGATCCTACCAAGACCCAAGGAGCCCAAGCCAACCTCACCTGCAAGTTGTGATGAAGATCAACGGACGAGGCTCTGGCAAACATAACAGTGCCCGGTAAGCGGCAATAGGCTCGCCACCTATTACGTGAGATCAACTATATGATTGGCGAAGTATGGGCGTGTAATATGCCGCTGCTTACCCCTTCGGGGAAACAGGCGTGAATGTATGTATGTAGTTAATCATGGTACGCATTTAATTGTAGATTAATGGGAATCAACTACCTACTTATTATACATAAATAATTAAAATTGCGCAAATAAAGTTGAAGAGTAGAGTAAAATAATTAAAAAACTATTTTAGCAATGTTTGAAATAATATTTTTAAATTAACACAATAGTTTATGCATTTTTTCAATTATTTATATTCCCGCCTTTTTTTTTGCATCACCCAGAACGAAAGGACATTAGCAGATGTCCTTCACCAGTAACAAATCTATCTTTGTTTTATTACAATATGGATAATTAAATAAATCTAAATGTTTGTCTTATTATTTGCTCCTCAGTCATACTAAAATTACTGAACAGATTTTAAAAAAAAATTTGCACGTACGTAATAAAAATATGACTTCGTATAATACCAACCTGCATTAGATACTTTTTGCCCTAAGGTTCTCCAAACCATCGTAAAAACCCAATATGTATACAAAATAAATGTTACGCAGAAGAGCTTTCTCTCTTACTTGATTATGATATCGCCCATATATATATTTTATTGTTGTTAAAAATATATATTGTATTTATTTCAAAATTGCCTTTTATATTAAATTTGACGAATTTACATGATTTTGTTGATCTTAAAGACAAAAAAAGTATATGTTATTTATTATTTCTTACGGTCGAAAGCTAGCTTATTTTAAATAATATAACATTCGGTTCAGTGGCATAAGCGTGAAACGATAAGCGTGAAAATCTTACGAACCGATAGGTCGACAAATAAAATTATGTAATATTTGTAATAAATCAAATACATTTTATGCCCACATTTTGCCATCTATGTTGTTGGTCCTACGTAATAGGTGGCGAGTCTAATGCCGCTTACTTAGCTTTTATATTCGCCAGATCCAAAATGTGTAAAATTTCGAGATCTTTCGATTGAAATATCTCTCAAGTCCCATAAATTTATATTTAATTAGCTATGAACGAATTGGAATAACACCTATATTCAATTAGTGTCTTAACCATAAAAAATAAATAATAGGTTGGGGAAAAAGTCTTTTCGTACTTTTGTATGAAAAGTCAAGACATTTTTTTCAAAGTTTATTTACATTTATTTACAATATATATGTACCGTTTTGTTGAATAACTTTCTGCCATTTTGTGGGCAGAGATATTATCCCGTTACTGTAGAAACTTTGGGACTTCTGATCAAAAAAACGGGACAAATAGTTTTGGCAGTCCTCTCTTGAGGTCAACCTTACAGAACCTAAAGAATTCTGCAGAGACCGAAACAGGTGAAAATCTGAAGGCGCAAGGTCAGGGCTATATGGTGGATGCACTAGGACCTCCCAGTCGAACTCTCTTAATTTTTGCTGAGTGGCTAAAGATGTGTGTGGTCTAGCGTTATCGTGATGAAAGACCACACCCTTCCTGTTGATCAATTCCGGCCGTTTTCTCTCGACTGCTTCCTTTAATCTCATCAGTTGCTGGCAGTAAAGATCAGAATCGATGGTTTTGCCGGGCGGTAAAAGCTCATAATAAACAATGCCCTTCCAATCCCACCATACACACAGCATCACCTTATTTCGTGTTAGGCCAGGTTTGGCCACAGTCTGTGAAGCCTGGCCAACTTTCGACCACGACCTTTTTCGCACGTTCTTGTCGTACGTGATCCACTTTTCATCGCCAGTTATCAATCTCTTCAAAAACGGCTCGGTTTCATTACGTCTCAATAATGAATCGCAAATGAGTACACGGTTCATTAAGTTTCTTTGAGTGAGCTCGTGTGGCATCCAAATATCGAGCTTTTTTGTATAACCAGCTTTCTTCAAATGGGTCAAAACTGTTTTGTGGTCAATTCCCAGTTCTTCAGCTGCATCGTAACTACTAATATGCCGATCTTGCTCCACTCTTTCAAAAATGGCGTCCATTTTATTCGTAACAGGGCGACCAGAGCGAGGTGCATCTTTAACATCAAAATTTCCGGACTGAAAACGTTTGAACCAAATTTGTGCTACTCTTACTGACACTGCATCAGGTCCATAAACATCACAAATTTTTTTCACTGCTTGAGTTGCATTTTTGCCTTTTTTATAATAAAATTTTAAAATGTATCGAATTTCTTCATTAGATTCACTCATTTTAACGGAGAGAAAAACAAATGAAAAATAGCGGGAAACAACTTTTTTTTATTTTTTTCTTGTCTTTATAATGGAACCTTTTTAATGTTACCAAAACCAGCCAGACACAAATAGTACAGTCAAAAAAATTTTATAATAAGTTTATACCTACGTTATGCGAAAAGACTTTTTCCCCGACCTAATAGTTCTTCCGTCCTCTATAAAGTTTTCTCAAAAGATCATAAGAAGTTTGAAAATTATGCTGAAGAAAGGTCCTTGACTTTATTTTGTAATTGTTATTCTGTTATCTGTGGTAGGTACAGATTATACCATTACCTATTATTTATTAGACCTACCTCTATAATTTATAATAAATAAAATCAAACAAAACAAGTGCGACAAGTAAAACGTTTAACACACTCATTAAATATTTTCTCCTTCATAATTATTTCATGACCAGTTTAAATATTCTAAGTACGAAATAGCGTACTAAATACAGAACAAGAATTCCACCGGCACTTACATCTACTTAGTTCAAGTGGAGGACCATAAAAGTGCGGCGAAATGCTAATTCAAAACTTTCATGTCCGACAAAAGGACAAGGATGGAGAACTTCCCACCTCCGGCATGAGTTTTGCATAGGCCAGTGGCTATGCTAGTGGACACCTTACATCAAAACAAGTGGACTAGATTAGGGCTGGCACACGCCAAGAATGGTTATCAACTTGGGTCAGTATCTGTCTTCGTTTTTAATACAAGTTGCGTTTTTTGTTTCTAAGTTAAAGCAAAATGTGGAAAGAAATTATTTCAGTTAACTTTTTATAGACGTGTTGTAAGAGCGGATATCGACTTGTGATTCATGTGACTTTGTAATTGAGAAAAGTTGAGTATTTTGTTACAAATGTTTAAAGGTTAATTTTAGTTCACTCACTATAGACGTGTTTAACAGCTTTTTTTATGATCTTATATTTCTACTCTTTAGGATGAGTTTGGGATTGGTTAATATCTAACTTTTGTATTTAGTACTGCTATAAACCAAATTAACGCAGGTATGTACACATACAAACGTACCTGTTAGGGGGAAAAATACAAAAAACGATTACTGAATATACTCTCTAAACTTTTATATTTTTAAAAAGTCTAGATTGTTTTACGTTTTAGAAAAGTTACTTAAACATTTTAAACATTTTTTTCACACTTTTTTCTACTGTTAACACATTATCACCTATAAAAGACTTCACAAAAAAGATTGTTAAACCCATTATGAAAATAGGTTGAAGGGAGCTTACATTATTGTTCTCTGTTGTCTTTAATACTCACTTGGTACGACTGTCTTGAAAGGGTAAAAAAGTGGTTATAATTTAGGAAGACTACTTTTTTGATAGCCCTAGCTGAGAGGTAGGAAGGGGCGAGGAGAGGGGCCAAAGGGGCGGGGCCGGGGCGTGCAGCGTACCGTCCGCGCGTGACCTCCCTTGCAACTTGCACTCACTATCAACACACGACTCGTTTATTTGAACTGGGTACCATCTTCCTAAGACATCTCTAATCTTACTACATATAATTTCTTATTTCAAATATTTTTTGCTCAATCTTAAGATTTTTTACTTCAATCTATTTTATCCCTTGATTTTTATTGCAATCGCAATTCAGGCTTGTTATGATACATGTAGCGCCATCTGTTGTCGAATAGCGGAACTTTATATGTTTATTTAAAAAAGTGAGTTCTTTGTAACGATTATATTAATTGTTTACATTTAGACATCAATTAATTATAGTATTTATCGTATCTTAAACATATCAAAGCGATAACTCAATGCAATCTATTAAAAAAAAACACTTTTATTTCCCACTTTAAGGGAATTACATTTTGTCTAGTGCCAATGTTGGCTAAAGGCTAGCCATCTCTCACTGTTACAAACGTTTTACGTGTCACCTTAAAATCTCGAAGTCAACAAATGAGTATACTTATACCTAGATCAATTTGTTTGTTGCCAGATCGTAACATATGCATAATGAAGTCGCGGCAAATCAACAAGTATTTTAGGTTCAAGGTTATATTTTTTTGTTTAGTCTATTTTGGCCACACCTCACCACAATCAGAACGGTTACGTTTTCTTTGTTATTAACCACTTACCTACCTAGGTAGGTTATGACATAGTTTATTTTTCGTTATTTAATCTATATTTAGATTATACATAAATTGGTCTGATATCGCTATTTTTCTTAACTATATCTGAATACCTAATATTAGAAATTCAGATATAGGTTATGTTGCATTTTTGTATCTAGATTTAATCTAATGCCCCTTGTAGGTACTAGTATTTCTTATATATGTTACTTTTTGTGTTATACACAAATATGTTCAACAAATAAAGATTACATTTTTTACGTTGTTATAAAGTAAATAATAAGGGTATTATTTAAATAATTTATTGATTCAGTCGTTACTTTGCGGAAATCCATTGTAAGCAAGTGATGGATAAAAAATGTCTTTGTAACAATTCCCGCGCAACTATAATTTCCCGAAAAATCGAGAAACAATTCAACACGACACGTGTTTCGCCCTTACACAGGGCATCTTCAGGTAAGATAGGAGCCTCCGAACAACGATGACTTCACGACCAACGCTGAAACGAGAGTATACTCTCGTTTGAATTAATACAGACATTTTTATCCATCACATGGTCATATTTCAATATATAAATTGTTGCAATTTAAAAAAATATTTAATATCGAATGCATTTATTAAAGAAATAATGAAATATTTTGGTTCTTGTCTCTTTTTCGTACCTCCTTGATGAATATTAATAACGTTATAAATAGAGCATCCCGTGTCTGTAAATAATCCATTTAAAAAGAGATCTATCTTCATATAAACCGAACTCCTTATTAAAACAGCCGGCAGCCTTATTTATTTTGGTACATTGTCGTGCGGATGGGTTTGTAACAGGTGTAGGTAAGGGCCAGTTTAAAACTTACTTTAATACAATAAAGTAAGTAAACTTAAAACTGGTACACTTGACACATGGCAATTGTGAGCTGCCTGTAATGTCTTTTAGCCAAGTTGATACGAAAGCAATTCGAATAATAATAGAATAATTTCAGCCTTATCTATAGATAAGAATTTCTATAATATAGAGTTTATAAGGCCAGTCGTTAACGTTTTATTAATGGTTTTGCTTATAATCACCACGCTGGGCAGGCGGCTCGGTGTTCGTAGTTCTAGCCAGTGCGCGGATGACGCTGCTGCCATCATCCGGTAGGTTTTCTCTTCGTTTACTCTTACGACTCCCCGTGAAAAAAGAGGGGGGGGGAGGCACTATTCTAGGTTAACTTAATATTTGAAATTTATTTTCGTTGAAATGTTACAAAGTTACAGTAAGTAGTTTATAGTGGCCGGACTTCTCTTTCGAGCAAATAATGCTTGTATCAGGTGACTTCGCTTTGCCCCTAGCGTAATAAGAATAAAATTAATAGAATTTTAAAAAACTTAGTAGATTTTTAGAGTGCCACCTAGTCCAAAATTAAGGATAGTTTTTTTTAAAGTTCATCAAGCCTTTCTTTAAGTACAACTCAACGTGAGACAAGCTAAATTAATGTGGATTGGCGGAGGAATGTTTTTTATTAAATGTATATTTAATATACATAGGAAATACCCAAACCTGAATTACATATTGATGTTTAAAATATAAAACATAAAAGATTTAGTCACAAGCCCAAGCCTTGGGTTTAATTTAAGCACTTAAAAACCCAAAAGCCCCAAAACATGAGTTTTTTGAATATTATCAAAAAACACACACTTTTCGTAATTTCGATTTAAGTAATTGAGGTGCTATATATAACCCATACAATATAAGTCGTCGCTATCTCTTAATCGCAATGCGATGTTTGAGGGCCCCCATTCGAGCTATAATAACCTGTCACATTTAGGATATTTAATTCGAGCGGAAACTGCACGAAACCTGCATAATTTTATGGCGCATCGGGAGACTCAGTTTATTACTATGACGGTGCAAGTTACAATTTGTGATTCTAACATCCGCAAACGCAATGCAAATGCAAATACATTTTGTAAAACGAACATCCTGTCGTCGATCGATTTGCATATTTTTTTTATTAAAAATTCGTGAAATAACAAAAGCTGTGCTTATAAACGCGTACGACATTGTTAGGTTAGCCGGAAGAGCAGATTGTTTGAATAATTATGTCTGCCCTCATAATCTATGCACTCTACGACAATGCGCAGCATTAAAATAACAATCATTTTTAGGACGCCATATTTTTAATGACCGTTTCCCGGACCCAAAGGTTGTTGCATTATTTTGAATAGGTATTTTATTTGTGTAGCTAGCAAATTTATCGTATTCTGATATAGAGGTGAAACCAGAAGGCCGCTGGTTCGAATCATGCCTAGGGTTTAGTTGACTTTTTCTGTGTCCACGAGTCTAGCGATCACCGACATACTAACTTAAGTTTGTTTCGGCTATAAAAATATGACATTGCTGGGGCTGTAAGATAGCCTGTAACAAAACAGAAGCCAAAAGTATGGCGGCATACCTATTAAGTGAAATTCAGATGTTTATTCTTAACCTGCTTTATATTTCATATTATATACATCGCATGTCTGCCAAATATAAAATGTCTTTTAAGATCAAAAATATAAATTATTGCTCTTTTATAATACGGTCTCTTCCCGTGATTACTGCATTATATGATTTAATGCAGGTCATGCTATATCTATATACTAAATAAAACCGTTTATGCGACAAAGGCTAACAAAACATCTATTCATTCTTAATAGGTCATCTTATAGCCGATGATACTAAGATGACGAATGAGTGACATGCCCGCCAATTTTCCCAAAAGCCCCAAATCTTATTTTGCTAGCTTCAGCATTCCATACGCCAGAACATACAATTACGGAATGGGCATTTGGCCGCAGAATATCTGGCACCAATTTTGAAGCGACACCCCAGCCAAGCTTGCTCTATGCTAGTCGTATACTGAAGATGTTTTATACCTATAACGAATCGAAGATAAATGAAACACTGATATTTAAAGCTTAGCTAAAATTAAAATAAGTGTTAATTTTTTAAACATGTTTAAAACGCCAAAAATTTGGATCAAGAGCGTGGTAAAACCTAATTGAAAAGCAAACTAACTGAATTGTTGAAAAAAGGAATATTAAGCGAGCAAGTTGCATATTTTTCTCAGATCACCTTGGAAAATAATTTGGGGCTTATTAAAAAACGAGATCTAATGTTAAACCAGGTTTAATACTAGTGCTGTCACTTTTATTTGATAAGATGAAGACACTGATATTTTACTTTTAAATAAGTTTACAGTGATTATTTATTTGATAAGATTCGGCATATTGTTTAATATATTAAACGCTAGCTACAGACCCAACGCTTGTATTTGTAGATACTATTGCTGCAAATCTACTGCGGAGGCGATGCAATGATTACACATACGCGGCATTGTATAGTCAGAATTATGTATTTATTGTTTACTAATATAGGATAAGTATCATTGTAACGCACCAAATTGAGTCGTCTATAAGCATAAATGAATCTATCATTAAAACCAATTCGTCATTATTTTTCCATTTAAACCTAAATTAAGGCTAATTTGCGTCAAATATAATTATTTTCGCATTTTATCAATTACTTCCTTTCAAAAGTCATAAGTATAACAATGGTTTCGAAGCGGTTAATGTTAGATAAATAAACAGATAACACATGTTGTGTGAATCTAAACGAGTGTAATAATAAAGCCCCTACATGTTTTAGTGACGATGGTTTTGAATTTGTCACTTTTTCTACAGAGACACCTTGTATCTGAGTCTCTCCGTGAACACGAATAATAGAAGTATTCAAAAACTCGGGTTTACATATTGATATAAACCGCGAGTTTAATCCGTAAAACGTGTTTGTTTAATTTATAATTGCGTAAACAAAAGAAAACCAATATATTTTTCAAATGCTTTAGCATAAGTACCAACAGTATTCCTTTTTTTTTGTTACGCATACACGCTAAAAGCACTAAGCCGATTCTGTTCAAGTGTTGTATACATTAGTATAGGCTTCTTTTTTTATGTTTTGTACATTATTAAAACACACAATGGTATTTGTGCTTAAGCTTGTTAAAAAAATACTTGTAAAGAGCTAAAGATATTTTGTAAGTATTAGATATATCTAATTCATGACATGCTTTTGTTAAACAGCATTTTCCAAAAAAATTAAAATAATTATCTTCTAGCGTACGAAGTAGCTTTATAGGTTGAAAAATGTACCTATATTTAAAATCCGTTATTTGCTGTATCTTTTAGAATATAAGATACAGCAAATCATTTTATGAATCAAAATTCATAATTTTGATTAAAAAATACAGCTCTGATTTTAAATTAAACTAGGTATAACTTACAAATTCTCTCCTATAATAAAAACTTATCACACTGACTGAAAACTCAGGAGCTTTCCGCATTATTCATTCATTTCTCCGATAAGGTACAACATAAACAAATTCACGCGCATAAATATGGCCGAGGCTTGCCTTTTATGTAAATCGTTACGTAAATGTATTCGGTCCCAAGTGTAAACCACGAAATATCAGCTGATATCTATTCAACTATTAATTTTATAAGCACGGTTACATGACACGAAAGTGCAGGCTATACGCACAGTTGGTCAATAGGAAAAAGTAGTAAGCGATGTTTGAGAAATAAAAAAAACTTCCGAGTATTATAAGTGATGCTAAATTAATGAAATTCAAAAAGATAAGAATCAATTTCGATACTTTAATAAAATGCAGTAATTTAAAATCGCTTATTTTTTATGTAACACAAGTTTATTCTTGTTGGCATAAAATACATTAGTATTCTCGCTAAGTATGCTTTATAACTTCTGGTTACTCTTTTGTAACAGCCCCTCTAATATATTACTGTCAGTACACCAGTATATGGTGCACACTTAATTAAATATAAGTAAATATAAATTTGATAAGTTATGAGAAAAGTCGTAGTAGCACACCACTATTCAAACCATCGAAGGAACTATAGTTCCAAGTACACTATTAGTAAAAAAATATAAAAATGAAATTTAATACAATTTGACTTTAGTCATAAAAACAAAATGGGTACGTTGTAGATATGGATCCCTTATTTGCTACCTAAAAATGTCTATACTATGTTATTGTATAGAGCAGCCCCTATCGCGATATTTATCGGCGCTCGTCACCTGAACGGAAGCCACTCGATTTAGTTAACACAAAAACCGCATTAGTTCTACCGCCTTAATTATAATAGCCCAAAACAATAGTCGGTTATGCATATTAATTTCCAAGTCAAACAAATGCCACGGAAGGTTAATTTTTGTTACAAGGTTAGATAACATTAAACACATTTAAAGTTTGACGACAAACGAACAATATGCATAGTAATTTAATGTATATTTTAAATTAAAAAAATGTATGAGTTATTGTATTTTACGAACATATATCGAGACATACATAAGTCCTTAAATTTGGTATTGTAATTTTTTTAGGTTGTTTGAGGAATAAGTTTTTTTTTTCAATTCATATTCAAGTCTTTGAGATGGCCGCTAACAGTTTCGACACAGTCTTAGACTATTCAGCTGTTAACTGCTAATATGCTGTTGAAATCATTGATTTGGTACTTTTTTGTTTATCCATAGTCACATCAAGCATTTTGTTTTACTAAATTAAGTGGTATTGTCTGGGACAGCTAAGGTAAGATTTATAAAATTAATGTATATGAATTTGTGTCATCGTATTAATATGTTGAAATTGTAAGGGTTCGATAAAAGTGCTCTTGATAAGGCAGTGTTGGCCGACTTAAGCAGTGATTATAAAGAAACTGGCCTCTAGCTAGCCGGTAACTTGTGTTGGTCCGGTTTTCGTCTACTGCGTTTTTCTTCAGAAAATTTGTAAGTTATATGGTCTACATGTTTCTTAATTAATTATATATTAAATTCCACGACTTCCGTGCAGGCCTGAAATCAAATAATTAAGGATCTAAACATTGTCTACACTAGTAGGTCACATTAAGTATTAACAAATAAGTATGACAAATCAATAGGTTATTATTATCGAAATACTTCCGCCAATAAGCTTCTTTTGATTATCGATATAGACTTTTTTATTTACTTGAACAGGAAAATACCCAGAAAAAGACAAATATTCGTATGCTATCGCTCTGTCTATAATAAAAGTTCCCGGTAAGCGGCAATAGGCTCACCACCTGTTACGTGGGACCAACAATATAAATGGCGAAATGTGGGCGTATAGTATGCTTCTGCCTACCTCTCCGGGGGAACAGGCGTGATATTATGTATGTATGTACTATCTGTATGTCTTTTGGAGGAATCAACCCCCCTCAGGAGCAGAGTGAAGTTATACTGACCTCCATGCCATATCGAATTTGAAATCGATTGTATCCCAACGTTGGAAGGTGCGTTTAGCTTTCGGTTCCAGTTACGATGACAGCTTGATAGATTCTAACACCTTGCTCTTTCATTCCACCAAGGCTTGTGAAAGTAAACTTTAGCCCAGGAGTGGGAAATCAATAGGCTTGTGATCATAACAAAGGTACCTACCAAGTAGCTCTCAAACAGACAGTTCTTACAAATTTGCTGGTGACATGTATATTTGATATGAACAAAATATGGCGTGTTTAAAAAGCTAAAATTACACTCAGGTATTATTACTTCTACGAAAACAACTTCTACAGACTTCCAGATGTTACAGAACAAATTATTTAATGAACAGTAACTCTTATTTGATATAAAGTATTTCGTGTATTATAAACATGTGAATCAATCAGAATATAAACACGCATGCAGGTAAATCAGAATGGTAAATTACTAACTGTAATATAAATATCAGAAATAGTTCAAAATAGCAACGCGTGTTGGAATCATGGAATCAAACTATCTGTCAGTCGCTTCCACAAAGCTTAGCATTTTAAAATGAATCCGGTGAAGATCGTAAAATATTCGATAAACAGGGCGGGTATGTTTGCTTTCGTCGAGTTTAACATTGCTATTAAACAGTCGTGAAATGGACAGAAATAATCAGGTCGATCCGTTATATGGCGTCATTCGTATGACGGCGGCGTCTTCGCACATCGCGCGCTGCCAATTGCCATGCTGTGTGCGCTCTTGCATTTTCTCACTGTGACATTTACCTTAATCGTTGATTTACTTAACATTACTTCATTAGTCGGGGACGCCGACGAAATGTTTAGGAATGTTGAAATGATTATCATAGCGAGCGTGCGAGTGCACAAATAGGTCGTTCCGCATGCGGGGAGCATTGCGTGTGCGATGGACGCCCGTGCCGTGTCCGTGGATTTCGGGAGTCGGCGAGACGCAGCGCGGCACGTCGGCGGCGCAGCGGCGGCGGCGCGTAGGCGCGTACGCGGAGCACCAGACGGCTTTGTTTTTGTGAGACGTGGCGTGGCGCGCGCCCGGCCCTTCCAAATATTCACCAATTCAAATACTAAGAACTAGAACGTTGATACCGTTCTTATTACAATTTAAAAAAAATGTTGATTTAAGTTTAAAATTTACACATTTTGCAATTGCATCGGTCAATTTATATACCCCATGACTGTTATCAACATTCTTCGGTTAGACGTGCATTACCGCAATGACGGTATAAAAAGAATGTTGCAGCGGATGTTGGTACTGACACGATTGATGGACAGTCATAGTGTTGCTCCTTCATATGGCGGACATTTTAATCGCGTAATTCAGTTGCAGCGGCGGCGGCGGCGACGGCGGGCCGCGGGTGGCGCGGGCGCGGGCGCGGGCCAGCCTCCCGCGGCGCTGCTCCCGATCCGCTACTTTTTACCCGCGCATGTTCGGCTCGTGTCCTTTTCGCTCTTCTCGGCAGGAATTTGCGGAGACATCGCCGCGGCCGGTGGCAGACGTCTTGTGACATGTCAGCGTCAGTACGTGCGCTGTGTATGCGGCAATTAACTTCTCGAATTAACCGGTATTCAACTACAAACACTTCGGAGGGGATTGCTTTCATTCAAGGAACTCTCATGGCGTGGTAACCCAGAAAATACATACCTGCGTCATAGGAATTGCACAGCTTCTTTCCTAATTTAAATAAATCGGAAATGAACAATAATTAGTCAATTGAATAAAAACACTAACTGTTTTCATATGTTCTGTTTTGGGAGCATCATAGGAATGAGAAGCTCTAATTTTTAGCTTACTTAAATTTACCTTACATGAGTGCTATTTTTATTGACGATAATGACTTACTATTAGCGGAATCATTATAAAGTCGTGAGACGACTTTCTTTCTTTTAAACTTTCATTTCCAAATATACTCTCCTGACGGTAAGTGAAACGCCTATAATCTGTATGAAAGGAAGATCCTGATTTCCACAACAACAAGTCCCCTTTATACTAAAATATTGCATAAATCGGCCTGCGAGCCTAGTGCAGAAGCCATAGTTTACGTAGTTTGTCACATTTATTTTTCTGCGAATAAAGATTATTATTATTATTAATTTCGCGGCAACATATCTAGTAGGTAGCCGTAATCTGTCACAAAGAGTACAACCTGTTGTATTACCTTTTTTTTGTTTTACGTCAGTAACAAAATGCATTTACGCACTGCCTTCCGGCCAAAGGGGGACCGAAAGGGGGGGTGGGACTCACCACCGGCAGACACGACTGCCAGCAGTAATACCCACTAAAAATCTTCCGACGACGTCCGCCGCTTGTTGAGAAAGAGGCGGGGGCCAGTACCTGGGTTGCAGCTTCTGACATCCCGTCTGCGGACAACGTCCCCCGGACCAAAACCGGAAGGACCTCCTCAGAGAGGCGCAGTGGACGCGCCCCTCCTACCTCCTCGTGCGACCATAGCGTGTGTGGCCGACTTCCCGGAGGGTCCATGGTTAGACAGCAGGGGCCCCCTGCCCCCACTGCCTAAGACCCTCCTGGCGCTGCTGAACGGGCCCTCCTGGCCTGCCCGCTGCGCCCTCCACAGGTCCCTGTTAGTTTTCCCCCCGATAGTCAGTACTAAGGGCACCTAGAGTCGCCAATTTCTGAATGTTACCTTTTCCCTAGCGCCCTCTTCGCCCTACCGAGAGGTACTCAGCCCCCCCACCACGACAAGGTGGAGATCAGTCGGGGGGGAACCTGTTGTATTACGTAGGACAACTCCATAATAATCGCGCAGTTGGTACTGTACCGCACTAAATGCTAATGATTGCTGTTACTTTCAACTAAAAAGGTATTTAAATACTCTTAATGAGCAGGAATGAAATTATCACTATTTAATAAATCAACTACATTGAGCAATGTTTACATCGTTGCAAATGCTAACTACGCGGGGGGCTTTAGTTTCTCGAGTCGGCTCCGGCTGGGCGCGTCAGGAATTCTTTTTGACCTTATCGGTAATGAAGAGACAACCCTTGAACATAACAAAACCTAATAAAACTTATCAAGTCTCTCGATAGTCCACGTCCGTCCAATCGAAGAGTTTTCCTCGACAAACCTCTAACTACGGCGACCTCGGCCGTTTTTGTCAAAGAAGGCGCGAACTGTTTTGTGAAAATAACTATTCGATGTCTCGGCGGTGGTGGCATAACAACGACAGCTGTTACAATAGATACTTATGTTTGACAAAAAGAAAAGGGCGAACGTGAAACCGTGCGAACAAAAATAAAAGAGAAGAGATATTGAGAGAATTCCCTTCGAGGTGCGGAGTTGGACGAGGCGAACGGGTCTATATTGTGACACGCCGAGGTTTCCCCGTTTGGTCATTTTGCAGCCCTCATCTTGCATACACCAATCGCCTTTTTAGTCAGTAATGATGATCTAAGAACGCTCACATAAGTAAGGGCTTGCAAAAGTAACAAATAGTAAAGTAACATGCATTCGTTGACTAAAAATGGTTAATGTAAACGATTCGCGCGCTTCGATTATTTCTTGAAATGCAAATGAGAAAAAAGCCTATTTCAATGCACGTATGTAGAGTTCTTAGTATGTCATACTCATTAGACCTAAAAGAGCTCTTATAGTCTTGACATAAGATTTATAAAACATGCACCAAACGTTTCAAGGTTTGTAAATAGCTTCTTAATGCATTCACCTTCCAATAATTAAGCACAACAATACTTTTCTGCCATATCTTCAGACCTTCGCTATCTTATGATTTTATTTGTAAATAATGCTGCGTAGCGTTAAGACTGAAATTCGAATTTATTGATATGTAATTATCAATGTGTTGAGGTAACGAGTGCTTTATTGCCTTATACTTATAAGGATTTAATACTTATTATATGAAAAGTGATCGAACTATTTTGATTATTCGTTAGTGTGCGCTGTTTTATATTTAAACTTGTGCTAGCCTTTATTAGTAAAGAGAAAAAAGTACTAAAAGTTCTGCGCTGTAAACTGGCAAGTATAATATTGAAACAATTATGGAAGGCGAGGTGTCGAGGCATCGCCGACACGTGTTACCAGCCCGTATAATGGGATCAGGGCCGTACATCGCCAAACTATAATATAAATTATTGTCAATTTCGTAGATATCCACTTACAATCAATATGACTATTAAAACTTACTGTACGACCGTGTTACTGTAGAAGCAGTTACTATGCAAGTAGGAGATGAAAGGGAGTAGCACTTTTCTAGGCCAATACCGCGCGGCTCGGGTTCTATAATACTACCGGTGACAATATACTTTAGTTGATTTCAAAGAAGTTATTTCGTGTTTCGGAAGATATGTTTATCGTATTATCTGCTTTTAGTAGAAAAACAGAACCGCCTGATCATATAGCCCAGTGGTCATATTCGGGACACTTTAGAGAGGGTAGATCGTTTGCCAAAAAGTGAGGAAGGTTCAGAAAAGGTCACGATATTAATATTTTCAAACGTAATCTATTATTATTATCATCTGAACGCTAATAAAGATTCATTAACATACCACTACTAATTTAATCAACTTAACAACTTTTAACTCCTTGTATATGCAGCAAACTTTTTTTTTCAACGAATACCCATAGAGTATGGGGCAAGTAAGAGTTCTACTAAGTTTTTAGTACCAAAATAATTTAAATTATTATTTCTACTTAAGTATTAATACAACAAACTTTGTCATTACCTCTTTCCAGAAACACAATACCAAAATCAATATGTATCATCAAACAAAATATGACAGAAATTTTTTGGAGATCGCATAGTAATGTGGCCATATATAATGAGAAGAGTAAAAAAGTGCGTCAGCGCATGCCCGGTGGCAGCCCTCGCTAACAGAAAAGGAAGCCGCTGCCTTTCCATTGAATCAAATTCATATATTTTGAGATTCAGTCGCCAATTTCATCTGTACAGATAGAAAAAAAGGTGCGACTACGTGTTACAAATTTTTAATTGGATCCTTTGTTGTAATATAAAAAATAAGATCCCTAGACATTCAGACACAGACTCAAGGAGCACTACCTGAATCATGAACTGTGTTATTGTATGGCTTTATTGTTTTGTCTATTACTTTAATATATATATATATATATATAAATATATCTTTATGTATGTATTTTGATATAAGTGCGAATATTAAATTAGTCGTTTTATCTTTCAATTTATTTGCATATCTATCCTTGTTTTTAATTAGGTGACTCCCCATGAAGTTGGCTAAAAGAGATCTCTTATCCTTTGTACACGTCCTTTTCATATGTAATGTTTCCTTACAACCTTATTTTGTTGTGTTCAATAAAGAGTTTTATCTCCTTAAATTATAAAAAATACGAACGAAACTAAAGAATTACGTAATTATAAGAACTGTACGCTGTGTATAAACATGAAACATTATATAGATCACAGATTCATTTCTATTTCTTAATATAGCGTTTCTCTTAAAACCGACTAGGTATAGGTTAGGACTTGATTTGATTACCTTGACTTGATTGAGCTTTGATTACCTTAGCTTAAGACGCTTGAATCTGTAGAACTCTGAATATGATTGTTAACGCACATTTGCTTAAATCAGTATAGAATATAAGTGTACAGGTTGTATAAAATATATTTGTATAATTATATGTTAAAACTTTCGTGAAGGTGGTCTGAAACTATGTGGTGGGTGATTGTCGGTGAGGAACATGCCATGGAAAGATTTCTGTGAATTGGAAGGTAGTAAGTCGTTGGATGTGGTAATAACTGCATGCGTTAGTTGTTAAACGACTATGTAAGACGACTATATAAACTCGAACGTGCTTCTACTAAACGTACTAGATTCGCTTTGTGGAATCTTTATCATCCTCATTTCTGAGAGGAAGTCCAATGTTAATGGCCCGAGTCGATGATATGATAAGAAATAATACAATGATCTACTACTTTAGAAGTTATGTATAATGTAGTCTTACAACAACTAATAATGTAAAAGATGCTGTTAATAGTTTAAAAACCATTGTATTCAACAGTCATTCAAGTCAGAAACATACAAGGACTACCTAAGTCAACATTTTTTATTAAAATTTTATGTACTGATTTTTGATCGCTAGAAATTATTTTGGTACAAGAAGTTGTTTTCTTTGTTTGTAAATAGACTTCACATTATATTAACATAATGTATGTTGTACTAGGTTCACAATATTTCTCTGACCGTACATTCCGCAGATTGTTTTATTGGATTATGCGGAGAGGCTGCGAAGCAGCTATAACTATTCAGTGTCGTCTTTTGTGTTATGGAAAAACTTGTTCTTGAACCCATGTAGTGTGAAAGTGTCTTTTATTTGTGCAGTTTAATGTTACATATGTACACATATTATCGCACGGGCGCGAGCCGCGACTGTCATCTCATCTGCGCGGGCGCAAGTGCGAGGTTGTTAGCGCGACCGATGCAAAGCGCGCTTCACACCTTTGTGAGTTTTGATTTCTCATCTCTTTGTTGTTATTGCAGCTTCATAGATGTTCAAATATAAAAGTATTTTTTTTTATATTTAAATAATCAAAATCAAAATTATGATGGATGAAATTTACTATTGATATTGTTATGACGTAAATAACATTTAAGGCTTCCCTTTTCTACTGCCTTAACTTTTCAACCTTGCAATATTAAGTGCTAAAAACCACATCTAAGAGTTGCATTAGTGAGTGAAATAATTGTCAGAGGACGTTCCGAAACCTTATTCAGACGGTCGACGACTAATGTTTATTTGGACATATTTATGGCTATAGTTCCGCTTTTTGTGAGGATGGAAATATGTGTGGCGGATCGCACGTCTGCGTGAGATTTCGGACACCTCTCCGCTTACTAAATTTAATATCGTCGGCTTTTACGCCGACGACGAACCAAAAAAAAACTATGAAATCGCCATTGTGTCGGCGACACGAACGGCAGTTCGCGCCTACCGGCCACTCATGAAAATTATTTTGTTTTTATCGCAAAATGTATGTTTATGATAACACCTGTTTCGCTGATGCCTCCGCGATCGGTGTCACCGGGGGCTTGTTTCGATTTTTTGCCAATTTAAGAGACTATAAAGACGCCCGCATCGTCCCGGCTAATTTAACCACTGTTCACTGAATTACGTGTTTGATTTTGTTTAGGAATCGACTCTAGTGCCACGTTCACAGTAACACTCCTTTTGCGATCAGAAAATGACATCATAAAACCACAATGGAAATCATTACTGGGTAATAACATAATCTAAATCATAAGCGTAGGTAATTCATATTTGCTAAATAAATCAATCGAATAAATCTTAGTTTATGTCAACTATAATGATGCTGCTGTCAAAGGGGTAGCCGCCACGGCCACGGTCCGGCTTTTTGCATAATTACGCGGATGGAATGTCGTCCCTTTAATATGATAACAAAGAAAGATGACCGACTGTATGATCGGCGAGATTTATAGCCGTCCTAAGTCGGAGGCATTAGTCGCCGACTGTGAGAAACTTGAATTCTTTTGACTCAGTTCTAAGCAACTCAACTATTCTAATATTAATTATTGTTTTACTTTAAATTTTAAAGTATGCATCATACATTCCAATCAAATTAAATTCATTCGCGAATTGGCGAGGGGTTATTGCAAGCTCAGTGAACACACGCAGACATAGATTACGAGAAACAAATACGTCTATTGGCGTGTTCAAATTGATAAACAACATGAAATCACAGATAGCGGCCCTTAACGTGGTCAGAGTTATATATTTTCGTAACACAATCCATAAGAAACGCCACAATAATCGTACATTCTCTTGACAATGTTCCTTTGAATAAAGAGAGTTAAGGCGTACAGATACAATGTCGAAGATTTGTTTACTCAGCGCTAAGAGGCCAACATTGCGTGATTACCTCTCCCTCCGGCGCACCTCGAATGTGGACTTTCCTACGGAGAGATACAAGAAGAAATGGCGCGCAGCGCACGCGCAGCCCTATATCTATGCGCAGATACCGCCGCGCGCTCGGCTAAATTAGTACGTACTCAAATGTCATCGTTCACTATGATATTGCAATCAAAATTGACGTGGGAAATATGCTCGTTTGTGACCGTAGGTTTGCAACAGATGTCTATAAATTTTGCAATGAATTGTGGAGCAGAACGGTGCACTTGTCTGATGTTGCATAATTCAATCATAATATTCGCGGCATACGTCCAAGTTCCGTTATAATGATAGACGTGTTTTAAGCGGTATATCTATTTGGAGTCAGGTGATATGGTTGTAAGAAGTTTGTCTGATTAGGTATGATGCGTGATAAAAAGTGTGGTAATAAGCGTCGGTTATGGCGGGACGAGCTGCAGCATAGTATGCAGTGTCCGGGTGTGCAGGCTGTATGAACGGTACGAATGCTTCCTGTAATATCCACTTTTTATGCGAGACCTTATTTACTTAGCGCGTGCGCGTGCGCGGCCGCACGGCGGTCCTCGACTGGTCTGACCAGGCAAATGAAAATTCATTACTCCTCATTCGGAAGCATTTAACGCTGTTTCTTAAATTAATAGTGTATTATTATTGACACTAATTAATTTCATGGAATGCTTAACCTACCATAGCGACTTTAGTTAGAGATTTAATCAACAGTCTCTTTAGATATTTCATTATTGATATCTTTTACTTATACCATTACTAATATTTTATCGCAGTGAAATAAAATTTATTATAATGCTTATTGCATTAATAGTTCCTTCCTTCTTTTATTGTACCTATATAAATAAACTATTTAACAAAAACCCGCTCCTTATTCTGTACTATAATAGAGAGCTATGTATAATTGTAATCATAAACCTACTAATTACTAATTTGTTCTTATTATTTTAAATATTACTCGACTTAAAAAAATTAATTAAAGATTCTGTCTTATCAATCTGAAAGGTAATGCCTGGAGACCGGTGAATTTAAAGGTTAATCTTACATTTCATTTCGTACAAACTAATGAATAAAACAATAATAACTCAATTCTAATTAGACAATCTATATCAATGTCTCAAAACCATATAACGATTTATTAATCATTAATAGAACTAATTCTAAAACAGTTTCGTATTGTAAAGACCCATAAAACTGTACGAAATTGCCGTATCTAGCGTCATCATAGACTAGAATTATAACGCTTATGTCAAGTGCCGCCTCCATACAAGGAGATAGCAATCAATAAAGGAGCTTTATATAAAGGAGTCGGGGCCACTCCAGCGTCGCATTCGACGTCCTTTACCTGAACACATGTTCAGCAAAACTCGAAAGCCCTTTAAATTTGCATCCTACTCACTGTTCACAGGAAATGTAGGGCCATCATTTTTAATAAGACAAAATGATGAACAAATAAATCTTCTTTGTTTCGTTAACGATTGCATCAGGAAAAAGAAAAGGAAAAATGAGAATTTCGCATCGCGCACACAAACGCTCGGATATTCGCCTCAATGCTACAATATTTTGTTGTTATGCGTCGAGAACGGCATATATAAACTCAGAAAGGGTCCGTGATTGTATTCTCTTATAAAGAGCCTGTAGGTACTTTGCTTGCAAAATTGACATCCAAATCAGATTAATCCAATCAATGGAAATTTATGACGCACCCGAGAGCGAGCACGCCAAGCCATTGAGAGATCTCAGCACAGGCTCCTCTAATCAGTCGCCGACCAGCGAGCTATAACCTATCTACATATTACCGTTTCTCTCTTTTTGTCCCCAGTGAGTTCTTCGAACACAATACTACCCCACGTTTGAGAATAAAAAAATCATAGGACTGTATCGTTGTTCGCATGTTAAGTATTTGAGTTCGCGTAATATTATCTCATCAGAACAAAGTTTCGCAGCAGAAATTATTCCGAAATTTGCCAACATCTTCAAAAATCGCACAATGCGCGTTTTTGCGCCAATTACTGAAACGTGGTGCGCTGGCGCAGAGCATTCGAGCATCCCATTGATTTATATGTCCTTTCGGCTCAAGATCAGACTAAAATATGAGGCGACCCATCAAACGTTCCTCCTTTTGGGTCGCCGAGCAACTTTTGATGCTCATTATAATAAAAATACGATAGTTCATACCGTTATTTATAATATGTATAAGTCCGCGTTGGGCTGTCATGCCACTTTTGGATTTTAGCAACCACGACTGTAGTTCGATCTGTTGTGAATACTTTGTGCCTTCATCTTTTAAACAACAGAAAATTCATAAGAATCATAAATTTCATATACTTTTACATGAACAATAAACTTGAGTAGGATTTATTTAGAGAGACAGTTGAAAAAATCAAGTTAATTACTAAACACGTATGTATGTATGTCATATTCCTTTACAAATTTAAAACATTGTTATAATTTTTCCGAGTACACGCATGACAACATACTTAATACAATTAAATCAAATAGAATCTTCGTCACTCAATTGGTAGTGTATTTGGAGATTTTTCATAAAAAAATATAACAGCAAGTATCAAAATCTTTATTCCGCTCACTGCTCTCTGCTATAATGAATCATCGCGCTGTTGTCACATGATCCACGTAGAGATTCATCTCTAATTGGGTAAAACAACCTCAGAAATTTCTTTTCACTCTCCAGGTACCTTCGTTGTGGTTTCATAACAGTTTAATAGCACATTGGAATGAAGACAACATTTCAATGTCTTAAAATCACATTATTCAATTACTTTTTTCAATGAACTTACGCTTGGATTATAAACTGTATAGTTTAAATGTTAATTAACTTTGTTATTGTTGACATTATATTACAAGACCAAAGTAACGTAAGAGATTATTCATTTTTCGCTCCTTACTGCTGCCACAGTGCTATCTAGAAGAGATAGAGCAGCAAATGCCCAATGGTGAGAACCATAGCCTTCAAATTCAGAGGGTCTCGGGTTCAAACCTTGACAGCGCACCTATAGCTTTTCGTAATTATCGCTCCGTACCTCGGAAAACACGTGAAGCTGTTAATTCCGGCTGTCTGGAACATCTATGGCAGTCGTTATTAGGAAGTCAGTACCTTTTAACATCCTCACAGCTGGTTTTACAATAGAATGATATTTCTCTTTGTTTTGCGGAGATCAGACGGCAGCTGCTTCATGTAATAACTGAAGTCAAAGCTGGATAGACCAGTGAACAGACCCTGGGCCCTATGCTAAATGCCTAATCTAGGACAACCGGGATATTGCTAGGATATAATTATACTACCTGTGCTATTTAGACTGTTCATACAAATAAGTTTGCCGAAGGTTTGGCAAGATGTATATGAGACTCGAGAACGATATCTGATGATAATAATCTATTCCACTAAAAAATAATAAGCATTTTGTAGCCGATGAATGTTCGGTACATTCATCATTGTTGTCTCAGCCCGTTTTGTTTTTGAGCTCTGGCCTCTTTTTACAAACCAGAAGGATTCAAGGCATACTCCACCCCGTGGACTAAGTGCGGGATGACGCAACAAGTGTTTGTTTGAATTTGTCAAGATGCACAATAAAACTATTCATTTGGCTTAGCTAAAATCGCTTCTGTGTACCACCACAGTGACTATCAGATTCCATTGTATAGGAGCGCCCGCCAATAAATGCAGCACAAAGAACAGTTTTCACATTATAGATAATAGTTGATGGGATTAGTGTGGTGATTGGTGAACGCTTCTGTACTGTCCATCTCGAAACGCCACTATATCTTCTTGTAAAACCATAATTTGTGAATAAGCTATTCGATGCCACATACTTATTATGTCATGTCAGTCATATAAAGACCACTCCTGAGCGTTGGCCTCCTTAATAGTTTAATATTGGGGGTATTTGTCCATAATCACCACGCTGGGCAGGCGGGTTGGTGATCGCAGATTTAACCAGAACGCCGGTTGATGCTGCTGCTCATCATCCGGTTGGATTTCTCTTCGTCGACTCTTACGACTCCCCGTAAGATGTAAGGGAGTGGCGCTATTCTAGGCCTGTACCAGACGGCACAGAATTACTACTTATGTAATATTCATCATCATCATCATCATCATCATGTCTGCCCATAAAAGTCCCCCTACTGAGCACGAGCCTCCTCTCACATACCAAGGTGTGAGCGTATTGGGCCATACTCCATCACGCTGACCCAGTGCGGAATGGCAGAGGAGAGTGGGATATGGCGTCCTGCTGTTAGAATTTTTCAAGCCGCCCATTAGGTCTGGCTGCAACATGGCTTAACGACTATCACATTTAGTGATAACCGGGACCAACGGCTTAACGTGCCTTCCGAAGCACGGAAGCGCTCGACATTAAATGGCCACACCAACGGTCACCAATCCAAGTACTGACCTCTGCAAACTCTGCTGTACTTCGGTGATCGTTTCCGATCACCGAGTACCGCAGAGCGAGCGTAATATTACTTATTATGTAATAAAAACAATTCAAAGGAAAATCATAATATTTCGGTGTGTACTTAGAAAAGAAATTCCATTTACTCTTAGTTACCAACAGCGTATTTATTCTACCAACAGGTATCCTTATCTGGTTTTTATAGTAATTGCACCTTATTCCCATAAAACCGCATATAAAATTTTAAAGTAAGTTTAATACAATACGAAGACTTCAGTCGTATTTACAAAAGGAGCATAACGGGCACTACCATAAGCAAAAAGATTTATTTAATTAACTTAGCACAATGACATTAACCATTGGCTTTTTAAAATAGACATTTAACATGTACGATCATTAAATCGCGCACGCACTCATTGGCAACATCAATGATACTTAACTAGTACGGACTAAACGTATGATGGTTGTAAATTTCATGTCGCTTATTCAATTAAGAGTTGTGGATTGAATGACATAAAACTTCTGAGATGGTGCAATAAAATAGCTGGCAATTACAGGTCAACTGAGGAGGCTGCGCGCCGCGGCCCGCCTTGTGTTTAGACATTAACCCCTATCTGTAGCGTCCATTATTTTATGATACCATCTGAGGCAACCAAGTTCCAATGACAGTCAAAGCAAATACAAAAGGATTTCGTTGTTAAAAATTGTAGACGTTATATGCCTCGTGTAAGTAATGAGACGGTCGTAGGCTGTTAGTTAAGCGTCCGGTTGGCAAAGAACCAGTTGGTATTGAGCTCGAACCTCGCCGATATGCTATGGATGAGAAGTTGTGAACCCACTCGTAACACAAGTGCTACTAATGTTTAAGGGACAATTAACAAGAATATGCTAACAGGCTATATGCTAACAGTAGGCTCTTTAGCAGATCAATGGTAAAGGAGTTTCAACATAAGCTGTCCCAAGCAAACCCAGAGTGGCATAGGGGAAGTTGAAAATTATCAAGCCCTTCACGATAGTTATTGACTTGTCCTTTAGTTTATTTCTATTTGCCTGCTGAAGGACGAAAACGCTCTACTTATCTAAATTATACAGACGTGGCCTCACTTTTGCTGGTATTTGAATAGTAATTAAAAGACGCTGCTAAAATTCAGTTCTATTTATAATATATGTATAAATTTACGAGTTTAGAAAGCATGTTTATCCAATTTTTTGGTTCAATAGACCATAATATTCGGAACTAGGCTTAATTTGGGGATAGGGTCACTTTGAGAAACGTGATGATATTGTTATTATACACCTTATTCGCCAAATCAAATTATAGATTATACAGATGTTTTCGAGTTAGCCGGGATTCAGCTAACTCGAAACCGGACCTTTTTAAATTCAAATACTTAGTAGTTCAAGAGAGATTTTGACGTCTAACAATAGTTCTGAAAACGTCTATTTAATACGTTTGAGATAATCAATCAGCCAATTTCCGTCGACTGCTGAATATAACCCTTCCGCAAAGAACGCATCACCGGTACTAGCCAAGCAAGTGATAATATCATCCTGTTAAAAATATTTTGGCACTCCAGCTGACCCAATATCAGGTCTGTAACAAGCACCGTTAGTAAATGTTCAACAGTATTTCTAATTTATAAAATAAATGTAAGCATTTCATTAATGAATTATTCAAGTAGATACATTATATTAATTTCATTAACATTAAGCAACATGAACTTCGTTAACATTTTTGAGCTCGGCCAAAGTGTTCACAATTAAAATAATTGTAACTACAACGGATATGTAGATGCGTCGGCTGCTTATAAAGTTTTTACCTTTTTTGTTGAAAGCAATTAATTCATTTCAGTCCATTTTCAGTCAAGACCGTACTCGCCAGTTTGACAATGTTATGATGGTTCTTGGAATCGGGGAAAAAATATCGAGCCGGGCTCATTATTATCTTTAATTATGACAGTTTGCCTTATACGAATGGTTTACTTGATACCTTTGGTCAGTAATGTTAAAAAAAGCACACGTTCCATGCCTCTATATTGAGAGGCAATCGGACGTGGAAAAACTTTTACGCTACATTAACTTAGACACGGCGAGTGGTGCGTCGACGGCTCGACGCATAGCCGCGATGAAAACATATCAAGACCGCATATTTATATCAATTTTTGTGATCGGGTCGTTATCGCCAACCTCTATCAGCTTCTGTCAATGAAGTTAGGTACTTTATTACGCCTTATTTAGTCAGCGGTTGTCGTATTAATTATTAATCGCTGGAACATTTAGTCATGTCGCATGATATTTCATATTTGATATTGACATGAAAAATATATGTCGGGAATGTACCTATATTTTTTTTCATAATTCTTTTTAAATTTGTTTAGTAAGTAAGAACCTATACTGCTAAGGAAACCTTTAAGTATGAGGTTGATGAAGAATCGAAAAAGATACTTAAATGGTTTTAGAACGCGTTAACAACGAGAAATTTGCAGAAGTCTCTTTTTTTATGAGAAACATATCTTGATTGGTAATGACAGCTGTCAGTGAGAAAAGTTGTTGCCGTGTTCATCGCGTGTCGAAGTAAAGGCCTCAAGAGGCATATTCACAGCAATTTTGGTTTAAAAGTTAGGACTTTTTCTCGCATTATTTTATTGCACCAATATCGATTCTTAGCCGTGAGCTTGCACCGGCAGACGACTGTTTAATTGCAACCATTAGAACATATGGCTTATTCATTTGTAGAGCAGTCGGTCGTTGCGCTGTCGTAAACTAGCGATTGGTTCCCGGTCTGTGTTATTGTAGCGTTTTGTCTATGCTCCGATGTTTTATCGGACCATTTTGTTGTCTCTGCGCTACGGATTCATCACTGTTTATGTTTTGTCAAAATACATTGAATATACACAGCTAAATGTTTAAGAAGTTGTTTGATGAAGATGAGTATTTTCCAGTACCTTGTTTTTGCGACAAATTGTTGTTACATTCGATTCACAAACAAGCATTTACCTTGAATTGTTATAATTTATTCACATGAAGTTTCTACAAGGAACCGGCTAATAATAAAAACGTAGAAAGCAATTGTAACTCTAAAATCAGATAGTTACGAGTGTTTGTAAGTATTTTTATGTAGTAAAGAGTTAAACTAAAATTTATAATTCACTAGAAGCCAGCGCATCTGTCTTTTCTACAGATTTTACAAATAAATGTTCATATCGTATTTTATTCCTGATGCATGATGGATGCAGGCGGATCAAGATTGATCTACTTATAAAACAAGTTAGGAGACCTATTTCCAGCAGTGGACTTAATATTAGCCATCAGAGGATGATGGTTTTATTTCTTCTAGTATGGAAGTATCGGTAACATTGAAACATTTCATTCTAATTAAATCATTAAAGTTTTATGAAACTTTCTCCAAAAAGCCCCTATTATCCTTTATCTTAAAACAATCTGGACAACCGTCATCATATCACGTAATAAATAGAAATCCAATTTCCTAGCCAGAGCTAAGTTCTAGACAAAAGTGCGCGTGCGCCAGTCCTATGATCATGGCCCGGTGTCATTGCCATTGATGTCAGCCCCGGCTTCCAGTAACATTTGCTAACACTGGCTGTATTATGATACCAAATTTCTTAACAAGAAAACATAGATATTCAGACAACAACCTGCACTTGCATTATCATCAAGACATAAAACCTATCAGACCATCAAGATATTAGACGACGTCATGACTTATTATTTATCAAACAAACAGCGGTTAACATTGAAAATACAGTAGTGCTACAAACTATCTTTTACATAAAAACTTAAATATTAAGTTAAGCGTGCAAAAATATACTTCTAAAGTTTTCGTTTAAAAACATTATTATCTTGTTTTATTTAATTAAAGAAGAAGACTAAGATAGTCTATTATATAGTAGCTTTTAAGTCATTCATATAGTTCGATGAGGCTAAAACACATTCCGATAACTATAAATAGCTTTACTTGGGCAACCGATGATAGTCGTAGTCATAGTTTACATCAGATCCTTAATGGCAAATCTTAAACATCAATACATAATCAAAGCTTATATATGTTGTTATTTAAAAAACGACTGCCTAAACACAAAAAGATAAAAATTTTAATTCTGTAAAATTTACTACTCCTAAAATATTTTTATCATTCTGTGCTATTCGTTACGGTCTTACATGAAGGTAAGGTTTAATACATAATATTCGCTACAACATTTCACTTTAAAGTATTATAGCGAAGTTATTAAATCAATCAAAACACTATCAAAAAGTCTAATAATCTTTTGTTTGGTACAAAAACCTCCCATAGGAGCCATAAGTGAGGGGCTGTCCACAGCTGCTAACACTATACATGGAGGTGTATAGAACAAGTCAATTAGCGTTATCATTGATGGAAGCGATAAGCGCCGTTGACAGTCACGCCTTGTCATTGCTATACTCGTATAACTGTCGACTAAAGTGCGGTCAGCGGTATACGCCGGGTAGGTTTTGAGTTTAAACATGTACAATGTGAATGTTATGATAACTGTTATACTATTAATTAATTAATAACAATAATAATTGTCTACTACGTTTAATAGAGTGTTTTCATATGTATATTAAGTAGGTATGTATTTACAAAAAAATATTATATATGTTTGTCCGTTATTTAGTATCCATAACACAAATTCAAATGTTACTTATCTTGGAACTAAAATAATTGTAATTGTCAGAAAATATTTATTTTGATTTTTTATCTGTAATGTCGAGGACTACTAAAGGGAGACAGGTGACAATAGAGTTTGCATAACGATTTATACAGGTTTAACGTTTTAATATAAGTTTCAAAATTATTGTTAATTAATTAATTTGAAATTATTCTATAAACCCCATAAGAGTTAATTTAATTGAAAAATAACAACTTTAATAGAGATTAAGCTTGTTATTTTTCAAAACAAACAAATCAAACTATGAGTTTTCCTTGCGAGTTATACGACTATGTCCAAAAATTATCATAATGATAATAATGTCTTAATTCTTCACCTAAAAGTTAGTATGTAATATGTCTATATTCTTTAGTGCCATTTGTAAGAAATTATAATTGGTATTGCATTGTGCTCTTTAAACCAAGATATACTGACTCATAAGCCCGATAATATTCTATCAATAGAATAATACTACATGTATTTAGTAGTGGGCGTCCTCTGTCATAAAACTATTACCTAACTAAAATGTCATATATTCCACTAAATCAATCTCATTGGAATAGTATCTTTGTGTCCACAATATTCAATTAGAAATTTAAATTAAATGGTTTGACCCATCCCTAGTCGAGTTTCTTATCTATATTCAATTTTCCTCACGTGAGTTGTAAAAATAAATGAATGTTTACGGAGCTATGATACGAGGCGGGTTGCGAGTTATTGGTCCCAGAGCGCCGCCGCCACTCAATTTCTCTAATTAATTAACGATCTAGTAGATAAGACACGTTGACAACCTTATTTGTGGCGAACAAATCTTTCAAACATAAATTTTAGCGTACACGCTCTAAACTTGTAAGCGATAGTACCTACGCAGGCCGCAACGAAAGGTAAATTGCCAAAGAAAATACCGCATGCGAACTACCTACCTTGCCGTCAATATTTTATTCCTCAAGTGTACGCCGCTACGTACTATGACATGTTTATTAGGTATTCGCAACAATGTTTTGGGAGGTTAGAAAACGGTGTGATGGAATATTCACGGCGCGTGTCCCACCATTCTCGCACTAAATATACGTAAAAAATTCACTTGTAGCCGCAATTTACATTTGTCAAATAAATATATGTAGCGAGAGGGCTCATTAGAGGGACGCCTGGGCTGACCGCTACCTTTGCCAGTGACTTGTCTGTCAGAATAATTATTTATTAACAACTGTTCTAGGTGTAACTTGATACCAGTGTTGAAGGCAACCCCGTTGGCCTTGATCTTCAAGGCACAATTTCTTTTCGCTTTATTCTCTATACATATGTAGTAAGACATTGTTTTGCCGTGGAAATAGAACAGTAATGTATTGGAATACATTTAGAAGTATATTTTTTATGTAAAAAATTTATGAAAAGGATTGAAGAAATCAAATACAATTCGTTCTTTAGCAAATTAACTGGAGTCACATAAGTAATTCAGGAAGTCTAAATAAGCTATGTAAGAATAAGTGTTTGAAAGTTCGACGCCGAAGGGGGCATGACACTGTAACAAAAATATATTCTAAAACTACCTCTAATAAGATATATAATTCAAACAAGCCTTCAATAGTTTGAAATTTTGTAAATAGCTAAGGGCTTAACCCTTCTTCGTCGTAAAAAAAATGAGATGCTCACTTGATGCGGGGCCCTGTCTATGCATACAACCTTCGCCGCTATTGGAACCCGATTTCTGACAACTTTTTAATCTTCTTTATCCAATTTTTTTCAAAGTCCATTTTTCACTAGACTGCTTTTAGAGAACTATGCCTTTATTACGGTAATTTAGATATGCGCTTATTTTAAAGCTTTTAGTGGATCCAAGGTATGCATTCTTGTTATATCTATTTTGTTTATTATTAGAGTTTGCAGGATATTAATAAAAATAAAATAAGTTTCCATTCATTTCCAAAAAAAAATACATAAAATTATATTACAAGTTTATATCAATAAATTTGGACAAGTGCGATTTTGAGTACTTATGTGGAGGAAAGAACTCTATGTGTTTCGATTTGCAAAGTGGCAAATATATACCGTATCTTTGTATTGGGTTGTTTGCCAGCTTGATTATGTACTTAATACAGAAAATATAAGTAGTAGTTGTTAAGTTATACTTGATAGGTACCTTCACATGACATATATAGACCTAACAGACTTACTGTAATTTATAGAGTGGGGGTTGATGTTCATGCATAATTTTCTTTTTTTAACTGGAATTGTACAGTTTGAATAGATCGATTTCTGAGTCAGCGCCATATCTTACATAAGTTTTTCATTCATTGAAAAACCTGTTATTTAGTTGACAAAAAAATTAAATACTGTTTAAGTTGGAAAGAAAGCTCGTCAAAGGTTACAAAGAGTCATTGTCTCCATTCCCATGGTCGCGAACTTGACAGTGCGTCATCGCCAATCGACAGGAATAACAATACAGTGGATAGAATTACTTTTATAGTACTTAATGTTAGAATACCTAAAAATATCCTATTTGGTAATGTGTACAATAATGCATATAAAGTGAAGTTATATTTGACGATTTACAGAACGTATACTGTGGTTGTCACTTAGTAACAATAGACCCTGTAGTTTTATTTTTTATATTATAAAAACAAGACGGAAAATAAACAAAACATCAAATCATTATTGACGACCGATACGGCGTGGAGGTCAGTATACCTGCATTTCACTCCAGAGGTCGTGGGTTTGATTCCCACATAGGACAAATCTTTGTGTGCATGAATATGAATATTTGTTCTGTTCTGGGTGTTTTCCTATGTATAGTAAGTATGTATTTACAAAAAAAAAAGTATTTATGTATGTTTATCCGTTATTTAGTATCCATAACACAAGTTCTTAATGATACTTATCTTGGAACTTAAATAGTTGGTGTAAGTGTCAGAAATATTTATTTATTTATTCTCCATTAACGTCCCACTGCTGGGAGCTAACCTCCTCTCACAAACCGAGTTGAGAGGAGAACTCTATGCGGATAGCGGACGCAGTGCTAAAGTGCTAAACTTGGCTTTACGTCAGTAAAACGTGACTACCAAAAAAAAAAAAAGGAATATATTTTTACATTACATCCATGGCTGTTAAAATTCGATACCCTACTCCGAAGCCAATTTCATTAAACTAGACCTCTACTTTCCCCCTCTTATCTCACGGGGAGTCGTAAGAGTCGATGAAGTGAAATCTTACCGGATGATGGGCAGCAGCGTCATCCTGCGTACTGTTAACTGCGATCTCCAACCCGCCTGCCCAGCGTTGTGATTATGGGCAAATACCCTCAATAGATTGTAATCTATTGGGGAAGCTAATGTGCAGTGCAAATTTGTAATACTGATGACGCCGCTACTTGAAAAGTTGCAATAACGAATTGATCTTTGATTTAAGTATTCAAGCTAAAGTAGGTACACTAAGAATTACTATTAGAGTTTTCATTTCTAATAGTGAGAGACGATCACAACACCGATGGCGCTTCTGCGAAGTCGTTTGGAAAGCAGGCTGTGATTTGCAAGGTCACGCGCATAACACGGATGTGCCCGATATTGAAATGTACAGACGTGCTTTATTCACCTACATATAGAGGGAAATATCTTACAAAATACACCTTATTTATTCCACTGAAGCTATTGAATCGTTTGAAGAAAACTGAGCGCTCGATAGTTGGCCCAAAGCGACAGTAGTATGAGAATCAAATACTCATATTGAATACAAAGCAGACGAACGAACGGTTCGAGATTCTATGGTAAATTCCGTATTGCGAATTATTAAATAATTTATGCCGCATATCGATACAGCTACGAGTGGCTCTCAGGACTACAATATCGGGAATCCCTGTTCGATGGCTTCGTGTTAATGCAATAATTTGGCGTATTTCACAATCGCGTATTGAATATTGAATAGTAAATAAATAGTTTATGGTCTCGTCGTGTGTTTCAGCGACTCACGTCGGCGCGGGCGGCAGCATGTGAAATTGTGACTCACGGATAACACACGTTAACAAGTGGTCGTTTCGAATAAAATTTTATGTTCTCGTTGTGCTCAGATTTATAACCGATACCCGATGGATCACTTGATCTATTCGAACATATCTTATTGAGACTAAGCTGTGTAAATCAATGCAACTGTCGTTAGATATGACTTCAATGTCTCCACTATGTGCCTTGATGCTTTGAAGAACTTTCAACAAGAATGCGCGCAGTTGGTAATTTCGACAGGTGGAAAAATCTATACCACTTCTCTATTATGAAGTTTGCTTTATATGAATTATATTTTTGACAACAACACTTTGCTGGGAAATATTAATTGAAATTCGATAGATCTTCAGTGTATTCTAAAATTAACTGTGGTATTATTTACATACTATCAATAATCAACATCATCACAAATTATTACTGATATAGTTATAGCTATCATTGCAAATTTCATGTAATGTCACACTAAAGGGCTAGGAAAATTCTTGTTTATAGTATCAAGAAGACACAAACCGACCGCATTATTCGATACTTAGAGACAATATAAAAAAAACTCTTGTACAGACTTATTGCTATACAGTTCACTGAATAAAGAATAAACAAAACGGTTTTTTGTAACTAACATCTCTATCTAGCTAGTCCACGTAATCAACAGACATCGACTCGTCACCCATAAATTGTGATTCGAAATGAAAATATCGATTGCGAGTTTACTGCTAACAAGCACGACAGACGCCTCGATGGGTTTGACGACTCCTGACCCGGTGTTCATATGAAATTTACACATTTTGTTTTTGGTTGGATTAGTTGGATATGACGTAAAATAATCTTTTGGATTTAAGGACTGGGCTGATATAAACTAATTGACGTGCCAGATATAGGTACTTATTTACTAATTGATACACTTCTTGTAAGAGTTTTAAGCCCAATTTGGAAAAATGCAGCCCTTAGTATTAATATTACCTATCAGTTTTATTGTCTTTGTGCGGAATAGCACAAACAGGTGTAAATAATTTTATTGATTACTACAATGTTGAAAATATAAATTATATTTTAGTAACCTTTTTTTAAACAGACTACTTACATAAAATTGACTGATGCATTTTTATATTAATTTACATATTAAATTTTTCTTTAGTTCAGAAAATAATTTTAAAACTTGTTTAAAGTCATGATATGATATGTAATTTTGATTTTCTTTTGTCAGTAAATTAGGTTCATTGTTTCCTTCATTTATAAATACATCAAACTATGGTACAATGTATCGTAAGTAATAAAGGTTTTTATTTGGATCACCCAATCCTTGATATGACAACAAAATCGCGTGCTGTTAAACTCTATCAAAACTGGAATGTTATAATAAACGACGAGTGTTGGGGAGCCACGGTTATGCACTTCTGACTTATTACTATACCGATACTATGGCGTGATACCCACTCTATTGTACACATAATTGGTGTTCATTTACAAATTCAAATCACGCTCAAACACGTTGATAGCCATCGTTTTATGACTTTTATTACATCACACGCAAAACTGTTCTGTTGATTGAAAGGAATTTTGTTTATTTATTAACAAGGAGGTTATCGTAGGGGTTTTCTAATAATTGATTAGTCTAATGAAAACTTATATAGAGAATTCAAAAGTGAGGTTATTTTACTTGAACATTAACTTTATAGTCTAATAACCTCACTTTTTATCATATTTATGCTTTTTGGGTTATGATAGTGAAAAAACATAAACTAAGATCCGAAAATGCTATAGGACGGAATAAACTTCAGATCATGCGAGCAAGGCAGGATAAAACAGCTTTATAAATTAGCCAGCATATATTTATCATTTGTCATATTTCTGTTAGTTATTGTACGTATATTAGACAAGGGTCCACTAAAGGGTAACTACAAGGATCTCTCAATGGTTTTAACCATAACCGTACTTATGGCTGACCCTGTAGTTTTATTTTTTATATTATATAGAGAATTCAAAAGTGAGGTTATTTTACTTGAACATTAACTTTATAGTCTAATAACCTCACTTTTTATTATATGTATGCGTTTTGGGTTATGATAGTGAAAAAACATAAACTAAGATCCGAAAATGCTATAGGACGGAATAAACTTCAGATCATGCGAGCAAGGCAGGATAAAACAGCTTTATAAATTAGCCAGCATATATTTATCATTTGTCATATTTTAGTTAGTTATTAGACAAGGGTCCACGAAAGGGTAACTACAAGGATCTCTCAATGGTTTTAACCATAACCGTAATTATGGCTGATTAAACTCGACAAATTATTAGCTGCTATTTCAGGTAATATCCTCGAAAGTAAATGCCATATTTACACACTGTGAATACTTACAAACAGGGTCGTTACTAAAATTATACAATTTAAAAAAGGTGATACTACTCCTGATTTTCATTTGTCATAATAAAAGTACGTCTTTATACAAATATTCGAGCAACAAAAAAGAATTAAACAACGTCCCAATCGCAACTCCCTCACGCGTCCTTTTAATTACGATCTGAGACACAAACGCGTGTACGAAAAAATAGCATACCAAAAAATATGTCGGAGACTTATAAAGTGTGCCTGGAGGCGCAGCCGGGTCGGGGACGTAATTGAAAAATAAAACACCGTAATAATAGAATTTACATTACGTGCTTTCCAATGACAAATTTGCCGTCTGTCTGTTTTTGTCAGGAGACGGTGACTTCGCATGTACGTACAATTTTCTCGCGCGCCCTTTTCATTTGTGCCCAATTGTGACGAGCAATTTATTATTTTATTAGAGAAGGCTACCATTAGGGTTTTGTTAATACATTATATCGTTTACGTTTATTTTTTTTAACTTTTCAATTGTAGAAAACTGTCTTGAAATGTTTATCTTGTAAAGGATACGATAAAATAGTGTTAAGATAGAATGATGACGAAATTAGTTTTACTAATTCACATAATATTACTAACCCAGTAGCTTGTATTTATCAATAGACCTTTATCGATTAATATATTTTTATATCGACTTTTTCTAACGAACCCACAACAATTCTTCATAAACAAGTGTCCCAGAAAAAAGGCAAACAAGTAAATATTTTTATATTTGTAAAATGCCGTTTTCCGTAAACTGTTACTGCCAAAAAAATTAATGTGAAATAATTATTTCTTATAAACCTTTTTGGAATATAAATATGATTTTATACAAAATAAAATTTATTTAGATGTACTCTGGTGTAAGGTAGTTTTTTAGCCTATTGTGTAAAAAAAAAATTGCCGCCATAATGGAATAAGACACATCTCCTAGTCTTAAATCAATAAACACATACACAAAGCAGCTGCCGAACTCACTTTTTAATTAATATTAACACATAACTTAATTAAAAGACTTTTCATATTAGTGAGGTAATTAACGCTATTGTTTTTCGATAAAAGTAAAAATATTCGTATACAAATGTTTGCTAAGAACACTATGAAAACTGATTCTATGACTTACATTGTTTACACTATTCCTGCTTCAAGATTATTCTCAACCTAACTTCAATTTTAATGTTATCCCAATGTGTGTAAATTCTCGCACATTCGTATTCGCATATGTAGATATAACCGAGTGCATATTTGTGAACATTTCCGTACAATAGATAGGCAAAGTGCACTGCGCGGGCGCAGGTCGACTGCCGCATTGTCCTAGTAACTTCACATTCTTCTGGATAATGATAAATAAAGTTATAACAGTATTGTAACACTTATCGTATTTTGTATTTACTTGTAAAGTGCTTAATTTGGAATAAGTACTCAGATCTTTAATATATTCGTAATTGAACAAGCTTTGCCCAAATTTAATAAAGTATCTTTTAGTTTAATTGTTGGATGAACCGAGATATGATGAATCTAGACTCTAATTTCAAAAATGCTTCATTTTAAAGATGAACAACTATTTGATAAAGTATATTATAAACCTTTAAAACTTTTACATTACAAATACGCTGTGAAAATAAAATTTAACGCTACTACTGTTGTATACAATTTCTAATAAATATTATTAGGTCATTTAAATCTAATTAATTTGAATTACATACATGTCGCAGCACTGAATTACTTTTAAAATAGTCTTCTTTCTGCGTATTTATATAAATGCATTTTGAACTGCAGTAGAATGGCACAGTAAACAAGATGTAAATGCCTTGCGCCGGAGTCGCGACTACCGCATTGTTCCCTAAGCCTAAGCTCACCTGGCCTGGGAACTTCTGCAGTTCACCACAATTATCTTGTGAAATACTAGCTTCTAATGTTCATTCAGAAACAATGTTAGTCAGTTAGTTTTGTGTATTCAGAATTTTGGACCTATAATAGAAATTGACTTAAAATGTTTATTGCTCCGCGGTCCTAGGTGGTCTGTAACGATCCCTGAAATACAATAGAGTTCACAGAGGCCAGTCCTTGGATGGGTGACCGTTTGTATGGCATTTTATTGGCGCTTTTGTGCTGCGTGATTTCGGAAGGCACTTTTAAAGGGCAAATTGCGCAGCTTAAAAAATCGAAAAGCGGGCCGCCAAACACCTGCTTTCGCCAATCCGCACTGGGCCGGCGTGGTGGAGTACGACCCAATACCCTCTCTCTTTGGTTTGTGAGAGGAGGCTCGTGCTCAGTAGTAGGACGTTAACGATGCTGAAATGATGTTCATAATGTAATCGAAACTTAGGGGTGGCTTTAATGACCTTTATAGTTCATTTATAGTACATATATAGTTTAATTATAGTACATTTATTGTTTATTTGTCGGCTATATGTATATTGTAGCATTTTGATCTCCATCTTAGCTTTTGTGTCTCAACAACGAATTTTCCATACATAAATCATCGTAATCTGCAAACATTGGTAAATAGAAATAGTCCGATATACTTACCCAAGAATACTTAACAATGTTTAAAACGCATCTAACAACTGTTTAAATCAATACAGGAGATTGTGGTAGATTTGTGCATCGAACAATTTACATTTTAACATTATGTCGGCTGCGATACTTGCCCGTTCAGGTGCAGGTTTATGTATTGTAAGCACTTGAATGTATTTACTACTGAATTTTAAGTTTGATAACTATTTCGCAGCTTTAAGGAACACATTTGAAACAACATTGCACAAACCTGTTTGTATTTTACTTAAAATCACAGAAATTAACTACTAAGTTAATCTCTTGTAAGAAGCAAAATAAAGTAACAGCACAAGTTCAACGAGACAGCAAAGGTTAACCACCAGTTAAGATTGAACTCGAACTAAAATTAAAGCTAAATGTAGTAACATATCAGTGTCTAGATGTGCGGACATTAATAAACATCTATAAGCATATTACTCTTAGAGTAAACCCGAGTTAAATGTATTGATAAAAGTATTCCATTTACTAACTAGCGCAATCGTAACTACATTTAACATATTAACTATGTAACAAAATATCGAGAAGCATTAACAGTCACTCTCACGTTAATCAGAAACGTCAAAGTTGTTATAATATAGAGTATACGCGTCGCCTCCTTGCCTTTATCAGTTTCGAATCAATCAGACCCGATCCCCAATGTCCCAGCACAATTTACTACGGGTTTCCTTCCATTTATTTGCATATTATCTTAGTGATGAAGAGCCGCCCCGCGTCAGCTATCGCCATATTCCAATTAATGTTGGAAATATGCGTTCATTGCAGACTCTGTTTTATTAACCTTTCATAATATATACTTGACAGCATTATCACTTATACTAATGCGCTGTAATCGCTTACAACATAAAGGTTATATTTGCGTAAAATTTTTATGTCCTCTGATTTCGTGTTTAGTCTTTATCTCGAGTTTTAAATCAACTTTAATGTGTAACAGTTATTAGGTGATAATAAAATCTCGTCAGAATTTACTACTTCTCATTTTGATAATTTAAAGTTATGGTAGAAGTGTACTGTTTTCATTTATGAAAACATACGGAATGTTTACTTTTTAATGTTTATTCGTTAATGCTCTCTTGATACCAGTTGGTTTACGTCGCGCCTGAATCAGCAATGTTTGATCTCCATACCTTCAAACGCAATATTTACGATTTTTATTTTTTTATATTTGGTCAGTACCAAATAAATAATAACGTTTATAGAGATACGTTATCTAAAAAACCAGACACACCTTTAAGCCTTTATTATCGATAAATGAAATTGTTTTCAGAACTAGTTACTTAATTGTTATAATAAAGATTCCTTAGCAGTTACGCCAACACTCTTTTTAACATCAACTAGGTCTTTAACCACAAACTAATCCAGGTTTTGTGTATAGAAGTACTCACAATAAGCACTACCATTTAAAAAGTTCTGTATAAATTCACCCAAGCCTAATTAAAATATTTAGCCTTTCATTAAAATGTCATTTAGGAATAGCAAATATTCCAATGAAAGAATATTACTCTCTTATCTCTGAATGGAGGTATGCGCGATGCCCGTAGAAACTGCAAGCCTTAGCTGTCCTTAAAAATTCGTTGTTAATTTACTTATTTAACCTTTATTGCATACACATAAGGTACAAAAGGCTAAAATGATTCCTCAGGCATTCTTAACCCTCTTATTCGTATGATTGTAGTTGAACATTCCATTTCTATAAATGAATATCTTTATATGGGTTCTGTAGTCAAATTGTAAAAACATGAACAGTGTAAGTGCAAAATAAAAACTTAGCAATTTTTTTTATCGTACTAAAATTGAAATGAGAAGGTTAGTTTCTTTATTTACTTTATTGCTAGTTGGTTGCGCTTCCTCGTTTAAATCGATGGGTCGATTTGGTAAGAAAAGATTGAATCTTGATAAAATACGTTGGTTCAGGGGGGTTTGAAAATCAGCAGTACAAGCGGGCGAAATCACAGTGAAAGCTAGTACTATTATAAATGTAAGTGTATACATGTATAATAAATGATATATATGTACTATAAATGATATTATCATTTAACCCTTTAACAGGCAAGGCACGTTGAAAATATTCATTGGTTTTCCACCTTAAGTTAACCGCATAAGGTTCAATGTATGTTGGTCATATATTGACCACTGCCTGGTAAAGGGATAATTGTAAATATAGTGAAACACTAACTTTTTCTGCGGATCCGCCCGTCAGCTTATCGCGCCCCACAGGAATAAACCTACGATAGATAGTAAGATTACGTATTAAAATTTTTAATTCAAATTTTATTCAAATATATCGCTGGCTTAATGGAACACAGACCCATTAGTAGACAGGTCAGATTTAAGTTACGTACAATCTTTTTATTTTTCACTGAGATCTTATCAATGTTAATCAAACGTTCAAAAGACTTTAGTATATCGCTTTTGCATGTCATGCGTCAACAAAAATCATAAGTCCTCATAACAAGAGCTTTTTTATGTTGTCCCAAAAATCATCTCTTCGAGTCAAGTCAGTATTCCATTAAGCCAGCGATATGAGTGTACAACCAGTCGAAACAATCCACGATTACAACTAGTAACTAAAAAGAAGCCTATTTAAAATTACATTATATTTAATATTGTAATTTAGTTCACGACTAAAACAACGAACTATCCACATAATTTTCGTTCAAAACTTAATCTTTTATTACGTATTTAACTTGCTGTTGTGTCACCAAATACTGTTACCCGACGTGGAAGCAGGTAGTTTTGTCCATTGCAGTTATTTCTTAGCATAAACTACTGAATATTATTGAGAGGCTCTGCAGTGGACATATATACATAATATATTCGTATAAAAACACGTAAAACGTGCCATGCGCTCTATCTTTAATCTTATATCCACAAATTTCCTCAGAGAGAGGTCTAAAGGAATTAACATACTGAAGGTTGTTTCTTCTCGATAATAAATTTTATATTCGGAAATATATTTTACAAATTTTTATATAAACTTACATAATGTTTCTTTGTAGAAAGATCTGTGGCTGCCCAAAATGTGCACCTCATTAAATGTATTGATTTATAATAATTCAAAAAATAATATCTCTTAATTAGGTGTTTAGGGGTCCTACCGATATCTCAGGAGTCAAGCCAACCTCACCTGCAAGTGGTGCACCTGCTGATAAACGGACGAGGCTCTGGCGAATATAGAACGCGGGACCAACAATATAGTTGGCGAAATGTGGGCATAATATAATATGCCTCTGCCTACCCTTTCGGGGAAAAAGGGGCAAATGTATGTATGTAAAAAATATTACCTTACATGAAAACAAAACTGTAAGTTTACAAATGTAAGTAGCAATTACTTACTTTAAATTATTAAAAGATTTATTGTCAAGTATGGTGATAATTATTTATTTTATTTATTAAAAAAGAATACACCATCAACATATTATTTTACATTAGTAATTAATATCACCCAGAACGAAAAGTTAAAATATATGCCTCTACGGGTATACGCAACTTTTGAGAGTTTATGTCGATAATAAGAGTAAAAAATAAAAATAAAACACTATAAAACAAAATCTAAAACACTAATAACAAAAAAGAAAAACAATTAATGAAACATGTATAGTAATTATTATTTTTCACATATAAGACTGTAATTTTGTCTACTGATTTCTTTTCTACCATTTGTAGCTGCATAAGATTGATATAAAACATTATGTTAGTCTTTACTTAGACTAGATTGTAGTTAATACGGGGTACTTTTTTTTTAAATAAAAAAAATCTATTACTTGTAAGTAGTCAACGATATTTAGTACTAATCCATAATTTTCTACTTTATATATATTTCTATATCATCAGGCTATATGAAAGAAGAGAAATACCTCAAATGTCCTCATAGAATCGAATATAGGAATAATCGTAAAGAAATCAGTTAAATGTTTATTACACCAATACCTCATGCTAATCTCTCGGTGTTTCTCCTTTTAAAGTGTGATGAAGATGAGCGTTTCTTTTGTTCCGACGGCCACCAGCCATAACCGACCACAAGGCTTTATAGGAATCCATACGTTTTGCATGTGATATCCAGTTATTCAACTACAGGCTGTTTTGATGTGACATTTTATTATATTCAGATAGTATTCTAGTTTTATCTCGATACAAGTTTTGTAAATACTTAATGGGTTTGCCTCAATTATTGTAATGATGTTGGAATTAAATAAAACATTTTATTTTTTTTAGTCTTAACTTACATCAAACGGGAATGATGGTGCATAAAAGTGACATCAATTTAAAAAAAAAATTAATATAGTGATGACTTATATCATCACTGGTAATTTCGACTTTGTATTGCTAGATCTTAACAGTATTTATTCAGGGCCTAACTCAAAAAAAATAAACAAAAATGAAAGAAAATAAAAAATATTAATTTTGAATTGGTTTCGTGTAAACACGATAAAACTATTTTTGAGATATAGAACTAAGCCATACTGATTCTGTATCAGCAACATTGAATCAAAAGTCGAAATATTTAAAATGTATGCCATATTTCAAGATCTTGATGCAATAGAGACATTGCATCAAGATCTTGAAATAGATTTTAAACGAAAATGTATCAAAATCAGTTATGTACGCTTGGGAATGGAAACGTAATATATAATATAAATAAATAATTCTTTAGCAGAAATCCATCCGATTCCGTCTGCAGTTTTCTTGGAGATGTGACCACCAACACATATCATGCTTTATTATAGTGTTATTTATAAGCTACCACAAAATATAGGTAGGTAGCTAGGTGGTCGGAAACGATCACCGAAGCTAGGTGGTCGGAAACGATCACCGAAGTAAAGCAGAGTTTACAGAGGTCAGTCCTTGGATGGGTGACCGTTTGTGTGGCATTTGATATCGAGCGCTTCCGTGCTTCGGAAGGCACGTTAAGCCGTTGGTCCCGGTTATCACTAAATGTGGTAGTCGTTAAGCCATGTTAGAGGCCTAATGGGCGGCTTGAAAAATTCTAACAGCAGGACGCCATACACCTGCCTCCGCCAATCCGCACTGGGTCCGCGTGGTGGAGTATGACCCAATACCCTCACACCTTGATATGTGTGAGGAGGCTCGTGCTCAGTAGTGGGACGTTAATGGGCTGTGATGATGATGATGATGATGACAAAATATAAATCTTTCTACAGATTCCTGTAGCATTAATTTGTGTTTGCATAAAATAGAATAAAATTCCATTTGTCAGGCTAGATTTAAATGTAAGTATGTATATCAAATTTAATCTATATATGTTTAACCGATAAAACATGAATTGTGGAATACAGTATAATAAATCAAATCATTTATTTGCACAAATATTTTTATATTTGCAAAATAAATAAGTTAAAGGTTAACCGGTCATGCTTATGATGGAAAATGAGGGAAATTTCAATGCATCAGAGATCCATAAGGCGACGAGTGAGCTAACGTCCTGTATAAGTGAACACGGCCGCTGGCAGTTGTATGGCGGTCCTAGTAGCGGACTACCGATCATCGAGTGAAATATATAAATCGAGGCGTTATCATCTTCGCCGATCACCGCAGACAGCCGGCGGTCCAGACGCGAAATAAATATCCATCTCCATACTGAAACGCGGGTAGGATCGATACAATGATGCGCGAGCGCAGGGCGCGGCGCGTCAGCCACAGCCTGACAGCTCCGCCGCTGATCTATAACTCCTTATTATTATTTGAATGAGATCTATTGATCCGCGAGGTGTGGAACCCGCGATCCGATCCGCAAAGATCATTTTGTTCGACTACAGCTACCGCTTTTGAACTAACTTGACGTTACAATGGCGGCCGGTGACGGCATTGATTTAAAATCTGTTAACAGGACGGTTCTCTTTTTAACGATTGGTATACAATTTCCATAAATGGACCCCAAGATTATCTCTGCATTCCGTTTGCATTTCGCGTAATAAGGAATAACACCTCAATGTCCTCTGGGGTATTTGAAACAGAGTCCAACTCCTCTCGACAAAACCTTGAATATCTTGCGATTGAAGTGATAATATTCATTGAAAAGATAATGCATTTTTTTCTACAACGCTTGGAATGAAACGCTTAATGGTAACGATGCATAAACAAAAGAGTTACTAATGACAAAAGGGTTGCCCTTGGGACTGAATGTGTCATAGACTGGAAGAGCGGATCACGGCGCTCTCGTGCCAATCATTGCAATCATCGGTGATAAAATAATAGCACCACACAGGAAGCGCAGTTATTCGCAGTTTAACCCCCCCTCCCGACCTCGCCCCTCCTACGCCCTGCATAGGGGCTTTTAATCAACACTTTATTGTTTAATGACCCCTCGTCCAGTTCTAAATTAAAAGGGTGACGGTTCAAACCCTATTGACGAATGCGTAATGCGTGCGGATTTAGACTGAATATTTGATGATACATAATAGTGATACTATATCTTACCTTGTTACTACAGTATAAGACCCAGGATCAAATGTGTATGTGCTTTTATGGCCTGCTTTGTGATAGTACTCCCAAAGCAGGTTCAATCACACGGAAGATGTGTCTAAACTAAAATCGTAATTTTTTTATTTCTTAGCTTTTTTGTTTTGTTCTTTTTTTTCTCTCAAAGTTTGTTCGAACCTGTCTGTTGGTTCGAACCTCGCCAACACAATTTATAACATGCTCACAAGGGTATTCATACGAATGTATACCGGGAGTATTAATAATGGGTTTTCCATACTTTCTTAATTAATTATAGCTTTTTTAATAATTTAAGAATATTATTGAAGATAATCTCGTTAACTTATAAAGCCTAATTGTTAGAATTTACGTTATTTATACTACTATCTGAAATGTTTTTCATTTTTGAGTACAACCATTGTGGCTGGCAGGTTAGATAAAATATCATTTAAAGCTTTATATATTCATAAACGGGTCAAAGAAATGGAAAAAATGAGCTGACAAACTCGCAATATTTTAAACAACCAATCTTATGATATCGAAAACCTTAATAAAGACAAGAACAGAAATAATAATCCTTTCGTTAATTACAGAAAGTAACCCTACAATTTTGAACAGCGGAGCTTTGTCCAGACCAGAAGCTAATGTTATCTATTTGTTCCAGTATATAGAATGGGACGAGATATATTGAATAAGATCTGAATTTTAAGTATATTATTGGCAATGGAAGATTGTGCAATTGGTTCATATGTTCAATGAGAAATATTATAGCATCGTCATACATTTTAGAACAATTAATATGACGTAGCTTGTGGGGAAAGCTCTGTTAAAAGAATGTGAAGTATTCTTGACTTCACCGTTGAAGTAATCGACATTCTAGTCGGTCACTTAGCGTAGCTATCTCAGTCACAAGCAATATTATAGTAAAGATGTGACTCAATTAATATCAGCTTGGAAAATGTATTTTAAACAAAAAGGATTAATTAAGTAATTAGTAATAAAATATAAATATTTCACCATTATGTAACATAATAGAGTGGCCCTCCACCCCGCCGTATTAAAGGCATTTGATCCCTGACTTTTAATGCTTCACCCCGGCGCGGCATTAAAATTATGTGTATCTTTGTATCACGCTCGCGATTGTAGGGCCTCGACGGCGAAACATACACCTCGCTCCAAGGTCTTCACTACACATTACATCCACTTAATGTGTCTATAATATCATGTTCACAGCCAATTAGACAAGATTTCATTCATTATTTTTGATACAAGTTTATTAATCAACATATAAACATGTTACGGAAAAGTCGTTTTTTATTTCATGTGTTGTTTATTTATTACGTTTTATGCAAATATCGTTTGTAATCTTATATTTAGAAATTGTACACAAATTATTAATATTATCGCAAACCCCTTGTAATTTTAAAGAAATAGGTTGTATTAGATGTACATTATCGAAGTTTGAGCTCCATATCAATTCAATTCAACATCATCATGGTCTTATCCAGAAACTTCACCATTATGCAGCGAAAAATGATCGATCAAATTACAATTTAATAATAAATTTTGTTAACAATTTTGCTATCTCTCATAATTTTTTACGAGGAATTTTTGTAATAATTAGAGTACTTTTTGTAATTGCCACTTTAATATTTTAATATGTATTCTTAGTACATTTACATTTTTATTTCAACATTATATTCTTTTCCTTTAATGTATTTAACACTAAACAATGTAGGTTAAGGCGAATCAACAAGGTCCCTCACAAAAAAAACACATAAAATTTACATTACATGGAATAGGCAATATTTTAAATAATTAATATAACTCTATACCTACCTAATAAAAATACCGTTCAGCCTCTGGCGTTAATTACTTGGAACCTGATATCATTCATTAGGAGATCCCTAAATTATTGCGCTCAGCGAAATTCTTAATTATATCTCTTGAATTTCTAAGTAAAATTTAACCTCGGGCGTTTGCAGGGCAGCAAAATGATATGTTTGTAAACAACTAGAATATTTTACAGTTAACAGTTAATTATACTTTATGATAACAATCCTTGAGAGTGACAAAGGTTTGATTCGTTGTTATTATTGTATCAAGTTGCCTTAGGATCTGACAACTAAAGAAACGATTAATCGATTTTAATATAATAAACGTCGTGACTCCAACCGCGCGACCTACATGTCTAGAACGTACCTACGTGATAAAACAGAGAAAAAAGTGAATTCTTTAAGACCTAAGATAATAGTGACCATAATTTATTACCGGGAATTTACCTTCTTTTTAGTGTTTTTATTTTCCATTAGCCAGAAAAAACTTTGAAGAATAGTTAACCCAAAGAAATCTAAATAATAAGACAATTATAATATTTCTATGAGTTAACCTTAACATATTCATACTATGACAACACAATATTTGTTTTATTGAAAGAAGGTATTCCATGTAATATAGTAAGTAATATGCTTCAAATAAGTACCTAATTGAAGCATATATACAAAGTACATAAACTGACTAACAATATTTTTTATTTAAGACCCCAACAGGCAACCAGTAATTTTCCTAGATAAATGTCATCTAATCTTAACAAGTTCAACTATACTTTTAATTAATTAATACCAATGTTTAAAATACTATCTTGGCCCGTGGTTCTGTATTTGTGGTTTTGTCCTATTGGTATTTGAAACTTTCCCTATATAAAAAGTACCTATGGGTAAAACAGGTTATTAAAAATATACATATGTGGTACATTATTGCAAATCCATTTAGCCGTTTTTGCGTGATTGATTAGTAAACAAAAATAAAAATATAAAAACTCTTACATTCATAAATTTGTGGCATAACCCAAAAAAAATGCATACTAGGTTCAAAGTCAGGTTTCTCCGCCGCAGTATTACATATTTGTTCACCTTTAGGTTCATGTCAAACGCCAATATAAAGTAGGCAAAGGAGACTTTCTCACTCGGCAAGAAATATTAATTACACAGTTCATAAAACTCGAGTTAATCGCTCAGGTAATGTGTTAAAAGAGCTCATCGCCCCTCCAATTAGACGGATAATGACGGTGTTGAAGTTATTAATTTAATAAGTAGGGGAGGTTGGGAGTCAGGTGTCGTACGCGCGTGCCGTCATGTTGCTAGTCATGTTACGTCGACAGATCGTCAATTAAACTCATTTTTGTTATGATAGAATCAACCCTCCGAGTTACTTAAAGAAAAATGATGTATGATATAGACGCCCATATCACAGTTAATGCCAGCAACATTATTGTAATAAATTGTCAGCTCAGATATAAAAAGTCCAGTTTCAACTTTATAATTTGCCTTTAAAAACTATACAGAGTAAATCATTTTTTTCGAAATCTCTAGCAAATGTTAGCTATGTAAGTTCGCAATTTTTCACCTCAGTCTGAATCTAAAAGAAACGTCCGCCTTTGAGAAACACCAAGTAAGCAAATCATACAGACGGTTGTAAGAAAAAATCAAGACTTCCTTTTATAAATTTTTAATTCTCTAATTCACCCCCGGCGGCGCACAGAAGACGAGTAATTACTATAAAAGGTCTTAAGCACGAATGTTATGACGGTGTTTATGAAAAGTACGTATTCAGATGTTCGCAAAACATTTCCGTGTTTCCATTCCACCTAGTGAATGCTCACCACACAATAAATTCTATCTCGAAAAGAGCTATGAATTTTCAGTTTTCTTTGGAATAAATTTGGGTGAGCCGGCGGAAGTGATAGACAGGTAGTTACTTACACACTCGTGGATCTTTTGGCAAGATAATAATTCGGAGGGAAGAAGTGAAATTTAATAGCGAGTTTAATGATACGTAGTCTGATTGGAAAATGTATGCTTATTCAGGTCGAGGCGGCCCTCGCCCTCCGCCAGCGCACGGCTGATTTGAAATGAATGGTAATAATGGCCGGGCATCCCGCTCGCATCGTTTTGTATGATTATTCCAGATTAATTATTTGTTGGGATTCTGCTTGCTAATTTTTCGGAACGGGATTTTTCCGCTTTGACTGACGTTTTAATTCTAACTCGTCATTGGGGTGAGATGTTACAATTTCTTGCATATTTATACATATACCTATCTAGGTATGTTAACTGTATTCAGAATGGTGCTGTTAAGATTTTAGTAATTCATTTCACAAGAAATATTCTTATTATTAAATTGTCATATGTTTTTTCTCAAAAGAAAACGACAAGCTAATAAAGTGAAATAAACTCTGGACATAATTTGTAAAGTCCTGGCATTTTATTCAAAAAGAGATATTTTTGAGGTAAGGCTTTGCATTGCATGCCTTACGCGTGTATGTGCCTAAAACAAAAGCTCATAAAAATAACATAACTTTAAACTATTTTGAAGTTATAGTTAAGTTCCGTAAATGTTTTAGCTATAGATTCGTATCCCTGTCAAGATCCCTTTAACATCAAATAAAACTCTCAGTGCCTTGGGTATTAAAGAGTCGCATAACCGATTTATGGGGGTACCTTTTCCATATCTAGATGTTTATAAAAACGTCGATCGGGTATTGAGTCACGTCACGAGGTCCCGGGGGCACTGCTGATGCGAATATCAAATCCGTGCCACCCCTTGACTCCATAATTCTCATCCATTAGACGAGGGAAAAACGACACCTCCGCCACTCATGTGCCACTCACACGCATATCAGATACTTACGAAATAATTACAAACAAAATTTCGCGCCGCATTATATTTCGAGCAATCCAAAAATACCTCATTAACCGTGCTTTCTTCGTTTAGCCTCTATTATGCTCTGCTTGATAATCAACAAAAGAAAAACAATTGTAGTTGCAAAGATGAGGTGCTATTTTCGTTTGGCAGCCGAGAGTGTGGATATTCTCGACTGGACTCTCCCAGGGGGCCTGAGCTGGCACATTCTGACGACTGAACTAAGTAGAAAGATAGAACAGAATTAAGCCGGCCAATTATCCCGTATTGGATTTATTGGTAATCTCTGCACGAATGGCCGCGAGGGTGCGAACCGAACCAACTTTTGATGATGCCTCCATCGGCATTATGAACAAAGTTGTTGCAATTTTTATGTAGGTGGCTTTATTGTTTGCTTCCTCTCTCTTGTTTCGCCCCCGATTGTGTGCAGACAGATAAAAGGAGACCAAAGCGTTTTATTACAAATAAATCAATCTTTAATCAAAGTATGCTTTTCGGATTAGCCGACTTATCCTTAGAAGACATTTTCCTCCTTCGCCAATCCCTCAGAAATAAATTTCATTCAGTCTCATTAATAATATTTCCATCGTTGTACTCTGATAAGTTTCTGCAAATAGACTGTGCATAAGTTTTGGTTAAAGATATATTTTTCATTTAAGGAATGAAAAAAATGAATTAATTAAAGAATGTTAATAAATGTGCATTTTTAATTACGGTAATATTTAAATTAGCTCAGATCTTAGGTAAGGCATGCATGAAATTATATAGACTGGTTTCTTAGGGTTTCTTGCGATATAGTAATCTAGATTATGACCAATTAATAACCCTCATTAGTAAGAGAAAAGTAATGGTAACGTATTCATTGATTAAGAGATAGGTTTGGTTAGTCTAAAACGGAATTTCAAGTCTGCTTTACTGTGACGTTAGTAGTTGTCCGTACAGTTATACGTCACATTCAAGAAACAATTGAATTACGAGCTGGCAACGTCTCATCCATCATGAAGATATACTTATAGTTGAAACTCTCATATTACCACGGGACTACGTGTTCGAAAACGATCACAAAATTTAAACAGAGTACCTGAGTACAATCGTTTTGATAGGCACGTTAAGCCGTAATTCCCGGTTATTATTGTATGTAATAGAAGTGAACAAATAAGGATATGTCCATATGAAAAATCTAACAGTAGGACGCAACACAAAACCGCACAAGGTCCGCGAGGCCTTGGCCTTGGAAGTAAGCTTGAGCCTAGTAACAGGATATGAATTGCTGAAGCTGAAATAAAATATGGGTTGGCAATAAAACGTCCTCCCGACCTATCAACATACATTTATGAAAATAGTTTTTGCTGTAATAAGTAGTCACCTCGAAAATCAGATTACCGATAGATTCAGTTAAGTAGCACAGATTTTATTCGACATCAAATGTACTTTGCAATTCTGTTTCATCATACCCACGCAGAAGCGTAATCAATATCGGCAGAAGAATTTTTATTGTGTCCGTCCCCAGATGACCCATATCGCGATGTATCGGGAGGGTCATCGCGAGATTTATAACTTCAACCCTCAGTGACGAAGTGCCAAAACTATGAAAACGGACAGCACTCAATCCCAAATATTGTCTGCTATATTCACCGTATGCCCCATATGTCACTTTTATATCTCTGGATAGTTATGATGCAGGATATGAGTTTTATTATAATAAATATATAAAAGAAATTGTTTAAGGTGATAGTGATCGCCTTTTGTGCTTTGAACTGTTTGTTATTTGTGCATTTGGCATTCTAGAATATTATATAGATAAATGGCATATATTCTTGATGTATCATTACCATTATCATCAGCCCAAAGACGTCCACTGCTGTACATAAATAAATAAATATTCTCTTACAATCACACCAATTATTTAGTTCCAAGATAAGTATCACTAAGAACTCGTGTTATGGATACTAAATAACTGATAAACATACTTAGATATCTTTTTTTTTGTAAATACATAATAAAACACCAGAACAAATATTTATGTTTATGCAGACAAAGATTTGTCCTGTGTGGGAATCGAACCTAGATAGGCCATTAGCTTCCAATGTGACCGATTGCAGGTGGCTTGCATCCAACGTGATCCTGCAACTCTTATCAGGTCGTCCGTCCATCTTGTAGGTGGACGGCCGACGCTTCGTTTTCTATCAAAGGGCCTCCATTCCAGAACTTTTCTGCCCCAACGGCCGTCAGTTCTCCCTGCCCTCTGCCACTTCAGCTTGCTGTTTCCTTGAGCTATATCGGCATAAGGTATATGGCTTGACATATACACTTAAGGTATTCACAGTGCCATCCACTCTCAAACTAAGTGGAGCACAACAAAAAATGCTAGACAATGCAAAAACATACCTAATTTCTTTATTGTTAATGTTTACATATCAAAAGAATTTATTAATAAGTATTTACAATTATTATAGAAATAAACCATAATGTAAAGAATTGTTATAGCAGTAAATAGTAGAATACATGACTGTTGTTTATTCAAAAAAATTTCGTCGATAATTTTTATATAACTTGCATACCTATAGTATAACAATAACACATATTTGATTCGTACTATCCAAAAAATTTGGACAACTTCTGTTTTACTTTTTAAGTATAGAGAATTTGGTCCACGCGTGATACTACTCCCTAAGGAAAGGCTGTCGATATTCATATCGGCTGACGGGCGTGATCGAACGCTTACTCATACTTGCCTTACCTAAAACGTATTTGTAAAGCTTATTATTCATGGTAACAAAACTATTTTCTTTTAGTAGTAAGTAAAAGTAAATGTGTACTATATTTTGAATTAATGATCCATTGTTATTAATATTATTAAAGTAAAAGTAACTCTGTATATCAGTTATCTTTTATGCCCAAACTGCTAGAGACATAGATGAAATTTAGTATGGATATACCTTTCTAGTCAGTCCAGTTGTTGTCAGGTCTTAGGATAATTATCCGCATAAAAACTCCACCGCCTGGAAATTTATATGGCGAATCAGTTATTTCTCTAGGTATCATTTAAAAAATAATAATATATAGCCTTCAATTAATGATATCAGTTGTCTTTTTGTTCCCGAGAAAAAGGGCTGTGAAACACAGACAGACCGACGAACATCCGAATGATCCTATAAAGTCCTATCATAAAATATTATGTACAAGATCATTGCTTAACTCAACTTTTAGGAAATTATGTTCATGATTTTCTCTTTTTAGCTCAACTATGAGTATAAGTATCTAGTGTGTAAACAACACAATGCGGGCACGTGGAGGACTTTTTATGCAATACCCGAGAGGCGATCGCAGATTGACGGCTATGACGTATCGCTGAGATTTTTTTTATCAATAAGCACAGAACATATTTTTGCTTTTATATCAATATATCAATTTCTGTTATCCGCCACACGTAACTGCGAAAACTATTTACGAAGGGTAACAAAAGTGGAGAGAAAATCTCTGAATAAATGCGTTTCTTATATTGGTTTGGGTATATTTATTTCTTTAAGTCTGAGGTTACTCTTGGATTATTCTTACAAGGAAGTTAAATTAATCACCTTATTTTCTTAATTCTTACAAATACAAAAAAATTGTTGTAATTTCATTTTGCATAAAGGACAATTAGTTTTTATTCATTGACAAAAATAATTTATTATTAGTCTTAGCCTGTGTATTTTCAGGTTTGTATTTGTAATGTCTAATATAACAGTACAGGAGCTGTTTAACTTAAGACAATTATAAGTTAGATGTCCTAGATTATTTATTTATAATTTCCTAAGACCCAATAATCAATATATTTTTAAATACTTATTTGCCTACTTATAACATTTCTTAGACACAGATGGGGCATCAAAACTGCGAAGAGCGTATATCAGCATTAATATTATATGAGATGAGGAAGTTATCTCCCTAATGTGGCCGTTAAGCAAATATATTGATAATTATTTCTATTAGCCTCCGTAAATATTCTACTCGCATCATTTATGGTAAGGTGTAATAAACTACCGACTTATTGGATGTTTAATATTCCTGTCAATCCGGTAAATACGAATAGTATGTAATGTTTCGGACTAAAAGTACCTCTCGGTTTATCTAAAATATTCATTTTGCAGTAATTTAATATGTTGATAAAAATATTACGTAGGTATGTATTATGTTTCCTTTAATTTATTGTTAGGTTCAGTCTCAACTCCACCAGTTCCAATATGGAAATAATTTTCTTTTTAAAGTTTGACATTTTTACTAGTCTAAGATTTTATAACTTTTAAAGGCTACCAAATAAAGAACATGCGAAATAGGTGTTACTTATTTATTATTTTGCGGTAGGTTCGGGGGTAGCGTCCTCGCCAGCAGTAGTATCATGTCCGCCTTCGGATGCCGTACCAGTGGCGTCATCTCCAGCAACATCACCTTCAGAGCCTACTCCGCCAGTTGCATCACCACCTTCTGCATTACCGTCAGTCGTACCAATTACGTCTGTGTTATTTCCAGTACCATCATTTAATACACTAGTTTCAGAAGCCTCAGTGTTATTTCCTGCTTTATTTTCGATACTATTTTCCAGAGATACTCCACCAGTATTCTCATTATCACTTGGAGCCTCTTGCTTTGTCTGAGCCCACAAAGGTAATTTTGTTGTAGGCGCACCTAGACGCCATTTTGTGGGTCTAGGATTTTTATTCATATATTTCGCTTTCATAGTATTGTTGAAACAAGTGCAAGAACATTTTTTGTCTGAATATGCTATATCAAAATTCAAATCGACGCATTTTTGAACGCATATAAATGCTAGCTCAAAATTATTACAATCTTTTGTTCTGTGAAAACCGTACCGCAGTGATTTTTTATCAATAGCTGTAAAACAATATCATTTATCATTATAATCAATGAATATTAAAAATAAGTGATCTATTAATATTTAATTTAACAAGAATAAAATCGAAATGAATTTATTTTAAAATTATCAAAAAAAATTTTACTTTTAGAGAAATTTTCTGGAAGATGCATGCCGGTGAGATCAACTGAAAAAACACAAGAAAAAATTATTTTTGAAACCTAATTTTACATTATTTAAATGTCATTGAATAATGGAAAATCAGGTTCGTGTCGTAAACGTATTATACTTACCTACAGTTGAAACTGTGTTATCTTTACTACCAATAGCTGTATAAGTAGAAATAAATAAAACAATAAGAAAACGAGAAATGTTTATGTGTACGAGGTGTTCGTCCTTAATATTCCACATTGTTACTGCAAATAACTAGCAGTTATTACACATCCATAAATCCTTGTAATAATTAAGTATATTTTAATTAACAGACTTTAATTATACATTAAAACCGGCATAGTGCGTGTCAGACCACGTGCGTTATAGGGTACCGTAGTTGTTAAGTACTTTGTAAAAGTTTATACAATTTAATGCTACATCTCATTGGTTCATTTCCATTTTAGGCTTAACTTTTTCTTTCGATACCTAAAGAGATTTTAAGATTATCCCTCGTAAACTAGATGAGATTTGACAGAATCTTTAGACCATTGGTTTCCATTGTTAAAACTATTAGGTACATTACCTTTATACTGAGTACTGTTTGACAAAAAATATAAAATCGTATAGAATAATCTTAATTATTAAAAAAACGATCCAGCTAAATACGACCCCAGACGTCCAGTTATCAACAAAAACTGCTAGCCAGAAGAAATGATGATAAAAATATTTTCAGATAAAATTAAGACATTATTTTTTTTTTTTTTTAAATATATATTTTTTTAAATATTTCTGACACTTACACCAATTATTTAGATCCATGATAAGTATCATTAAGAACTTGTGTTATGGATACTAAATAATGAATAAACATACATAAACACTTTTTTTTGTAAATAAATACTTAATATACAAAGAAAAACACCTAGACCAGAAAAAAATATCATATGTATACCCACAAATATTTGTCCTGGGTGGGAATCGAGCCTACGACCTCAGGAGTGGATTACGGGTATACTCTCCACCACGCCATATCGTCAGAATTTTTTCTATTACTATATCAACGATGTGGCTTCCTTAAATCAGTTTTTTAATAGTAATGTGTATGTAGATGTCTCTTTGGAAGTCCAATAAATAAATTTATGATCAGAGAAATTTTAAATCATAGCACTCACTAGCGTGCGGTTTGCTTAAAATAACTCTTTTCTTTAACAATAAAACTAGTAGTTAGTACATTATTTCTCTATGCTACATCGAGTAACGAGGGCAACGCAGTGTCAATCAGAGTTTTCCATAAATGGTATTGCTTAGATTATAGGCTCGCTTATCACTTAACATCAGGTAAGAGAATCGTTCGTCTTGTAACTCGGTTGTATATGAGAAACTGCTTTGCGTAACATTTACAAAATAAGTGGTGTCACTTGGCACTTCTGGTGTCACCAGAGTATGGGCAGATTTTTTCAAGTATCTCAAATATTTTATTATAGGAATACGCATGCAAGTATATGGACAAATACATTAAAACAATAAGTTAATTAGTAATACAAAAGTTGTATTTATTTACTTTTTATTTCTATTCTTCTGCAGGAGATTCAGTTGTTGCTTCTCCCTCTGCAGCTGCTCCTGCCTCATCACCAGTGGCACCAGTGTCACCAGTAGAATTATCGCCAGCCTCAGTCCCAACAAAGCCCGAAAAATTACCACATGTTATAGCTGTTTCGTTATTTATAGAATCTGTCTCATACTCGTCGTCTGAGTAAGTTGCTGGAGATAAGGTCCCTACGATATGATACAGGCTAGGACTAAAAGTTAATGGCAGCGCCCTTGTCGTACCATTAGTTCGCCACATGAACATGGGAACAGGGGTCGTAGTTTTCATGTCATAACATGTGCATTTGCAATTCCTGTCCATACGGAACACTTGGAAACCTACACTCTTACACGCAGTGAGGCATTTAAAAATCTTTACATAGTATTTACATCGCTGATAGTAACTCACGCCGTAATGTTTTCTGAAATCTTCAAGAGTATCTGCAAAAAAATTAAACGTGTCAACAGTTATTCACATGACTTAAACAACTTGTTACGACAAAAAAAATAAAAACCATCTAACGAATGAATAGTTGCGCAGACCATTAGAAAAGCAACTACTTTCATTGTAATTCTTAAATCATGCCTTATTAAAATTAAAATTCAGTATAGGACAACAAACGAGAAAATACAAATCACTTAGAGTAAAATTTTCTATTATAGCTCGTGCTGATTAATTGTTTGAGGATATTAAAATAATAATTGAATTTTCCTTAATATTTGCTCAAGTATAATTTTATATGCCATCGCAGTACTGCCATAAAAATTGTCATTAATCGAAGGTGCTAAAGAAGTAGCTTCTCTTGGGTAAGCAGTGCGATACGAGAATACGTCTAAAGGATATGTAGTAGATTCACGTACTTTATTCCTATTCGTTCGGCGGACTCCTAACGGCTAATTAATAAATCAGGAATGTGATAATGACATTGGTGCACATTTCGTCCCGGGTCCTGAGACAGAATTCTCCGAACCAACTTCTCTATGGCCACCCAAATGATGATTTCATTATCAGTATGATTTTGATTGATGTAGCACAAGAAATTCGGGGACAGCCAAATTCCTCTCATAACAAACATATTTTCTTTGTTTATTACTTGGAACTAATTGATCAGCGGCGCCACGGTTTTTCAGGGCCTTATATTTGATTTAGGAATTTATAAACGGAATGAACCTATAAAAAAATATCTGCAATTTTAATAACTTAGTGCGTGGCCGATAACTGGTTCAATTTTCTACAGACATTTAAAGAACTTTTCGATTCAACCCGCCCTCTTCTTTGTTCTCCCGACCTAAACGGGCTAGTTTAAGGAATTACCCTCATTCTGTGCAGACTATCAGCAATCGAGCCCAAAAACATTAATAAACCATTGTTTTGTTAGACCATTTTTGAAATTGTCTTCCGGTTCCTTGTTCCTATAGTCCCAGGTCTATTAAGAGGGGCGTGAAACACTTTGGCCATTAAAATTTTCTTAATGCATATGGACATTTTAATATATATTATTATACGATAGTGATATAATATAAGAATATACAGATTACTAAAACAAATGTTTTAAAATTAAAATTGTTATTTAAATGTTTTAATTTTTTAAACAATTCACAGTTATTATTAGCCACATAAAGTCAACTTTAAGATTTTGCGTAATGTTATGCACTATAATTCCTTACAATAAAAGTCAATTAGAACAAAACCATTTACGAAGCCGTCATCGCGTTTTACTTTACTAAAAAATTGTTTCGTTCATAGCTTGAGGAAAGCTTATTTTGAAATGATATCATTTAACCCACATTAAATTGTTTAATCTTGACCAAATAAAAATGCCCAATTTATTTTTGTCTTAAACGTTGCATCGTCGTTATTAAGATAGAGTGTATAATAATTATTTATTTACTTCTCAAAACATGTGTGTCAACGATAGTGCATAATGAGGATACTACAAAATAAAATAATAATTAAGACAAATACAGATTCCTAAAATAATTTTGCCGTAAACATTTTTAAAAACTTTCACTTAGTTTTATGAAAGATGTATCTTTAACCTTTAATTTAACAACGTCAAGGTTATCAGTGTACCTGTGTATTGGGTTTTTATAACAGCTTAGAAGCCCAAGCCAACCTCGCCTGCAAGTGGTACACCTGCCGATCAACGGACGAGGCTCTGGCGAACATAACAGTGCCCGATAAGCGGCAATAGGCTCGCCACCTATATTAGGTGGGACCAACTATACAATTGGCGAAGTGTGGGCTTATAATATGCCTCTGCCTACCCCTTCGGAGAAACAGACGTGAATGTATGTATTTATGTATATAAAAGTATTTGTCTTGTTCTCCGTGTTTCCTATGTACAAACAAGTTCCTATAAATAAAAAGAAATCCGCTAACTAATTTTCAAAATAAAAGTTCCGCTCAGTATGGGGTTAAAAGTTTAGGGTGAGATATCCAAGTTTTCTTTCATTATACTATATCTAGCAGAACGCAAAAAGCAATGATAGCAGTGTATTTTTGAAATATTTATTGCATATTACTATTATTAAGTATTTTTTTAATATCAGTACACGTAAGCGTGTTCTCTTTGGACATAATTAATTCGGACAGCCGGGATGTGGCCGCCGCCGGGACGGGCCGGCGGGCGACGTCCCCAAGAAAAAACCGCCCATTATCATCAGCGGCATCCACCAAGACAAACATTATGAAGGAGACATAATTTTGTCATCCAACGTCACCGATCACATCAATCACAGAACGCCGATTCATAATCATACTCATTTGATGCTACCACAACCGCAAACCACTCGATCTTCATTTAATAATAATTGGTTTATTACATTCCATGACCGATTTGTTAATGTAAAAACGATCGTAAAATTCACTTGTTTATGTGTAAGCAGGCAATAAAAAAGGCATCGCAAGAGGAAGACGGCAGGTCCGAGAGTAAAGGTGACAGGTCCCTCCGCTTACGCCAACTACGGTACAAATTGCGATATTAAGCACAGGGCGTGATGAAAAAACACAGGCTGAATATAAATTAGGCAGGAGAAGCGCTATAATCAATATAAACGATGCCGTGGAAGATTAGAAAAATCCAGTAACAGAACAAATTTCACGAGATCGAATGGTATGGAATTATGTCATGCTGAATAAATAATAGGTTGGGGAAAAAGTCTTTTCGTATTTTTGTATGAAAAGTCAAGACATTTTTTTCAAAGTTTATTTACATTTATTTACAATATATATGTACCGTTTTGTTAAATAACTTTCTGCCATTTTGTTGGCAGAGACATTATCCCGTTACTGTAGAAACTTTGGGACTTCTGATCAAAAAAACGGGACAAATAGTTTTGGCAGTCCTCTCTTGAGGTCAACCTTACAGAACCTAAAGAATTCTGCAGAGACCGAAACAGGTGAAAATCTGAAGGCGCAAGGTCAGGGCTATATGGTGGATGCACTAGGACCTCCCAGTCGAACTCTCTTAATTTTTGCTGAGTGGCTAAAGATGTGTGTGGTCTAGCGTTATCGTGATGAAAGACCACACCCTTCCTGTTGATCAATTCCGGCCGTTTTCTCTCGACTGCTTCCTTTAATCTCATCAGTTGCTGGCAGTAAAGATCAGAATCGATGGTTTTGCCGGGCGGTAAAAGCTCATAATAAACAATGCCCTTCCAATCCCACCATACACACAGCATCACCTTATTTCGTGTTAGGCCAGGTTTGGCCACAGTCTGTGAAGCCTGGCCAACTTTCGACCACGACCTTTTTCGCACGTTCTTGTCCTACGTGATCCACTTTTCATCGCCAGTTATCAATCTCTTCAAAAACGGCTCGGTTTCATTACGTCTCAATAATGAATCGCAAATGAGTACACGGTTCATTAAGTTTCTTTGAGTGAGCTCGTGTGGCACCCAAATATCGAGCTTTTTTGTATAACCAGCTTTCTTCAAATGGGTCAAAACTGTTTTGTGGTCAATTCCCAGTTCTTCAGCTACATCGTAACTACTAATATGCCGATCTTGCTCCACTCTTTCAAAAATGGCGTCCATTTTATTCGTAACAGGGCGACCAGAGCGAGGTGCATCTTTAACATCAAAATTTCCGGACTGAAAACGTTTGAACCAAATTTGTGCTACTCTTACTGACACTGCATCAGGTCCATAAACATAACAAATTTTTTTCACTGCTTGAGTCGCATTTTTGCCTTTTTTATAATAAAATTTTAAAATGTATCGAATTTCTTCATTAGATTCACTCATTTTTACGGAGAGAAAAACAAATGAAAAATAGCGGGAAACAACTTTTTTTTATTTTTTTCTTTTCTTTATAATGGAACCTTTTTAATGTTACCAAAACCAGCCAGACACAAATAGTACAGTTAAAAAAAATTTATAATAAGTTTATACCTACGTTATGCGAAAAGACTTTTTCCCCGACCTAATATATCAAATATTGTTTCTCAACAACAAGTGTATAAGAAAAGTATCATTAAAACAAGGCGGCGCATAATATGTATATCAGCGGGGCGTCATTCGATTGATGTCCAAAAAAGCTTTACCATTTAAGTCAGACTTCTTCGAGTTCTTGTATTTTAAATACACAGTGAAGATTGAAGCAATCATCAAATTCAATAGGCCATAAAACCATAAAAATATATGAAACTAAACCAAAATAAATTACAGCAAAATTTATAGAAGTTTTTATTAAACTTTGATTCTTTGATATAATATTAAAATACACATGCAATATTCTTGGCAGTAAAAGTTTTTAGGCTAATAACGGATGTTATTTGATAAAATCTGAATAACGGTCTGTGTATGAAACCAAAATACTAACCGTAAATATATCCATTGAATTATACATACACGTATAATAAATAGAACAGAAAAAGAAGAAACTGAATGTCCTGATGTTTCTTACGCACCAGACATTGAGGCCGAACGGTCTTAAAAATCGAGTAAAAAATGCAAAAACGAAATTGAATTTGATTCCGATACATAAATTTTACTTTAGACTATTTGTCTCTCGGATCAAGCAGGGCAATAAGCCAGTGTTAATTAAATTTGTTTGTTCGAAACAAAATCACCAACTGACTTTTAATTATTTTTTTTCTTTTATTGCTGTTGGAGACTTTATTTATCTATCACTTGTGAACGCAAAAACTTTCCGTGATTCGTATCTACTTCGGCAGGTTTTATTGTAAATCCTCAACGCTCTCAGAATTATCGCATCCTTGATAACTTGCGATATTGTTATAGAATAAATATAGATGTGTAATTATACGAGGTTAAATTTTGCCCGTAAACACTTGATCATAAACTAATAGAGATTTGTAAAGTTGAAAATCAAAAAGTTTATATAATAATTACATACTAAAAGTAGTTTTTCAAATTTAGGAAAAGGGACTCTCATGATTGACGGTTAGATGAACTCTTGAGTATCTTACCTATATTTCATTCGACTATAATGTGGGACTTCTTGATAACCTTCTAAAATGACATGAGCCTGCTAAACTTAGTTTAATCATTATTAATACTAAAGTATCTCAAGTCTCTCTCTAAATTTTTAGAATATAATAATATTATAAGCCTACCATTACGTATATGGCAGTATGTTTGAAAGTATATTTTTAAGATCATTTCTTTATTACAAGTCTAATGTCGACATAAGGCATAGGTGCACTAGAATGTTAGCTCGATGTTAGATGATTTTGGTATTTGCAGGTGATTCCTAAAACTTGAATATTATCTATCAAAGATAAATGCTGAGGTAGAAACCTGAAAAGATGTGATTTTAGGCATTGAGTACATATACAATTCAAACATAAACAAATCGAACAAACACGAAAGGGGTCATAAAGTCTTATAATAGTATCAAACGGCCTCAATGCAATAACCAACAATACTCAGTAATTAATGACTTTCAAAATGACTTGAAACAACAGATATTAAACGTTATTTTATTGTTTGTTATGTTTACATAAAGATTCTTTGTGTGCGGTGTTTTATGGTTTTCTGTTCGACCGATTTGTGTACAAATGGAAATAGATTATAGCCAGTTTTCCAGTTATTAGTGGTCGTAAATCATTGAACATCCGCGCCTGCCTGGCCTCTCCTTAAACGAGATCATACTTGTACATTTACTCAAGTATACCATTTCCTCTATCTCGTTACCGTTTATCTTAAACATCAATTTAATGGTATATAGTATTATTGGTGTAATTTTATAATTATATCTTAACAAATAATACCTTTCCATCGTGTGAATTACACACTTAAGGGACGGCCTGCAATATTCAACCAAGCATATGTTTTCATATAAAAGATATGGTTGGATACAGACAGGGCTTTGAATTTATAATGTCTAGACTATTAAGATTACAAAACTAAAAGTTCACTTGGAAGTGACATATTATTACTTTTACTAGCGAGATGGTTTCTCTCTATTTCTAGCATTCTTTGTAACAAAAGATCTAACTAAAAGTAATGTATGCAGAGCATAAACAGCAAACCTACATCGGGGCCCATTTAAAACCCGTTTGTATACTATAATATAGTAATATTGAACTAACTGTCCTTACAGCAGGTCTGATTGTTCGGACAGCAGAGCTATATTTTAGCAGGTGATATTTCAACTTTATAGTTCTTTCTATAGTTTTATGGGGGTGGTGTGATACCTGAGAGCGTGCTCGGATCGCTATTCATCAGCAGGGGCGTGTTTTTCTCATAGGTGTATAAGAATCATACTAAGATCTGAGGAACCTAAGCCAACCTCACCTGCAAGGGGTGCACCTGTCGAACAACGGACGAAGCTCTGGCGAACATAGTTCCTGGTAAGCGGCATTAGGCGAAATTTGGGCATATAATATGTCTCTGCTTATACCTTCAGGGAAACAGGCGTGATATTATATATCTATGTTTCTTTTTCAATATGGGTGTCAAGATGCAGAAGGCGTAGCTCTGTGTTAAAAACTGTAGGTCTGGTGCACATTTCAGTATAATTATGGCAGATTACATACGTCGAGGTTTTCTTAACCATATAAAACCCTATCACTTTATAAACAAAATATTATTTAATTATAACAAATAAACCAAAGCTAGGGAATATAAAGACTACATGCAGAAATTGCAGTTTCACCTAAACAATACACCATGGTAGGTACTAATTATAAACATTAATCAGTATGACAAGTTGGCTGGCGCACGCAGAGTCAGCCTCCCCTTGGCGCGCAAAACCTACCAATCCAAGTTAATGCTCCGAATTCAAATCTTCCGTATCGCATTAATCCGGGCAGGGGTCGGGCCGTAATAAATTCCGTATTATACGCACGACACGCGTATTAAAATAAACATATAAACATGTTACACCCTCACGGTGTTCGTACGCTGCCGCACTTGCTTGCCCTCTGCCTCTTTAAAAGTATTTTCGATATTTTTGTGCGAGGTTCAATCTATTCTTGCAAAACTTACGGCTAGCTACTAAACAATGCCTTCAAAATAATTATTTGGATTACATCGATTTTTCATCATGGTTTTTATTTTAAAGAATACGAACGAGGCGCTCACCTAAGTAAATTATACACAATTCACATACCCAAGGAAGTTAAATTTACGCAAACTCCTGATAGAAACTGCACTCCGTTCATGAATTCAAGACGTGTGTCATTAAGTCTTATATTATAGTAAATTAGTTTGCATAAGCACCCTTCAAACTAAAACACGGAACACCAACTCTCTATAGGCTGGAAGTTACAAGCTCTATGGGTCGGTACATATCAGACGGATAATGCGATCGGTGGCGTAACGCCAAAACAGAAAAGTATTATACTAAAGCATTTAACATTCCACACTTAACCGATAATATGTTAGTGCGTAAAGCACACAGCTACAATACGCTCGACGCACTTTCCGTCTTATATGTACCGACCCTAAAAACAAAGATTAATATGAATGATAATCGTAATGATGACTGAAAAAGGCAAACCCAAATCCTAAGCTAGTAGATTAAAAAACAGTCCAGTCTTCTCAAACTTAGAATCAAACGACTCCTGAGAGCCAGGAACGATAGATTTGTGTCAGAATAACTGTGACATGGAAGATTGTAAATTCGTTTCATAAGCTAGAATCAGATTTTGCAGGCATCGGGGCATGTGATATTATTCTTCTCCTCATAGTCATTTCTATTTAAAATTATAGTAACGGACGGAACGTCTGTTTATTCGGCAACTTAATGTCATTATAATGTGTCACGACAAAAATAAGATAGAATCAGTACCAACGATATACGGGGATTGGAAATATAATAATAATAATAATCGTATTTCTTTTACATTCACACCAATAATTTGCTTCCAAAACAGTTCTTATGGTATGAATACTTAATAACGACTTTTTTTTGTACAGACATCGGTTCTTAATATTCTTTATATTTATTTTGTCCTGTGTGAGAATCAAATCCACGACCTCAGGAGCGGAGTGCAGATATACTCTGACTTCAATGCCTTAATAATCTCTTTAACTTATTATTTATAAGTCTTTATATTAGACTTGCGTTCCTTATGTATGTAAATTTGACACCAAACTTCATGTTTTACTCATATCATAAACTGAAGTTAGGACCCAGTACAAAACAAATATTTATTCTTCGTACCTTGACAATGGTACGATGTCTACTGTTTGCTTCAATCAGACATAGGTGCCTTTGCATTGTGTGGAAGGTTAGTTGGTAGCCATACGACATTTGTCTTGGTCGAAACGTTTTGGTAAAACGATGATATCTAGAAGACAGATAATTCTACTTTTAACATTTACTCAATTGCCTATTTTCGTTGCATAAATTCTTTTTGCACTACAATAATTACACTTCAATTTAAATTACTTAAGCTATGGTTTATTATTTATTATTTCATATCAGTCATGACTATTCTTCTTTCCCCATGATGCATATTTTCCTTGCAATACGCTTAAGGCCGTTGTAGCCGATAGCTTGAACTTTAAATCAAACTATCAGTTGCCACCAAGTTCAAACTTCGCCCACATACTACAAACGTGAACTTACTCTTAACACAAGCTTACCACAAGGTGTTATAGAAAATTGATAATAATATTTAAAATCAAAAAGTTGATCTGATTTACTGTGTAAAATAAATCAATTATTTTATTTTATTTCTATTTTTAATTAACAGCTCTTATAGATAAATTATAGAATTATGTTTAATTTAGGCAAATGACGGATTTTTTAAGTACAGGATATTTCCCATGACCAAGTATCAAAAAAAGTTACCTATAAAAGCATTGTAATTAACTTTTCCAATGCAAATAGACAGCTTCCCCTGCTCCGCTCATACAGTGAGATGTGAGATGGCATTTTATTATAACAATAGGCAGTCCCAAAGGAGTCTGGTCCGGGGGTGCAGTCTATAGCAAACGCATAATATTCGCAACAAGCCCGTTCCGCACTTGTTTTAGCGATTGTGTCCATTTGTCTCATATATTGTTGACAGGAACAATAAATATGCAATAAGGATTTTGGAATGCACTTTATAAAATTTTGTTTGTATTGTATATGCTATTTGTCGTCTCAAATAAATAAACAAGAGTTATGAGGTATTTATCGAATCTTAAGCGTATTAAAAGTACCTTAGTTTTAGGACCGTTTTTGGCCCGTGAATCACCTTTTGCTTTAAGTTAGATAAATAAGTATAATTAACGTAAGAAGTTAATAAATAAATAATCTTGGATACAGCACTTCCAGATCCAAACTAAGAAGGGTTTGTGCGTGTTTGTACAAGACGATATAAATACTTTTTTTGTGTTCATATATGTCTATAAGCATTTATAAGGTGTATAGGGCTCCTACCAAGACCTGAGATGCCCAAGCCAACCTCATTTGCAAGTGGTGCACCTGTCGATCACCGGACGAGGCTCTGGCGAACTTAAAAGTTCCCGGTAAGTGGCATTAGGCTCGCCACCTATTACGTGGGACCAACAATATAACTAGCGATATGTGGGCGTATAATAAGCCTCTGCCCACCCCTTCGGGGAAACAGGAGTGACATTATGTATGCATAAGCATAGAAAACACCCACGAAAAGAGCCCACGACAAAAATCCTGGTGAGTTTGAGATTTATGTCCTGTCTCAAACTATAACTGCACTACCTCATACACATTTTCAAGTGTGCTTACATACTACTTACATATACCTCCTTCAACTAAGTAATATACTTTTAGAGTTTTTAGTCAACTTTAATTATATACATAATTCGCCAAAATACCTATCTCCGCCCACTTCTCTGAACCGTTTAATTTCCACGAATTCCCAAATCGCTCTTATAATTTATAATAACAGGGAGGTCCCTTAACGAAGAGACCGTTTTGTAGATAGCTATCTATCAAATTACGCCATTTCCCCCTTCGAAGGCAGCTACTGTTGTCTAACACCGAAAATATTCATTTGAATATTTACTTAACATGGATAATATTTTAATCTTCCCCTTTGAATTATACATTCTCGAGCGGAGACAATTTCACGCCATTTTGCTCAAAACGCCGTATGGCTTCGTCTATGTACAAATGACATTTGCAACGAACGGTGCATGATACATGTCTTGTAGGTTGAAAATCGCTTGCGGAGACGAGCAATATCAATTTAACAAGATATTCCTTTTGTTAATATTCGCACACGCTTTATCAAATTCTCTAGCGGGGGTGACAATAAGCCGCTGTAAGTACTCACTCCGACATATGGATAAAAGCTTTCATTTCGCTCTTAGCTCTTATGAGTTTAATATAGGTATAGAGGCTCAGTGAATTACGACACCGTATAATAGATATTTGTTTTGCTGTCTGTCTTTGCTTAATAAAGTCTCCAATAAAAATGATAACTTGATGTTGCTGTTCTAATTTTGAAATATTTTAAAAGTTATGTAAGGAGTAGGGGGAATATGAGTACTTCGTTACGTTGAAAGACGGCAAATGTCTAACTTATATACGGGAGAGATTATTGTTGAAATTCCATTTAAAATAATCCAAAATCACAAAAACCAAAAATAATATATTAATAATATTTCTGACACTTACACCAATTATTTAGTTCAAAGATAAGTATCATTAAGAACTTGTGTTATTGATACTAAATAACGGATAAACATACATAAATACTCTTTTTTTTTAAATACATACTAATATACATAGGAAAACACCCAGACCAGAACAAATATTCATATTTATACACACAAATATTTGTCCTGTGTGGGAATCGAACCCACGAACCAGAAGTGGAGTGCGGGTATACTCGCCACCACGCCATATCGGTCGTCATAAAGTCAAGTAAGTGTTTTTTTCTTGTTTAAAGTAATAAACTTACTATAGTAATAAACTAGGTATATAAAATATGAAAATGTTGACACAAAAGAGACCCATTGACAGAAAGTAAACATAATCAGATTTTCTCAGTCCTCCTTCGAGCACTGTTGAGTCAAATTATATCATAATTCTATTGTGAAAACTGTTAACTGTCTCCCGTTCGCCCTCGCAAAAAACAGCTCGGCAGCGCCCCCGCCCTTGCCTGTTTAATAACATAATAGCACAATTCCCTCGCCGCATGATTCAATTTGGATTTCCTCCAGCCTCCCCTGCAGTCTAAAAAATGACAACTTCATTATATTGTTCGCGCGTCCCCTGGGCTGCTTGTTTGCCAAAAGGATTATAATGATTAATCCCGTGAAATATTAATACTTCGCACCCGATGCACACTTGCACTTTACACCATTGGAATATTTCACGCAAGTGCGCTTTTGTTTGGGATTTTGAGGACAGACGCGCTCGCGATTTGATGGGACTAGTTATTTTGCATATTTTGTGTTATATAACCTGCAACGAATGTTGTAATCGACTTTTTTGTTGACGCAAATGTCCAGCTTCTTTTGCTGTTGTTTTCATAAATTTTTCGGATTATTATCTAAATTCAGAAGTAACAATATATCTTGAAAATTACTCGTTAGGAGGATGCCACTCATCGTTAACAAAGTTGGAAATTCATTGTTCCTAATCTATTTGTAAACTTATTTGCGTTCTTTATCTGTGTTCTTTACCATATATGACAACGAAAATCAAATCAGCCGATTCAAAGATTACTGACACTTTTGGTTGTCGGTTAAGAAATCTTAATAAAAAGTCAATCAGTTGCTATAAATGGGATCAAAGTCTCAATACCCAGTTAAAATTAATTACTCAAAGAGACAAAATTATATTAAAAAGTGCAATAGTCCATGTAGCACAAAGAGCATCTTATTGCGCGGCCGGCGCTTTTCCGTCTTCCATTGTTCGAACAAAAACTTTATCTCACTCCCCAAGGAATTTAATTTGAAGTAATGGAAGTGTTATATTGACTTAACAGGCCAGAGGTCCCCTCACAGTTACAGTTATTAAAATGGAGAAATTTATTATTACCATTTCACCGTTCTGCTATTTACATTTTAATTTTATTTGTTCTGTGATTCCATTAGTCACAGTGCAATGCATTAATTCAATAAGCTCTATAACGCGAACGCGAATGCGAAATTTTCGACCGACTCAAATGTAAGGCGCAGTGATTAATCAAACGAAGTGAGCGCAAGTTTTGGCGCGATTGAGTACGATTTTGTGATGCAAATTGATTGAATAAGATTTTGTATTCGGGAATGCGGGATTTGCGTCTTACGACCGGATTTACTTTTGATAATTTATAACTCATTGGATTAAGGTTATTATAATGTACTGTACTTGCTATCTAATCGCGTTGAGTTTGTTTTAATTTGTGTGTAAAATTCTCATGTTATTAAACAATAGCATTGGCTTGCGGCTCCGCATTAGAATAAATTGTAAAAAGCTTTGTCCTTTCTTCGTTGATTTCTGAGTACCAAATTTCTATGGGGTAAGCGTGTAAGTTACGAGCTCATTTTGACCGATATGGCGTGGTGGTGAGTATACTCGCATTCCGCTCGAGAGGTCGTGGATTCGAATCCCACAAAGGACAAATATTTTTGTCCATAAACATGAATATTAGTTCTGGTCTGGGTTTTTTCCTATGTATATAAAGTAAATGTTTACAAGAAAAAGTATTTATATATTTTTATTTTTATTAAGTATCCATATCACAAGTTCTTAATGATACTTATCTTGGAACTAAATAATTGGTATCATTGTAAATATTTATTTATTTTTAAATAAAAACATTTCATGTTTATATTAATTTTATAATACTTACTTTAAAACCTAGTTCTACTTGCTTACCACTTTCTTAAATGTATATTTGTAGCGGAATGCCAACAATGTCTTCGGTAACAATTATTTCTACATTCACAACTTTAATACAAATGTGTGTAACACTATAGAAAACTCCTAATTTTAGAATATAGTATATAATTACAATGTCAACCTAACAGTTATTATATAACTACAAATATACAACATATGTTATTTACTTTATGACTGACACCAATATTGATTCAAAAGTGCTCAAAATCAATTAAAGCAACGAGCAACTTAATTAAAAGTAAGCAAACAAAATCAATATGACAAAAAAAAATTTTTTTTTCAACACGCTCGTAACTCAAATATCTCCGACAGAGGGTGTGTTAAAATTCCCGTAACTAGAATATTGTGCCTGACCCTGAGTGTATCATTTATAGTCCTTTTGTCGGCAAATTATATTTACAGAAGTGAGCAGACAATTTCACGGTCTCTACTCCCCACCCCTGGACTCTAATCAGGGGGCATAGGACGGAGGCTGATCGAATGACACTCCACATTGACAAGTATCCCGAATGCGATCATCTCCGTATGTTTCTCTTGCAGGTTTTATGATTATTTCTTTTATTTTATTTGGGACACAAAACAATTGTACAATTCTCTTTAAATTTAATAGCTATAGTTACATTTTACGAGTAGTATCACTAGCATCATTTTCCACATATTAAGAATCATGTACTTGTACCCTACATATATTGTACCAATTAAAGTTTTATTTATGTACTTCAAATATTTCGTAGCTGAGTTTAAGTTTATTTACTTTATATGAAGGTTTGTTTACTTTATAGGTTAAATACTTTATATGAAGAAGACGTTAATCACTGGGTTAAAAAATGCAGTGTACTCAAATTACTGCTATCAAATCCGATATCAGTATGAACAACAACATGCCCCAACTGTTATTTAAGAGAGATATTTATTGTAAATTGTGTTAATGACTGTGGTTTTCTTAATAACAGAATACTCAGCTATCAGAATCTATAGCAGTACAAAAACAACATGTGTGTGTCTATGCAAAGTTTGGCATATTTTGAGTTACTTTTTCTACATGTCCGAAGAAAATTTTAAAATGTAAAGATCACGTTATGTATCTTATCTTATCACGGGGGCCACAGACTGTTCGTGGCGCACTTTGACCCTTAGGTCGGATCTTTTGTGCATCCCCTTGCCTTTCACTGCGTAACTCCAAATGACTTTATGTAAAAAGTAAAACGATGATAAGAGAAAAGTATTTGTTTCACTGAAGTATGTAGTTCATTTCAACAAAACAATTTCACGCTTGTTTGAGTTGATGTGTAAGTCGATATCGTCAAACAAATTATCAAATTAATATCCACATGACGCCTTACCATCACTTCAACCCTAAAGGGTAGTGTACACATGAGCGTGAAAGATTGTCCACATGTTAGGTGGGACACCCCGCAGTGTGATCAGCCGCGAATTTCTCTCTGGTATCTACAAACTCCAACCATTCCATGGCAATGTGGACCCTGTTTTCTAAGCGACAAAATGGAAAATTTATTACAAACCAAATCAGACACCAATCGCCTTATCAATAGATTCATCAAATGAATACCCTCGCACTGTCATTTCCGCTACAGTTTCTAATGTATCAATGGTCTTATTTAACCTCTAGGATTATGGAATTTATAAAGAAAAATACCTTGTGGCAAATTCAGGGCTTCATGAGCATATGTATGATAACATCTCAATTGATTCGCAGACTTGCAGAGTAAGTTTCCATGTACAATTAAAAATATCTGCAGAATAACTAGAAAAACTGTGTCTGGAGTCTTATTTTAGCTTTAATTAATCCGAAGTTGAAGGCGTTGTCACATGAATATTTTTTGCAACCGGCCAAGTGCATATCGGACTTCTTTATAGTAAGGGTTCCTTACCTTTGATTATTTTTCAAATAATTTCATTACGTAGATGCTTTATAAATTAAGTAAATAATAGAGTAAAATTAGTGAAACATCATTGAATCAGAAAATTAAAACAAAATATAATCTATTATTTTTCACACCAAATTCATTTACTTCCTTTAATTAATAAGCCCTAAGTTCCTTGGGCTATATTCATTTTAATTTATGAAAAGTAATAAAACTTTCAGTAAATGCAATTATATATAAAATTGAATAGCGAGCACTTATAAAGTCAATAATTTGTAATAATATAAATTTTGCTTATCGTATCTAATAGGACGATACTTTATCAAATTTAATTAGTCAATTCAAGTAAAGCAAAAATAAACCACTTAATGTGTAAACTTTCTTATTAGTTATTATAGCTAGCTGCTGTCCGGTCAACGTCTGCACGCCCATATAAAATTTCATATGAAAATACCACATGAACATTAACATATATATGGAACCGTTGTGGATTTCAGAATGCTTTTCTTTCATAAAAACTTGGTCTATTTTTGATTATCACAATGCACATCAAAAATATTAGCCACAGTATACGACCCGTTTTCAAGTAAGGCTCCATCATAAATGTCGCATTTTTTTTATAGATAGAACGATTATTACTCTAACAGCTTCCAACGATAAGTATAACTCAAGATTTATCGAGGCGAGCCGCCCGACGGCGCTTCGAGGCGCGTGACCTCTTCCTGAAATTGACAACCAAATAAATTGGCAGATCAAAGCACGCCTACAAAAATATCTATCTACAAAAATAAAGAAGGGGCTGAGTTCAATGTGCAGTGAGCAGTCTTCCGGAACCGGATGAGACGACTGTCATGCCGGAAGTGATGCACGGCGCCGGGCGAGCCCACTTCCGACGAGAGCCTTCACTTATCTCTGCGGGATGCAGAAATAACCCCGTTAAAGTCATATTTCAAAGGCACATACATGCTTATAATATAGAAGATGATCAACTGAATAAATCTTGTTTAGTGTACACATGAATGGTTATAGACCCCATCTCATTTATCACATTTAAGAAATGATAAGCTAAATATTGCAACGATAAAGATCAAGATTTATATGTTCACAAAGGACAATTATTTCTGCATGAATTTACCTTATATGGAAAATGTTCACAGATATTTGTATAATGTACTATATATAGTATCTTTGTTGGTAATGTAAATTTTACCGGAAGAAAATGATACTTAAAAAATTTTAATACAAAAGAATCTGTTTCATTTTAAATGTTTAATTTATTTATTGAAATCTTGTCGCCATTCGGTCAATGTAGTGATTAAATTTTAACCTAATATGAGATAAAGTAATGTCGTCATGAAAATTCACTCTACAATGAAGTTCATATTAGGAGATTAAGAAATAAATACATACAAAATTTTGGGTGTAATTAATAATTGTTATTTGATTATATATAGGGATTCTACCAAGCCAACCTTACAAGTGGTGCACCTGCCGATCAACGGACGAGGCTCTGGCGAACATAACAGTGCCCGGTAAGCGGCAATAGACTCGCCACCTATTTACGTCGGACTAATAATTGGCGAAGTATGGGCGTATAATATGCCTCGTCCTAACCCTTCGGGGAAACAGGCGTGAATGTATATATGTATGTATGTATGTATGTTTGATTTTAACCCATTTTTTTTTGCTAATCTTTAGATAATATTATGTCAATGGTCATAACTACTTTAATTTTACACCAATTGAAAAGCGTAATTCTCTCTATTTATAACAATACACGGCACCGGATCCTTGGCCGTATTTCGCGATAACCATCAAAAAATTGAATCGCAATCAAATAAGCAGTTCTGACATAAAACCACAAGCCGGGGCGAACTCGGTAAAGTCGTAACCGAACTAAGCATGCGGCTTCATCGCGTGACAAGAAATTAATTTATTTTTGAATAACCTGCTCAAAATTGCTTCCTTTATCGATAACACACAAGTTCTACATTATAGAACAACACAGAAAAGTTTTTAGTATTATTATGGTTGCATAAGCAGCAAGGTATGTTGCTTCCCTATTTCTTAAGTGCCTTTACCAATTTTGACTTCATTAATCAGCCGAAGGTAGCATTCAAGCTTCCGGCTTACCTGATGGAGAATATTCAACGTAGCCTTATATAATATTTTTGCAATACCTGGGGCATTGCACCGTAAAAACCACATAATGCTTTTTTTGATAAGCCTAGAATTAATTAAAGAATATGCTGTAATTTCTTTGAAAAACTCACCACAGGAAGCTTATTCCACAACCTAAAGGTATGCGACAGAAAATCTTCTAAAACATACCATAAGCGCTCCTATAATTTCTGTGGTGTTCAGATGTACTCCCTACCGAGTACATGCATGCGGTATGATGATAGAAACAAGAGGCTATTGGCCACATCATTTTTACAGAACACACTCCATTATTCAAACAGTAGAACAAGTACGTGTAGGAAAATCTATTGGCTATTGGCCACATCATTTTTACAGAACACACTCCATTACACAAACAGTGGAACAAGTACGTGTAGGAAAAATCTATTGGCTATTGGCCACATCATTTTTACAGAACACACTCCATTACACAAACAGTGGAACAAGTACGTGTAGGAAAAATCTATTGGCTATTGGCCACATCATTTTTACAGAACACACTTCATTATACAAACAGTGGAACAAGTACGTGTAGGAAAAATCGATTGGCTATTGGCCACATCATTTTTACAGAACACACTCCATTACATAAAAGTAGATCAAGTAAGTGTAGGAAAAATCTTGGCGTCAGAACTCAATACCATTTGCTAGCGTGGGATCATCAAGACGTTAGCTCTCATTTTAACTGCCTCAAACCGTCCATAACAACATAAGACACATCTCTGGCACATACTTTTAGTTTTTCTTTATCTAGACCACCTAGTCTGGACGTATCGTGCATGTTTAAAGGAACATTGACCGATTAATAGATAGGTCAGGTTTGAGTTACGCACTTATACAGTCTTTCTATTTCTTACTGAGATCGAATCAATGTTAATCAAACGTTCAAAACACAAGCAGAATTACTAATTAATTAATCAGTATCAATTTAATGCGCTTACAAGTAGGACAAATATTTTTTAGATCTTCTTTGTGATGTCCCAAAAATCGTCCTTTTTGAGTTAAGTCACTATTCCGTTAAGCATGCGGTATGTAAAAGAGTTTTGTTTCTATTTTTTTTCTACTCAATCCTAAAAACAATATTATGTCTTTATCACGATAAGACATAAAAAGGCACGAAAAAGAGTGGCGATATTCAGCACACCTGAGTATTTTTCCATAAATTATAACACATTCAAGGATCTACTTACAATGTTTCAAATGCACTGGCAAAAACGTGTCTAGCGAACGCGACGAGTGTGAAGCAGTGTAGTATAACAGACTTTACTAATGACTTCCATTAACTACGTGCTGCAACATAGTCACTCTATGAAACTGCAATAGAGACGTAAAATGTATTCTACGACGCATTTCAAAATAAACCCCTGACTCCTGTTGTTTATGCTCTAAAATAAATCAAGTTTCTAAGTCAACACATTTTTACACATTTTGCCTGAATGAAGCTCTTATAATAGTCAAAATTACAGAACTTACAAAACATTCACTGTGGGCAGGAACTTAATCATAAAAAACCGGTATCAAATAAGGTTTACGTACGATTTATCTTTTATTGCACAACCATATCCTTATCGTAAATGATTTTTAAGAAACGGCACATTTTCAAAACGTCAGTGTTATTTGAATTTAAGTCTAGGCGCAAATAACTACCTACTTATTTATCGCGCTATTATTCGTGATTTGGACATTGCCTGCTAATATCCTAAAAGCTGGTTTAACCATAGATTGATATTTCCCTTGGGTTGCGAAGGTCAGCCGGCAGTTTTTTCATGTAATAACTGACATAAAGCCAAAATCTGATTAGACCATTGAGCAGACCCTGAAATCATGATGATTCGAGATTTAAACATAAACATTTTATTTAGGTTTTAGTCTACTGCTTTAATTTTGCTTATTATCTAACGACATGAGTGTTTTGAAGCATTCCTACTACAATGTGTAACTAAATGAGCGGAAGTTAATACTGTATGGAACAAGATTTAAGGAATTTTATTGCGGTGAATTCTCATCAACTCTAAAAAAATACTAAAAAAACGTAAGGTAATCGACAACGTTCTAACAAAATTTGTATTAAATCATATACAAATTTAGGTACTAAAAATCCAATTGTGATTTAATTTGCAAATTTATTTTAAGTGAGATCGATAACGAGTTAATGAAATGGGTGTTTTCTTCTATATACTCGTAGTACCTAACCCATAAGATATGACAGGAACCGAACAGTGACAAAATTTTAACTTCAAATTGCTGGCCGTCTTTTACAAAGAGGTTTTAAAAGGCTAAAATATTTAACTAAAATACTTATCTGTAGAAAAAGTTAAAACTGTCTAATAGGTTATAATAGCCTCAGGAAATCGCGGCGTAACATAAGGTATAATATTATAAAATAATATTTAAATAACCTATTTCGAGGGCAGCTCATCCTCACGTCAATCATATGTCAAAAATAATAATCATACTTATTGCAAAGCGGTTCAGTTGTTGTTGTATTCATTAGTGATCAGTAAAATAGGTTTTATTATATTGTTTGTAGGTAGATCTCTTTTGTATAATTATTTTATAATAGGTGAAATAAAAGCAAGCATGAATTATTTTCCACGACTCTATTTTTAATAATTTTGTAAGTATTTGTAGAATAACATAATTTCTTGACCTAACGTTCAATCGAAAGGCCCCACAAACCAACGTAAATTTTTAACATAATGAACTTTAACTTTAACTTAAAATTTTTAACAAAAATAACTAACAAACACAAGTCCTAAAATTAAAGTTACAGTCAAAAATTGTGTTAACAAAACGTTTTGGTTTTAGCTTTAAGAGCCCACTGATGAACTTTAGCTTATCAAATAGATTACATTCTTTAGGGGATATTTGCCCATAAACATCACACTGGGCAGGCGGGTTGCTGATCGTAGTTCCAGCTAGTGCGCAGGATGACGCTGCTACCTATTTATTATCCGGTAGGATTGCTCTTCGATGTCTATACGACGATGAAAGGTGTTAGTAAAACTTAAGCTACAAATTTAAAATGCAGTAAAAATAATTATCGGTTAAATGTAAACAGGTGTGCAGGCGGATACAAGTGTTGCTATTGACTCCAGTTACAAGACAGATGGACATCGCCCGACACTAAAATCGCCTGAGGGGTACAATAATTGTGTACGGTTCGACTATCCTGCGATGCGTATGATTGTGAAAAGATGATACTATACGTAAAGTCGTGTCAAAGTGTCGTGTACCAGACGTGTAATATTATAGTCTTATTTACGCAAATTATATTTGTTTAAGAGGAGATAATAAATATCTATAAGTTAATAACTTAGTTGCTTCACCAACATTAACATGCAAAAAAATCCAAAAAAACATTATTTATTATAACAAACTATCATAACAATAATACTGTTTAAGATTATGCAAGCTACAGTAATCAAAACAAATCAACTTCATTTAAAACTTAATTTCCCTCTAAATCAATTCAAAACTTCTTATTTAGACTTGGATTAAATTTTACTATCTTGTTAATACCAGATGTTTGTATGTGTGTGTCTAAAGTTTTGAAGCCACAGTTAAATATGGCGACAGATAAAAATCTCTAAAGACTCCAGAGATTCAGGTTACATACATAGGTAATGTTCTCTCATAAAGTGTATAACCAACAAAGTAGCACTTATAGGACTCTCCATCAAAAGTACCGATATAAAATAAAACAATAGCTTTTCATTTTATTTTCTACTTAATTTACATTTGGCGCCAGATAATCCGTCACTGCGGTGGTGTTTGTTACTAAGAGTCACACCACTGAGTCATCATAACAGAAATCATATCGAGACAGAAAATTTAACCAAAAGCGAGGAGAACTGTAAGTACAGTTTGATTTTGTACATCACTTTTAAGTCTCCCCACTGCCAATTTAGTCAAGTACAAGTTAAATATCAGAACGTTTAACGATGTCGGATTTACGACTTAGATGTAATATAAGGCTACAGGCGCTCGCGATTATCGCGAAATTAAAGGAAACATTATTTCAGGGCACTATCATTATTGTTTTAGTTGCGAAATTGCTCGCGCTGCTTAATACCGGGCCTTACCATTCACACGCCAGCCGATCGAGTGTTACAACGACGCCTCTTGAACGACAAGCCCCCACTTCTAATGTAATTGTAAGTCAATTGCGCACGTCACAGATAGTTGGTATTGTCCGTTTTATAACTATAACGATACGGTAAGTATAGCAACATTACCAACGTTTCCATTCGCTGTCAGGGGCAACAAACTGGAGCCCGCATCTACCACGATCGAAATCGGATCGATTTGTTATTCTCTTTCCGTGTTCATTAGTCATAGAAGTAACCCAGTGGGGATATTTTAAACATTGAAATATAGTCAGTACTTACTGATGATTTTGCCTCTTACTTTTTACAGAGTAATGGCAGTAATGACACAAACGACACAATCAAAGCAGTGTCATTTAAAGAATATCTTGATTGACACTCCTCAGAAGTCGTCAGCCCGCATCAGTTTGTACGTTATTGCATAAAGCATATTTGACAACAGAATCTGACACTGTGATGGAATGAATGCGACCTATGTAGGAAAGATGCTATTACAATTAAAAGCTAAAATCTTTGGATTTAACTTTTTCAGTGAAAGTTGCGTCAAGTCATAACTTCGACTGTTAAATAAATGCGTTTAGTTGTTTAATTTGACCTATTGCAGGTGGGCTGCCTGCGACCTTGTCGACCTTCCTGTTGGACGCCTCGTTTTTATTATATTTATGGAACTTTATTCACATAACAAAATTTTCATGAAAAAACAAAGTCGCAGATATATTTAATTGAACATAATAAATCTTTGTTAAAATAATTTAATAAGCAAATACAAATATATCCTATTTAAAAATATATTACTAGCAATCAGTTTAAAGAGAAATACGACTAAAGCACAACGACGATGCTCACAAGAATTGAAGACGACATTTCTTTACCGCTCAATAAAATCTATTTAACCATAGGTGACTGTTTTATAGAAATTATCGAGAAGGCGCTGGCAGAAATGTACACGATACAGGGTTTCCAATTGGCTTTTTATATTCATTGTAATGGAATTTAAATTGCGGCGTGGTAGAGCTTCCCTTAAACTATTCCAGGCTCGCTTACAGTAAGCTCTTTTCCGAAGTCACGACGGTTAATTATATTTATTTATAATTCGTGCCTGTTAGACGCCTCTCCTGTAATCATACTCTTGGCCGTTGTTTTGTTATTTATTCATTCTGCACAAAGGCCGTATTTATTTACTCCCGTCTTTATTTAGACGTGAAAATCAAAATAGTGACTACCTACTAGTCCAAACTACTTTGTCACAAATCACATTAACCCTTGTCCTACTTATCCTTAAAATATTTTAGATATCAGCTGAATGCTGGCAGATACATACATACGTACGTGTATGATTAGGATATATTTAAATTTTGGCCAGTCTGAAAATACTTTCAAGGCCTTAACGATGTTTTAGATCCACTAGTAAAGCGACTAAGTATAAAGTGCTATTTATATGTTAATTGCTATTTATGTTTTATTTGCAATAAGAAGAAAGTATAAGTGACACCTGGCATCATTCTTTAGGCCATACGTTAAAATTTGTCTTGATATGCACAATTATTTGTAAACTTTAAATAACTATAGGTATACTCGTAGTTTACCTAGTTTTTCCCCACATAGCATCTCCTCGATCGCTTCTGCAATTCTTTTTAAATGTACGCTAAAACCTTTTTTCTCTGAAATAGGAAGAAAGTATGAGTGACACCTGGAGGCTGGTGGTGGCAAGGAGGTGGCATTACGAGCTAACGGCTCGGACGCGGCGGGCACACCAACGACACTGAGGCTAATTCTATCTAATATATTAACAGACAGATCATATTAAATGAACATTATTTTCTGTGTTGAATTGTGAAGGTAAATATTTAAATAAGAAGGAAAGTATATACATTTGTTATGATTGTATTTAATGTTAACAAAGAACCAATACAATTTTGTTATACCTACTCAATTCTTATTACATTCTATAAGTATACATTAGATGTTAAAATATGACAAACAGTATATTTATGGACACTGTCGGGCACGGGTTTAGAAGGAGGAAGATATATTTATTATAAGAGGTATAGCAGCAAAAAATATATTTAAAATATAAAAACACATTCGTAAAAAAAAAAACACGCCAATAACCTTTACACTTAAACACACCTTTACACAACTTTCACACATAAACCGCTGCGCCGATTTTGATAAATTTAATACTTTTGGTAATTGTGAAAGGGGAAATGGTAAGGACATAAAAGCTTCTGTAAAAATCTCCGCCAGAGACGCAAACAAAAATTAAGCCGGCACCGAGCGCAAATGATCTCTAAACACCCTAAATATAGTACCAGGTTAATTTTTAAGAAACAATTTTCTTGTGAATAGTGGACATATTTATATTAGGCTGTCATCCAATATATATTTTTTTTAGGTTTAAAACAATTCTTAACCATTGATTTACAAATTTACTTAGCCATTTTTAGGGTGAAATAAAAAAAATAAAAAATACTTTATTGTCTTTAAGATCAACATGATCATTTAGATTCGTCAAACATACAGACACAAAATTTAAATTCGATATTTTTTTTTAACAATAATGAAAGAGATATTAATTTCGAGATATGAAGAGATAAACATTTTGGTGTGTAGGGGTACTACCAAGTTCTTTGAATCTAAAGCCACCTAACCTCCTGCAAGTGGTGCACCTATAAGTGGTGCACCTGCCGATCAACGGATGAGCCTCTTGCGCGCATATAAGTTCCCGGTAAGCGTCGAAAGGCTTGCCAACTATTATGTAGGTGACTGTATGTATATATCACAATTCTTAACCATTGATTTTTACTATTGTTACGCATTGCCATGTAAAAATCTAAAGCTGCCGCCTATCTCACAATTTGGTGCACATATGTCTCTATTATACCTACTGAAAATGTATGCTAGGCTTTAAATGAACTAGCTGTAACTGGTGGCATATGGACAAAACGAGCGCAACATTCAAATTGTAACCGCTCGCGCCCGCGCCCGCTCCCGCCCCTATCAAATGTTGTTTTATAGCTAATTCCCAAATTCGGTTATGGCCTATAAACGATCCGCTGGAATAATTTAAACGCGCACCCGCCGGTATAATGTGCGTACTTTACTTTGAAATTAGGTATTTTGTATGTGAAATGTGTTCAGCGATAGGATTCAGCACAGAGATATTTGGCAGAGATTCCGTCATACAGTTTTAATTTACGGGGCAGCCGGGTTTATTTAAATAATTTACATTAAAGCTTACAACAACTTTACTATTCAGTCACGTATTGGTTTAATTGAAATTCGTCAGTTTTTAAATATAAGTTAAGTAATGGAACTAACTTAGGTACTTGTAATCTTATTTTAAAATTTTTAATTTAGCTGAACGTTAAGTAAAATATGCGTTATATTTTTATAACAACAATCATGAAAGCTCTTTAAGCACTACTTAAATAACTTACTTGTAAGTATACACAAGTGTCTTCCCATATAGTGTCAAAACACATGAGGACAAAGGGCTCGTTCATACACAAAGCAAGCTAAATCCATTAGCCAACATTGAAGGAGACTTTCTACAATTTCAACCGTTTTAAATATAATAAACGTTGCTTTTAAAGGTTTTCTCTTGTTCCGAGCTAATTTCCAGACGGACGTTTCCGCCCATTCACTATGAGCGATTGTTATGGCCGGCTCGCGTTGTAAGACAATTGGACCAAATTACTTGTTTCAACGGTATTTTATATCGACTCAATGTAGCTATTGCCATTTTCCTTATTCTTTTTCTGCCTATAAAATAATAAATATATCAATACTGATGATTAGACAAGAGCTAGATTGCAAAGTGCATAAAAAAATATTTTCCTGTGAAATCAGATTTTAATTTGATTACAAAGTAAAAGCACTAATTAGTAGCTTAGATACAAAAGTGAAGGAGCTTTGGGAGTAGCATGCTATCTCTCTTACTCGTGTGGCTCTATGGATGGCGTCATGCCTGTGTAATATAGTCTCTCTTCTGTTATAATTATTGTTCCGTGATTTACACTTTTAAAACTATTTTTAAATTCGACATTAAAAATATTATTAACCAACGTGTATGTAATGTTTTCCAATCCCAAGCTACGATATAAATAAAATAAAACGAGTACTCTGATAAATTGGCATGTTGCTTTCGGTACGTAAATAATGGCTAAGGCATTAAGAACATTCCATGCAGAACTTAAAACACTATAATAATATATAAAGTAAATATTATAGTCTTTCCGTTATTTTACTTGTGGTAGTTTATTGTTTTTCAAGTCAGCTCATCTGAAGAAATGTGGTCACCGCTGCCTACGTTCTCTTGCTATATCATTTATGATTTATGACCTGAAATGCCTGGGTAAGAAGCATTCAAATAGATAGCATTTGACCGTACAATACCTTTCATCCTACTGTATGGCCTATATCTATGGCCCAAATGCAAATTTTACGATGTGGATAAACTACACTACCTATGACGTTTCGCTTCTAAATATCAAAAGACGTTGTTACAGTGTAGAACAAGACATGAAGATACAACAGTAACTACCACAGTACGTTGCGTGGCGTTGACGCGTAGTCACTTATGAGCAGTGCCTATTGGGGATTTCCGCAATTAGTAACTTTTTAATTGTTTTTATAGCTGTACAAACCGTTCAGTAATTAAAACAATTAAAAAGCGGAATAAATATTGACTATACAGTGTCTTACATGTGACATAATTTATAATTTTTATAAGAACATACTTGTAATAAAAAAATATGAATTAATAGGAATCTTCTACAGCGCATTAAATATTACAATACTAGCATAGCAATCGAACTTAAGTATATCGGAATTCGAATAATGATATACATTAAACAGTTCTTGCCCTGGTAAGTCCTTAACAATATAAAAATTGTCACTGCTGAGATTCCATTTGCCGGATTATTAGACAAGAGCCTTCCACCAGTCGCCTAACGGTGTACGAATCGACCAAATTTAATCACGACAAATCGAATGCCACCTATTTATGAAGCCGATGACTTAACACCTTTTTAATACGATTCACACGTTAGCAGTTATAGTTAGTTAAGTTTTTGTATCGACACATTTCACGGTGAGATGTATTGAACTCTTATTATATTAAATGTGTTGCCACATACCAGCTACTGATGGGATCTATTATTGTTGATCCACAGATCAATATTCAATCATCACGCTACCTCATTGCCACTTGATGAATTTTGAACGGTTAGACTCCGTTGTAGTACTTCTATATTTGGAATAAAATAGATAGGCACACACACTATAATAGAGTTCAAACATTTGCATTCAATATGTGTGAGTCCCGCCGCTGTGAGAGAGAACAAAATCGAAGGCTTTCAGTTAATTAAAAGCAACTCTAGTTAATACACGAAAGAATAGAAAATAAATCACAGGACACGGCGCTTTAATTATAAAGAACCTTCCACTAATCAGCGCTAAACATAGAATCAAAGTATCTGGTAGAGTGGCCAGTACCATCCGGAGGATCGAATGAGTACAAAGTGCATACAAAATCGTGATGTGGCCTTTTAATCGGTTTCACGTTCCTTCCCGCGCTAGTTTTTGTATTCGAATTTCACTAGCAATCTGCGGGCTTACTGGCGAACTTGAGTTCAGCCGGTCGTTCTGGTGTAAAAGGGAACCTGTGCGGTTAGCAGAAGGTGTGATTCAAGAGCTCGGAGGTCGTGGTTGGTGCGGGCAGTAGTATAGTAATAAGATAAAGAGGCGGACCCATTTTGTTTTGCAGCCAGCTCCAATTTACGCGGCGCAGTGACCATTAGCATAAGTCCGAGCGCAGCGTGATGTGCGCGCGATTCGCGGGAGCGGCGTGACGCCCGCGCTGCCTGCGCGGCTTGGCCCGACTTCTGCGCCGGTGTAATTGCGTCTGCGCGACACATTTGTTTACTATTGTAAGCCGTGAAGATGCCATCTCCCTACAACACTCGGCACGGCTCCTTCAAATTAGCGGACTAAACGCTTCCACGCCTTTTATTCTTTTTATGACATTCCCAGTTCACGATACTTCGTGTTTCACATTGTATTTGCTTTCACATTGCGACATTTATCATTGAATGATTGCGTAATTATGTCAAAGACTATTTATGCAAAAAAATGTATGATATGCAAATCTGAATTAATTTATTCTAATTAACCAAATCATAAACGTGCAGTAATTTGTAATTATACCAAAACAGTATATGCTAAGTTAGGTACTACATTACATATAAGTTAGGTCCTAGATTGTGTATTTGTAATCATTCTTTAGAAACTTCTCATAACATATTCACATGACTTAGAACATTCCATTTAGAACATTATAATTGTATAAGCTGCATATCATAAATTGTTACTGGTGTGTGATCCGGTTTCTTATTTTCTTATGGTGGTGTCAAGACATCTAGTTTTTAGAAGTCCGTAGCCGTAGTTTGAAATGGTAAAACCGGAATCCTTATAATTTTTCCATATTTGTATATCTGTCCCCGGGATAATACAGAGATTATTAGAGCTACGATAGCAACGGCGTTCTTTTAAGTTTGATATGTTTATACGTTTTATGATTTATGCTATAGACTAATTAATATTAGAGATTTGTTTTATACTTTTGGTCCAACTCAATGGCTGGTTGGCGCTCTTTGGGGAACGCTGAACATAGCCTTGTGCTTATAAGCTCAATACTATAACTTAAAGAATGCTTCTTAAAATATATAAACCATATCAATATGTGTAAAATAATTGATTCAATATAATCATAATACCGATAATATCACATCATTATTTAAAAGTATGTAAAGTTAGAAGATGCCATTGCAAGATTTTTTGTAATTCAACATTAGCTTACACCAACAAATTCTTGATACCGTCATTTGTGTACGACGTATAATATCTCGAGACCCAACATGGCTACTTGTTAGGGCTGCCACCTAACACACTATCAAGTATATCATAGCGGGCTATTACTTTACTAAAACAATTAAAAAAGGGTTCTTTTGAAATTGATGATCAGGAAGGGATAAGTAGAATTGATTATTATAAGAATTGTGAATTTTTCACGTTTCCTGCGAAATTATTAAGTTCTAATATATACTGAATTTACCAAAATTAGAAGTGGCATAGATGTAACTCGAATAAAGGGTAACCTTAACTAAATTACATTATTATTTTTGGCACATAATTTAATAAAAATAATTACTACATCGACATAATATTACGGAACTAACTATTCTTCCGCGTTTTTGTACTCGCAATATTAGAAGACAGCGCCTTAAAGTTATAGTAAAGAATTAAAAAGTGTAATAATTAATTATATTTTTAGGTAAAATATATTTTGGGCGTTGACGTACTTCGCTTCTTTCTTTATAACATTTTATATTTATTGAAATTATTTATAAGATGCACAGAAACGTAAACTTTTAACATATTAGACAGGTCCGTTTATTTTAGTCAGGTGTTATAATTCGTTCGATTCACATCTTTTCGGTACTGTGTTTGGGTGTTTAAAGAGTGGGGAACACAAAAAAATTTTACGTATCACATTCCTGCTGCGTTAAAATGTTTATTTAGAAATACAAAAATAAAATTAGGTTAATAAAATGAATATCTGCAAGCCCTGAGTCTCGCAAAGAGTACCGGCGCACGCGCGCGCCTTCCAGCCATCATTAGAATGTAGCATCTCGAGCGATTTTCCTACTTTAGATACGGTAATGGCCATAAAAACAGCCGCTAGGGAAAAACGTAGTGCATAAAAATATTGTATCCTTACTGCTTCGTCGTGGCCATTTCTGAAAATCATACGGCGCGCGAAGCCGGAGCAGGTCCGCGCATATTTTGCCATACTGAGCCACGGTAACGAATGCAACGAGGATTTAATTCCGCTAATGTGATTCTCGCTATATACATTTTTGTGCCTCCGCTGCTTACTGGCATTTAATAAGTAGCTACTTAATAGCTGCAGTTAAGCAAATTAACAACAGGTCATAAATTCCATTTTGTATTCTGTTGCGGCGGCAGTGAGGTTAATGTGATGATTTTATTCAATAACCATAAAACAAAGCCCAATCATAGATCAAGAGAATATGTAGATTTTCTTGGTATAGAAAACAGCATAGAAAGTTTAAACAAAATTTTTTAACATACAATTTTCATTTGTCCCTAATGAATTTAGCGCAATTTTTACCTTATCTTAACCTAATAACTTAGAAAAAAACCAACTAGGACGAGAAAAGTAGATAAATCGTTCCTGTGTAAAACCATTTGGCTTAGGAATCCTCTGCCGATTCCTGTGTTTCCCATCTTCTAAACGGGACTATATGTCTTGTAAGCGGGGCGTGAAACGGTATTTATTCAGGCCGTCATGAGTGGGTGCGCTTACCGTAATTTTTCCACGGTATGGAGCGCTCTAAAATGAAACAGTCAGATCAGACAGAAAGTGCATTTTGACGTGTCACATTTAAAAAAACTGATCATTCGTTCAAATCTTTAAAAAAGCAAGAAATCTTCGATTTGTTGGATTCACCACCTCGGCCGTGTTACCTCTACGTGCCTACCAAGGTTTCAATTACACTGTAAGAGTATGGCAAACAAGATTGCTTGGAGTAGGCAATATAAAACTAAAGTATATAAGATTATAAAGTAGTACAGAAATAATAACTACAATCACGATTCAAACAAATGACTTCATAGAACAATATTACGATATATGTATACTACCTACGTCAGCGCAATTAACGTTAAGCCAACACATATCAGTGCATTAAAAGCAAGAGATCCTAATGTGAGTATGATATCCTTTTGATGAACCCTTTTATTTTTATACCAAATAATAATAGAACGATAACCACTATTAGGATAGACAATAATTTTGCGACAATACTCTAGCTAGGCCAATGTGGTTCTGCAAAATGATATCAGGAATTGAGAACTAGTAATTTTAGGCGAGCCAAATACATCCTTCTGCTTAATATGACTACAAAATGATTATAAACGTTTACGCGTCTTGATAATACATTGATACCATATTCTCAAGCGAGCTACTGTCGAAATTTTTTTGCTTCAGTTCACCAGAGTTATCGTTGTAATAATGCACTTTTTTCTGCATTAATAAAATGACAGGGGTATCCAGACACAATTGAAAATCTATTGTTTCCTGTCTTCCGGCAGTCGACCGCCACCTCAAAGATTAAAAAGAAAAAGAAGATTGAATACATATAAGAACAAGCTACACGTATCTACCTGTTCCACAGGAACGTAGTCTGTAAAATAAAACTAACAGTGATGCTATTTTGTCCTTGTTCTCAAGACTGACACCTTCGGAATGAATGTGATCATTCTTTTTTTATCAAATATCAGTAAAGAATCAAATCCGAACACAAATCAAAAGCCCCAAGCTCCCATATACGAATGAAAATCAAAGGCATCCCTTCTATATTTAGCTTAATAACAAAAAGAGGAATTTCATATCACACCATGTCCGCAGAGATAGAAAACGAATACGAATTTTATCATTAAATGGCAGCGAAGTCGCCGTTATATGACGTCCCGTTGCGGCCGACCACTGACATTCGCGCAAAAACAGCAAAAAGTCGTATTTCAAAGTAGCGCCAAAGAGGGAACAGTCATTAGATCCACACCATAACAGATACATCCTGAATAGGCGAGAGGCGAGCGACTCTCCGGTGCATACGACCTGTTCATTCATCAACCAAATTATATCAATCTGTTGACTTTTTTAAGAAACGAAATGTCTCAGAGCGGCGGCTCCCGTTTTATATCTATTTTTCTAAACGACTCGATGGAATTGAGTGCGAAAAAACATGTTGTCAGTAGATGATAATGGCCTATAATAGTTCGCCTTATAAGAATAATCGTTCACGTAATTATATGTCGATCGGGAAAGTAAGGGCCTTTGCTATGCGCTTCAATTGTCGGTTATGTTTGTAACAATCTATAAAATAGTAGTCGCGCTAATACTTGTCTAGTACGTGCAGTAAAAGAATCATGAGAATATGCAAATAGGTGCACCATAAGTTGACGACTGATATGGCCAGGAGGTCGGTATACCGGCCCTACTATATTTGTGGGCACAAACAAGGCGATTTGAAAAACAAGGCATCATCGCTCAAGTTCTGTTTACTTTAGGACTAGGTGAGCTGAGCCGTTTAAGATGACCAAAATTATACCTATCTTCTTTAAATTTTAATTATTTCAAAATTCATCAGAATTACAACTTACAAATTTTATTCAACGTAGCATACGTAAATCCGGTATTCCATTTAGAATATTAATTTAAAAAGTCAGTTTGTTGAATTCCTTATTATACTTTTTGTTTCAGATATAAAAATTACACTATCTTACCATATTATGAGTAATCTTCTTTGAAGTTTAGATTTAAAACAAAACCGCTGTTTAATATTCCACAGAAAACCCAATAGTTTCATCCATCATGTGGATGTTAATTTCGACACGCACGGAAACAACATTCGGCATATAATCGAAATATCGGATGGCTTTCGTATTTCCGTCACGAGTTACGTTTGTTAACACACAAACATGTGTTATGCGTTAAAAAGTTAAACAATAATTAGGTGAAATAATGTGGTGGCGTGAGAACGAATGGGGTGGTCGGTGGTCGGCGTGTGGTGGGCATACAAATTGGGATTGTCAGTTGGATGATCGCGATCGCCGGCTCCGAGTCCACAGCTCTCACGGAAGCGATTGCACCAACACAACAACACAATAGAAGACAAGACGTGCATCTATTAACTATTTTAAATTATTAATTGTCTGATTAAATACACTTCTGGTCCTACATTTTCTTTTCAATTACAATCACCTGATGGACATTATCAAAGGTTTATTGAAATCTCTATGCAAACAATAAGATATTCCGGGTGTTTACAATTTTGATAAAAAGCAGATTGCAGATAAATATTAAATTTACAAATACATACAACACAAAAAGCTTTTTCGGTTACAAAATTGTCAGAGAAATCATTACGTCAGCAACATGAGGAAACGCCGAATATTGGCAACCAGTGTACATTACGAGACCCAAGATATAGGATACAATTTACTGTAGTGTACTGAAGTGGTACTTTTTAAGGTAATTAATTATAAACCTGTTTATAAGGTAAGTAAAATTGTTAATTAAGCGTGGCCCCTTAGTACACATTTCCCATAATCTCATCTTAGGGTGGCCGAAAACCAGCGCCGTCTGGAGTTTCATACACTGGACAGCACAAGGTGAGTCATCACCTTTTGCTCTCTGGACTCTAGTAACAAAATATAATATATAAAATAAAAAAGTGATATAATTTTAACAATCGGAAAAACTTTTAACCTTAAAATGTGAATTAAAATAATCATGTCAAGGTGTTTTTTATTTATTTATTGTTTTTTTTTTGTTTAAAAATAAAAATTACCTATAAAGAAACTTATTACAATACTAAAATAATATAGTTAAATTAATATTATAAAAAAATCACGTCTCAAAGTATTTGCAATAAAAACAGCACCTACATTCGTATCTGCAGTATATCGACCCAATTATGGACATGTAATGTAATTAATTCATACGGCATAACAGACTATTAATGGCAATGAGATGTTGATTATGAACATTGAAATTTGCTATGTATTTCGATATGGAATTAATTACAGAACAAAAATATGGTCGGCATTTATTACAAAAAAGCAGTCGATATTCAGCAGGAATTATAGATACATTTTTAACTTTATAAAAACAACTCCTTTACAAATCGATACTGAATAAGATGTATATGTGTCACCGTAAGATTGTAAATAACGTTAAATTATAATCTATCCCGCGATATTGTAATCTGTCGGAAAATTGTGATGCGAAACAAACTGCTCACAATTTAACGCATTATTTTTCGATAGATTATAATCTATCGAAAACAAACCGTTAAATCACAATCTGTCGCGCGTTAAAATGTCAACTGTTTAAAGCCTGTCCATGATTGGCTGGTCTTGCCATTAAGACCAGCCAACCACTCTCTTATTTATTATTTAACTGCACTTCTTTAGGTTATCACAGGTCCGGTAACACTCTCTACAACTTATCATAATACAATGCGTTATTATTATTAACACGAAATCTGATTTAAATCACCAAAACACTGTTTGTTTACATTTCTCAACAAATGAATTTGACTAATAACAACCGAAGATGGCGACGACGGGAGGCTGAGCGGGGAACATGAAGTTCAACCAATCAGAGCGCGAGGTACGTTCTTTCGCATGTCATTTTACAATCTGACGGTTTGTCTTCGATACATTATAATCTATCTAAAAATAATGCGTTAAATTGTGAGCAGTTTGTTTCGGATCACAATTTTTCGACAGATTACAATATCGCTGGATAGATTATAATTTAACGTTATTTACAATTTTACGGTGACATATGCATAACATAGATATGCTTCTTTGATTTAATTATCTCAAATATTTTTCTTCTTTCAAACTTTTGTAACAACCGGTCAGATAAATTAAGTACTTTTATAACAACCGGTCAGACAAATTAAGTACCATTGTTATAATAACTGAGATACCCTGAGAGAAGCCGCATACAGAAAAATATAGAGGGAAATAACTTAGAAAGCATTGAAAGCCTTTCAAGGGCACCTTCAAAAATTAAGTTTATGAACTTTGAAGAAGTTATAATAATTATGTAGTTATGGATGTAAAGGGTTTCTACCAAGACCAAAAGAGCCCAAGCCAACCTCACCTGCATGTGGTGCACCTGCCGATCAACGGACGAGACTCTGGCGAACATAATAGTGTCCGGTAAGCGGCAATAGGCTCGCCACCTAGTACGTGGGACCAATCATATAATTGGCGAAGTGTGGGCGTATAGTATGCCTCTGCCTACCCCTTCAGGGAAATCGGCGTGAATTTATGTATGTATGTATGTATAATAATTATGTCTTTACTAGCTTCTGTCCAAGGCAACCCTGTGTAAAGTTACATTAAAAAGCTTGTATAGTATTATGTCCTAGCCAAACGAAAGATTAGGCTGTGTTATGTTGCGACTGTTTTATAATTCGGCCGTATCGAATAAGACCGAACAACAGTGCGTTGCAGATCGTGGTTTGGAACTGGCACTTAGATTCACTTACACTTAAATATCTTTAGTTTTTGCCTTTTTTAGCCTCTCCAATTGCCCAAAAAGGTTGACTCTTACAGTTCTTATTAAATTACACTTATAACTTACGGTGTATTTTTAATACTATTTTTTGTTTCAAATTAATAACGTGGGAGCTTTGTGATTCACAGTAATTTTATAATTATTTTTTTAATTAACAAAACAACAACCTAAGCAGCGTTCTATTTAAAATAACGCTAACATTTGTTCGTGAATGCTGCCGGACTATTTCCTCCGTATTCAAGTCAAAAAAATAAAAAAAATTACTTGACGAACAATTCATTATAGTCAACAAATCATTTCGCTTGTCGTAAGCCACTCGACGAACACTTTATAACACTTCTATGACCACCCCCGCACAATGAACACTCACACTGCAATATGTACACAAATTAGAATATCATTTGATATTCTGTCAACAATAAGTGCAGTTGCAGGGCGCCGCCGCGAGAGGGCGCTGTGAGGCACAACAAATGACGTACAGCGAAATGTACTCGCGCACCCCCGCCAAACGGTTAAGCTCTATGCAAAATAAAACACTCAGTTGACATCTCTTTGAAATTTATTAAAAATGCAGGCGGCTTAAACTCCAAATGGGGGGTTAAACGCTCAGCCGAAAGGATTATTGGATATACAAAAACGTTTGCTTTCTTTTGACTCTGTTTTTCTTTAAGGTGTCTATTATGGAATGTATGATTAGGTAAGTGTTTTAGTTATTTATCACGTTCAAAAATAGGTTCTTTCAAGTTTACAGGTATTCTCTTACTTCTTGGCGTTTTAATTTAAATTACCTGACTAAATAATCAATTAACAAGCAGGACATACCACTTGACAAGTTAGATTAAAAATTGTTATATTAAGACAACTTCGATTCGATTTTTGCAGCTAAAACTTACCAATCATGTGAAGTGAACGCGAATAAACTCATAGGGAAAAGGTTAAAGGTTATCTTCTAAGAGACAGGATTTATCTACATTGGTATATTCATTTACTACTTTAATATAAATCATTGCATGTTTGATAAGAGATATTGAGTATATATGATGCGTACAACAATATTCTATTATTAAAAACATTTAGATGCTAATAACAATACCGGGATATTTTGGAAAAGTCATATTTTCTGAAGAACGATGCCTCATCTGAACATTGTGCAACATTATCAAAGATGGCGGGTTTATCTGTTTATGATGATTAGGCTGTGGGTGGTTGCCAGGCAACGGGGGCGAGCGGTCAGCCCGGGGAAGGGGCAGGGGTCAACCGTTCCTCATACTCGACTATAGTCGACTCATTCGTACGGACATCGTCTGCACCCCCCTTGATAATTATTCCCACTGTGCTGGACTGTGTTAACTTTAATGTTACACTTTATCTTAATAAGGGACCTGCCTCCGCTGATGTATTAGACACCCAGATTAGGTTTGTTCTGAGCGTGTATATGTTCTCATTTCTCTGCTTAAATGCGATTTGATTACATAAGGTATCAATATCTATGTGTATAATGCAATATTAAAATCCAATACGTTATTGATTCAAATGGAATTCGCATTTATAACATACTATAGATCCTTGTGAGAAAACGTTTAAAATATCCTTTCTTAACAATAGTTTAATAAAACTGTTTATCCGAAGGGATAGACAGAGGCATATTATATGCCCACGCTTCGCTATTTATATTGTTGGTCCCACGTAATAGGTTGCGAGCCTATTGCCGCTTTCCGGGCACTTTTATGTTCGCCAGAGCCTCGTCCGTTGATCGCAGGTGCACCACTTGCAGGTGAGGTTGGCTTCGGCTCCTCGGATCTTGGTAGGAGCCCTATAAATTGTTTCAGTACAATATTATAGAAATATGATTACATGTTTTTACAATATATTTTTGTGTTTAGCCATGTTGTGGTAATATTTCGTGCCGGATATCAATGGATAAATAAAACTAAGCAATACTTTTCTAACAAAAAAATGTTTTACTATGCCTATAAGGCCTATCCAAGAATTTAAATATCCCGAACTTATACAGTGAGAAAGTCTATTTTTTTTTAATGTGACTCGTCACAATGACTACCTCCTGCCTGGTGGTAAACAGTCGACGCAGTCCAAAAAAAATTAAAGCGCTTCATATCGCGAAACAAGCACGGTACAAAGCGCATCCACTCATGACAGTCTGCTATAATACCGTTTCACGCCCCGTTTAAAAGACCAGGATCATAGGAAATAGGAAACACATGAGCCGGCAGCGAATTCCAGAGCTTAGTGGTCTTGTTCAGAAACGTCTTCCCAAATTTCTTGTGCTGATAATCTACACAATATGAGGATGATGAGGATGGTTTCTAAGACCAGCACGTGTTGTTCGGGAGAGGAAAGGAGAGGACGGGATGAGATCGAAAAACTCCTCAGTACACTCGCCATAGTAGTTTCGGTAGAAGACACTGAGAGATGCAATGTTTCTACGCAGCTAATAAAATGTATCATAATGTTAGTGTAGAAAGAAACAAAACAGAATTACGAAAGTAATTAGTGTGCTCTTCAAATAAAAAGTATTCTTTCTTATAAGATACAAAATAAAAAAAGGATTGCCCGTGGCCGCTATGCATTATATGTTTTGCTGAAACCGACTTTAAAACAGGAGGTTTCTCAATGTGACTATTTATTATTAGTGACCCCCTCCAAAAAGCCAGCAGCGACCGCGCCGGAGTTCTATCTTTGTTTTTTTCCTTTTACATAATTGCTGCGCACATTTAGCCAATGTGAAGTAAGAGATATATTAAAAATATTAAATTTATACTAAATGAGAATGAGTGGTCATAAAGATGATAAATGGGAAATGAGATACCCTCCCTCTATACCCCTTGAATCCTCCGTACAAATGTGGGATTATACTGAGATCACACATTGGCTTCTTAAGAAAATTTAAAAAATGATGTTGCACTGTTTTATTAAATTTACCAACACTCATTATACGTTCACAAACACTTAACGGTTAATAATCCACCGTTATTACACAAAACTGCAGACATTACGCTTCAATTTCCCGCCAAGAATCTATCCTTTATCTGTGATATTTATTGAATATTAATATATTTATATTATAATTCAATATGATATTAGGTACTATTCATACTTCCAATAAAGGATTTACATTACGTAACACAACTTTTATAATATGATATGGTAGTTAGTTTCCTTTATATTATAATTAGATTACCGGGTTAATGTTAGTCAGTTCATTCTAATATACCAACTTATTTATATCTACCTTCTAATAATATCGACTCGAAAGTAAATATATCAAAAAGCATAAGCTTAGGGCCCAGGGTCTGCTCACTGAGCTAACCAGATTTGGCTAAAATTCAGATAGAAAGGCTCAAAAGAAATATTTCTACTCAATAGCCTTTCTCTGCAGCTTTTTATAAAAGGCCCACATAAAACTCCGAATTAAAATGAAAACTAAAGGCCTAATTCACTCTGTCAAAGAGATTTTTCGCCAATTCGAGTTCATTTGATGCTCAAACATCGAGTCGCGTCGGCCTGATCCTAATCGGCGCCACTCGGGAACCTCTGATACTGTTTGACTAAATAGCTAACGTTTCTTTTGCGGTCTATGGTTAAAAATGGCTGTTATTTTGCTACTTAATAAAATTTTTAATCGTCCTATAAGGTTAACCAGTACAATAAAATATGAAGCAGCAATATTTACAATGCCATTATCCTTTTACAGAAGAGCATTTTATAAAAGACGTTTCTTATTTGGTCTTGTTCTATATTATTCAACTATAAGTTTTGATAGGCTATTCAAAAACTAATTAAATTGGTACTTTTAGCTATTTATTGGGTGTCTCCCGGTTGCCCTAGACTTAAGCTTAGGGCCCAGGGTCTGCTCACTGGCTTAACCAATTTTTTGTCTGAATATCAGTTATTACATGGAACGCGACTGCCGTCTGACCTCCGCAACCCAATAGGAAATATCATTAAAGCGTTGTCAGAATATTAGAAGGCAATGACTTCCTAATAACGACTGTCATAGATCTTCATACCAGCCAGGACCAACGGCTTAACGTGCTATCCGAGGCACGGAGCAAGCGATAATAGGTGTCAAAGTTAGTTCCACGTTAGTGTTTTTAATGTTTGTGTTTTTTTAAAGCTGATAGCTCTTTACTTGCCTGCGGATTTAAAGGTCGAATAAATACAGGTACTATTTGAAGTTTTGTGTTGACATTCAATATGCATGTAATTCGATTTGTACAAAGAAGGACAAATCTGCAGAGACATTTTATTTCTGAAACTGGCAAGATTCTTAAGAAATATTATATCAGTCATACAAAGTCCACTGCTGAACATTAGCCCCCTCAATAGATAACATTATATTGGGGGTATCTGCCCATACCACGCTGGGTATGCGGGTTGATGATCGCAGTTCAAACCAGTACGCAGGGTGACGCTGATGCCCATCATCCGGTAGGTCGTCGACTCTTACGACTCCCCCTGAGATGAAAGGTTATGGCACTATTCTAAGCCGGTACCTAACGGCACAAGTAATGTTATACCCGTCTTTAACTAAAGTTTAATAAATTCACGCTCGAAACTAGCTGGGAACGACAATATATACTTTTATTAGCAACTAATGCACTTTGTAACGTAAATAAGCTCCTCTTTGTTTATAAATTAAAATTTTAATCACATTTAGTTTAAATATAACTTTGAAGTTATTTAAAATATGTCAATTAATTTAGGATTATTGCAGGGGCGAGCTCAATATTTGTAATTCTAATAAAATAACGGCCGCTGGCGATTTGATTTATTTATTAACCTATGAAAAAAATTTGTGATTTGATATTCAAAGTTACAATTAATATTAAAATCGATACTAAGTTCCATTTCGATATAAAATTTATTTTAAATTATCTTGGATCAGTAAACACACTAAAAATAGCTCCTTGCAGTAGGAGGTAATTATAAATATTTCGAATTCGATACTCCAATAGACGGACTCCACAATGACAACAAACCATCGCACTATCAAGAGTGCATTCAACTCTAACGCGATACTATTATTAAACGGAATTCGATTAAAGCCGAACCCTCCTCGTCGTTTGTGAAATTGACATTTATTCTTCGTTTTTCATTGTTGCAGCAGTCCGATCTATTGTTAATTAGCTTGAAACGGCCCATGCGCTATGCTATGCCAGACAAAACCTGCCTCAGCGATGACTGAGATATTTCTAAGATGCACTAAATTATTGTGACTTTCTGGAGCTAGAATAAAGCTATTTTATTTCGCTTAATCTTCAATCAGGAAAATGTTATCACTAAAATAAAATCAATGAAGCAGATATATAGCTAAAAAATAATAAATTGTGGCGCTGTTTTGCAGTGGCGAAAGGATGAACTATAAACGTGACTTTGTTGGCTTGTACACACAACTAGCGACATCTATTATCGGTTAGTTGAACCTTATATTTAAGTGTTCAAGTTACGGATTATGTCGGTTTTATATTCATTTTTGAATCTTTTATTATTTTCTAGACATAATTAAAAATGTTATAAGTGAAACAAGTAAATTAAATGAAATAAAGATGATGTTGGTTTAACCAATTTTAATTTTAAGTATTTACTTAAAAAGTTTTTTCGTATCCTTTGCACAAACGTATCGTAACGTGACGTAAGTTAATCCTAATTAAATTTCAATATATGAAGATTACTATTTCACTTATTTTACTTTACTTTTATTCTGGAATATAATAAAGATATTCTATTTGTCTTATTTAACGAGAATCATACAAATGTGGTCGATACATAAAACACAACGAAAATTGACAAAGACGTTATAGGAAATGCTCCAGTTTTAATTTCATTTTAGCTTTATAGATTATTGAAATCCTTAAATAACAAAATATTTCTTAGCACTGAAATACAAAGATAGGACTCCTTTATATCACACATAATTACTTAGTGCATCTAAATGTAAGCCATAGGTTAGAGGTAAGCCAACCTCGCAACGTTGCTTTGTCGCCGGCAACACGGCAACATTATTACATACGAGAATTATTCGCTCCCCATCTGGGTAGCTCGATTAAAGCCGTAAATACTTTGAGATTAATTATCTCGTAAACATTGAGCGCGGGCGCCTGCGACTCGAATCGCTCACCTACGCCGTGAGCGCGATACAAATTCAACTTTTCCAATTAAATTTCGTGAGGCATTAATAATTATTTGGGTACATCAATTTGTTTCGTCGCGCGGAGCTCCGAACTGCCGGCTAAGGATTTCTGCGAACGACACTACCATTGCGGGTTATGTCTTAAGATATCCTGTAAATAACGTAACCTGTTTCTTTTTTGCAATCTCTCTTCTTAAATATTGTCTATCTATCTTAGCAATTGTTAAGAGCACATATCGCAAGTGTACTTCTGCTCTTTTAAGATTAATATAGATTATTTAAACTATAACAAAATTACAGGACATTGTATATAGAGTAAAGGTCTGGTTTGTTTTTGGTTATATATATAGTTAGCACTTTTTCGGTTGCGCATTATTATTCTATGATTATTACTTTTAAATAATTAATAAAGGTTTCATTTATCAAACTTTTTAGTTCGACTCCTGATATTTTGACTTTATTAGGGTGATTTCTAAGATCAGCACGAGCAGTTTGGGAGAGGAAAGGTTAAGACAAGAATAGACTAAAATTTTTTCAGAACATTCTTCGTTTATTTTAGACTTAAACTTTACAGCTGCAATAAGATAAAAGTGTAATTACAAACTGTTTCTATGTATTGAAACGCTTGTCTCCAAAACAAAACTGATGTACATAAAAGTCGTTGGATCTATCCCTAATAAGTTAATCTCGTTCGAACAGGAATTCAGCTAACTTTGGAATTAATTAAATTAAAGTTGAAAATGAAATATTAACACTTTACCGTATAAAATTTAATACTGTTAAGTTATAACGTGATTATTCAACTCCTCGGCAATTTCCAAAAACATCTAGAAAATTAAATTCTGCGACTGTGGCGCCGCCGCTGAGCGCCGCCGCTTTTGTGCGCGAGGCGCTCGCCACTTCGCACTGTGAAATTAATTTTCTTCGTCTTTATGTAATTTAATTATAAACATTTCAATATGGCGCTCAGGGAATTTCCGCTCCGGGGAGAAGTTAAATAGAAACGTTTGATACTTATCTCCTAATACACTTCTGGAATGATTGCGCGATTCCGGCGAAATTAATTATTTTATTTGATAAAGCGTTCGTGTTTGTACCTTATTTTATAATATCTATTGTAAAAGAACGGTAAAACGAATTTTCTTTTAACAAGTTTTATTAATAAGTGTTGGGATTATATGTTATCTTAGATATTTTTATCAAAAGCCATGCTGTAATTACTAATTGTTTCATATATTGCAATACATTGAATGACTTATTCAAACTTTTCATGTAAACTTACTTTGTAGTATGTTATGCACTATAATACTGTGACGACGACATGGTCATTCAAAGAAAAATAACCAGTCATTTTACATATATATATTTCTTTATTTCTACAAGACTTTGCAAAGGATATTTTTTTAATTAACTAGATATATAATAATAATAAGTTACCAACTGCAGTGAACAATTACAAGTAAAAGTTCAGGAAAGCTGCAAACATTTGTGATTGAAATTTTGCTGTATGTTTTGTATATGTATTTTGTACTTGAGTATACTTTAATGAACCTGTATCAATGCAAATTATTTCAAATATTATACTAACAATATTCGATTTTAATTCTTTTATTTATTTGGTATAGTAGCTACTGTATTTGATTTCTCTCAATTTGATTGCCGATCGTTTGATCCGATTTGTCTTCTCAGGTGTAATGTCTCCAGTAAAAAGAATCAGATCAAATCTATGAATTTAACAAAAGCATTCAGTGATGTCCCATATCCGAAATTAAAAGTATCTATTGGTGGATAGCGCTGGCAGATGCCACTGGTGCTTGCAATTTCGCCCTCGACGTTCACGGTCCGGCGACAAGAGCGAACATCAAACATGCAGCGCCTGCACTGCAACCTTTTGCCAGATTATCTCCCATTCACGATCTCATCTCGCCCAAAATATCTACAACCATCTCCTATTGTTCCGTGTTTATTAAATTTCATTTTACGTTCATACAACAACACTTTGTCGGTACGGTTTTTGTGGCGATTTGGGACATTTCACGCTCGAATCGCCTCGTGACATCTACTTTTGTGAGAGCCGGCGGCGACGTCTTTTTGTACCCGTCCGTTATTACAGCAAGCATTGCGCGTATTATGTCATAACAGTGGAGCACCGACGCACTCTCGTGCGCTTTTTGTGCCGCCATTTTATTCTAAATTGAACTCCATGTTTACATTGTCATCGCTGTAAACATCCTGCTCTTTTGTGTGACATTTTTAATAAGCAGTTTTACTAACCGAACGTTAAAAGCACTCGTCTTTTAAGCCGGATCCAAATTTTATACCTGGTTAAGGATTACACAATCGCTCCCATTGAAAATGAACTCCATAGCAATTATGAACACAATATGCGTCTTCGATAATTTAAAAACATCGTATTACCTATTTACTCGTAGTTTCTTTGCATTAGTTGTCTTGTCTATGAAGTAAATGTACCTTTCTTCTGCTAACAAATAGCCGGTTGGTATAATTTTGCTCCTCAGGACGACCATCGTAATCCAGAAACTATACACCTTAGATTAAACAATCCGGCCCTACTAAGAACAATAAGACTTACAACTCCGCCCCTACCAAAACAATCCTGTATCTCGGTGTCTTCACTAATGGCGCAAGTTCGACAGCCGAAGTTAGTTCGAGTGTTCTACGGCTGCAATAAAGATAAATCCAGCAATAATATGTTCAGTTGGCCTTACGGGATTGCTTGGGCACGAAATTGAATTTGCATGGAGTCTTAAGTCGTCGGATGAGCGTAGCGTCAATGGGCCCATTCGCTGGACGCTTACTGGTTCACCAAGTCAGGATACGATTAGGCACTTGAGCCTACTGAGCCGTCTTAGCTAATTCATTCGAGCAAGAGCTATGTCGAACTTGTGCTATTTTCTCAACTACATGAACCTTCTCCTCGATTAATTCCCAAACATAAATATCACTGGCTATCATCAAACAACAGTGTACTCTTCGAGGAGCAATCTCGGGCGGAACTCTGAGTAATCCTCGCCGTAGGGCCAGCTATATGAAAGGACGTTCCTTATCCCTTGATCCCGTTGTTTACCAGACATTAAGCAGATAACAAGTCCTCGCCCGATACCGTCGCAGCAGATTAAACCCAGTGCCCGTAATCCAAACTTCGAATAATTTCACCCAATACTTACTTGGAGAATGCTTAATCGCTATTTCTGTCAATTACAGATATCTAGACAAAATATTGTTTTAATTTTTTTTTCTTTTATTATTTGAACAAGATTATAACATGCATAGGGATATATGGGTGTGTAGGGATCCTAGGACCTAAGGAGCCCAAGCCAACCTCATCTGCAAGTGGTGCTCCTGCCGATCAACGGACGAGGTTCTGGCGAACATAAGTAAGCGCACGCCCGGTAAGCGGCAATAGGCTCGCCACCTATTACGTGTAAATATATAATTGGCGAAATGTGGGCGTATTATATGCCTCTGCCTACCCCTTCGGGGAAACAGGCGTTAATGTATGTATGCATAAATGTAAAACATTTTTAGAAGTACTTGCATAAAATAAAATTCCAATCATCATCATCACCAATTTTCTTCAACTGCTGGACTTAGGCCTCTTCGCCTTCAACCGCTGCCAGCCGTTTAGCAATTTCAACACTGTAAATGTGACTAAATACCGTTAGGCTGACGGACAGTGTCTCAGTTTTTTTGTCGGCGAACAAAAAACAGTTTGGCTTACGCTGATGGCGCTGCACAGTGGAGAGTTGAGTAAACAAAACAGGTACCGATGCACGAAGCTCCACTAAGTGCGTCCTGCTAGAGCTCTTATATATATCGTTATTGCTAGTTTTTATACTGACCATTTCAGATTCGAAACAATATATATAAGTGACATAATAAATATGTACATGTCGTTTGGAATAATAATAAAAAAATACATATTATTTTGAAAATAATAAGAAAACCAAATCATGAGTAATCATGTTCCAATGGGGAGTTTCTAAATTAAGGCAGAAGATAAAATTAAATTGAAATTAAATTACGCAATGATTCCGATCAGAAATGTTTCCAAACCGCTGATAAGTCAAAAAAAAATTTTTATTTATTTAAATTTAGAAATCACAATACCGTTCCAATTCATCGGTATAATGAATGAATGAATACTTTTAAAGTTTTTTTTTTTAAATAGTAGTAATAGTTGTCATCGGAATAGCGCTTAGGACTTTGCATACATCTTACTTATAATCCAACCGTGTCTTATATGAATTTTCAAAAAAGTATAATCGTACTAAAATCCAAAACAAAATGGTACATACATAAGAAGAATATTTTAATTGGAGATCATCAGCCACATAACATTCAATTAATTATTAAATGAATTAAAACTTTGATCGAAGCAGGGTTCGGAGTTGCCTCTCTAAAACCAACACTACCATTTAATCTCAATACAAATCTAATTGACCTCTAGTTTCCTATTCAGTTTGTGAACTAGGCCTCACTAATGACATGTCTCATGTAACAAGACATTTCAATATTTGTGTTGGGCGTCTTAAATCACATTTAGGTGCCGTAACAAGCCAGCAGGTATGTTTGTTCTCTAATAAAATTTAGTTTGGCTTAGTAGGATTCAAGTCATGTAGTCTTGCGGGCCAAACAACGGTACACACATACATAAGTATATCTATAACCCAAAACAAATATCACACAACATTTTGAATTATTAAACCCCGAATTAGTACACTAAGCAAATGTAATATAATTGAGATTCCTATTAAAATGTAACCCGCCGACTTACCAGAAAGTGCCAAAGAACGAAAATATTACTCTAAATAATAAATTATGCTTTATTTCAATTAAATATTAATGAGCCCTCGTCCTTAATGAGATATTTCAAAGTTAGCTGACAAACATTTATTATAATATAACTTTTTAGCCGCAGCGAAAGGAATGACAAACTGAGAGGCGAAGTCTCAATCTGCAAACACAAATATAAAGCTAATTAAAAAGTTTCAAACTAAATTATGAGAGGGGTTGCTCTCTTTGGACTCCGTACCAAGATTGTCGCGAAGATTTAATCAAAGTGAGCTTTATCGCGAGGAATTCAGCGCCGAAAGGGAGCCGCCCCGCAGTGCGTGGGCAAATCTAAAGTGACAAAGTTTCGTGGTAGAGGAGCGAGTGTTTGCGCGAGACAGTTGCGGCAACAAACATCGGTCTCGCACTCAGGGAATTCCAAATTTAAATTAGATATTCATAACAGGCGACGAGGATCTGTTCATTTCGTAAATCCCAGCGAAGGAACCGTTGCGGCGCGAGGTAGGTACTGTTATGAGAAAATGTAAGTCATGGCGATATTTGTGTTGGCGCAGACGTCTCATCGGCCTTAGTCAAAGATCCATCAAACGGTGCCTTACTCAAAGAGTAATGTTGTGTCGAGTCGAAGTGAGAACCATAAAAACAAAAAGAGTGCGATCCCTTCGGACTATTAATTCAAGACAAAGCTAAAATGCGACAAAGGCGAGTCAGCTCATAAAATTTATAGGCGATCGAATGAGATAATATGGTCGACGTTAAGAACAGCTTAGACAGTTTGGAAATTTAAATGTGAAGTAAGTTTTGCGAGATTGCGCGGTATAAATCAGCGCGGCGTCTGGGCCGGGAGCGGAGCGATGCGCTGCGGCGCGGTGCGATGCGGCGCGATGCGGCCCGGGCGGCGATAAATTCGCAACTCCCTCGGGCTTCTTAACCGTTCTCCATCTTCATGTACACACCAGCCCGTAGCCGGTGCCACTAACACCTGTTTGTGTATGCAACATTGAAATGCTCCATGGGGTTTTCTTACCGTTCGCTTTGTGAAGTTTCATTTTATTTATATATTACTGAAATGACGTCAAGAAGAAAAAAAAATTCATTGCATCACTTTTATTCATAGTTTTTACTTGACTAGCGGCTAATCGCGACATTGTCGACGCTGTAAATCAAATAACCATCCAAGCTACAACAACTACACAATTTTTCGTGAAGTTATTTCTAATACTTAAATAAATATAAATATTATTTTACCATTACACCTATTATTCAGACCGGATAAGTATCATTAAGAACTTGTGTTATGGATACTAAAGAACGGATAAACATACTAATATATTTTTTGTATATATATACTTAATATACATAGAAATCACCAATACCAAAACAAATAGTCATGTTCAAACACACAAAGATTTGTCCTGTGTGGAAATCGATCCCACGACCTCAGGAGTGGAGTGCAGGTATACTGACCTCCACGCCATATCGGTCGTCATACTTACATACACATACACTTAAATAACGGATTAATTCTTTTCTTTACATAGGGTCATAATTTTCCCGTACAAAATTTGTTATTTGTTATTTTGCATTCTCAATATAAATACGACTTAAGCGCTAAAACAGTTAACTAATGTTTTTATTAAACTAATACGAGTAGTGTGCAATTTACATTAAAAAACTAGTAAAATAAGTCTAGAAAAACTAAAGTTATAGTGAAACTATTTCACTACACGTGTGCTTTACTGTAAAAGAGGGCTTGGGCCGCCTCTCGCATGCTAAGGTGAGAGGGATTCTGCTGCTATATTGCTTATCTGAAAATGTATTACGACGAATCCTTTGACAGTTGTAAGCCCGTCATCCATTTAACCACCAGTAGAAATGTACACGCATTGTGTCTGACTAAAAAACGGAATAGTTGACGTACAACTGTGAAAGTGAAGGCGATCGTGATAGGTTTTACACAATGTGACCACGAATACTATACTACACACTACACTCAAAACAAGCTCAATAAACCGTTGAGATGGGAGACTTCAATACAAAACTAGTCGCATTGATTTGAGGTTTACCTCGGAGTTGAAGAGGCCAGCGGTTTGAAGAATTCATAGAGAGAAAGGGGCTCTATATGACGTGCTCTTTTGGGAATGCGACTGTAATCATATTATGCTTAATCAAATATCTTTCTGTAATCAGCAAATATAGTGGATTATCAGTAGTAGCGATCAATGTCTCGGATCCAAATTTATTGGAGAAATAAATCAATCAATAATATCACGCCTGTTTCCCCGAAGGGTAGGCAGAGGCATGTTATGCACCCACATTTTGCTAGTTATATTGTTGGTCCCACGTAATAGGCCGCTTAATATTGCCGCTTACCGGGAACTTTTATGTTCGCCAGAGTCTCGTCCGTTGATCAGCAGGTGCACCACTTGCAGATGAGGTTGGCTTGGGCTCCATAGATCTACCCCCCCGACTGGTCTCCACCTTGTCGTGGTGGGGGGGCTGAGTACCTCCCGTTAGGGCGGAGAAGCCACTAAGGAAAAGGTAACACCCAGAGATTGGCAACTCCGGGTGCCCTTAGAAATGACTACCGGGGGGGAAACTAAGAGGAACCTGTGGAGGGCACAGCGGGCGTGCCAGGAGGGCCCGTCCAGCAGCGCCAGGAGGGTCTTAGGCAGCGGAGGCAGGGGGCCTCTGCTGTCTAACCATGGACCCTCCGGGAAGTCGGCCACGTACGCTACGGTCGCACGCGGAGGTAGGATTTTACTGGGTATTACTGCTGGCAGTCGCCTCTGCTGGCGGTGAGTCCCACACCCTCTTTCGGTACCTCTTTGGCCAAAAGGTAGTGCGTAAATACATTTTGTTACTGACGTAAAACAAAAATAAAAGAATTTCATCTATCTTGGTAGGAACCCTATACACCATAAATAAATATATTATTATAAAAGCCAACTTAAGAGAGCTAGTACCGTAGAAACACACTATTATAAGTCTAACCAACTAACAATGAGTTCTGTTTCATAATCTTGATGCTATATTAAGCTATAATTATAAATAGTTTACAAAAATGTGCTATAAAGTATTGAAGATGACAGTCATCTACCATCTCATATGAGAGCCAACATTTGAATGGGCCCATAAAATTTATTTAGAAATAATAGATAAGAACAGAAAACATTACTGTAAACAATTCGGTCGTGGAGACCTAATAATGTTCGTGTGCAACAGTCACACAAAGGTCTTACAACAAATTGGTCGGTTACATGTCATATACTTACATAATACACATGAAAACAAATATAAAACTTTCCGAAAGTTGGTTAAAATTATGTAAAAAAATACCGAGAAATCAAATTATCTACCTACCTCCCTTTACCTTAGTTCTAAATAATAAATTTCCACAAAGTAGTGGATTAACTTATATTAGTCGTATTAAAAATTCAAAGCGTCATTCATGTCATTGCCAAATGTTCAACAACCATCCCTACTAGGTATTTAATCTGTCAGCCAGTAGCACTCAAAGCATTTTCCGCCCAATTCTTTTTCACGCTACATTTCAAGAATCTTATTTTTGTAATTACAAAAATGTCTAGTACGCCGACGTTATCCTTAATTGCTGGACATAAAAATTCCATTTAAATTTCCCTTTTAACGATCAGGGAGAAGTGTCTAATTGTATAATACACTCGTTTGCGTATTTTTATTGTCGGTACAATAATTAGAACATAACGCTATTTCGCCCTTTTTAAGCAGGTCCGTAATTAAACTTTTCTTGAGAGCTGTAAAAGAATATAGCGATGCGAGCGTACCTTTCATTGGGGGAGGGGTAAGAGGGGGTGGGTTGGTTATTTAAGAAATGGAAAGAAAAGCAATTTACTGCTTATCAGCGGGAGTAGCGACCCGCGGGTCACTCTGAACAAAAAGTATTGTCGACTACCGAGCCACTCAACAAAGATCTGCTGCCACTTCTCGCTTCTATCTATTGATAAATAAGATTAGCTCTGCAGTAGCGCTAGAAATAGGTTACAACATTCATGTTGTCGACACTTCAATAGTTAGACGGAGCCGCAGGTGCTACTTCGACAGAAAATAGATTAATCTGCGAAGTTATTCTATTATAAGTTGTTGTACAAGTTTAAGTGAAAATGGTTTAAGTTGACGAATTCCGCCCGTAGTTCGGCGACAGAGCGAGCGCCAACTAATTTCTGTGCTACAGTTTTCATGACACTTTAGAATACCTCTACTATTTTGTTACAGGTATAAACAATTGATTTTAAATAAACTATTATTTATTAGTTTCTCATTTAATGTTTTGTAGAGCTAAAACATGTTTTTGCATATGTTAGATTAAAATCTTGCAATCTATTTATTTATTTTATCTAATTTAACAATTGTCTGACTAATAATAACACGTACAGATTTACTTGTACGTTCTTGATTTTCTTTGTTTCATGTCCTCGAGCATTCGTCTGCCACTTTACATATTAGAGTAATTAATTAACTACGTATAAAACTATACTTCAAGTTAAAAAAAATCGCTTAACTTCTTTAAGCTCCTACTTATTACTTATTTCGATTTAATGTGATTATAATGTGTAGTACATTTATCAGAATCTATATATATATATATATTCTATAGATTCTGAAAAATATATAATATGTTATATACATACATATATATATAAATTCATCGCCGAAATATATAACGTGCATAACTTTACAACGGCTGCAAAAAATTGGATAATTATTTTTTATTGTGTTCGTTATTGTCAAGAGACGGCTAGTGTGATTAAAAATATAATATTTTTTTTTTTAAATATATCTTGAAATGATAAGTAAGAGAATGAATGAGACAGAAAACTGTGAGTGATCTTTAATATATTACAAAAACAAAGTCAACTTGTACAAATATGGCCACATTACTTTGTAAATAAATTTGTTTTTAATAGATTGGGGAAAAAGTCTTTTCGTATTTTTGTATGAAAAGTCAAGACATTTTTTTCAAAGTTTATTTACATTTATTTACAATATATATGTACCGTTTTGTTGAATAACTTTCTGCCATTTTGTGGGCAGAGACATTATCCCGTTACTGTAGAAACTTTGGGACTTCTGATCAAAAAAACGGGACAAATAGTTTTGGCAGTCCTCTCTTGAGGTCAACCTTACAGAACCTAAAGAATTCTGCAGAGACCGAAACAGGTGAAAATCTGAAGGCGCAAGGTCAGGGCTATATGGTGGATGCACTAGGACCTCCCAGTCAAACTCTCTTAATTTTTGCTGAGTGGCTAAAGATGTGTGTGGTCTAGCGTTATCGTGATGAAAGACCACACCCTTCCTGTTGATCAATTCCGGCCGTTTTCTCTCGACTGCTTCCTTTCATCTCATCAGTTGCTGGCAGTAAAGATCAGAATCGATGGTTTTTCCGGGCGGTAAAAGCTCATAATAAACAATGCCCGTCCAATCCCACCATACACACAGCATCACCTTATTTCGTGTTAGGCCAGGTTTGGCCACAGTCTGTGAAGCTTGGCCAACTTTCGACCACGACCTTTTTCGCACGTTCTTGTAGTACGTGATCCACTTTTCATCGCCAGTTCATCATCTCTTCAAAAACGGCTCGGTTTCATTACGTCTCAATAATGAATCGCAAATGAGTACACGGTTCATTCAGTTTCTTTGAGTGAGCTCGTGTGGCACCCAAATATCGAGCATTTTTGTATAACCAGCTTTCTTCAAATGGGTCAAAACTGTTTTGTGGTCAATTCCCAGTTCTTCAGCTACATCGTAACTACTAATATGCCGATCTTGCTCCACTCTTTCAAAAATGGCGTCCATTTTATTCGTAACAGGGCGACCAGAGCGAGGTGCATCTTTAACATCAAAATTTCCGGACTGAAAACGTTTGAACCAAATTTGTGCTACTCTTACTGACACTGCATCAGGTCCATAAACATCACAAATTTTTTTCACTGCTTGAGTTGCATTTTTGCCTTTTTTATAATAAAATTTTAAAATGTATCGAATTTCTTCATTAGATTCACTCATTTTAACGGAGAGAAAAACAAATGAAAAATAGCGGGAAACAACTTTTTTTTATTTTTTTCTTTTCTTTATAATGGAACCTTTTTAATGTTACCAAAACCAGCCAGACACAAATAGTACAGTCAAAAAAAATTATAATAAGTTTATACCTACGTTATGCGAAAAGACTTTTTCCCCGACCTAATATATTTAAAAGTAAATTTATTTATACTGTTCATTGAGAAAGATAACTAAGAATTCCTAAAATAAACATAATAAAAATTACTTACTTTAAACAAAACACACTCACAAAAACAATGTCCCCGATTATAAACTGCATACATCCATCAATCTAATGGTGTTCAGTTCAATTTATACAAGTGAAATGCGTGGCGAAAATTTGCAATGATGGCATGGGGTGGATGCGTTTTTGTACTAAATAAGTACAACAAAGCAAGGGGTGGCGCGGGTCAAGCGGCGACACAATGCAGCTGCATTGACACGGGATGAGTGAGATGTGCGCAGGGGCAACCCTATTTGAAACTAGACAAACTTTTATTAGAGCGGTCGTAATTCATGGTTGTGAGCCAGTGGATACGAAGTTCAAAACTCGCCTTTGCAGATTTGAAGACACTCGTAACAATGAGTAAGCACAACTAAAAATTATATGTCTATGAACAGAGAATTTAATTAAAACACTTCGTAACATATCAATTACGAAAGTTTTTACTTCTAAGAATACTTATAAGAAGAATATATAAAAGTATATATTAAGCAAGTATATATAAAAGTTTATTATAATCTCTGTCACGTAACTTAAAATGTGTTTAGTATGTACATGTGCAGGCGCGCGAGGTTATAGTTAAGCGCCACCCCCCTCGCCGCACTTCGATTGAATCCCGAGAATGTGTCACAAATTTTCGCAGAAGTCAGACGGTTCAAACAGGGAAATGCAGCAGCACTGATATTTTGTTAGAAAATGTACACAACTACTGAAACTCCGAATGTTGAGGTAATAGGTCCTCATTGCTTTAGGGAATAACTAAAATATTAGTTACGGAAAAAAAAATCTTACATGATTACAATACATCAATAAAAAATACATTAAATCGTCAGTGATTGATGAAAAATGCACCAATGTTCATTAGTTGTATAAATTATACAAACTGATTTTGCGCTCAATCACTTATAGCCAATATAAATTCCGGCAGTGTTCCTTGAAACGCTGTGTCAACCTATCAATCAGTATAAAAATTCCCGCTGATCCCCCTTAATTTAATCAAAAGATCGCTTAGGCTGGTCATGGGCAAGAAAAAAACGAATGACGCAACGGCGACACGGTAATATAAAATTTTCATGAAGCCCCGGGGGAAGGGAGCGGGGTAGGGCGGAGTATCCGAGTTGGGCCAAGTAACCAATAAATTAAAATTTGGCATAAACAATACCCCTCTCTAGTGTTTGTTTGTTTCGATTTTGTGCGGAATTAATTGGTTCGGTATGTAGGTTATTTTATAAGTAAACGCTTATTCGTATTGTAAATAAAGTATATCTTCAAGATCAGATCAAGACGGATTATAATTTAAAAAAAGGGGCGAGATTTGAAACAACTGGCCCCAGACCAAAGTATAAATACATACTTATATAGTAAGTAATAAATAAAATTTTTTTTTTTAACACTTACAATAATGTTGCCTAATTAATGTATGTAAATATTTTCCTTTCAAATAATACACCATAAATAATCGCTGTAAAATAGTACAGTACAAAATATAAAACCTGCATTATGTACCTAACTTATATGTTAGACATACACTCTCTTTTCTTTATTTAAGTTCATATATTAAAAAAATATGTCTTATCAATAGCGTAAAGTATGAAAAATTACATTAATGTAATTAATTTATAATAATGCATTTACACTTGCCTTTACTCTCGTTTCAGCGTTGGTCGTGAAGACATCGTTGTTCTGAGGCTCCTATCTTACCTGAAGATGCCCTGTGTAAGGGCGAAACACGTGTCGTGTTGAATAGTTTCTCGATTTTTTCGGGAAATTATAGTAGCGCGGGAATTGTTACAAAGATAATTTTAATCCATCACTTGCTTACAATGGAGTTCCGCAAAGTAACGCCTGAATCAATAAATAATGCATTTAATTAATATAATAACTACCAAAAATATTTATAATTGCCACAGATATTTTCATGTAAAAAGTAATACCGTCTCTAGTCCAATCATTATTTACTGATCAGGTACCGAGTTGACCGCCGCGGCGTGGTAATAAAATTTGCATACTTTTAATCAAAGCCCGTGTCGCCGAGAAGTTTGCCAATAACGCGCCCTGATCGATCCCTCCCTCCGTCTCGCATTATAATTCACTTTGTTGTCTACAATTCACTATACTTGTTACATAATTGCTTTTAATTTTACAAATGGAATTTAGAATTCATATTAACAAAAGTTCTATACATACAAAAGTTTGTATAGCAATCCATAGGTCTACAACTGTGTGTTTCATATTATCCATGCCTATTTGCCATGGTGCATCGAAGCTATAAAAATATGGGAAACAGTATATTTTTTGTGCTAAGCGAACTTCGTGTAGATAAATAACTAACGGTAGCGCACTGGTCACTAAGAAATAAAGATTTGTTTTTCATACTAAATATTTCAACTAACTTGTTACACTTGACGCTTAGCTCACTAAATGAAAATTAAAGTTATTTATTATTATGAAACATTAAATATTAAAAACTAATTATTAATCAAGTAAAATTGTAAAAGTTTTTCAAAATAAAATTATAAGAACCTCATTCCACTGCCAAATGCTTATAATTTACGCTTAAAGCTCTATATGCCTATTTATTAATGTATTCTCGATATTTATAAACTCTACTACTATACTAAGGTAAATATTATTATCAGTCTACCAAGACAAACGTTTATATGTGCAATTTCGATCGAGCAGTACTTCGCTATCATAATAAGAGGAGTCCCGTAGTGCAGTTAGCAATAAATTAGCTGGCTTCTAATATAAAACGACAAAACCCCGACGGAGCGTCGCGCCGCGGCCGCCCCGCCCGCCTGTCCATCTCCGCTCCGCATTAATCGTGTTTAGTTAGCGGATATTGGCGGCGGAAATTCAAATGCAATCAAATGAAAATAGAATTCGTAAAAAAGCAAAGAAAACAAGCCGACAGGCGTCAGTCTAGCGGCAGCGGAGCGCTCCGCCCGGCACGCTGACCGTACTTACACGATTTTAAATTGTACATATCTGAAATTCCGATCTGTCGCGCTCCCACCCTGCGCTATGAAATGAAACAAAATAAAACTAGACCGGGGCGGCTCGTTCGGAAAAAATCAAAATCGAAATTAAAAATAAAGGTTTTTCCCGACGCGAGCGAGAGGGGGCGGATGCAATGTTTGCGGCCGTCATCCGATGCAGTTCGCAATGAAAACATGCGCCGGTGTACATATGAATATGTGCGGCGGATTGATTGGAATTGAATATGTGTGCTGCCCCCTCCCGGCGTAGCTCGGCCGGCCATCGAAGGTGAGCGCTGCACGGCTAAGACTGTAATCGGTTTTGCCGGGGGTTACCGCCGCGCCGTTCACAATTAAACTTTGTTTGTACATGTGTCGCTGGAGATTAGCCGCAATGCTCTTTTTAAGTGGCCCAGCTGCAGCCCCGCATGCAATTTAAGAACGTAGAATACAAGTTTGGCTATTACCTCGACCGAGCGGGCTTAACAGGTGAGTGCCGTTTCGGACTGCATCGCTCTGGGACTATGCAACACCTATTATTTAGGTACAACAGAAATAAAGGAACAGAATATTACCAAGGTTGTTGAGTCTTTAATTCCGATCTGATTGAGATCAATCCTCGTTATATTTTCCTTTAAAATATTGCTTGTTTAACTGTGAAATACACAAAACTTTTTAACGTATTCAGCAGATTGTTTTTAATATTATTACATTTTTATTTTTTATTTATGACGACAGATATGTCGAGTAGGGTATACCCGCGCTTTGCTCCAAAGTTCTTTAGTTTAATTCTCACACTTACGAAAACATTGCATTATTCTGGGTTTAATTGTATGTATAAAGTTTTTATAGAACCTATTAGTACCTGCTTAGTTTGGGGCTAGATGGGACTGTGTGAAATGTGTATAGTAATTGTACTTTATTTAGGTAAAACTGACTATGGAATATAGTAAAATGACGATTTTTTTTATTAGAAAACTTACGCAACCCGTCCGCAATCGTATTTCGTCTTAAAACTGCAAATTAAAATATGCAAAATTTCAAAGTATAAAATCGACTATGAAATGTTATTAACTTTTTTCATTCTAAATAAAAGTTTAACTGTAAAAATTTACATATTTTTGGCAAAAACGATAAATCTCCCTGTCCTTTAATATACAACCTCAATCGCGGCAGTTTCTCAAAGTAGCAAGAAGGCGGGCGGTGCCATTAATCATGGGGCGAGGATTGCCTTCAATTATGGCAATAACTGTAATACCTAATTCCGAACTGACTGTCGAGGATGCACCCTCGGATTAGTGGCAGATTTGTGGGCCACAATGACATATGGCATGAGAAGATCATTTTTAATTTCATAAAATATTTACATTTTCTTGTATTTTCTATTTGTTGTATATAAATAATAAAAGTTTGTATTGTACGTTTTTAGTGTGTAGGAAATCATAATATTTTGCTTTAAAAATTCACAGCTGTAAAAATTCATATAGAGGGCCTTAAAAGTTATACTTAATGTTTTAATGTAAACCAACGTATTTCTCCTTTATAAATGTAAAATAAATAAAATTTGTATCAGCAAACGATATTTTATATCTGAACCATATTTTCATTATAATTATATTACCGTAGCAAATTGCTACGGTATCGTAGCGCTACAGACTACGAGGCTCTCAATAACGTTTGTACTGACTACATAGAAAGCGTTCCTCATGAAAATGCTTCATACAACGGAACCTCAAAGCAGGCGCTGGCGGGCGATCGATCAATCACCCCGACATTACAGCTACAACCCAGAAATCTTGAGGGGCAAGACAAAGATAATTCCCGTTTAACTTCCGTTTCCAACTTATCGAATAATTTAACTGAACATTTATTTTTGCACGCTCATCAATCAAGCGAACTCGCGCTCCGCCGATAAGCCTCGCTCGACGCCGAGAAATGACTAGGCATTACATAAATCCCCTCGGATGATGAAAAGTGAAGTCTAACAGATAAGAACCGACAAAAAGTTACGATGAGAAATGAATCGCGATTTATATCCGCCGCCGGCAATCCCGCAGGAGAATTAGCGCGGCGTGGGAACGCAGCGCTCGCTCGCACCCACCGCTAAATTTCAAAAAATGTTTTACAATATTGTTTCAAAACATTTGATAATTTTTTCCTCTTACGGAAACCTATAAAAATACAAGGAGACATAAAAATAAAAAAGACGCTGCGTAAAGGCAAAGTTTAATCGAAGTTTTCTCCAAGCGGCCATTATTAAGATAAACAGTACAATACATAAGCCTATCTCGGCGTTTATTTTATCACGGGTTCACATCACGCGCCGCTATTCCCTGTTATGATACGGCCCGCACCTGAGTGGAGCTGAAAGAAAAGCCATAAACCTGTTCGGCGCGGAGCGTTCCTTCCGGCGCGCCGGAGCGTCGCGTACGCGCGCTGACTGCCAACAGCCTCCCGCCTCCGCTGCCCCCCTCGCGCCCAGGCCCCCGCGCCCCTCGCTGGCCCCGCGTGCAAAAGACCCCCCCGCGGTCACCCCCCACATCTGCCGACCATATTTTCCACTTTATGTGTGACAGTTGAGGTAATATCGAGACTCTCGCCGGTCTCTGATTGGACGAAAAATACACATTAAAGGAACCTGCCGCGAACGAGCGAGCGATTCGAAGCTGTATTCCCGTGGAAAATGTCGGAAAATATTGTATTATGGGGGGTGGAAAATTGCCACCCTCCCGCCCGCTCGCTCGACTCCGACAAAAACTGTCGAGTATTTGTTTTTGATGAAAACGATTTATTATTCTACGTGGGTTGGAGGCAATAAAGATAAGCCGGCGAGGTGGCGGAGCCTTATTACGGCTAACCCTCGCCTTTGTTTCCTTATAAAGAATAATAAATGAGGCCTCCACGCTTATTTACAGAGTTGCTTAATTATTTATTTATGCGGAAACATCGTTTGATATTTGCCATAGAAATCGAGTTTTCGTTAAGCATAATTTAAGTAAATGTCGATAGGATCGTAGGCGCTGCGGAAAACGTGAGATGGCAGGATTAATTTACCATCATCAGGTGATGCATGAGTTGGCGACGGCTCGTTGATGCGGCTGATAGCAGGCTCATGACGGTAATGCCACAATTTGCATGAGCATCACTGGCCGTTCGCCGTCGCCGCCGTTCATTGTACGCGACGCGTTGACGCCGCTAGCCGCTATTGACTCATGAAAAACAGTTTTCATATTATACAATCTTGTCTATATGTATTGATACTTTTACTTAGATTTTATTTTGAAAAGGTGTTTATGAAATACATCTGATGGTGATTGTTCCGTAGCACACTTCATTATTACTAATGTATCAGTCTATTTAACATAAGGGTGAATTTAAGGGTGTGATAAATTTGAAAGGTCACATATGACGAATAAATTAAGTGAGTTAAGAATACATGTGACCGCATGATATGAAGGCAGAAATACGATCCAGACTCAAGGTAAGAGACGGGTTACGAAGCACACTATATCAAGTAGTGGTTGTAAGACATCAATCAAAATCTTTATTTTATGGAGCTGCTTTATTTATACATCATGTACCACCATCAGTAAATTTCACAGAAGCCATCATATTGATATTATATTGACATTATATATATATTGACATTTCTACACATCTTAGGAGCGTCATTCACAATAAAGTTTACTGTAATCTTAACTCGAATATCGCATCATCTTACTTTTATCATAAATACTAGTAATTTTATAAAATCTCACCGTTAATGATGTTTACTCCTTTTCCCAAAGAACTTTAAATTTCAGAGGAGTTTTCGATGGAATAACGAACACAGATGGTTTATGTGAACAGTTTAAATCACTTTTGCCGCGAGAAAGTCTGTAACAAACAAAACAATATAATATATACAGATAACTAAATTCCATGCGAGCAGAATTTAATAGGAACAAAACCAATAACTTCAAACGAGACATATAGTTGTAAATTCCAAATAGTATCTATTTATATCTTCAATGTTGGATATTCGCCGAAAGGGTAAACATAATTAAATTAAAAAAATAAACATAATAAATCACCCAGACCACTTTATGACAAAGATTTGTCATTATTTGACTCACGGTCTTATAATTAAGAGCGAGTAAACTAACTTGCTGAGTGGTCTCCTTCTTCATCATCTTAGCGTTATCCCGGTTGCTGCTTGACGGGTCCGGGGTCCGCTTCCCGCTTTTGCTGACATTATTGCAGACATGTACCGAGTGATTCGGACCGCTGTTGGTAACATAAAACCTATCCCAGTTACCGTTAGAGTCCACCAGGATTTCGTCATTAGCCCGTTCCTGTTCAGAATGACTGTACTGTACGCACTGTCTAAAAGCATCCGAGATACGCATGGGCAGTTTCCGTGGCTACTCATGTACGCCTATGACATCGCGCTGGCAGATGCGGACAAGGGCCGGTTTGTTCGATGGGTCAACAAGTGAAAGGACCAGTCACTTGAGAACGGCGGTCTGCAACTGAATGTAGCGAAGACCGAATACCTGGCCTGCACCACGACAGATCCCATACCCGTCTGCATATACGGAAACATGGTCGAGCTACCGATAACGCTTGAAGAAGTAAGTCCTCAAGCGTTATCGGTAGTAGAAGTCCTTGATTCGGAGGGAGGACCAGTAGCTGCACCTCTTTATACTGCTTATTCAGTACCTCGCCATCTCTCCTAAACCGCGAGGATCACAAGTCGGTCTTTTTGCGTTTCACCTCCAAGACATCGACGTGCAATCCCTCGGCAAGCACCACGGCTACCCCGTTCTCCACACCAGGTGTACCCGTGTAGATCAGCTTGTAGCCATTTCCAATGAGCCGGTATGTGCTGCCTTTTCACCATGTCTCCTCCGCCTGGAGAGTACGTCGGCCAGCTCCCTCGCGCGTCTAGTCAGCGTGCTAATGTTCCACGTCCCGAAGCCGAGTTTCTTCCTGTAAATTTAGGCTAACTTCGTTGGCTTTGCTCGCCCATGGCATGGTAGCCCGGAGGACCGACTCCTGCGCGATGTTTTGCGGCGGCGACCTACTTATCTGTGACAATACTTTCTTTGCGACCCTTTATAGTAAGTGGCTGTTTGTGGCCTTTACGGAAGCGACTGCACTTACTTGCTGTGTGGCTAAGAATATTGCCACCCCCTCTCATCTCATGGGGAGTCGTAAGAGTCGACGAAGAGAAAACCTACCAGAAGATGGGAAGCAGCTTCATTCTGCGTACTGGCTTGGACTGCGATCACCAACCTGCCTGCCTAGCGTAATCTATTGGGGAGGCCAATCTTTTAGAAACGACTTTATGATACGATATGATGATGATACCAACTTGTCAGGCCTCAAGTAATTTTATGTTTCAATCGCAAATCCGCTCAGATCATGAAATTAGACTCTAAAGTAAGTAATATTCATAAATGTTACCATACTTGATTATTACTTTATGTATGCATACTTATCCAAGTAAGTAATTTGTCAATAACCCCACCGCAGTGCCCCGCTGCGCGCACGCTTGCCAACAGGTCGTTTTGTCAGATTTATTAATTTTATTATACGGAGCCGCACGGACAGACAATTCGCTTGTTTGTATCATCTGTCGTGTTTACCGACCGCGCTCTTTGTTCCGTGGGGTGGAGATAAACTGTGGTGCTGTGTTAAAAGTGTGACGTCATAGAGGTGGTAACTTCCATTGATTAATGAGTGAGCTTTATTGAGTGTGGATTGTAATAAAATATTATTGGGTAGCGCAATGTAACAGTACGGTCTGTTAAATATTATGCGTATGTTCTTATTTTAAATATTAATAATAATGTTCTTAATTCAAATATAGTATTCTAAAAGTAATTAAAGTTTATTAATAGTCCCGATAAGAAATTGTTTGCCCGGCTATTACTATCAATAGCTGTTCTTCATATCATATCCTAGTAGACTCCCGTTTGCCGTGTACTTGAGCTTAGATACCTAGGTCTGCTCACTGGTATAATCATATTTGGCTGAATTTCAGTTGCGCTGCCGTCTGACCTCCGCAACCCAGAGGGAAACATAATTCTTTAGTTAAACCAGCTGTCGGGATGTTAGAAGGCATGTTCATGACGGCCGGAACCAACGGCCTAACGTGATATCCGAGGCACCAGGCAAGTCCTTAAGCCATGAAAAAGGCGTTTTTCCCTGGCTGAAAATAAATTATAACAGCAGGATGTCACATAGCTGCCTCAGTCAGTCCACACTGGTTTCTGGTGGTGGAGCATTACTTGAATCTTTCTGATGGGCTAAGATAATCATGAGTATAATCACACAAAATCAAGTTATCTTTGTAGGCTTACACGATTTTTTACGTAATTTAGACATTTTTTTTGGAGTAGTGTCTTAATGAACATAGTTTAAACTTCAAAATTCCAAATTCGTCCCACGAGAATAGTCTCTGTACGATTCGAACGATCAAAAACAGATTGTTTACCTTTTTATTATTTCAATCACTGTTTTTTGTCAACAACTAAAGGGCTAGGTACACATACATACATACATATATTCACGCCTGTTTCCCCGAAAGGGTAGGCAGAAGCCTATTATACGCCCACACTTCGCCAATTATATCGTTTGTCCCACGTAATAGGTGGCGAGCCTATTGCCGCTTACCAGGCACTGTAATATTCACCAGAGCCTCGTCTGTTGATCGGCAGGTGCACCACTTGCAGGTGAGATTACCTTGGGCTCTTTAGGTCTTTGCCTACCAAGGATCCTAGGTGTATAGACCTATACTAAAAGAAATAGTAGAGCATTCCATAAGGAAAAGATATATAAAACGTTGTCATAGTCCTAGATTTTACCTAAAAGAACCGCAAAAACTGAACCATCTACCAATTATCGATTTAAAATCAAGATACAGTAACATGCACAAAAAAAAACCAATCGGTACAGCCGTTTAAGAGTTAAGTGACTTACATATACGTACAGAAGTATGCATAAAATAGATACTCCATTAAAAAACTTATTAAACACCATGTCAACAAGGTAAAAGTTGTGTCAGACAAATTCTGTGCAAACAAATTATTTGTCGGCTCGAATCGTGTCTGTCGCCAGACGCTTAAAAATTTAAATATCGACAGTTGAAACCCTCTGGAATTAAAACAGTGCGCGCCAGAAAAATGTTATAAACGCCCATAGCGCGCGGGCCTGTGTCTATTACTTATCTCATGACTTACAACATTCTGCTTCTGAGTAGATTTAAGGACGGTGTTATGCAATAGTGTTATGTCAAGGTGTATAGGGATCCTATAAAGATCTGAGGAGCCCAAGCCAACCTCACCTGCAAGTGGTGCACCTGCTGAACAACGGACGAGGCTCTGACGATCAGTCAAGTTCCCGGTAAGCGGCAATAGGTTTGCCACCTATTACGTGGGGCCAAATTGTTATTGGCGAAGTGTAAGCATATTATATGCCCTCTGCCTACCCCTTAGGGAAGAAAGGCGTCATAATATGTATGTTATGCACCCATTGCATATGTTTATATTTTAACTTGTACACATAGTTGCATCCGTTTCACAGAGATCAGTCCTTGGAGTATAACCTTAATCCCTCTTACGGTGGTTGGTAAGACTCCTCTCAAGCTCTGTCTCTGCCTGTGCTCAATAGAGGCACGTTAATGAGCTGAGCTGGTGATGATATTTGTGATCTGTAGACATATAATACACAATTTACTTCTAAAGGTACTTACATAGATATTATACAAACAAAACAGAATTTAAACGCATTTTGCATATATTTCTAATGCTTGTCCTTTTCACTTTTTGCAGCAGAAACGGGTACGATTGCTGTTGATATAAATATTAAATATCTACAACTTAACTAAAACCGTTACAGATAGTTAAATATTATGTTATAGCAGCCAATACCTCTGATTTTAAAGATCTTTATGTAATAGTATCCTACATACTGAATACTGATGAACTATTGTTCCACGAAAACAAAATTAATATAGTTTAAACAGTTAGTACTAACTGCATAAAGCCATCCAAATCACCCCCAAATGACGCGTAGCCGATGCGGTGTAAGTTAACTCGTACTATTTAACCATCCGTTCATACAGCCGCGATGAATCGGCACCCTCCTCTTCTTGTCTCTAACGAAAGAGACAACAATATGCCGGCCATCTAGCCAGAAAGGGACAAACTACATCATAAAGGGCATAACTCATAAATAAAATACAATATGGTGAGCAAAACATTGAATTATGCTGGTATTATGTCACATTTGGCCTTTGTGAATTAGTCACTGCGAACAGTTAGGGGAAAAGATTGGATGTTTGGCGCTGTTGTTAACCAGCCGTATAGATATGTAGATTTATTACTGGGATAATAAAAAAGTAACTTATATGATAATGTTATTACTTTCATGTTTGCATACACTTGTTGTTAAGTATGACAACGACAAATTGCGAGATAGATGCATAGAGCATAATGTGAATCATATTAGCGAGTGTGTCGTTAGGTTATCACAGTAGCGTATGTTTTTAAAACAATTATCTAGTTATCTAAAAACCAAAAAAAACTTGATTCTGACAAACAAAGGCACATTATGAAAATTCACGATGAGGTGGTGGGAGGTGGATACTTCGATTTATAAACAGCGCTCGATCGCCCATAAAGGGGAAAACGGCGCGCCCGATTCAGCAAAATCATAGAAAAGCACATAAATTGGCGTGCATTAACATTTCCTTTATCCTACGTGTCGGCGTATGACGGGGGCGCTACTAGCGCGCCGGGGCCGCCCAAGACAATAAATTTACATATTTCACCCCTCAAACAGACCTTTTTTGCCATTCCGCAAAATTACGCGCATATGGGAATATTCCGTTGAATATATCAGCAGTGAGAGAGATACTCTCAGAATAAAATTATCTCGTACGGAGCCACATTTACGGATAAAGAGCGGAGCCCTACTGTGCATTACCGGGAATTGAATATCATCGCGCGCTTTCCACCTCATCCTTATAAGTATGTTCTATTCCTTTAAATAAATGACATTTATCCAAATTTTTAATAGCTACTTTAAAATATATATTATATTTTCCTCTTAGTTAACAGAACATAAACAAGTATGACATAAGGGCAAAACTAGATCTAAAGTTAAAACTAGTGCTGTCACTTTTATTTAATAAGATGAAAACAGTGACAGCACTTGTTTTAAACATGGCCTAACTATAGATCTTGTTTTGTAATAAGCCCCAAAATGTTTTAGGAAGAGGTAGTTTCCTTAAAGACAATGATGCTTAGGTAGCTCATTGATATTGTGCTACTAGTATCGGTTCTCCCAAACCTATGTAAATAGTGTTTTAGAAGAAATTACTATAGTATTAAGACCGGTGAATGCATATTTGAAATTATTTTAGCCCAGTCTTTAACATAGACCTATTAAACTGGGCATAGTACTCGTATAGGCGTTTATTTTTGGGTTTACTTTAATAAAATTTATGAATGTGGAGATTGACTTGCAATTGTTATTAGCTTAGAACGAATCCGCATTATAATAATTAACGTACACGTAGTGTTTATTGTATGTAATACCTAGTCATACTGAAATAAATCTCATGTAATTTCAAATAGCAAAGATGTATCAATCGGTATATTACATAGTCCGTCATTAAAACATGGAACTATTAACGATGGCTCCTACCAATTACGGGTATATAATGGAGTGTCAGACACATAAGCAAATTCACAGATGGAAATGTAATTTTGCGGTAGAGCCGCCCTTCAAAGGGTCAAATCAAAATCATTTTCACAGTCCACTGAAGCGGGTACGGTCGGCAGCGCGCCTTACACTGCCATACTTCAGATTACATTTTCTAATTCTACAATTTCAAAAACTTATAGACTGTTATATTGTAAAATCATATACACTTCGTTACATAATTTATCACATAAATATGACACATATATTTTTTTACTAAAATTATATTTGTGATCTAAGTCTATTTTTGACGGAGTTAAATCGCGTCTTAATATTTTATTTGTATGCGGAAAACGTTTCGAATACTTTACAGTGATTCGTGGTCACAGGGTGACTGAGATGACATAGACAATGTTAAAAAATTTAAGACAACCGTCCCTTAAGTGTTAGATATTGCACACTATCAGACTCACACAAAACGAGCTTTCTACGTCTTGAGCTTCCAAATCCTGTAGTGGCTGGTATTCGCCAACTGTAATATCGAGCACCAAACTGGTCACATAATTTCAAAAACCTGTATCATTCAATTGATAAACCAAGTTTCCTTTGCTCTAATATTTTTGAATAGTTTTTAAAGAGCACCAAAACGAATGAAACGTTCACTCCATAGAAGTAATACATCTGCCCATTTTCAGTACAGTGCCATTAGAATAAATGTCCCAGTTGGGGGCATTGTATAGCCTTCATCACCTTGGAACCAATGGAGGTAGTAAGCTATGGTGCTTACTATAACAATACTATTTAGCAAGATAATATCTCGCACTGCACTATATTTTATCGTTGCATAAGAATCATAGATAATTGTTTAATTTAAAAACATACGAGTTATGCTTGTTTTGTCACTTTTCTCACAGATTGCAGATGCAAACTGACATTTATATCTGCAATAAAGATAATTATCTCCCAAAAAGTCATTTGGTGCTATCCTAAATACCCTATAAAAATATATTCAATTCATTCCCGATTTCCGAACACGCACATCATACTCTAAAACCTCACATACGTCGCTCTAAAATCGTAAGCAAGCTTACAGAGGCTGGTCCGGCGGACGCAGCCGGCGGTCCGGGCCGGACGGACGCTAATACTCATTAGAATTACATGCCGGACGACTGAGCCGGTACCACTCGTACACGTCCTTCTGTGTACCGTATTTTACTACATTGTATCTAAGAACGGAAAATTTTACTTAATTGTTGAATTACATATCTTATGAAATTGAACTAGGTTTCATGTACGTATTTTGTTTATGTAAGATGCTTCTCTCATTAAATAAAACAATATACAGTATAATTTTATTAATCATTTTAATAACTTAAAATATATACAATACTACAATGACTTGATAATAAATTAATAGCTTTATTCAATAAAAATATTTGGAAATAGTAGGTAATAAATAATATCTTGAAGTCAGTTATTATTTAGATGGCACTGTGTAAAATGTCGTATGTATTTATTTGTCTATTTTACAGTCTTCATATTTTAATAGTAGGGACAATAATGAAAACAGTTATTAAAGGAAAATAGTCATACAATAAAATTGAGTATATTCTTCCTATGTGAAGTCAATATTAAAACAATTCTTTATTTATTAAAACAAATGTCTGACATTTCATACCATAAACGTGAAAAGTATTTTTGAAACAAATCAAAAATCTATTTTTTCTTTTTCGTTACATTGTCATTTTATATTACTTTTTATTTTGACAATTTCAAAAGACACGATACATTGTCTGCTAAATAACTATTTAATTATATGTTTTGGTTCAAAATAGTCTGTACTTTGGTTTATGACAAAATTTAGAAACAACATTAAGAGAAAACTTATGGCATCTAAAATTTTCTTAATGTTTTGACGAAATTAACTTTAAACTAAACTGTACTAAATATAGCTGTTATAACTAAATAGCCATGCTAAGATTATAATAACACTATAGATAACAGCACAGTAACAATTATTAAAAAACCATAGACTCAGCAAACGCACATATATATTTGAAGATGAATAGCAGACCTATATCCGAGCAAAATCCATGTACTCGTAGATACAGAATGAATAGCGCGCCTGGGTCTAGCCGTAACACACTTTATTGACCGATTCATCTGCATATGGTCCAGCCATCTCCGACGCTCCAGTTTCGGTACCAGTAACATACGCCGGGAACTAAGTGGCAGAACGGAACTGGGACCATCAATATTCATGGACAGCTCTGGACATGTCCTAGCGCTAACAAACTTCATTAATACATTCAACTGTTACTTGGTCCATCACTTAGGTGCTATGTTTTCGTTAAATGTGTCTTTCAATATAGGCGATATTGCATACTCTGCATTGTGTGAGAATTTTACGAATATGTTTGCATGATTTGTGTTTAATAAAAATCAGCTTTCATTGTGGAATTCATTTCTGCATTAAATTTATAGTTAATTACAAATGTACGCTACGTGTTTATTATTAAATTTATAGTAAATGACAATAGCTTATTCATAGGTAGGTACAATAAAACAAGGTATTTTATTATTTATTATTAAATTTATGTTATCATTGAATAATGCTTATATTGAAATAGCATTTATAGCTAAAAAACATAAGCTATTTCTGTAATCGCTTTAAAACGATAATAAGCGCCTGATGTGCATGACCATGACTGCGCTGCGGCGTTTTGCAACACAACTAACGGAATAGTGCTAGGCGTTGCAATTACTCTTCAAGTAACTATAATCGTTAAAAATAATAATACCTTTACCCGTATTAATTGCATAGTTTCAGTGCGCCAAATTCCTATATGTAACAAAAGAATTCCAACAAAGGAAACCGAGATAATATTTCTTCGATTGGATCTAAGAATGGGTAGCGTTTGTTGGGAAATATCGCATTCTGTGCACGAATTCCACCACAATCGATAAGAGAGATGACCGCTGGCCGCGAGGGGGCGCCGCGGGGCGCGGGCCTCGGGAGACTGTTATTTGATTAGTCTTACCGAGAATGAGCTCGCCTCACTTAATGGGGTGAGGACTTGTAATAGGAACACGTATAATTTTCACTATTCCGCGAGCATCGGAAAACAAAAGAAAATCAGTTAAATCCTCCCACCCGCCACAATTAAACGCTCTACACGGAACCGAGTGTAGATCTGAAAGGCGCTCATCCCATCATCGCTTAATAGACACGCATTTCGACATAAATGAGTTTCGCTTTAAATTAATTAGTAACACATTTTCCATTATAAGGACAAATGTAAAAGCGACCGCTTAATAGCGTGGTGGAAAACTCGCTAGTTTTCGCTCGCGAGAATAGAGCCAGAGAGAAATTGCGGATAGACATAATCAGTCTTCTGGCTTTGAGGCCGCTCGAGCCCCTAATGTGCCGCGCCTCCTCACCTGATAAATAGGCGCTCGCTACCGCTGATAGAATTCAATATCAGCGTCACATTTAACCCCTAATTGAGTTTATAAATAGAGGCGTTCTGTAAATATACAACATTTAAAGCAGTGAACGTGTTGCGGAGAAAGTTTGCGAACACCACCTCCAGTTTAGTGAAGACGACTCGTAATGACCCTGTCCGATCTCGTACAAAAGGCAATTACAATAAAGTCCCAGTCCGCACTGCTCGTTAACTCGCCGACATATCTTAGATGACTTGCGCCGCGTGTCCTCTACACTTGTTTCATCTCACCGCACAATGGGGCCCGTAAAGAGAACACTAAATAGTTGAAGAGGTCACATTATCTACTGAACTACGGGATTGGAGCAGGAAATATAAGATACAGAAAAAAAATATAGAAGCAAAAATTTGCAGCTCCTAATTTCATCCCGAACGCTTGTGTTACGAGTAGTTTTACATCTCTTGTACATCTTGTTTAAAACTTGCCAACTGGCTCTAAACTGAACGATAAAACGAGTGGTCTACGATAAGCTTAAAAATAAAAATTCACCGTGTAGGCAGCACGCGGTGGAATATGACCTAAACCCTCTCAATTATTTTTTAAATAAAGTATCACTATAATATAACATACATACATATACAGTCACGGCTTATAATATGCTCACATTTCGCCAATAACATTTTGATCCCACGTAATAGGTGGCGAGCCTATTGCCGCTTACCGGGAACTTCACTGATCGCCAGAGCTCGCTTCAATATTATAATGTTTCTATAAAATTCAAGTACAATTTGGTATTCGTGAACTTTACAAACTACCTACCTAGTGCACATAGTATCGTTGTTGCGTCAACATTTGACAGAATGTAATACATGTAATAAATTAATTATGAGCTGATGAATGTGTCATTTCCAGGTAACGATTAACTTTTGAATCATGTAATAATAATACCCTGTACCTAACCGTGGCCCCGTGGTTTTAAGGTAGACTTTAGAATAAGCCTACGTAAGTAAATAACCCATAGGATAAAACTATTTGTTATGTTAGAGCTAGATAGTGGTACGCGTGTCATATTTCAGCTCAATCCGAACAGCCGTTTAACTTAATTTTGTGACACATAAAAATACAATCTTCATATGTTTCTTGTGAATCATAAGATTTTGTTATTTTAAAGCCACCAATTTAAATTATTTCTCTTTTATGTATTAATAACGGCTAGCTTTTGTGGGAACATACGAGCTAACAGTATAAGTAGGGATATAAAGCTATAAGATCAGCGAGTCGTTACAGAAACAGATTTGACCCAACCAAAACAGGACGGTCAATTAAATGGCCCGTGCGAGAAAAAACAAGTTTTCAAGAACTTTCAACTTAAGAGTTTAAGGTTAAAAGTAATTTATATACTAAAACATATGAGGTCGACACTAGCCGCCAGGTGGCGAGAGCGACGTAGGTGTGCGTCCCTCCCTTAACTGCCGCCTAGCACTTTACGAGCGAGGGATTAACCCGTGTAACGAGATTCATTAATTCTTGTCGTTAAAATTTGTCGTTCTCGATTAATAAGGAAGTCCCGCGCGGTGGCACGTTATTATCACTCGACCGCAGCCGGGTGTCGCCGGGGGCTGCTCGCCGCGAAACTTCCCACTCCGCCCGCTTTATTTACACTATCGAGTAAATTAAACTCGCGCTCGAGTGTCGGAGAAAACTTTAACAGAACTTTGTGTGTAATAAGTGGTGCAACAACACGAGTGGAAGAGCAAACGTCGGACGCGGTCTCCGCTCCGCACTTCTACACCACTTAACTCTTTGGGACATATTTATTCGACCCTCTGGCGACCGCTGCGGCGCGAGCCCCTACCAAATTAACCTAACGAATCAAAGGAGCCATTAAACACCCGGCTCGTTCTTACGAACGTACCGTACTCCCATTACGTTATGAACACTAGCCGCAACTATCGATCCGACGCTAGTCTATTAATTTTTCATACGTCTCGGAAGGCACTCGAAACAAAGAAACACAGCTAATACATGGTATTACCTTCCAGTCGCTCTGATTGTATGTAATTTTTAATGCGGGTCAATCAGGGAGCTATATCGTAGATCTCCGTCGAACCCTGACCGTAACTATAATGAATCGACTCGGTAAGTACTACGGACCGCACTCACGAATTATATATTGCTACAATCCAACTGCCCACCTCTTTATTAAAATTTAGTATTAATCTGCAAGAAATCACTTCCATTTCCTGTGACCACTGTACTAAAAGGAAAGCTATTATTGATTCAGAGGTTCTAGTGAATCTGAGATCAGTGACAGTGGTCAAAATCGTAATTCTGATTCAATTAGATGCCATTACTAATTTATAAGGAACATCTTGCGGCTAAGCCGAACCCTCCACGAGTCCGAGGAGCGGTGGACGTGGTCACTGTTTGTTCTACCTGCCTCAGACCCTCCGAGAAATTGTGCGCCGAGTGTTGATCGCTTGTAAACAGTCCTCTTCTTCGCGAGTATTCATTCAACAAAATCTTGTTGAAATTTAATTAATATTGCATAAGATAAGATGCTTTTCCATGTTACAGTGATCGAGGATGTCGTCATAAGTTTATGGCGCGATTCAAACCCATGCGTGGAAGGAATTGATAAGGCACGCTCGAACCTTTGCCTCTATTGCTTGAAATTTATTGCTGTTTTGGGTTTTTATTGTTCCGTTTTACGGCTTTCTCGTATATAAATCGTAGGTACAGATAGAAGATGAATTCAGCGGTACGGCGACCGCTATCAATATAGCCAATACTTTTAGGGAGCTCCTTTTACATATTGATGTAAATTGCTACAGTCAGGCTAGCGTTTAGTACCGAGAAAGTATTGTTATTCTTAGGAGATAATATCGTAAACGATTTAAGGGTCGTTACGAAGCGTGGAAATGGGAGGCCACAGAGGGTCGTCGGACAATTTTCATAGAGGTTCGTCTCGGGTCTACAATGTATCACACGAAATTATGCCCGACTGTATATTGGTGCGGCGAGCGCGACAGAGACGGCGTCGAGAAACGCTGACCCCTCATAATATACGGTCCGGTTAGGTACACGACTTACGGGAAATAGGTACCTTCGTCCGTAAGCCAGACCCCGCGCCCGCGCCCGCGCCCCGTGCATGAAATGCTTATTATACGCGGCACGTACATCTCCCCACGACCCGCGCCGGCCCCGCGCCGCCCTAGCCTGCTCCCTCGCCCGCCGCAGACAAGGATGCACGACCGATATTATAGCAAATCGAGGATTGTTATGTCCGGTCCGGCAGAGGTCGGCGTAATATATGGCCACGGTATTCCGGGCACATATATTAACGGAGAACTCGCTTCATACGAAAAGATCTCGCGCGATGGAAACAAATGGCAAGGAAAATTTTGGCGGTGAAATTCATTGAGATGGACGAAGTGAAAACGGCGCGAAAAATTGCTGCTATTTTTCTGACTAATCACTGGCTTGAGTTTGAAATTTCGCCTGTAATAGTTAGGATAAGAAGGATTCCTAACTAAGTAAACTTTACATAACGCCATTTAGCTCTAATCAATTTCAATCTAAGCAAAGCTTGTATTTGACATCGAATAAATATACTATTCGTGTAAATTCATACATATAATACATAGGTTTTACTTAAAATACATCGGTGGTAACCAAGTCAAATATCCATGCTCATACCTAATAAATATTTGTCCTGTGTACTATAACTCACAATCTTCGAAGCCATGATTTCATTATGAAGTAAAAGTAAAATATTATGTGACACATATTGACGATTCAATATCGGTTCCTCAAATGTAATTGCAGCACTTAGTACACGTGTCGCATTTTATGAATTCCACGAACAACCTTATCTGTGTAGCACGATGTCGACAACGGAAAGCTCATTATTTAAGCATTGAATATCTATAGATTGACGTTAACACACTATATTTATTATGGAACATTAATTTATGTTTTTGTTATACCAACATGTGTAACAAAGAACTTCACAATAAAAATGGATTCTACTTATCACTTGATCCTCGTAAAATAAGTCTTAAAGCAAATTATGTTTAAATTTTTCAACCAAATCTCCATTAGTTATTGTCATTGTCATGTTCGATAAAATTTGCTATGTTATAATATACTAATAAATACTTATAATTAAGCATTGTCCACATTCGAATACGACTTTGTTCATAATAAGTATAATTGGGCACTGTAGGTCGGTGTTTTAAGTTTAAATTGTTATAAATAATGTTCTATTCATATTCATGTTACTCTTTGTTGCCAAAATAAAAATACTTTTTTAAACTTTTTTTCTTATATAACTGCGAGATACATTAGTTTCCTTAGTCTTCTGTAATTATCTAGAGATTATTGAATACCTCAATGCTCCTTCTGTTAATGACAACACAATTAACACGCAAAAACGCTATACGAATTAAAAAATATATATGAAAGAGTAGTACCTAATTACATGCACTGAAGACAGCGCAAGTATCGAAGCTCAAAACACATTTTGAATGTCCTAATTCTTCATGATAGCACAGTAAAATAAAGACTTTGAAATGCACAAAAAAATATTATTAAATTACGAAAGATTTCGTTTTCGTCGTGCATAACTAATCGATAAAATAATGATTTCATAATGTCAAAAACTATCATTGAAGAACCCAAAGCTATTGATTTTCTAATAATAATAATAGTAATGTCACGTTTTCAGCCGGTCCAAAGCCAGCATTTGTCCAGACAAATGAAGAATGATCACTATGCAGCAGTTCATTACGTTCGAAGGTGCAGCGAGCACGCATTACACGTCGACCTAAGTGACTGATCACTCCGCCCTGGCGACTATAAACACTTATTGAACACTACCGAATAAAAACCTTAGAGACTTTAGAAAAAATCATGATCTATCGGTGGTAATATTGACTATTAGTAATGGTGGAAACCATATATACTAATAACGTAAGAAATATATTACGATCATCATCATCATTATCTCAGCCCCAATATTGAGCTCGGGTCTTGGTGAGAGCCATGCTTCATCATGTCAGCCTTATAAAGTCCACTGCTTAACATTAGGAGCCCAATAGATTACATTCTATTGAGAATATTTGCCCATAATCACCAGGCTGCGCGGGCGGGTTGGTGATCGCAGTTCTTGCTGGGATGACGCTGCTGCCCAACATTTGGGAGAATTTATTTTCGTCGACTTTTAGATACGACTCCCCGAGAGATGAGAGGGGGTGGCACTGTTCTAGGCCCGGTTGGTACCACACCGCCACGGAGAGGGACGCTTACTTTTGATTAGTACCAACTTTAAATTATTAATGACAATTTTAGACATTTTATCTAGCCCCAAACTAAGCAGAGCTGATCCTATATATTGTTTGAAAATAATACTTAAAAATCTCAAATTGAGTGTGGATTATTCTTTTCATTTTTGGGATGGTTCCGCTATATACCTCCCGATCGAATCGAATCGATTATCGAACTTGCAAAGGCAAGCGGATTACATTATTGGAGATGCTGAGGTTACTACGTAGGGAACGTACCTGGAGGTCCTTAAGAAAGGCTTGCCTCTCTTAGTGTCTTCTACCGGAACTACTATGGTGACTGTTCTTGCTCTCTCCTTTCCTCTTCCGAACAACACGTGCAATCAAAAGGCACCATCTCACATTAAATTAATAAACAGAGTGATCCAAAGAGTAATGTCCAAAAATTTATTTTAGTTTAATCACACTTTTGTTCATTCGAAAATTGAATTGTTTACTTGTATGTTATGATTTTATTTTCTTAATTTTTGAGTATGTCCGGCCTTAAATATATTTTAAAGAAAGGAAAAGATACTTGAGATGTTTTTTATTTTCCAAAAATATTTTATTTTTTTTATGAATAATTTTTATTGTAAAAATTAGTTTATTGATGAAAATTATGAAAAAGTTGTTGGTTAAAAATTTACGTTCGCTAAATTTAGACAAAAAAATTCAACTGACTCAAGTGACTTTATAGTTTCAAATCAAATCTTGAAACTTCTCCAGACTATCTTCTTTTATAATTTTACTTATTTTATCTAAAATCGGTCTTCAAAGAGAGCTGGAAAGTTCTTGACCACAACATTTTCTTTTAACCTGTTTTGACAGAAAAAAATATATTGTGATCAGTAAATGCTATATATGATCTAAGATGTGATCTTTATCTCCAAGAATATTATTATATTCAGGGAATGATTCACCTTGCCAATCCAGCGCAGTCTTGAAAGAGCCTGGTGGATTGCGTGCTGGTGTAATATTTTTATTTTTATAACTTGCCATCGGATGCTATTCCAACGCTCACCCATATAAGAAATAATGTGAACTTTGCTTAACAGCTTGACCGTTTTCAACCGCCTAGTATCTTGGAGCATTATGTATGAATTTAAAAGCTATTTTGACTAATTAACAAATAGTACAATTTTATTTATTTGTATAGATTATAATTTGAATTTCGGCACTGTCTTAGCAGAGGACAAGAGAGTGCCAAAACTCTTCTTACTTATAAATACAATCACGCCCTCGCGATAAATGTCTGGGGCGAGTCACCCGCACCGCCTAAACGAATTTAAATAAAATCGAGCATTAAAACCTCCAGGCGATCTCGCAAAAATATACCTATGTCAGTAGAGATTTGAACCGTACAAAAATTCCTCAAGCTCGTCGCATTATCGAGGGGCGGGCTTCCTGTTTTCTTTTATGGCTGTCGTAAGGTATAATCTTCAAGAAAAATGCGATATTTAAATGAAGCGAATTCCTCCGAGGGGATTTCCTTGATGCCCAAATTTTTCAGTTGCAATTCCGTTTATTAATTCAGCGAGGTCGGCCATAATCGCGTTTGGGGTGTCGCCGGAACATCTGTCATTTTAATTTCCGAATTCGGATCGTATAAGCGGAGATAATTTGTCACCCCACGTTTTTTCTCTTATCTGTGTGATATAATGTCGGAATATTTGAGAAACGCTTGTGGATTTGTTGTTTAAAAGTATCGTTATCTTGGGTGTGAGTCGGCGTTGCGCTTTGTATAAATATGGTGCAGTAATGAGGGTGACCCGACGCCGGCACGCGCGCGCCACGCGCGACACGTCTCTAATTGCCCTTCCATGGATATTGTGACAATATTGGACAATCCAGTGAAAATAACAATGCCACTATACGCGCGACAATAATCTCTCATTTTAATAGATAAGTGGAGGCGGAGTCGTGTGATTTGTTAGCTCAAGAGGGGCTGTCTCAACGGCAGTGCACGTCACTAGTAAAATATTGCTGTAGCGCTATCTGGATTAGTATTGATATGTTTTTATTATAGTAGATACTCTGTTGAATTATTAACTGTAATTATTTCTTATTGCTTATTTTTGATTGCCACTTAAACGCCACTTCACAATAAAACTATAAAATAGACCATGTGAAAAACAGGAAAGTGGTTATTGACATAATATTAACTACTTTACTAATTTGACTAATATGAAATAAAAATTCTTTACACATTTCACGCCAGATGGCCCCAAGCTCAGCAGAAAAACAAACCCTATTAGATAAAAAAAAATCACTTTGTTTTCTATTAAGAGTTGTAGGTATCCTAATATTTGAAATATGCAAAAAAATTATATAATACTTAGTATTATTAGCCAAATTATGTAGCTTTTAACTTTAATTACAGTAACGCAACTGTTCGTACCAAAAATACTTTCTTTTCAGACAGAAAAATAGGACAAAGCAATAATCTTAGGAGGCATTCAATAAACCTGAGGGTTCTAAAACCGTAACACATTTTGTTAAATCTAACGTAAGTAACGTACCAAAATACAGTAATGGCCGGAGCGCTCTCTAAGTATTTAAATGAGATCGATGTAATTCTAATGTAAACGAAGGAAAAAGGAAGCCACTAAAACCATCTCAATAAAGTTGAAACAAGTTAAGTCATGGCACAAGACAAACAGTCGCCTAGAGAAATAAAAAGAGCAAAGCAAATGAGAAGAACTCATTTGGACGACTGAATTGTGTTCGAGAGGATAATAAAAGGGAAGCCATCAGTGACACGCACAATAAGCATCAACCTCAAGAATATCATAGATAACTGCGGGGCCGCCGCCGGGACCTCATTAGGAGGCCGCAGGGAAATTAAAAAGAAACCAAGATCTCGGACTCGAACGCCGGCCGGGAAAACAAACGACCTTCCTCTCATAACATTACATACAGCCGCCATTTTCCGGACAATTATCATTTTGTGGTGCGTAAGACACGAGGAAAATAGTTAATGACGGTACGCCGGCGGGAGGGCGCAGCATAAATCAGTCTGGAACAGAGATGAATGCAATTACCTTGCACGACGAGACAAATAGGATCTGCAGCGGATGCGATTTGCTACCTAAACGTTTGAAGGCTGACTATCTAATCTGAAATCGATTAAATGTCTCTCAGGAAACCTACCACAGTAACTTCACCTTAATCTGTTTGTGAATATCATATTAATTGAGCTATCTCTAATAGCTCTGATACAGTTTCAAGCAAACACGATTGAGTCTAGTTTGTAGAGGTAACGTCGTCTCTATTTCCATCCCTTTGTTTAAAGATAGAGCAATGTAATAAAGAGTCTAGTTACCTACTGATTGACTATATCCGATAGTTTGCTCCTTCCTTATTCTTTGAAACGGCATCGATAAAAGACTGGGAACAATTAATCGCCTCTTCCGAGAACAAATTTCAAGTCTCGGAAGTTGCCCGATTTTTTAGAACGGAACCTATAGAAATCCTGCATTTATGCAAAACAAAGGCAATCAAGGCCCGAGCGAACAGAAGAAATGAGCTTCATTAAGCGACGGAATGAAAACTTTAATAATGTAAGATGCAAAAAAGCCAGCAAAAAATACTCAAGAAAATCTGACGACATAAAGGCTGTTGTAACCGGGGACTACCCGTAAAATCATTAAGATGCTAATAAAAACTTCCTTTTGTAGCGCAGACGAACTCGGCGAACGACGGGAGAAAAAATATTCAAATAAAAGTTCAATCGAGAGAATGGAGCGGGAAGCGGCGCCCATGATTATTCTTCAAAACATAATGAAGAGAATTAATGTAAATATTCTTTTTCTCGGAACTTCCCGCCCTCCGGAAAGTTTTATTTCACGGCGCGCCGTTTAACGGGAGCCCCTACTTATTGACATTCAATTCGGGGGAAATTGATTTATGAAGATTGTCGCCTTAATTGACGAGAGATTTTTCCGGTGCGAAAAAGTACCCGAAAAACAACCGATGAGGAGACGAGTGGCTCTAAACAATTGTGTCGGTCAGTATTGTTTATGCTTAGTCTGTCGTGACGCGAATGGAGGTAACAATGGGTTTGCATTGTTGCATTATTGAGCAGCCACCCGGCGACAAGCGGCCGCGGAGGCGGGGGCGGGGGCGCGAGCGGCGGGGGATGCAGCTGCAGGCATGATTACCCTGTCACTGTGATGGCACACTGCACGACACCCGGAACAAATGTTCACAATTATTGTCAATTATTAAAAAACTTTGCTTTTTAAAGTCCCCCACATCGCCCGACATAAATATTGCACTGCGCGCTATCATGCTTCACTTATTTCACGTTCAACTATACCTTTATCAGCAATTAAGTCTTTCTTCCGACCTAAACGAGGGGGAGCTAAAACGAATGGCGCACATTAAAAAGAGTTCAAAGTCAACAAACACTAATCAGGCATAAGATAAGTGCCGTCCTCTCGCCGGCCAGTATTTTTCGGGATTTGGAGTGAAATATCCGTAAATAATTGGAACCTCTCGAGAGAAGTAAGGAAAGGGTCCTTCCGAGGTCCGGCACCTTTTTACGGTCGATAAAAATAATAAGTCGCCGGGTCGGCCCGCCCCGCAGAGGCTCGTGTGTTTGGTTCGCAACAAATGAAGCGTTTCGTTCATCGCAGCATGCCGAACGTGTCGCAATAGAATTCAATACGGAGCGCACTCGCACGGCAGACACCTCTAAATTACGGCGCCGACGTACATTAACTCGCGAAACTAACATCCTCCAGGTACTACAAACAGACATTAGGCCAAGTTACACACATTAAAAGTTACCGAATCGACACCTAATATGCAATCACATATGTTATAGAAAATTTATGGTACCCTATTACAAGATTCGCATTAAACTACCCAGAAAATCTTTAACCTAAGCTTTAAGCTTATAAAAGCTCGGCGCTAATGGCCGGATACCGGAAATTGCGCTCTCATATATCTCCCAACAGATTTATGAAAGTACCCACACACGAGGAGCGCGCACAGCCCGCACCCACACTGCCTCCGCCCGCCAGCCAGCGTCGTGAAACTTTCACACTTATTCATTTAAAGGACCATTAATTTTAGATACTCCAATAAGTCAAGGATTAGTTTCTATAACTAATTCCACTATTAAACTACAACTTACAAGTAATTTAGAACTAATAATTTAATTAGATGAACTTGATGAACGCTATCGTAAAATCAGTCAGGCTTAATCTTCTAAATTTAATTAAATCAAAATATTATAGACTTGTAATTTCTTTAAATAGTTCTTATGTTTTAAAAATATTTGAGAGCAATATTTCTTGACGCGTGCCTACTTATGCTACGCTCGTAGCGGGGTACTACGCCGTAGCCTGTAGTCGTAGCGGATAATCCGCGTCCAGCGGCGGAGTCTCACGCCTCGATATGAGTGTGATGCTCTTTCCTTGTCATGCTTAATGCATTCAGGTTGCATACATATTTCATTATAATGAGATTTGCACCCCTTCTTGATGCTCTTAAAAGCATATGTATGTATGTGTATCTGACAACTGTTGGTCACTTTACATAAAACAAAGTTCAAATTAATTCTATGTTGCTTATGTTCTAACTATAATTTTCCTTGATCTACGTAGAATTTGTAACTGTTTATTTTTTGCTCGTTGAACCTAATAAAAAGGTTGTACTCCGATTTTTTGTTTATTTGGAAAAACATTTGCTGACAATTTCCAAATCTCCTCAATTCTTTTCTTATGACTTTTCTTGTTGTAGACAATTGTTTTAATAGAAGTTATTATTTTCTATAAATACAAAAGAGCGATTTTCTATTTCTTGTATTTAGAACTATTCAAGAAGCCTTTCAAATTTAGAAGCAACAATAAAGAATTTAGTAACAGACACCTAGATTAGTTTAAATAGATTATTTAATAAAAAAATATACTGGTATTACATAACCAGGTAACGTGTTTTTTGTGCTATTCGACTCAGAAGTTTATTGCAAAGCTTATGGACATGTCAAATTACCACATAGACATAACGTCGTAATGATAGACAAACCAACAGTAACACAATACCAGTTAACCACTAATATTATTAGGTGCAAACGGGAGTGGACGGTGTTTTTTTAGGATCGTAATCTTTCCGTATCCGGCGCCGGGCCGAGCGGACACGTCCAGCCATTGTGAGCGCGTCTTCAGCTTCTTATATGAACGTTACAAGTGCTTTCTAAATAATCTAAGTCGAAGAGAGCGTATTGTATTGACATAGTGGAGTGGCCGGCAGTCGCGTGTGTGCGTTGGCTCCTCCGCACACATATGTGGACGCTTGATAGAATAAGCAAGTCCGGCGGGGACCACCCCCTTAAGTATCTTCAAGACTGGACCCCCTCCCCCCTGCCTCCCCTCTGCCCACTACACGTCTTCTGAAGCACTTCCCGCGGCCGCATCGGTCTCTAATGGCCCTCTGTGTTTTGTTGAGCGTTATCATAATACAATATAGTTAAAGGAAGATCAATGTTTTCTATCTTGCCGTCTTTTTGCTAAGAATGTTGTTGTGGTAAGCTGCTAAGGACTTTTGATGTGAAATATGAAAGGCATGTAAAAGTTATTTAATAAGTTTTTATGAAATTTAACACAGAGTTGCTAGCATATACCATCAATAATTACGAAACTCTCCTATAAATATTGAATTTGTGTACACACTTAGAAGTATTTATGCATAAAACTATACAGTTTTGAAATGTTTTTAGACTGCCCTGACTTGTAAAGTAAATTTAAAACTTATATTTTTCACAATATATAAATATTTTACACATATATATAATTCCGTTATGCATCTAAAATCCAGCTTAATCAGACGAGTAAAGCACAGTTACACAAATCATTACTTAGCTGGTAACTGGAAACATTTGCAAGTTGAACGAGACCGAATGACGTCATCTCACTAAAGTTACGAGTGAACACGTCGTGTATTAGCTGGAAATTAGTAAAACGAATGCGCACTGAGTTTATTAAGTTGGTTAGGACGTCACGGCGGCCGTCGGGCCGGCGGCGCGGCGGCTAATCATATTAAAGTGGGACCCGTTCTGCAAACTAGCACTTTAACCTTGTATTTACTGCATAGCTGAAAATGCATAGCTGGAGTGATTTACCCTGGCACCTGGATTTTAGTGGTTATTCAGTTACACGTTCAATAGGTATTTAAGTCTTCATTAATCATTAACGAATTAACTTTTCATCAATTAACCAGCCAATTGCCATCCACTGCTGAAAATAGGCCTCCCCCAAAGAGCGTCAAACATCCCGCTTCTCTGCAATACGCATCCATCCGATACCAGCCACCTGTCTCAAGTCGTCGATCTCCCTTGCCACAGGTCAATACACCCTTAAAATAACATAAGTTGCATTTCCTATGACTCTGAGAATACAAATCCAGTTGGTGAACGTGTATGTAGTCCTGGTTATGGTAGAATTATTCAAATCACAACATATCCAGTGAGAACCTTGAGTAATAGCATAAATTTCCCAACAATCCGCCTGGTATAATAAGCCACAATGACTGTTAATCATCCAAAGTAAAGGTAATTTTCAGACAAATATTGAAAAGCTGAAACACAGACAATAACGTAAGCTCAATAAATCTAATAGAAAACTAATAACGTGCATTTATATAGGGTATTCCGAGGGTACGGGGTACATAAGGTTCCTCGCCAAAAGTTATGTCGGAATACTTCTGCCGGGCGGGGTAGTATATTTACAATAAATACACCAAACAAAGAAAGAGGAATCCGACTGCGGGGAAAGTTCGCCTTTTGTGGCTCGCGGGCCGCGGGTGGAGTGCCGCACCGTGCAGGTACCCATTATATCTTTGTTTGAGGCGCCGAGCTTTGTTCTATCAACGGATTTATAAGCTAACTATATAATGTAATATTCAGTTATAGTGTAAATCTCCTTAAATTCAATAGAACAATGGTAGTTCTGAGCGTAGAAACTTGAAGGGATTTTTATTCAGAATGTTCAGAACTTTTTCAATTATTACAATGGATAGATAGAATAAGAATATTTTTTATTGACAAAATTGATACATGGTTGCCATGACCTTTTTATATAAGCAAAGTGATTTCATTAATATATTGTATTAAATGTAGAACTAAAGTTCCAACACAGCCCAAAGAGTAAGCAAGCTGAAGTGGCAGGGGGCAGGGCACACGTAGCACGTAGGACTGAAGCAGAAAGCCGTTGGGGCAGAAAAGTCCTAGACCCTAGTCCTTGAGACCCTTCGACAGAAAAGTTTTCTGGGTTGGGACGTCCTCCCGGAAGACTTACTGTAGATCTGGTAAAGGTAGCGGGATTAGAATGAATGCAGGCCGCCTACATTAGGTCGCGATGGAAATTTATGGGGTGGTCTTTGTTCAGCAGTGGACTTCCTTGGGCACATAATGATGAAATGTGGATTCTTATCAAATACAAACAGCCCATTCTTGTCGTCAGAATGGAATTTGAGTGCTTACAGTTCAGCACAATTCGTTATTACTAGCACAAATCACATTACCTTTTATGACTTATATGTAAATTTAATATCATTTTAATATGGTGGTCCTACTTACGAACACAATACAGTAATTTATAAAAATAATAGTGAAATTAATAACTGACTTTCCGTTTTTCCAATTAAATAGTTTTATAGCAAAAATGCTCTTTAAGAAAATTTACTTTTGTGTTTATTGTCCATCTAAAAAATTACGAAACAATAGTTAGAAACAAAAATATAACGTAGCCACCGTACCTTCACCATTTAGCAATATGAGATTGCTGTAACGACATCGCCAGGGGCATAACTACAAAATAGATGAATACAGAAGGATATGTTAGACTAAATTTAAGGTATTTTCTTATTATTATCTAAACACCGGGGCATGTTGTTTGCCTTTAAGATATGACGAATACATACATATGAGATTTGAATTAAAAATCCTTTACGTTGGCGGAATCTGGCAGGCTATCCCTATGAAAAGAGATGCTTCATATACACCGGTTAAATCTTTGGTTGAAATATTAATGCTGCTGGCTTTATGTTTGAAAATTGTACACACCATGCAGTGACTTGCATTAAAAAATGTGAGCGCAACCCTGAATTAATGATGACGTAAAAATATTGTTTCTTTTTTCTACCTTTGCTTAAGATGAAAACCCGAACATAGACCACTTCAATAAATAATTCGAGAGGTCTATGTTCAGCATACTTTTTGTCTTTGAAATGATGATCTATTTGATCGTTTTCTGTTTAAAGCATGCTTTCTGCATCTCTATAGGAGCTTGGTCACAACCAAGCTGTTTGGAGCGTAATCTTCCAACATAATTGATGTTGAAAAGTGCGCTCTCGGCTTATTATCTTATCAATGAGGAAAATATTTTTTGTTGTGGATTGGACTTTTGTTGCTGTCCTGATGATGATCCGTTCAGTCGTTCTATATATGAAGCTGGCATTCTGCATTACTATACGAATATGTGATCAAACCGTTCAGAGCGCCATCTTCCGACATAATTGAAGTTCAAAAGTGCGCTCGCGGCTGATCCCCAATACTTCCGCGTCGCCGCCGCCGCGGAGCGACCCGCAGCGAGGCGACACCCGCCTATTTGTTTTGTCTACGTTGTCTTTGCGAATGTCACGGCTCTGCTTTTTGAACGGCCCTATATCCGAAGCATTATATTGACGATATCAATTCCCTTCTGATACCAATTCCTCCCGAGAGCGGCTTGTGTCTGCTCTCCCTGGCAGCATCCCTTTGTTTTGCATGAATTGAATGTAATTGAACGTCAACATTTTTGTTTATTTTATGTTATTTATTTTGGCAGGCTTTTGTGATAGTACGAGGGAACTACGGTCTATTTTTATACTTTATTTTGTGCTGAAATACTTGGGTGGTCGCTATTTTTATGACAGAGGACAACTAGCTAAGTACCATTGCTAGCGCTGAATATTCTAATTTAAATAGTAACGTTTTACGAAAAACTGTTTTAAGTTTGCTTTAGATATTTTTGTGTATTAAAATGAACAATTATTGTCTGAAGGTGACAAACTCACTGTGCAGTGACAATCGATACTTCTCTTAAATGATTCTGTAATTAATCACTTGTAAGAAATAAATATTCTAAGAAGATAAACACTTATTTAATAATATAGATTCTGAATTATTTCCTATTTCCTACTATTTTTGGTCCTACCTACAATTGCGTATGGTGACTATGGCTTTACATGTTTTGTCCTTCATCTTACATTTTTTACGTCGTACTTTTATGACCACACCATAAAAAGGTTCAAAATTCCCTCCCAATACTTCAAAGTTATGTGACTTCATCTGTGAGCAGTACTGAAGTTAATCAACCGGTATTACTGTACGTTGTTCAGCAAATACCTAAATAGAGTAGAAATGTCCACAAAGATTCCAGGGAACCAGAGACAGCAAAATGTGAACACGACCTCTAAGACGTCTTGTCTTGGTTACTCGAAAGTCGAAACAAATACCGATGGCCAGCTCATGCAAATAACCAGCGTCGTCTCGGCCACTCGAGTGACAAATCAAGAAAGAAACCCGACTGGCGGCGGTCGAGTGTCGTTCACGTCTCAATCAACCGCCTTTGTACGACGAGTGCTCTCCACTGCATGCCACAAACTTCTGCCCTCTGCAAACTAAACTCAAACTGTGTATCATCAGCATTATGTACTGAGCGAGCAATGTACCTAATGTAAACGTTGCAGGCCGTTTCACGACCCCAGAACAATAATGTCCGACGTCCATAAGCCATTGCAAGCGACTTAAGACCGACATTCCAAATATGAAAATAAAAAGAAAATAAGCGCGCCCTGACCGCTCCTCCAATCGCACACCTCGCTTTTATTACATCCATAAATTCATCATATCGCAACGGCGGCAAGCCTCGCCATTGGCCGCGCAAGAGAGACAGCCAACAGTTCTCGCTCGCACCTCCTTCATATTAATATTGAATTTTTCTCGACCCCCGGCCCGCCACCCCGGGAGGCTCTACACTCGCTCGCCCCCGTATTGTTGTTATCTTTAATGTTGTGGAAAACGCGTTTTCTTGTGTCGTTAACTTTTATATTGCACGAGTGATACTTTTACGGGCCCGGTACATAACTTATGCTTTGGCTTCTACTGTTGAATCAGACAGTGTAGAAGTAACGAGTAATTAGTATATTTTTTAAATTTGGGAAGTATATTAAAAATATTAAATCTCAATATGAAATGGATTGTTTATAGGTACTGCAAAATCCTTCACAATTCATCTTCTTATAAAAAAAAAATTATAAAACAGTTGATATTTCATAACTTTGTAATACAAGTTTATCAATTTTGTCAATCATATACCAGCTCAGTTAATTGGACAACCGTACCACTTTCTCTCCTAACAAATGAAATAGTTCACGTAAAGTTCATTAAGGTTTATACGTAACGTAGCCCGATGCAGTAAAATCACAACGAAAACAAAGAGCATAATAAATTAATCACTTCTAAAAGGGGTTCGAGCTCCCCTTTAATGTTTTCTTTTGGTATTGTCTGCTGCCAAAATTAAAAAGAGGAAACAAGCCGTCTACGACTGAGGGTCAATGATCTCATGTTGCAAACACGAATTTTCTGTAGGACATTAAACTTCGATGAGCAGTTATTAAACATATATGTCGTTATTTGTAAGCCTTTATTGAAATAGAATAAATTAATTTAAAGTAAAAAGCGATCTTTTTTGTTTTTTGACATACATACATTTCTTAACGCCTGTTTCCCCGAAGGGGTAGACAGAGGCATATAATATAACCAATTATATTATATGCCTCTGTCTACCAACCTGTGGGACCAATCCCACGTAATAGATGACGAGCCTACTGCCGCTTACCAGGAACTTTTATGTTTGCCAGAGCCTCGTCTGTTGATCGGCAGGTGTACCACTTGCAGGTAAGGTTGGATTTTGATTTGACCCTAATACACTAGTTATGAATTTTACTTTTAACGGATTTTGAACAGTTTGAAAGTTTATTTATCAAATGCGAACATAATGAAGCAAGATGATATGAAAATCTTATATCAAAACCTCCATAACCTCCCAAAACCAGTAAAAGATCAAAGTCAACCATGAATTCGAAAACTTGATCTGTTAAGACCTACAAAGCAGTTGATCTTCTATCAAATTGTATGAGAATATACATCTATAAAAGTACGATACAAAACAACTAAAGTTAACCAACTGAACTGTATCGAAAACATGAATATCTTCCACATAGAGAAATTCTTTTATTTTCTTCCACATAGAGAAGAAAATACACGAAATCTTTTTAAATTCCCTCCCTATATTTCAAAGCTCAAAAGAAATCGCTAGCAATATCTGTCTGAAAAATATATCGGATTGCTTTGTCGCAGCTTTGGAAATCTAAATCTATTTTCCTTCAAATCTAAGTGAATCCCGTGCGGATTGGAAATGTACCCTTTACCCACCGCCGGGCGAGGCAATTGATATTCCAACAATACAATGTATGAATAAAATATAAACTGAGTTCCTATCACAGTTGTACGAAGCGATCGGCCGACGGATTTTGGAGAAATCTTTGCATCTACATTTCTAATAACTCGCCTTCAGATTTATCTAGGGAATAGAATGGGTTTCGCAGATGTGTCTAGGTAGATTGTACCTCTATGGCCGTGTTCTTGTAACTGAGCTATAAATATATTTGAAGTTAGAGATATTCTAATAATAGAAATAGATTGCTACTATACCCTGGCTTTTATTTCCGTCTTGTATACTTATTATGGTGATTTTTACATGTAATAATCAGGAAATGTATAGATTATTACATATAAAAATCAAAATGTGTGAGAGATATTATAATCAGTCTATCACGACTGCAATTATTTTGAAATACCTTATAGGAAAGTTCCAGAAGAAAATGAAGGTACAGAAATCATTACAACGAAACTTAGGAGCGGATTTAAAATGTCACAGAAATACGATACTATAGTATGACATATTCAAAATAGTTAAAGTCTGGCACCTTGTTTTATGACCACCCAGTATTGGTATATTTAGAGGCTGAGATATATAATTATGAATCACTTCTTACTTTATGTAATATTTAATGTAAAGTGTTCGACAAAAGTTACGCTAAAAAATATTTGCCTTGAATGCTTGCATGAATATTGTCAGGCATTATAGTGAAAATATATGTACTCTACCGTACTATATTTATTCAGAACATAATATTGACTTTTTAAAGATAAGCAATTACATCAAGACTCCTTAAGAAACGTACAAACCTGTTTACTCTTACAGACTAATTCATAAAAGTTAATAGTCGGTAAAATTAGGACAAACATAGGAAAAGTTAAAGATGAAAGCATGAAATAAAATATAGTTTCTCAATTGCGCTCAATTTTTATTCACTTCTTACTTACATATTCTAGGTCGTTACTGCCATCTATGGGTTTGCGCGGTAAACTGCAGGAGTAAACCAACTTTCAGCTAGTGCTCTTTATCTGTTAATGGACGTTGATGTCGCTCTACGTACTGTACTAGTAAAACTAACACGTTAACATTTAGGTTCTGCAAGAGGAGAATGTTCGAAAAAAATATTATCACTACATTTTATTGTGTAATATATGTAAAAGTAGTTTATTTACTATGTAGTATAAATGAAATGATTATGATAATGTCCTTTTCATAATTTTATATCTCCGCTGATTAACTCACTACTGAAACTGGGCTGTCACGAAACTTGGGGCCAGAGATTTAGTTAGATAATTTGTTAAGTAAGTAAGCCGTAAAAATGTTTTTTAACTAAGAATGCCAAGTGCAACCCAAACGATCACCCATCCAATCATTTCCGATTGCCAAGTCTTGCAGGCCAATGAAAGCTTTAATTTATTCTTCAGAACTTAGTCATTATATTTTTTAACATTTCTAAATTAATATTTTTATATAACATATCATTTGGTTTGTAATAAAGATATCAGAACTCCACTTGATGATAAATAAAATTCTGCTCATACGTATGTAAAGAGAAACCTTTTTCTTGTTTTATAAAAATAGATTCACTTCTTTCAGAATGGAAATATAAAACGATATAACAATAAACCTCTTCACTCATCTTTTTCTTTCTTCTTCTTTTCCTCCTGGCAGATTTATTATTATATTGGACAAGTGTCAAATCAGATGAAATTAAATTATTTCTTATAAGTAGGAACAAAAAGCTTTAATTGTTGTTTTTTATGTCGCACAATCGTTTTTTATTTCCAGAAGTGGATCTCTCTTTATACGTATATTGAGCCATGTATAATATATAAATTACAGACGCCTATACCTATTGCCGTAGGTACCAATATTGTTGTAGCAATAAAGTAACTGTAGGTATGTCGATATCGTAATTTTCTTTATTGTTCCTTACCGCGACGGGTAACAAATCCGGCGGGGTGGTTCTGCATCATAGCTTTGTAATAATATTTTATTAGTTTTATAATAATATTTTATTTTATTGGGAGCGGCCATATGCCAGTGAACGAAACCTCTTTCCTTTAAATTCAGAGGGTCTCAGGTTCAAACCCTGGTGGTGCACCTATGACTTTCCGAAGTTATGTGCGTAATTATCACTTGCTCCGTGCCTCGGAAAGCACGTTAAGGACCAACGTCCCGGTGGTCATAAACATCTATGGCAGTCGTTATTAGACAGTCAGTGCTTATAACATCCTGATAGCTGGTTTTATCATAGACTGATCTTTTCCTCTTGGTTGCGGAGGTCGGGCGGCAGTCGTTCCCGTAATAACTCAAATTCAGTCAAATCTGGTTAAACCAGTGAGCAGTTCTTGGGCCCAATGCTTAAGTCTAGGGCAACCGAGATAATGCTAGCAAAATTATGATGTATGAGTTTTATAATAATGTTTTGCATAATTTTAGATTCAATTTGGTGCATCAACTGAACTTGGGTATCCTCAGCTCACGCAAACAACGGTGTAAGGTAATGGTTCAGCTCAATAGTGCCAAAAAAAAACGAGTACTATATTTTTAGGTTGACGTTCGTAAAAGAAAAAATTTTAAATAATTAAAAAAAATAGAGCCAATCTTTTTTAAAAAAAGCTTTGTCTTTGATATTCCAAGTTTGTTCGCATAAGTATATATTATAGATCTGAACTGGTTACGGGCAGGCTTATACTACTTATAATTTACAAAAAAAATATTTGAAATAAAATTACATTAGTTATAATTTGTACTTGTTTGGCACTTTACAAATATAACTTGTTATCGCACCATTAATTTAAATCAAATATATTTCGAAACGAAAATATTTCAGCGAAGAATAAGCCAGTGTTTCCCCTACTCATTTAGCCGTCGGAGAGCTATTTAATACTGCGAGTGACCCTCGGCGTGTCTTGTAAATGTATTGAGCACATCTGCCGGACACAGGGATCTGCTCCCGATCTAATAAATTAAAGAATTTAAATACCTCCAAGTTCGAACCAATATTCTGTTTAGCTCGCAACTTTTTGCAACAATTTGAAGTAATTTTGTCGCTAAAATGTCAGGACGATCAAAATGTTGTTTATAAAATCCTCAAATAGTGAAGTCGAAATGATCTTCAAAATATATATTATGTACGATTTAAGTTTGTATATAATTTATAGTCACAAAGTACTTTATTTGCCCTGAGCAATATTGAAGGTGGTCGGAAACAATCTAAAGGATCAATGGAAACATGTCTAAGGACTAATCCTTGGATTACCATTTGCCTTCCTGCGACCATCAAATCTATAGTTCAATAATAATTATAACAAATACCTAGTTAGAGGTGTACAGGGATCCTACCATCCTAATATCAAAGGAGCCAAAGGCAACCTCACCTGCAAGTGGTGCACCTGCCGAACAACGAACGTACTCTGGCTAACGTAGCAGTTTCTAGTAAGCGGCAATAGGCTTGCCACCTATTAAGTGGGATCAACAATGTAATTGATAAAGTGTGAGCGTATAATATGCCTCTGCCTACCCCTTCGGGGTTACAGGAGTGAATGTATGTATTACAATAAATAATAAAGAAAATATTTTTCACTGATTTTCATTGCAACACATATTATCATTTGTTTGAAAAGAAACATAAAGGAACTCAAGCCGATTATTGAATAGCAACCTTCCGTCCATACAAAAGTTAAGCACATTGCAGGTCCGAAACTTCGGGCGGTATGGACCCCGAGCCCGTAATCTTTCAACATCTTAAATAAAATAGTCCAGCGTAGTGCTATATGGCCGGTATCTTATGAATTAAATATGAGCGCTTTATTCGATTCCCGAGTCCCTCGATATCTGATAATAAAAAAGAAATTTATCGTACACATGGAGGAGCCGGCGTCTCATCGACCGCTATTTTTTACGGCCTCCTTCCGTCGACAATCACTTCATAGCGACCCCTGTCCGAGTGTTCGATGACAGAATTATTTATCAGTTTGAAAAATGACGGAAATTGAATGTAGTCGCAATGTTTACAACGCATTTTCTGTCCGCTGTCCTCGGGGGCTCCTACCCCCGCGTTCCGATGTCCACTTTTCAAAGAGGCCGCTCGGACGAGGGTCGAAAAGTGTCCCCAGAGTAAAAAATAAAGAAAAAAATGTATATTGTATCCACGTCGGCAAATGTTACAGTGCTCACGTACAAGATGACAAAGAGATAGCCGCGAGATGAAACAGCGGAGTTGGGTGGTTAATAGTATATTCGTGTGCGTATAATTGGGCAGCGCAGTGGGACGGCATTACGATATGGCGCAATCTATTTGAGTGACCCGTGCCGTGGGTACGCTGCCACGCCGCTGTGAACGCCCAGGGACGAATCCACTTCCGACTTCGATATATTGAATTATCCAACTCTGACAAAAGAACTTTGAGAAGCGAGCTGGGATTCGTAGCGCATTACGAGCAAAAGTGTTTTTCTGAGAACTTAAGGAACACTATTAGGACGTTAGTAACATATCAAATCAGATAGAAGTCCCTTATACAGTACGGTGGAATTAATAAAGAATTTTTTTACTCACGACTTGAGTGCTGAAACTTAGATATTAAAGATATAATGTATCGGAGATTAAATACCTCTACACTTTACTCCTCATCCTAGTTAAAACGCCTGCCTAAATTAATTTTGATTGGCACTAATGTAACTCCTATTAACTGCAAAATTGAACTGTTCTTTTCTCGAAACCAAAAAATATTTTACATATTGTATTATTCATCTGATGCCATGTATAACGATTATAGGGCTATTCATTTATTGCACATCATAATTTAGTTAGTTTCATAAAAACTGAAAAATAAAAATTTTATTCAAAAGGCTGTTTGATAATTCAGTCCCGGTTGCAGGCATAATGCCATTTCTTTTTCCAAAAAGAATATTGCTGAATATATGCTGGTTTGGATCGAGTGCTGATAGTCTGCAGCAGCAGATAGTCCGGCCGATCCGTCCATGCCAAGAATGCTGAGGTCCACCGAATAGCTAACTGAGAATTCTAAAGGGTGGGGAGGAGTAAGGAAGGGAGCGAGAATGCACAGTTGGCTTTATAAGCATTAAACTTGACTAGGTTATTAGATCCCCATTTAAAGACAAATTGATGAATCAGGTTCAGATTGGCCACATGCAGAACAAAAAGAGCATGTAAAAGCACAGGACCTTGCGGTACTCTAGCATTCACTTGTACGAACTCGGAGGAACTACCTTGACAAATGACACGAATACTCCGCTCTTCTATAAAGTCTTCAACTCAGGCGCACAAACGGGGCGGCGCACTGAAGGCCAAACACGATAAGGGAACGATGCCATACTCTATAGAAAGCTTTAGCAAAATCAAGACGAGTGCTGTAGCAAAATTAATTAGTGGTCAGATGAGCCTAGAAGTGCAAGCACCGACACTAAAACCTGCAGGGCGAATCACCCACAGTAAATCCAAGAAGTAGAGCTCGTGACTGCATAAGTAAGACAAAAGAACTAAGGACGCCATAGCTAAACATATATTTATTTCTCTCTTTTCTTTCTTTCTGAAAAAAATGCACATAGAAGTGGCAGTAGGCAGAGCACATAGCACAAAGAAATAACAGCCATTGGAGCAAATAAGTCCTTTATCATATTGACCTTTTAACAAAAACGTCTTACCGCATGGTGAACGGACGACGACTTGGCTATGACGACAACGAAATACCGAAACATCATCCAAGCAAACTAGAAACGGACGACGACTTGGCGATTACGACAACGAAATACCGAAACATTATCCAAGCAAACTAGAAACGGACGACGACTCGGCGATGACGACAACGAAATACCGAAACATCATCCAAGCAATCTAGAAACGGACGACGACTTGACGATGACGACAACGAAATACCGAAACATCATCAAAGCAAACTAGAAAAGTCCAAAAAGAGTTGTGATAGTCGGTTTCGGCATGTGGTCCTCATAAGTTGGATCTTCTTACCTTGCAGCAAATATGTTACTATTTAGTTTACAACTGCTAGGGTTGGCTGGTAGAGATCACTTCTAGAGATGAGTCCACCTTTGTACATGTTATTTTATATACCTCATGTAATACTTAAAAAAAAATTGTGCAATAAAGGATTATTATTATGTTATATCCTATAATAGTATGTCTGCGTAAAGGGTGTCGGCCTAGAATAGTGCCAACCCCTCTCACCTCAGGAGGAGTCGTACGAGTCGACGAAGAGAAATCTTACCGTATGATGGGCAGCAGCGTCATTCTGCGTACTGGCTTGCACTGCGATCACCGACCTGCTTGTCTAGGGTGGTGATTAAGGGCAAATACCCCCAATATAATGTAATCTATTGGGGTGGCCAATGATCAGCAGTTGACTTTATAAGGCTGAAATGATGAAGGGGAGCGTTCAGAAAGAACGATGACTTTCAACTATCGGCGATCGCCGCTAAGACTTTCTTAAGTACTGTGAGAAGAGCGGCAAGAGCCTAACTCCGTCTATCAACTTTTTAATCGCCCTAACAGCGTTTGAAAATGATAAATTTTAGCCTCAGACATATTTAAAAGAGTCGTGTATGTCAATATTGCCACTCACCTGTTGTACTTAATCTTACCACAATTTGCTCATAACAAGATTGTCTTACTTCTGGTTTGCCATGACATGATAACCATAAGTGGATGGTCCCGTCAGAGCTCTGGAAATTGAGTTGAAACTCTGACGTCTTTTATTGTAATAACTTACAAGGTATTAAGTGGTTGTGGTGGAAGAGATTTATAACCTCTATTGAACCTATAGCCGCCGGACAACTGCCGGACCTATATCGGTCCGAAACCAATAACCGCTTGCGCGATCTAACAACGTTCACTGTCATCTATTGTCATACTTACGAACTAATATTAAGAATATTTACAATTTTGAACAATTTAAAGGCACCTAGTTAGTACCTTTAAATTATTTTCACCTAAATTTAGGTGCACTACAATGACATGTAGAGTAGGAGAAACTCCACTAGATTTTATGTCTCGCCATTATATCTAGATAATTAGGTTATAGTGTCCTCTTAGAAACCTTCACCAATAATGTCGCACTATGAAGATTCTTCCTTACAGTCAAGCAGGAACAACAATGACTTGACATGAAAGTATGACCTATAGTTAATAACGTCCTTGTTGCGCAAATGAGTTGATAATAAAACGATAATAAACAAGCGCCTTTGTAACAAACTATAACAGATCGGTAATTGCTTCGGCGATGGCTCCTCGCGTTATTACGCCTTTTACGAGGCCGTATGGGGTGAATAAAACATTTTTACGACCGGCCATGGATGCTATAATACGTACTGTATACCATCAGGTAATAAAGTATAAAACTGTTTATACCTACGCACCACACTAGCTGCGTACATATTGTCAGGTCGGCACGTGTACAAATTAATGGTAGGTATACCTAAGCATCCATTTTCTGCGAAAAAATAATGTAAAGACATAATGTGGTCAAACATCTCACGCAGCGGTACTGGTTATACTCGTAAAAATTTAACAATTTTTTTTTCGAAGGTCAAGTCCATTGTTCTTTCCATCCATTTGTTTTTTTTTTTAATTTGTAGCACCGCCCTTAACCCGTTCTGCTAACCTTTAGGTTAACTGGCAGAGAAAGCCTTTGGCGTTAAGTTCGTTTGTTACGTTACATTTATGTTTGTAACAAAATTTAAATAAATATAAATCTTTGTTCTGTTCCAACATTGGACAATTAATATTGATGTGCATCTCAAATATGAATTGTTTCTTATGGGTAAAAAACCCATGCCGAATTTCAGTCCATAAACGGGTTACGGGAAAACGAAAGTACACATTGACAAGACGTGGGAGCTGCCGAGCAAAGATAATTGTTATTTTTAGAAATAGAATTTTGTGACAGTAGATATAGTTTAATACACTTGCGAGAATCTAAATGCTATAATTTGTTATAGCGTATTTTCTATAGGAAAGAAATTATTTATATTCAAATGAAATAATATTAGTAATCATGGCTTGAATCTTAATTATAACTGATATTCTAAGTAAGCGTATGATCCACTTACAAACAAACAAACAAACAATAAAGTTGGGATTAAAATTACAGGTTAAAGTGGTTTCTTATATTTACATGCCTGATTTAAGAATGGATTTATAACTTTCTTGTAGCATTTCCCGTACGCATAAATATGAACTTTATTAAAAAAAAATAATGAGTTATGCCTTTTTTTTAGTGACGTAACTGAAGTTGTATTTTTCGCTAAAATAATAATATGTTACAGCTATAATTCAAAATATTATAGCACGAATTTTATTTATGGCAATTATTAAGAATTATTCAGTGAGTAAGTCTGCCGTTACAGTGAAAAAATATTCCTGGCCTTCAACAATATGAAGCTGAACAAAAATAGAAAAAAAACCAGTTCCCACATAATGTAACTCAACACTACAAAGTACATAATAAAAGAAAGCCCTTCAAAAAATAAAAGACGAAGTTCCTCAACAAATCCTCATTCGTTTTCCAGGTCACGATTGTGCAAAATCGACGAAAATAAAATCAAACGTTACTTCGCCCGGGTGAGATGGAAAATGTAATATTGAAAAGAGCGACGTCATAAAGGCTGGCTTCGGGTATAAAACCAGCGAAAATATGTTTAACTCTAGGTCGCAACTCGGAAACGAACACTAAACGCAGCGTTCACTAAGGTGAATTCTTGGGAGGGTGACCGTTTTAGTGGTATTATCGAACGCTTACGATAACGGAAACAATTATTATCCAAAACCCAAGTGCTTAATGAATGTGTGCAATATCTGAGGAGCCCTTTTTCTTTTTTTTTGTATTACGTCGGTGACAAAAAGCATTTACGCACTGCCTTCCAGCCAAAGGAGCCGGCATCACCGGCAGACGAGACTACCAGCAGTAATACCCAATAAAAATCTTCCGACGACGCCCGATGCTTGTTGAGAAATAGGCGGGGCCAGTACCTGTGTTGCAGCGTCTGACACCCCGCCTGCGGCCAACGTCCCCCGGACTAAAACCGGGAGGAGCTCCTCAGAGAGGCGCTGTGGTCGCGCCCCTCTTACCTCCTAGTGCGGCCATAGCGTATGTGGCTGACTTCTCGGAGGGCCCTTGGGTAGACAGCAGAGGGCCCCTGCTCCGCTGCTTAAGACCCTCCCGGCGCTGCTTGACGTGCCCTCCTGGCCCACCCGCTGCGCCCTCCACAGGTCCCTCTTAGTTTCCCCCCCGGTAATCAGTACTAAGGGCACCCAGAGTCGTCAACCTCTTGGTGTTACCTTTTTCCGGCCTCTGGGAGGTACTCAGCCCCCCCACCACGCCAAAGTGGAGACCTGTCCGGGGTGGAAGATCTGAGAAGCCCAAGCCAACCTCACTTGCAAGTAGTGCACCTGCCGACAAGCGGACAAGACTTTGGCGAACATAAAAGTTCCCGGTAAGCAGCAATAGGCTCGCCACCTATTACCTGGAACCAACAACATAACAGGCGAAATGTGGGCGTATAATATGCCTCTGCCCCTTCGAGGATACAGGCGTGAAATTTTGTACACCAAAGTTTACAAATAACTTTATAAATGTACCGCTAATTATCAATAAGAGTGACATCTTAAATATTTTAGAGTAATGCCTTATTAAAGCCAGGTTAGAGCAAGTCAAAATCCGGTCTGACTGATCGCCTCGCCTCGTTATATAATTTTTTTACTAAAAATCTAAAATTAATATCATTTTAATTATAAAGAGGTTTGCTTAGTACTTATAAATGGCTACGTGAAAAATGTTTAAGAAACTATCTTCTGTTGCTTATTGAATTCTATACTTTAGAAAGACATAGGTAACCAGCGTGTTCTTTACATATCAATGTATGACACTGATCAATATTATATCTAGAAATTATGTGAGGAATAAATTTATAATCAGAATCTCTCTTTTAATAACCACAGTACTAATTTGCACATAAAATCAGTTGAACATCGTCTACTCAAACAAAGAAAAGTGCCAGTAAATTTTCTTTTTATATACCAACTTCGTTCTAAAATAACATAAAACTCAACACTGTTATTTCTTGCAACAGAATAACTTAAAATTTGTCTGTCTTCATATTTTCCTGTAATACCTAAATCGTCTTCATTAAAGCGTTAACAAGAACACAGAGCTGCTATTGGCCAAGGTTATCCCCTTTACTTCGTCATAATCATAACATAATATCATAACCGCCCGCCCTACAGGAAAAACTGCCACTGCAATTCCGCCCGCCCACAATTTCATAACGGGCGGGGATTGGCTGTTATGAGATGATATAATATCATAACGAGCGGGGATTGGCTGAGGGCGGGTCGCGGCGCTCCCTTCTTTACAAGTTGGATGCACAGTTTTGAAGACATAATAAAAAATATAGATATAACCTATCTCTTTCGTAATCTTGAATAGGTATTGAAGTTGAAGTTTTATAGTGCTTAATAACTACATAAATGAAACTTTACCTTTTTTGATATTACTCATATTACGAAAACAGCAACATAATATAGGGACTTAAATTATGAAAAAATACTTAACCTTTTAAAACTACATTAAATTTATTCTGGGCATACATAATCTCAATAGCCGTTCCTATGGGGTACCGTCCCATTTGTATATGTACTAATAAAATATATAAATTTTCATAGTGATTATCATTGTCATGGCTTCAACGTTTTGATGAATTTTCAAATTAAAATTTAATGCAGTATTTGGGTTGTTTTTTTTTAATATTACACTATTAAAACGCATACCATGCTCTGGGGGAAAATCATAAGGAAGTATAGGAGGTCAACGAATTCCGCGCCGAAGCCGGATGGCGGTCGGATCAATAATAATACTCGGCCATATCTGCAACGGAGCAGACCGGAACGGCTTGAGAAAACGGCCCCTGTGCGCCGTACATAAACAAGTATACATCATTTTCTCTCCTCGCCGCCGGTCGCCGGACGCCAGACGAGACCTAAGTACTTACGACCTCTTTCTGATGCGTCTTTGGTACCTACTTGCGAAATATTTGACAGTTGACAACCAAGGCGCTGCTATAACTTAAAGTTTAATTAAAAACAAGATTAAACGAAGGTAATTAATACTTGTAATGGTGTTAATTGTTTGCACCTGGAGTAGATGTAAACATGATTAATAACGGTATTTATAAGGCAGTATTTTAATATGAAAAAAAAATATATTCTACAGTTTTCACCATCCATCTCATAATCAAACTTAAAATTAAGAGTTCGAGAGACTATAACGTATAGGGAAATTTTATTTATATTATCGTAAAGCACTCGGGACTTAAAGGCATTTTTTTATTTAATTGCTTGGGTTAAAGTTAAATGTCCTGATTAGTTGCTAGAAAAGAGTTGCTGATGAACTCAGACAGTAAGGATTTAATTTTTTAAGCAAAATATGAATAATGGGGTTCCATTATTCATATTTTGCAATTCAATACTGAATTGATTAAGTTAATAAATTATTTAACCACGTATTTTAGCTAGGTGTGCCGTATTGGCCATTAAAATATATACTTGTAATTTTTGTACCCTTTTTATTTTATTTCGGTTATTTTCTACTTAAAATGATTTTTTATAATTTGATTCGAAATTCAAAAGTATTGACCATGCCTTGATTATTTTCATATAAAATTCAAGTTTAATATTTATTTTTAAATGATACTTTCAAGAAATAAAACTCCGTAAATCTGGATTTCTCACAAACAAATATTTGGCACACGTACACGTACGTACACAGTAATAAATAAAAACCAAGGAACCCCTACTACGCAGCATTCTATGTAGTACAAAAAGAAACATCTACCACGCAGCATTCTACGAGTACGTGTAGTATAAAAAGAAACAGCTGCGGAGCGCAATATGCACATCGCAAATATCTCGCGCACATTTCTACTCGAATTCCCATTCGCTGAAAATTTCCAACCACTTTTCCTCATCTGCATTCATGCTCACACAAATATTTATGAGGTGAATACATTGTTCTTATTAGTCCGAGGCTTATAGGTAGGGGCTAAGAAAGTAATCCATGATGCTGAATTAAAAATACTTTTTAAATGAATTTGTTTGCAATTTAGGATATATATAGGGGAATAGTCATCCAGTGGGGCAGGAAAAGTGTAAATCACTGACCAATATGCTGGCTAAAGAGTCTGTCAAATATTTAGAACTAGTAATTAGAATAAATTCATAAAAAAATTTAAAGTATTTTATAAGCAATGTGGGCTTATGAGTTGCGCGGTCGGCCAATTTCCCCAGCGGATATGGGAATAAATGACCAATTTAATATGGTAATCAAAAACAGCCCGTATTTTACCACTGATTGGGAGTTTTTGTTATCACAAACACACTTATAATAAAGTAGTTATGTCTTAATAATGTCAATAAAATGGTAATGTTAATTAAGTTGTGTTCTATATTTCATTATTTTGGGTCGGCTATTAAACACCAATTAAAAATAAATAAATAAAGTAGAAAAGAAAAGTTTAACAAGAAAGAAGTTTTTTTTTGATCAAGCAAAATTAATCAAACTGTTCTAAAACTCTTTTGCATTGAGAAAGATAGAAACAAATGACTGCTTCTGGTTATAATGTGTGTTATAAAAATAAAAAAAATCATTGGTTGCGCTCGTAAGATACAATTAGCGTATCCATAGTAGTATAGCGTGCAGAGATGGGCTTTCACCGGTTACATGGAGAATATGTGTAATGAAGTAATCTAAAAACGCACTTCTTTTAATTATAACCATCGCTCGTTTACATAGTAAATAGTTTTTTTTATAAGTACAAGTAAATAACTAGAGTGTACTTATGGATGAATACTTCCGAAATGATTAATTTCATTAGTTCTGAAGTCGTTTTCTTTTTGTTAATGCATGAAGTTTATTTCATTTTAGCAGTTCCAGGATGTTTTGTAATTCTTTTTGTGTAATTAATTATATTTTTATTTTTATTTACAATCTGATAATCTTTAATTGGTGCATGATCGTCATTGTTTGTTTGTATCAATATTTTTTTTTGTTGTTAATGATAGGGTTCAGGTTAGTGTTTAGTTGTAATCTTTTGTTTTTCAACATGTGATTTTATACTGTTAAAATTAGTACTATTATAAAGTTTAGTAGTGGATTATTAATTTTTTTGTTGTTACTGATAAGCAGGTCCTTGTCAATTAGGTGTTTTTTTCTATGTTCTGCCTGTTGGGCTTTCTAGCAATAAATAAATATTAATAACTACAACAATGTGACATGTCAGTGTAATAACAAAATAAACTAGTACTATATGTCGCTTAATATTACGTTATTCATCAATGCCACGCAAAATAAATATAACTTCGCTCTGCTGAACTTGGTTAGTGCTTCCTGGCGGAACTTCAACAAGTTACGTGCAAACATGTTTCATTATATCCAGCAATACGTCGATAGAACTCATGGCAATGCGGAGCTAGGCGAACTTTGCACAATTTATCAAATTGAGTTACCGAGGGGCAATATCGCAGAGCAAACGCAATATTGCAGCGCGTGACCGCGTCTGCAATACGCGCTCAATACATCGGAGCGAGCGGGTGGCCGGTGGCCGCCCCGCCCGCCGTCTTCGCCCGCCGCCCGCCGCCCGACTGACCACCTACATATTTAGCTAACAATGCCCGCGACCGACGGCTACCTACCACACGCCGTCCCGCTCCCTCCGCCCGACACCCCCCACGCGGGACCAAGACGGCCGCGCTCCGGTCATCGCTATATTTATTGGCGACGCTCATAAGTACGTGGGTCAGGTTATAAGTTTCCACGAAATGAATGGCCGAAGCACGTAGGAGGCGAGCACCCCCCGGCTTAAGAAGAAAGCTCTCCCTCTGCCTCGGGGGCCGCCCCCACTCGGCGGCCGCCCGCGTTATAATTAAAAAACAAAAGAATACACAGAGGCACTCAGCCTCTTGGCTGCCGCTGCCCCGTTCGACTTTCATGCGAAAAAAATGCAACGGCTGACAATTAAATTCGAGACAAGAACCGTTTCTTTTTTCGAGCACTTTATTTATACTTCTTTATGCATTGTTTTTTTTCAGAAAACGATAAAGCAAGGCAAGTAACGATAAAAAACAGACATTTTGAGAGTTAAGTCTCATATGGTAAATAAAACTAAAAGAGACAAGAGACCTCATGAGCCAATATTTTACATTGAGTTTTTATTTGTTATATTTGTAACTCAAACAAAATAAAAAATATTGTGATATCGAATAGTCTACCTGACGTATAAACCGTTATTTAATTACAATTTATTTAAAAGGAGTTGGCCATTTTCGAATTAATCTTATAAATAACCATCAGACCCATGTGGCTGACGGGCGGCGTCACATTTCATGCGGCCCTATTACAAATACCATTACGGAGTTCGCAGATGACCGCACGTTTTATAATGCGAAGGCAGCGGCGCCTCCCTCCCCGGCCCACGACCCTCGCCACCCGCTCCCTTGACCATCGACCGACAATTGTAAATGGCACATAAAATAAATGAATGTGCAGCGGGACTCGCCTCTGCAGCAGACAATATAAATTACGAGCGGACGATTATATTCCAGCGGGAATGAAGCGCTCTCCTTCAGACGCGGGGCTGGGTCCGGCGCGGCCGTCCGGCGTCGGGCCCGGAAGGCTTCGCCGCGCCACCGGAGCACCCACCGCCCGCTCTCGTTAGCCGTGCGTGTAATTGCCCACTTTGTTTTTAGGAGATGCTTTGATTGGACATCACTCTTAATTTTACGCGGTTCTTAAATACAACCTGAATCTGAACCTAAGCGTGTGTCTTTTAAGTACTTACGTCGTCTAGACATACATTACCTAATCAAAATAAAAGTAATACAATAACTCATTTATAAATATAGATTGTCGAATATTGTTTATAAAAAACTTAATAGTACTCTTTATGGTTAAAGATATTCATTCTCAAAAAGACATATACAGTCACTTGAATGAGACATACAAATAATTCTTAATTACATCGTCGTCACTTAAAGATTACGCTCGCCCATCCAATGTATTCAATTTAATAGTTAAGAGTAAGTATCAATAATATGTTGTGCGAGCTTTCGTTTGAATACATTAAACGAAATTAATATTTGATAATATAATGCTTAAAATATTAATGCAAAAATAATGAATAATAATTAAATTAGACAATATCCATATACGTAATATAAGACAATATCAAGATTTGTAATCAATCAATAAGAGAAGACATACAACCGTAACTATGAGCCAAGTTACACAAAGATTTAATACCTCGAAAAGCAATATAAAGAGGGACTCGCCCATAAGGATATAGATAATGGCAAATTTCCAATATCTATCATTGATCTCAGTAATTGAGATTTATAGTTTAATTACAGCCAAACGGCGAGCATTGACACTAAGGCGATAGAGTAGGTAGTAAGTATAAAAACGACGCGTGATAATGTTTAGAAATGCACAGGAGATTTATACAATATAACTGAACAGACATAGAGAAAACCAAAGGCTAATCACGAGCTGAATGAGTCATTCGATATAGCAGACCAGTCATTTGGTCAGTGTCGCAAAACTAATGACACATAATGACGGCTGGGCCAGCGGCCAGGGGGTGTCCGTACAGCAGAGACATACAAACTTGAGTATACACCCGAGAGAAACGAAACTAGCAGCTAAGCGTGTGCACTAGAGGTTATTTTAGATGTGTCGTATATCAGTCAAGGTCTGTTGGCTGTCCTCCCGGGGAGGTCTTGCCGTATGGGTGCATTCGCGGCCACCGGTGACCACCTGACCACCCTGCCACAGCTAATTGGAGCTTGGAACAACGCAACACAAATTCCAATATTAGAACTACGTGAAACACGTCAAAATCATATTCTACGCCTCACTGACATTCGGTTTATTTAATTAATAAAGTAAGATTTTTTTTGTAGATCTAACAACTATAGATTACAATAATACATTCCTTGTGCTTCAATTATGGGTAACTTCAACTAACAGAAAATACCAGTTCAGTTAAAACTTAAAATTAAACAAAACAAATAATTGACTATGCTAGCAAAGATATCATTATCGTGTCACGCACTAGTCAGTTTTCTGGGAACGCGAGTACGGAAGGCATTGCGATTTATTACAACGATATGTACTTGGTTACTTTGGACGGAAATATGAAAGCGACACTAAATTTATGTGATAACTTTAGTCTAAATTATTTATGAAAAGGAAAAATACTTTTTGCAATAGAGCACTTTCATATGCCAAGATAACTAAATAATTAGTGCCAATTAAGGAAAATTTTATTTAAAAAGGCTAGATCCAACCGCCGTTACTGCAGTTCTGTACAAAGTAATTTAAAAAACTTTTCGCAATAGACAATGACACAAGATTGACATTAACACGATATAGAAGAAGTTCTGAAATTAAGATTACTATTGACTTCTTGGCGAGAAAGTGAAGCGTCATGTCTGCAGTTAAGATTATTTGAGTCTGTTTCTTATTTTAGTTCGGACTTCGCAGGGTTGTAAAGTAATCAAATTGAGGCGGAGACAAATGGTCTTAAAAATGCAACCGACTCTAGAACAGGAATAAGATATTTTTATTTACTACGATTGTAATGCATAGCTCTCTTTTTTGATGCACACGCTTAGTGTGAAACAAATCATATAGTAATAATAATGATACTATGTAAATTTATTAGCGTTGATATTTTATTAATAACAATGCTTTTCGTATAAAATGTTAGGAATAAAATTAAACAATACATAAAATATTTTTTTGATTTTTAAGGTAATTTTCAAAGAATAACTATACTAGCGGCCGCCTGCAAGTTCGTTTGCCTACCAATCAAGACAGACGGATATCTGAATATGAATAATTCCGAATAACACTTCCACCTTATAAGGGGTATCCGAGGGGCTCCGAGAGTATCCTTAATTATATTTATAATTGTAATTGTCATTATACACAAATGACTCTAGCTATTTAAAAGAAAAAATGAGCTCAGAATTCAAAATATACGGACATTATTATGTTCTAAATGAAAACTAAAAAGCGCTCTACATAATCATACATTTACAGTTCATCATCATCATCATTATTTTTAGCTATTTGAAGTCCATTGCTGAACATAGGGTTCCCCAATGGATTTCCACGTTGGTCGATCTTGTGCCGCTTGCATCCATGCATTTTACGGTTACTATTCACAACATACGTGCAATTTGTGATAAACAGACCGCAGACATAGGAGAAATTTTAACTCCTTCATACTAAAGTGACAAGATTTGTAATATTCATATTATGGGCAAAATACAGTTAACATCTCAAGTGATGAACAAGTAAAAAAAATATGAATAGCTGAATATTTCCTAGTGTCTCCAACAATCTTCATACCAAAGACACATTTGATTCACAGATTCAAGCGTAAAAAGGTATAAATTTCATAATGATTTTATGAAAAAATTGTATTACTTTGAATACCATTAAAAACTTTATCAATTAAATCAGAAATTAAAAGAAATATTAGAACAGAAAATCATCACAAAAAGACAGCCACTTAAAATGTTTAGTCGAATGAGTGCGTTTGGTTTAGCATCACCGAACACGGAACAGTGTCTCGGCAGATTGGATCGCCGATCGCACTTGATATCTGCGATATGATTAATAAATGCGCGTGCGGCGCCAGAAAATATCGCTCACGGACGCGCTGTATCAAGTGAGGGCCGCGCGATAACCGTTACAACTTGCGGTTCTAGATCCCATAGCATAACCACAAGATGATTAACTAGATCAATAAGATAAAATACCACTCATACAATATTTCAATTTGTTTTGGTTTCCTATAATTTCATTAGTTTATCACTTTAGTACTTTGTAAAAGGTTAGTTTCCAAAGTGTCTTTATTGTTTTTGTTTGTCATCAGACATCAATTGAATTTAAAGTAAATTTTGAATTTATTTTTCCTCAGGAGAATCATCTCCTGAGGGAAAAAATATTCAAAATTTTATTGTAGCTACCTAAATGGTAAGCTAAAACTATGGCGTTGCACACCACAAACGCTTAATTTACTTTAACGAGAATTTTTTGTCAACATAACCATAAAAAAATTAGGTGCATTCGTTTTTATTTCTATATGAATCAAAAGTTTTTTTAATTTTTTCCTACCCACTTAGAAGTAAGAATGTATTCGTGATTCCATTTCAAATGCGCTTTGATTTCAATAATTGTGACGCGGACGCGTGTAGTGTCTGTTACTTTCACTCCGATTCTAGTAATTACATTGTTAATACTAAGTAAGTATTTTCTTATTCTCTTAATGTAACTTTCTATTTAGAATAGAATAGAATATTAATTTATTGTCATAACTGTGTACATGAGATTATCACGTATTATGGTACAGAATCAACAGTTGCCCATTTCGGACGTACAATTGTTGGTAAAAACATTGAAACTAATATTTTAGTTAATACGAGATCAGATCAGTCAATTACATATATCAACATTTATTAATAAAAGAATCAATCAAGCTATAGAACACTTTATCAATAGCCATTTCTTTAGTTTACGCTTAAAATAAAAAGGCTCCAAATTTTTATTATCACACGGTAAATGATGATAAATTAGTGTTAGCAATATTTATTCTATTTGTAGTTTTACAACTTAATTTGATCGAAAAGCAAAATAAAAACTTTCACATGCAAAGTATTAGTTTTTCATAATTTTCTTTCTCTTTGTGATGTCAAAATAAAAGTCATTATCTTAATGAATTATTTTTAATATAACATAGAATACAACCTGTTTATTCAATAGGTTTTGTACTGTTCGTTCGCGGCCAAAGTCCAGATTTGCCATTAATTTCAATATATCAAAAATCTTTTGTTGTGATACAAATTGCTTAGTTGCTGATATGAGATATATTATATAGCAGTCGCCCGCGGCTCCGCCCGCGTGGATGTCGGCTACCGCTGTAAAATGCCTACCCAGAAAAGACACGGTCAGCAAAATGATTTCCAGATCAAATCACAGACACGGACACTAACATCGACGACGCAGTCATTATCCGCAGGCTGCATAGATTGTCTTTATGTGGATGTTGAAGCTGTTAATGATGAAAATATTTAAATCTAATTAATACTTAGTCTGTACTCTTACCGGCAGTCCCGGAGAGCAACCTGTTGTTTTGGAATAGATAACTAAAGCGATTATTGTAAATCTTCCCCATAAACAACATTTGACATTAAATTATTTTTAGGTGACAAAATAAACTGATGGTCGGGAGCCCGGAAATCGTAATAATGTAGCTTTCTAATGAAAAAAGAATTATTAATATCGGTCCAGTAATTTTTGAGTTTATTCGTTACATACAAAAATACAAATCTTTCCTCTTTATAATATTAGTATAGATTACATTGACTCCCCCCCCCGTACCACCCCAGTGACGCTTACATGGAGCCTACATCGCGTGCTGGCTAGCTGAGCGCGGTGAGCGGCACCACGCGACTTTTTTCTAATACTTGCATTTTTAAACTCGTGATATCTTCCTAATGAAATGTCCGAATTGAATAATTCAAAAAGTTATAAAAAGGTATTGAAGCCGTCTTGAATACAAAGTTTTTTTTTTTTGATAAGGATTAATACCAAGGTACAAATATAGAGCCTATTCAAGCGGCGGCATATAAATTAAATTTTTAGAATAAAAAACCGCTTACTGTGACGTAACTATAATATTTAGACATATGCTGTCGCGACACTTTTTGTAGATAATGATGAGTACTGCAAAGTCGTAGTACATAATTTTGTTCTATCATCAATAGTTTTCGCTGCGCACGCTATGTAAGGAATTTTTCAGGTCATTTTTTTACACCTTGGGTTACATTATTGGATTTTTAGTAAGGATCCCTAATTTTTTTAAAAATATAATATAGCCTATGTTACTCGGGGATAATGTAGCTTTCCAAAGGTGAAAGAATTTTTGAAATCGGTCCAGTAGTTTCGGAGCCTATTCATTACAAACAAACAAACAAACAAACAAATCTTTCCTCTTTATAATATTAGTATAGATTATAATTAAAAATATCTTCTCTTTCCAATGATTTGACTTATCAGAAAAGTGTATATATTATTACATTGTATCAGATAATTCATAATGTGCATATATAATAGGTTGGGGAAAAAGTCTTTTCGTATTTTTGTATGAAAAGTCAAGACATTTTTTTCAAAGTTTATTTACATTTATTTACAATATATATGTACCGTTTTGTTGAATAACTTTCTGCCATTTTGTGGGCAGAGACATTATCCCGTTACTGTAGAAACTTTAGGACTTCTGATCAAAAAAACGGGACAAATAGTTTTGGCAGTCCTCTCTTGAGGTCAACCTTACAGAACCTAAAGAATTCTGCAGAGACCGATACAGGTGAAAATCTGAAGGCGCAAGGTCAGGGCTATATGGTGGATGCACTAGGACCTCCCAGTCGAACTCTCTTAATTTTTGCTGAGTGGCTAAAGACGTGTGTGGTCTAGCGTTATCGTGATGAAAGACCACACCCTTCCTGTTGATCAATTCCGGCCGTTTTCTCTCGACTGGTTCCTTTAATCTCATCAGTTGCTGGCAGTAAAGATCAGAATCGATGGTTTTGCCGGGCGGTAAAAGCTCATAATAAACAATGCCCTTCCAATCCCACCATACACACAGCATCACCTTATTTCGTGTTAGGCCAGGTTTGGCCACAGTCTGTGAAGCCTGGCCAACTTTCGACCACGACCTTTTTCGCACGTTCTTGTCGTACGTGATCCACTTTTCATCGCCAGTTATCAATCTCTTCAAAAACGGCTCGGTTTCATTACGTCTCAATAATGAATCGCAAATGAGTACACGGTTCATTAAGTTTCTTTGAGTGAGCTCGTGTGGCACCCAAATATCGAGCTTTTTTGTATAACCAGCTTTCTTCAAATGGGTCAAAACTGTTTTGTGGTCAATTCCCAGTTCTTCAGCTACATCGTAACTACTAATATGCCGATCTTGCTCCACTCTTTCAAAAATGGCGTCCATTTTATTCATAACAGGGCGACCAGAGCGAGGTGCATCTTTAGCATCAAAATTTCCGGACTGAAAACGTTTGAACCAAATTTGTGCTACTCTTACTGACACTGCATCAGGTCCATAAACATCACAAATTTTTTTCACTGCTTGAGTTGCATTTTTGCCTTTTTTATAATAAAATTTTAAAATGTATCGAATTTCTTCATTAGATTCACTCATTTTTACGGAGAGAAAAACAAATGAAAAATAGCGGGAAACAACTTTTTTTTATTTTTTTCTTTTCTTTATAATGGAACCTTTTTAATGTTACCAAAACCAGCCAGACACAAATAGTACAGTCAAAAAAATTTTATAATAAGTTTATACCTACGTTATGCGAAAAGACTTTTTCCCCGACCTAATATATATATTCAAAAAGTACGCAATTTGTTTGAGAAAATTGAAATTGTAAGGAAGTTGTAATTATTGTGGTTTAGTATGATTTTTAATTGAGATAATTAATGTAATATAAGTTGAATGATTCGACTTATATTAATTTGATATGATATGATATGATATGATATGATATGATATGATATATTTATTTCCATTTTAACAATTTAACAATGTACAATTGCTAGTCCCCACACTAGGCTGAGCCTGACCTGTGGGGAAAATATACGATGAACATAACATTTATTGCCGAAACGGAATACAAGTAAGGTATTCTACTTAATTACATTATTTGAAAAAAATACAAAAATAAGAATTATAATGTGTGTGTGTGTGTGTGTGTGTGTGTGTGTGTGAGTGTGTATGTGTGTGTGAGTGTGTAAAAGTGTTTGTAAGTACATGAACGAGTGCAAAAGCTCATTTGTTAATTTTTAACATACGTTCTGTTTCAATTTATATTTGACTTATGGACTTATGTCCACTTCATTAGGGTATTAGAGACAAGTTTTTTAGCTTCGCGGACAGTACAATACTTTAAATGGCAGATATTTGCTAGTTTATTATAGATAAAAGGGAAAAGAAAGGTTCCGAACCGGTGAGCAAAGGTAGTGGCCGTAAGGATTTTAGGTAGCTTAAAGATGCGTTTTTTCATCATGTCGTCATATTCATCGGAGTTTATTACAATTTTGTGAACAGCGGACACAGCTCTGACAAAGTACAACTTCCGGACACTTAGCACACCAGCGTCCTCATAAAGAGCGTCGGTTGAGTATCGTAGGGGTTTCTTTAGTGCCACTTTTAGAACTCCTCTCTGTGCTCTTTCGATAGGAAGTAGGATCGAGGAAGATGAGCCACCCCAAGCTAGAATGCAGTAGTTTAAGAGAGATTGGCAAAGAGCTAAGTAGACCATCTTTAATATTTTGCCCTCAACTGCGTCACGTAGGTTTTTCATAACGTAGATGACCTTCCTCACTCTCTTGGACATTTCAGCTACATGTGCATTAAAAGTAAGCCTATCGTCCAGGATCACACCAAGATATTTTAGGGAGTCTGACCTATTTATTTGTTCGCAGTCGCATGGGTTGTTTAGAGTTCTAGATTTACAATCTGTTGAATGGATCTTCAAGGTATTTAAAGAGGTGGGGGCTGACACTGCCGTCTTATGAAAACACAGGAACTTTGTTTTCGATGTGTTGAGAGATAATAGGTTTTTATTTAACCACCTCGATATAGATGCCATACCTTCCTCTGCCTTTTGACTTACTTCGGGCCAAGTTTCATCGTAGAAAATAAGAGCAGTGTCATCCGCGTAACAAAGGATTTCTGAGTTTTGAGTCAGAAGAGAATACTATTTATGTAAAGCAGAAAAAGAGTGGGCCCCAGGATGCTGCCCTGTGGGACGCCAAAGGTCACCGGTCTAAAACTGCTCCTCATTTCAGAGATTTTTACACATTGATGTCGTTCTGACAGATAATCTGTAAACCAACTCAAACCGGTTCCTCTGATGCCATAGGCCTCCAGTTTTTTTAGAAGAATTGGAATTGATATTGAGTCGAATGCTTTGGCGAGATCTAAGAAAACACCAATACATTTCGACCCTTTATCTAGATGAGAGGCTACGGTATTTGTCAAAAAAGTAACAGCATCTTCTGAGGATCTACCCTGTCGGAAACCAAACTGGCGGTCAGTAATCACTTTGTTTGTCTCTAAGAAGGAGACAAGTCTTTTATTTATAATGCGCTCCAGCAACTTAGAAACACTCCCTAGGAGGGAAATCGGACGATAATTACTAGGGTCATCTTTTTGTCCACCCTTAAATATAGGAACCACAGCAGCAACCTTCCATGCTTTTGGGAAGGCACCATTCTCTATACTTAAATTAAAAATAGTAGAAAGCGGACCTGACAGTAGGTGTCCTATAGCTTTAAGTATTTTGTTATTTATATTATCAAGACCAGGCGAGCTGTCTGTCTTTAAGTTTTTGATGAGAGTAAGTATCTCTTGAGGGTCAGTGGGTGCAATGAAAAACGAGTTTGATACTCTTCTCTCGACTTCAACTTCTGCCGTAAGTGACTCATGTGTTTCGTTAAGTTTTTCCAATATGTTATTTGCTAAAAGTTGGCCCACTGATGAAAAATATTTATTGCATGCATCCAAAGACGCCTCCAGAGATCCCCCAATACTAGCGATGTCTTGCAATGAGCTATTACCCTTTTTTTGGGATCTATGACAGACTCGATTTACAGATTGGCAGAGCTTTTTTGGCACATTTTTGTTTTTATGTATTTCTTTGCCATCGTGTTCGGCTTTTAATTTTCTGAGAAGTGTAATATAGAAATTTCTGTATCTGCAATAAATCAACCGGGTCCATATTGACTCACCTAAAGTTCTTTATCCGAAATTGTTCTTCCTAACGATTTGTAATCCGAATGATCACTCCTCCTAAAATTTTTAATCCTAAAGTTTTTATTCATACTATTTGTAGTGCTACCGTCGATGTTCATAACACTCATGTTTCCGAAAATTGTTATCAATAAAATCGTTAACATACAATATTAAAGCTCCTACTGTTTTTTATCCTAACGTTTTTATCCCTAAACATAATTACCATAATATTTTCACTCATACTTAGAAAGAAACATTTATCTACCAAATGTAATAAAAATATATGTCTAAAATACGACTGATTTACGGTTATGTTTATGACTTTTTTCGTTTTCGATTCGTTTCTGGTACTTCGCCGGCCGCTACCGCGGCACGCTCGCTTCGCTCGCTCGGCTCGTACGTTGTGTGGTCACAGTTGTAACCTAACCTAAACCAAGAACTATAAATATGACCGATTTTTTTAGTTGAAATGTGTAAATGAAAACATGTATTTAACTACTTGTACCAGGGTACTGGTATTCTTATTTGTTATCATGTTATGTGTAAATAACTAAAACTGTAAAAGTTACGCAAAATTAATGTAAATAATACTGATTATTATGAATAAAAATAAATCTAAACAAAAAAGGTATGACTTTCAATAATAGTGTGAAAGATGGTTATGTTGACAAAATATAGGAAAAGAAATAATAGTATAATAGATGTTTATTGCTACCGACATTATGAAGTTGAATGATTCGGAATTAAAACATTAGAGACAGAGTAGTTAGTAATTGTGATTGTTAGGATGAAAAATGTTAGGAAGAACATTTTCGGAGTTCCAATTTTCGGAGTTGAAAATTTAGGTGAACTTTGGCGCACCCAAATCAACCGTTTTGTCGTATCGTCTGGGTGATTTCTTGCGTCCAGGTGCAGTTTGTCCCTGTGTTTCGAACAGCGTATTAAACCTGGAGTCATCCAAGGCTTTATGTTGAATTTAGAGTGACTGACTTGGACCAGACGGGAATGTTTCGTAATAGAATTGGTAAGAATTGATGTGAAATCAGATGCGACTGAATCAAGTGAGGAACTGTTTAGAAGGGACCAATTAACTTGTTCGATTTCCGACTTAAGACCAACATAGTCCACCTCTAATCTGGTTCTTTTTACAGTGTGTGTTTTGGGGGGTACAGTCAATATACCCAGCATAGTGATACTGTGATCAGTAAGGTCAGGCGGACATACAATTGATTCCGCTTGTGTAGTTAATGGAACGAAAATGTGATCTATACAGGATTTGCCATGAGTAGGTTTGTTTACACATGAGACTAAACCATGTTCTGCTAGGATAGTAAGATAAGTGGATGTATTCTCTTCACACACTGAGGGTCCAATGATATTGATATTTATATCACCGATCATAATAAGACATGGGGAGCGTTTGAGGGAATTTAAATTGTAGTCCAACGAAGAGAGAAACCTTGATGAGTTTTTAAAAGAAGGTGATCGATATACGCCTACCAAGGTCAAAACGTTAGGAATTTCGATACTCAGCACATTTGCATCGTCAATATCGATTTCTACTGCGTTAGCTGACCACTTGTTACTTACATATACGACGACTCCTCCTGCCTTATTTATATATTTAGTTGTATTATAAGAGTTATACCCATCAATTTGCTTAATAGTAACAGATTCATTCAACCAACATTCACTCAAAACCATGACATCGAATGGAATGTTAAGTCTTGCAAGAGCGATTAAAAAGTTTTCAAAGTTTTGTTGAATGCTGCGAATATTTACATGAAGAACTTTAATCGTGTATTTATTAATTATTTTACCGCACTCCTCAAGGTATGGTATAGTATGGCATTCTACATTCAGAGTCTTGTCTATGTCGGATAATAGTTCAAGGGTAGTCATAGTTTTTGTAAAATACTGGTAAAATTGGTATTGATAACTTTAAGATAAAGAATGCCACATTGATATCGATTAAAAAGAGTATGGAGTTAGAGTATAAAACATTGCAGTTTGTGTAAGTAACTAATATTAATTTGGTACTATGAGGATTTGAGATTTTGCTATCGAACTGTCTGCCTTGAAAACTGAAAGCTGAAAGTGTGAAAGTTAGTGTATGTGATGAGTATTTGTGTATTATAATGTATGTATGTGATGTGTATGTTATTCTATGTGATGGGCACATGTGTATAAGTAAATATTCGGTAATTCTACAAAATATAAATTTTAAAAGAGTATTACAGATCAAAAGAAGCAATGTAGAAAGTAGCAGAACAATCCAAAAACACAACATGCCTACACTTATCTGATTAAATCTGTCATTGCTCTTGTCAGGCCGATAGTTTCTCCAAGTCTGCAGGGTGTTGAATTTGTATTGGTGGTGAGCCTTCACGGCCTTCTCGTTTGCGAATGTACACAGTGCCGTTTCGCACCCAACAGTACTTGTATCCATGTTCACGGATCCAGTTTCGCGCGGTACGAAAAAGGCGGCGAGCTTCATAGGTGAGTCGTTCATTCACATACACCTTTCTCTGAGGCCCCGAGCCCACAATTTCCTGACTTTCCGGCTTGCGGCGGGCTTTTGCTTCTTTAAGAAACTCCTCTCGTTTAGATCTCCTCGTGAGGGAGACTACCAGCGGACGCGGGAGCTGGTTTTCCTTTGGTTCGCCTTTAATACGCGCGCCAGCCCGTGAAGCATAATCAAGATCGCGTTCATCGAGCTCAATCCCCATTTTTCTTATTATTTTTCTATTTATCATCGAATGATTCGATAATGAGCTACAATTTTTATTAACTATACCTATACATGATAAAACCATCTTGAATAATTTAAAACAAATTGGAAAAGTAAAGAAGTTGAAGCAGAATGATCGCATCGACTGCTGCGTCACGTTACTCAACCGTCGCAGTAACGAGGGGATTTTGAATCATATCATTACTTGTGATGGATCCTATACGGTAATTGAAAACGCTCATCACAGTGGTTGAGCCCAGATGAACCGGTCAAATCTTGCCCAAAACAAAAGTTGATCTGTATTGCCAACAAATGGAAACCATGATGGAAAAGCTAGCCATTAAACAACCGAGATAGGTCAACTGCTCTAGCCCACTGCTTCAGGACAACGCTAAACCACTCACTGCACAACAGACGGTGGCAAAATTGGAGGACCTAAGATTGGAATATCGCCGTCATCCGCCATACTCCCCGGACCTTGTGTCAACCGATGACCACTTTTATCGGAATTTGAATAACTTCTTAGTGGAAAAAAAAAAAAATTCAGGTGAGGCACTCCAAAATGCCTTTAAAGGTTTTGTAACGTCACACTCCCGCAGTTTTGTCAGAAAAAGAATCAATGAAATCTCTATAGAACGGAAAAAGTGCATAGATAATAACAGTACATAAGTACTTTGGGTGATAAAATTTTTAAAATGTAAAAATAAAACTATAGCTTCCACTCGCAGCTTAAGTGTAAAATTTTAAAGCGTTGGTTTTTATAAAAAAGTTGTAACTATTTATGTATCATTATTTTTTTTATATTATAAAATATGCCTCTGCCTACCTCTTCGGGTAAACAGGCGTTAATGTATCTATATATGTATTTTTTTACCATAAAATTAGTTAATCACCGAATTGGCCTACTTGGCTTTACTTGTAATTATTTTTTTGTATGTTTAAAAAGTACAAAATCTCCTTATAGTCAGTAAAACTAAGTATTACTGCTTATATTTCAATACTAGATTTATGACAACTGTTTTGTATAAGAAGCAAAAACAAAAAGTCATTTTGATATGTTGGATACTATTTATAAGCAGTATCAATGAAATTAGTTCTTAAAATGGGAGGAAGCCATTTTCTGTAACAGTGACATCTAACGCCGGTGACTTGAACTTTTATAAAATTCCTACAGAACTTTTCTCTGAGACAAGTTTGTACTGTGTTCGCCGCTATCGCTATCAGGAATCCAGAATTATTTATACTGCTAACTTAGATATACAAATTTGACAAGTAAACATATTTTTTTCTTGTAATGAGAATTTTCACTCTTGATACTTTCCATTAAACTTCTGTTTACATTTGCCTAGACAGACCTCTGAATAAAGCTTTTCTATTAACTTGCTTAGGTTTGCTGTTGTCATATATTATCATAGATACATTAGAGTCTTTAAAGGAATACCATAAGGTAGAAGTTGCCAAAATATTGCTTCATAGCTTAATATCTACTTGCTTATCTTAGCTTTGTTGAACACTCTTTGCGATTCATAATTTTTTAATCCATATTTAAACCAAAAATTTAACAGCTGTGTTTTCACTTGTCTCATAAAAGTAAAGCTGGTTAAGAACGCGTGATGAAAATTAATTTGATGAACTTTTGTCGTACAATAATGTCTGTGGCACATACCGACATAATTCCCGGAAAAACTTCCTCACGGACAACCAACTCGCAGGGTTGTGTTTGACTCGGGTTGGTAAGTAATTAATATTTAATTGATCTTCGACTTGAGTTGCAATACTAAAGGCATTAGTATCATTAATAATGACGGAAATACGTTAACTAGTATGAAGTAAGTAGAAACGACACGCAGCCTATTTAGTGGTCTAAGTACTTTAAGTAATTCAGTAAGTGAATCTATCTGTACTTTTTGCACGTTCACATGAACTTCAGGATTTTGAAATGCACACCCCTGAAAAAATATATTTTATATCTACAACATCACGTAGGGACGCTCCGATAAAATAGATATAAAAGTAAATATCAGAAATGAGGAAATCCGTTGGAGAACTGGAGAGACCGGCATAGCAAGTTGGTGTCTGAAGTGACATAGGGCGAAGCACATAGCTCTAAGAACCGACAACTGATGGGGTGTTTAAGTTCTTTAATGGGAACTGCGAAGCAGCAAACGCAGTAGAGGACGACCTACTCCCGATGGACCGAGGTGGCACAAACTTTTGTGGTGGCTGATGTTTAACAGCGGTCTTCAAATGTCTATAATATTGAGTCAACATTAAAGCGAGTTATACCAATATGACAAATGTAGTCCTGATCCAAAACGATTATGTTCACTTAGGCATACACGTGATCCTTAGTATTGCATCTAACGCTCATAGAAAACGGCATCATTATTTAATGCTGAACATATAAACAGCGAACGGCTGGATCATTGCCACACTACAGTTTGAAATTGCAGTGACCAATGGATCTAGTGGTCTAATGAGCCCGTCGCGTGACTAAGTACTTGCTGCGAAAAACGCGATACTCGTATGTTCTGCATAAGAGGCAGTATCACATCATCCCTACTAAAGTGCACAGGGATAATCACAGAAGAACCCGGTTGCATTTTAAAGCGACACAAGTATATCCTTTGTTTTTACTATAATCTGCATATTGCAGTGTCAGAGCCTAAGTTCTAGTTTTGTTATCAAAAATTGTAACGTGCACAGTCACTTGTTTTATCACCCCTGCTTAATTATAGGTATATAAGTATATGTGGGAACTAGAAATTCACAGACACGGCATATGTATCTATGTCAAATGTACCTATGTCATAAGTTAAACAAAGAATTGGTATAATCATAGAAAATTCATTACACATCTCATATTAAGTAGTCCTCGACAACCCTGGCCAAAGGTCAGCAGAGTGCGGCCCGACTAGGGGGTTACAAGGGAGCACATCCAATATAAGAAGAGAGCAAAATAGGTTTATGTCGGACACTTTGACCAGTCGACCGTGCACTAACTCCGGCACACGACGCCACTGGCCTTCTAATATCCTATATGTTATGAAAGCTTCACTATAAAACATTGATTACCTTTAGGTATACTTTCCTAAGATTTATTCTTTTTTTAAAGGTTTTTCACTTTTAATAATATTCATACGGTAGCGATAAACATGATATAGGGCTTTTAAATATACTTGCTTTGTTTTTATCTAATGGCCGTGTTGTCTTTTGTATATTATTTTTCGTATTTCACATATTACTATAATAACTGACTGACTTTGGCTGACTATCAATATTTTCTTTGTAAACATAAGCTACTACTGGCTCTATGTGTAAAATGTTTTAATGCTATTGATAATTTACTGGTAAAATTAAATAAATAATTTGCAACTATAGCGTCTATGCGACTATAGCGTCCGCCTGTGCAATGCAGCGCAAACATCATTATGATTTAATTCGATAACTAAGTCTGGCATATCGCAGCAAATGGCATACTGGATGAGGAACTGTCTCACATTTAGGTACGCAATAAATTAGTTATCTGTTGAGACATCCCATAACGGTTGGCCTAATTCGAGACATAGACGGCATTAAGTATTGAATGGAACTGTCACCTGAGTCTGGGATATTGGCAGACAGGCGCTGGTCTCCAGAGGTCCTCACACGCACCTTTATCTTTCAAGCTTCGCTAATCTCCGGAATGATCGATAGATAGATGATCGTGCTATGCTAATGGTTAACACTATAACAAAGTATGTGATATTAGTTCAAGCCACTTCATTATATTGTACAAGATGAATCGAATTATGCTCTAAGAAATAATTCATTCCTTAATTATGCCTTAGGAAATTAGATATGCTAGCAAGCAATATATATATATATATAGTTTTCGATAAACTATAATATATTAATTATTTTGTTCGCCCGAATTTGGCTAGCCATAACACAAGGTAGATAGATACAACAAAGCTAACAAAAACTTGTGTAGCCAATCCGGCATCAGGCTGAAAACTAATCAACTGACACACTAATCCTGGCAGAAATGAAGCCAGCTCCACCGCCGGCGCACCGCTTAATCAGCGCCGGACCACCCGCCCTATATTTGCGTATGCAAAGAGACGCCGGCCGCATTAACGATGCCATATAGCAAGCGTAGCGTGCAGCGATTGGGCAAACACATATCTGCATTATAAACAGCGTCCGGGTTCCGGGAGCACAAACGCGCTGCGGTCGGCCTTTACCGGAGCACGGCTAATCAACGCGCTGACCTTCCGCACCCGTGCTAGTGATCACCTACGTTCAAAACGTTCCATAAACCGCACCTACTCGAATACGAAACCCACCGTATTAACAAAACACCAGACGAAATGTACTTATTGACAATGCATCTAGTTTACTTATTCAGATGCAATTGAAATAGTTAAGCAAAGAGGTTTTCTTCTATAATTTTATTCATAAGATATGAGAGACTATAATTTAAATAGAATGCGATGTGTGCCCCATTACCTTGATATTCAATAAAGCAGAAAAGATGATAACAGCACTGGTACGTGTTCTAACAGCATGCGTGCAACTGCATGTGCAGTGAGTCGATTAAGACTTTCTACTTTCCCGGTGCACCTGCTTTAACGGAAAATCTCGACACATTTCACGGACTCCTCTCCAGTAGAGCGAATAAAGAAAGCGGGTTACTACTGTAAGTTATTAATTAATGACTATAAGCGTGCACAACGTGCATAATTATGAATCTTCAATGATAAACCAATTGAGGTGCTGCCGCTGAAATCGATCCAATAAATAAACCTTACTACCTTTAACTAAACCAAACGGACATGGTCCTTAGCCTAGTTGTTCTAGATCTCTTAACGGCCTTTAACCAGCACTTGCACTTTTTATAATATTGCATTCGTATCATGAAATCAGATCTACTTGTGCATTTTCTGTCTTTTAAAGATTACTTAAAAAAAATTTGTAAGTACCTAGTCTATTGTTAATGCGTTATTTATTGTTTAGCAGAATAATATTTGATTTATTACTGATTTATCTCTAGTATTACTTGCAAAGATGAATCATGATTTTCTTCGGGGTTTTATGACCATGTGTTGTATTACTTCATACAAAAGTAATTTCTTTAAGTAGTCTTAACGAAAATGAAACAAGATTCTCTGTACTTTTTTTATTTTCACATCTTACATCACTTATTAAATTAATTTACATTCAAACGTACAACCGTAGTCACAAAAAATAAATTACATTATATAATTTATTGACATAGATTTGAAATGAGAGTAGACAACCGATTAGTCTAAGAAGGATGTCCAAAAAGGACGGTACTTTGGTTTGAGGTTATTTGTGTGGGTGGAGTGTCGGTGGCGGGACGGCTGCGCGCGCGCCGGTCGGTGCTACGCGCTCGCGGTCGTCTGCTCGGCGTAGTACCGATACGGGTCCACCAGGCCGGGTCTTGCAGGCCTCACCACATATAGATTTCGCCTTCGAATTAAAGACTAGAATTAAAAAATTATATATTAATTTTCATCCTCCCCTTTAACTATTAAAGAACTTTTCTTTTAATACAACTTACCTATGGTGCCCATCTGCATGAACTTGGAAAGTAGTTTCACCATTGCTACCATCATGGCTAAACAGCTTTTTCAATGCAATGATTCCAGCAATAGTAAGAGCTACTTTACTAGCGATAAGTGCCTTGCCAGCGATGGCTGCTAGGGTCTTCAGAGCCATACCCCCAACGATGCTCACAGTCGTGAAGATACCAAGCAGCAAATAAGGCAGGACCTTTTTACCTATATAGAAAATTACATATATTAAATATATATACTTAACTCAAATTTTAGTCATGTCATTTTATTTATCTTTACCGCTAATTATGGGTAAATCTTAATTGTAATTGGATTATACTTATATCATCATATCAAAACCATTATGAATACATACCTCTACCTCTACCTTCCGAGGCAAGATCCATGGACACAGTATGCGTGTTCATCAGCTGCTCGAAGCGGGTCTGCAACATTGTGTCGAGTTTGTCCTCTGTTGACATGCCGGAGAAGAACCTGGGCTCAGACACAGCCGAAGGAGCGTCAGCCTGTTTCACCAGTGATAAGCCGTCGGCGAGCTGAATGCTCTCCTGTACAAACACAAGAAATAATTAACCACTGAATAACACTACACTATTTTAAACACACAATATTCACTGTTATCACCTGCTCTACGGCTCTCGTGAGCGCTGTCAGAGCCTTGCCCTTCAAACACATAGTGAACTGATTTTGTGCACTGCAATCGTCATATATCTTCTGTAATACGGTGAATTCTGCTGAGGGCCACCATGAGTTTTCGTCGGCTCTTCCGCTATCAATTTCATTCTCCGCGTAATCCTCTAAGTTCATAACACGAGATCTTCGAGGTCCATGAACGTGCCCTGAAGCGACGACCACACAAATAACTGAAACGACGGCTATCCGGAAAGGGTTACACATTTTTATTTCGTTTTCCACACACAGCACTAAAAACTATAAATCGACGTATACGAGGGTGGTCTGGCAGCAACTGACGGGCATTGGAGCGGGTGAGAGCTTATAACTGTGCGCCACTTCGCCGTCGAGCACCACCAAACATCCGCTATTCCGCACTAATTCTCTACACGCGTACTTACGTAACTGAACTTGAAAATGATCGAGAGCCATTTTCCAAGTGAATTTCTCCAATAAAATGCACGGCAAAAAGCGAGACACATATCTGTTGTCGATTGGCCTATGTGTTGGTCTTCAAGTTTACGTGTGTGTGCAGAACGCGTAATTACGTTTACGAGTTAGCGTGAGCCGTGAGGACCATTCAATCCCACTTTTCACTCACGGACGACCGGTTACAGTGTATTAGTAAATTGTTAGAATTATTATTTCGGTCTCTATCAGCTCTTGCGCAGGGTGCAAGGTTGGTTTGCATTTCATTAGCTCAGGTCTCATGCTATTGCTGGTGTGGTTAATAGGATGAACCAGCAGCATACTCACACCACCTATTACCTAACATACATATAAGGAACTATTGTTTATTTACTATTGATTGAAAGTAAAAGCGATTCCGAGCTGTGAACTATCATCATCTATAATGTTATTTATAATAATATTTTTTATTTGTATCTAAGTATATTAATTATAACTTTTCTTTTTTCCTTTTAAATTTATTCCAAATACTAAAAAAAGATTTAATGTAAAAGCTTGACTCTGGTATCGCTAGATTTTAGGAAATAGTTTAAGTACAAAGTAAGGTTTTTATTAAATAACCATTTATTGACAGCGGCTCTTAAGATTTCTAGGTTAAGAGAAAATAGATATATGCAATAACTATCGGATTCTTCATCCTTTCGTGGCTTTGCGCAGCTTGCAGCAACTGTATTTAAATTGAATAGAAATAATTATTAAGTGCATGTCTTATTACAAATTTTATATGTGAAATACAGTTCACTTTGGTGAAATGCGAATCGTGGAATTACGAAAACCTCTTTCATAACGGATGCCTCATTCATAATAGTTATCAAATCTATGTAGACATTTCCGCTCGAATTAAACTTTCATGTAATTTTATAGCTCTATCGTAATTATCTGATTTTCACTTAATGTACCTACTTAAAGAACTTCTACTTTAAGGTGGGAAATTCAAAAGCAATGTAAAAAGGGATTTACCATATTATTCTACGTTTTTGCAGCTTTTGTTTTTAGCCTTTTAGCAAACTGTTTTCTGTTTTATCCTTTCATTTGCTTCGCTTGAAAAGATCGCTTTTCGATAAAACAGTCTAGATTGACAATTATTGATGTATAACATTATTTGTACCTGTAATTTTCAAGTCTTTCAATAAGGAGTACCATATCTATCTATCTGTAATTAGACGCGCTGACCAATACTAAGAATTTGCACACAGCGTTGCATTGTCCGCCCATTTACAGAATCAGCAGTCAAGTTTTGACGTTTTCAAGTACTATGTAATGTAGATTATGAAATAAATAATTTTTAAATTTGAAGTACTGATATGTAATAAGGTAGGTATTAAGGATAGGTTTATCCTGTGCATCGTGGAGTGAGTGAGACAAGGGGACGTCATTTCCCCTAAATTGTTCACCAATGCTTTGGAAGATGTATTCAAACTCTGAACTGGAAGGGACGTGGGATCCGCATTAATGGCGAGTACATCTCATACTTGAGGCTTGCTCATAATATCGTCATCATGGTTGCAAGACTTGCAATATAATATATTGACTAGCCTGGCTGATTCTTCTGCACGCATTGGTTTCCGTATGAACTTGGACAGGAATAAAGTCTTACTCAACGAATTGCATTAAACGGTGTCCCTCATTACCTTTTTTGTGAATTGTTTGTGTCATGACAGGACTTATGGTGCCGAGACGTGGACACTAACGGTACAGCTGCCCCACTAGTTTAAAATCGTTCAGTAAGCTATGAAGAGGGCTATGCTTGGTATTTCTTTAAAGGATTGGACCAGGAACCAGGAGATCCGACAAATAACAAAGACTACCGGCATAGCCAAAAGGAATAGCAAACTGAAACGGCAGTGAGCTGGTCATATCTGTCGTAGGACCGATAACCGCTGGGGTAGACGTTTCCTTTTTTTTTTTATCGTCGTTAAAAAAATGCTGTTTACGCACTGTCTCCAGGCCAACGGGGAGACCGGGAGGAGTGTGTGGGGCTCAATGCAGCAGACGCGACCACCGCAGTCCTACCCAATAAAAATCTTCCGACGACGCCCACCGCTGTTGCAAATGGCAGAGGCACCATTGCCTGGGTTTGTAGCTTCTGACACCCCGCCCGCGGCCAACATCCCCCGGATCAAAACCGTGAGGACCTTCTCAGAGAGGCGCAGTGGTCGCGCCCCTCCTACCTCCTTGTGCGACCATAGCGTCTGTGGCCGACTTCTCGCAGGGTCTATGGCTAGACAGCAGGGGCCCCCTGCCCCCGCTGCCTAAGACCCTCCTGGCGCTGCTTGACGAGCCCTCCTGGCCCGCCCGCTGCGCCCTCCACAGGTCCCTCTTAGTTTCCCCCTTGGTAGTCAGTACTAAGGGCCCCCAGAGTCGCCAATCTCTGGGTGTTACCTTTGCCCTAGCGTCCCCTGCGCCCTACCAGGAGGTACTCAGCCACCCCACCGCGACAATTTGATATTTTGCACAAAATATATAAAATCTGAATTTTATACTATAATGAATTTGAGGCACATTTTTTTTATATCTGATATCTGCCAGCACCTCCGCAATCCAAGTTTCCTAATCGGGGACTATTCTTAATTTAACATGGACCATACATACAGAAAATCGCAGACTTCATGATATAACGAATGTATAGCAGGCTTGGGCTCTTGCTCTATACAAATATCAACTAAACGAGATAAGAGAGTAAAAATAGGCAAAACAAGTGTTAAGTATGTGTACAGATGTGACACTGTGTAGAAAGTATCTCAGGAAGATAAAATATGGCAGAGTCAACAAAATTATCAGTATAGATATTAACTATAGGATGGTGAGGTAAGCACATTAATACGAAATTATTATTAATACATTAATGAGAAAAAAAACTTGCAATATGTCAGAACCCAAAATCCTTCAGACCTATAGCAGGGAAATTATTAAAGCAATTTAAATATTTAACAATTGTCTTTTTAATAGAAAATCATATTAAACACGTAACTAGGCGTCAACTTTTCACATGGGTGAATGTAGATCGCATAATTGTATATAACGGATCGAATCATAAACACTTCCGCTAGCCGACTGAAGAAAAGCCGCATATATAAACTGATCAAAAGATACTTACCTAATTTCTAATTCATATTAAAAAAAAGGAAAGTTTATGGTCCAGAGTTCAGACCAACTTACTTACTTTAAAATACAATAATTCTAATGATACACTTAGCCTTAGGTAATAGATATTTGCATATATTATTTAAAGTAGGTTATCGTCATAATAGGCAACAGAATAGCATTATGACGAATAATATATTTTTGAGAATTATTATCTGCATTTTATTTGACCTTAAAATTGAAATTTAAAATGAACCCTCGATTCGAAAAGTGTTACTTGAGAACTACGCCATTTTATGGAACTACTTTGAAACCATAAACTAAATGTTGGTCTTATAAATCCTTTCAAAATTAGGTGATGTATATTTTAAATATTACAATTCAAATAGGTAGTTGCTTATAAATGTGACTCATAATAACAATTGCACCTTGTTTGATGTTAAGCAGACGATGCAATCTACAAAGCGAGAGCCGGAGCAATCTACACTACGATGAAAGCGTCCTGCGGAACGCTCATACCTTTAACGATTAGCATAAGTGCCGCTTCGTCTAAAACAACCTCAACAATACGAGACAAGAAGAAAATATATGAGCTGTAAGAAAACACCAAAGTCGGTCTGACAGAGAATTTTTTTGGTTCAGAACCTGATAATTTGAAGAGCTCGGAATATTCACATGAGTTTTTCGACCAGCACGCGTAGTGGGGGAAAGATGGGAAGAGAGAATAAAATCTAGAAGCCCTTACCCATGGGAATAGCGATAGTATTAAGCAAGCAATATCCCTACGCAATTGAAAATCTTCAAGGAAATCTGTAACCTCAATCTCCGATCCATATGCTGTCTTGGCATGAACTTTACCAAGTTTTTAGATCGCCAGACGGTACCGCGTATCCCAACCAGCTTGCGATGTGATGCGATGCGCTGTGTACCGTGCTTATTTCACAGTATGAAGCGCTTTCACTTTTTTTTGGACTGCATCGACTGCTTGACATCAGGCAGGATGTTTTTACGTGTCACATTAAAATTGTTTGCACATTGTTTGCGATAATGTCCAGTCTCATGCCCAGAAAATCGGCCTGCTTAGCCCCAGGGTGAGGGACACTTGGCGTACCAGTGCAAACCGCAAAACGAACTCGGGCAATGAGGTTATCAGGTATGGTTTATCCACAGATATAAAATTTGGCGTATCAGCATACCTACTAATTGCGTGTGTTGTTAGGATTTTTAGCCATCAGGGTAATTAAAAAGAGTCAGTATCGGGGGAAAATGTTTGACTGGAGAGCCTTAGCCATTCGCCAGTCCTCTGGCTGCCCGCGGTTGAAATTAAACTCCTTTTTAAAGCTCAAAAAGTAAAAGGATTAAACTGCCGTTTCGTACAGGCTATTCTAATATGAATTACTTAAAACATGAATATTGTTAATGTTATATTATATTGCATTGTATAGCTTCACAGACAAATGCAGATTGTAATTCAAGTATCAAACCAAAGAATATATTTAAAAGAGCCTGTGAGTTTCTTGCCAGTTCTTCTTACAGAGCGGTGGCTCGGAACTGGCACTTAGATTCACTTACATTTAATTATTTTTTTGGTTTTCAATTGTTTTGTCACATGTAAGTGAATCTAAGCAATTTTTTTTTATGTAATTATGACGTTTTCCAGTACTATGTATAATATAGTTTATGAAATTAATATTTTTATTGACTTTTTGATACCTAAGAAAAGTGATTATTCTACGTAATCAATAGTACCTTAGCAGTTTTACTGAGTTTATTATATATATAACAAAATACATACTGATGAAATCAGTCTTGATATTTTTTATATGTAAAAATTTTTACTACGTTATTAGTTAACCTAAGACAATTTCAAACATATCTGTTTTGATTGACAAGCAAAGCATTTCAATGAAGACACGCGCGCAGTTCGAATTCTCACCCCGCGTCATTTCAGCAATCCACAAACACTGTTCGTTTATAAATTATATTGCGGTCAAATATGGAATCCCCTAATAACCAATAATATTGTTTAAAAAATGATGTTCAAATCAAAGTAATCTGTGCAGCTCAACGATATCTTTTTCATAATATATTGCACCTAGTTCGTGATATTTGTTGTGCGTTATTTCTGTGATTAGGTATTGCTTTTCCGTCAGAAAACTTTAGTTATAGTTAGTGAACATGAGTAATGTTAACTAATTATTTTGGTGAATGTTTCTGTACAATTACTTAACTGCTTACAATGTTAATAGTACCTATATTCTAAACTGTACACCAATTAACATTATTTTTAGCATTTATATTCCAAGTTGTGGTCCCACAAAAGAGCAAGAGCCTTCTTTCACGAATCAATTTGAGAGTTTTCAGCTCCCACCGCGCATATCGAATACCACATTCAGTGTCTTCCGAAGTACGGAAGCGCTCGATGTTAAATGCCACACAAACAATTATCCATTTAAAGACCGACTCCTGTTATAATTTGGTAAGTGTTTCCGACCATCTAATATAGCGGAATAAAGGACGTTTCGTTTTCGTCCTACTTACCTCCAATATGTTTTACTTCAATATGAGGTAAGTTCATACTTCGCCGTAGGTACTTAAATTTAGATCCTATACTTACGACATACATATCATATATGACCTCTGACGTATTTACAGTAACCACAATAAATGCGAAAGATAATACGTTTCGAATAACATAGAAAATGATAGCGCTATATAAGCGCTAAGAGAAAAGTCTTAATTTGGCCGCCTCAATTATCAGGCGCTAGTGCGAGTCAAATCAAAACAAGTCCTTTAGTTATAATATCATTGCTTATCTAAAAACTTAATAATTGGTGTGATTGTAAGAAAAAGAAAATAAGACAATACTTGATGTAAGTAATAATTTCTTCAGAGAGTACAGAGGTAGTTTCTACATACATCTCAGCTCATTAACGTCCCACTACTGAGCACGAGCCTCCTCTCACATACCAAGGTGTGAGGGTATTTCAGAGGTAGTTTATTTTTTTTTAAATGAGAATTTGAAAATTGATTTTTTTTTATTAATATTCAGTAGGAAATTGAGTTAAATCTTTTTGATGACATTGACTTATGAGGTATAACTCCAGGCCAATATTAATGCTTGAATTTATGACCACTCGGGCGGACTGTGCCTCGTGTTATGTCAATGTCAACGCTTTGCCAATTAGTGATTTAGTGCCAACTTACTTAGGGCCGATTTTTCAATCCTCAGATAAACAGACAGATAGGATTTATTCGATAGATAGCAAAGAACTCAGTTGTTCAATTGTCAAATAGGCTAGTTGTATTATATCAAAGTTGTATTATTATATTTGGCCACAACAATCGTTAAAAATTAGTAAAATCGAAATCACGGCTATAATTTTTGTAATTTATTTACTGTGTTCCATGTAAATAGGACATATTAATTCTTGGATACCATTTAAATTAAATAAACAATAAGTGGCGATATAGGTATGGCTAGTTTACTAATAACAGTAAATTAATAAATAATTTATTGTATTATGAAATCGCATGTCATATAATTTTGTCCTTCTCGTATCAAAAAAAATCATTCTTACATACTTAACGGAAACTGGTTCCTGTACTGCTCTCATGGAAGTTGGTATCGCTAAGTATGCCCAGGCCACTGCTGCTAAAACAAGCGCATGTAAATGATACAGCTAACATCCGAATCTACAGTCAGCTAAGCAGATGATAAAATACGCCTTTACCTATTTATAAATTTGTACTTTATTCATTAAAAAAGCATTGAGATAACTCACTCTTGATTGGTATCATTTCTTTTTCAGGTTTCCCTGGAGCTTGGATTTTAACTAAGATTCAGGCTGGATATGTAAATTGATAAATAAATAATTCAATTGAAAATAAAATGGAAGAATTAAACTTTATTGGAACTGACCCCGGTGCAGTAAAATATGGAAATTTCATAAATTATTATATGTTTCATTCTACTGCACAAAGAATTGAGAATTTAAACATTAAAATGTTTCCAATTTCTACAACAGATATGCCAATACTTTGTTTAGATATTGGCTGCAATACAGGAGAGCTTACAGAAGAATTATATTCATATTTAAATGTGATTCATCCAAATGCACAAATCTATATACTAGCAGTTGATATTGACCCAAATTTGATAAAGCGAGCCAAAGAATCAAATAATAATACAAATATTTCATATGAAGGTATAAATATTATGAATGATCTGGATCGAGAACCTATTAAAGATTTTTTGAAGCACCATGGAAAGGACATGTTTGATTTTACTTTTTGTTTTTCTGTTACAATGTGGATACATTTAAATAATGGTGATGAAGGATTACATACATTTCTACAGTATGTGAAATATATTTCTAAAACTATAATTATTGAGCCTCAGCCTTGGAACTGTTACAGAAATGCTCAGAGAAGAGTAAAGAAATCAGGTAGCAGTTTTCCTTACTATCAAAATCTAAAGATAAGAAGTAATGTTGATGAAATAATAGAGCAAATTTTAACAGACAGTACTCATACAAAAATATATGAATCCAATCATTCAAGGTGGAAAAGAAAAATACAAAGTTACAATCTACTAACAACTTAAATGTAATTTTAATATCTGTTCGGAATATAAATTATTTTTTATTTTTATTAAATTAGACAATGACATTGTGGTTCTTTATTTATACTCCAGTCAGTTCATTTGTTAAATTCACAATGGTATGTAATGAATGAACTTAATTTAACAGATGTGCTTGTAATTACAAAGCACGAGACAGTTTATTAAAAAACCACATTGAGGCAACTTCCAACTAAAAACTACATATTTCACTTTGTTTACGCTCATGAAATAAATCATAGAAGTATTTATTAAGTAGCTAATCATTTATTACAATGTGTTCACTTATCAAAAAAATTGTTATTTACAACATGTCTAATACACTGTAAAACAATATTTCTTTCATGTTCAATTTCTCTGTGTAACAGTTTATGTAAAAGAGTAGATGGAACTTTTGGTTTTTTATGGTGTTTAACTACTCTTGACCAATTTGGGTTATTCTTTCTTAAAGGTTTATTCTTATTAGCTTTTTGTGCTACATTTTCAATAATACATGTATCTGTCTGGTTGTTCTTTTTGTTTTTTACTTCTTCTGGACCACTATCTTCATCATTATTGTTATTAGTTAAATAATTTTCTTTGGAACTTTTGTTTGTTTCTATTTCAGCAACAATTGCACTTTTGCTTTCATTTAAATCTACTTCATTTTCATCCTCAGAGGACACATAATTACAAATCAATGAAGACAGTGCACCACATACTTTTGGTTCATCATTCTGTTGTGGCTTGTCTTGACTAGGTTGTGTTACCTCTAAATCATCATCGACTATGTCAAAGCTCTGTATATCCTCTACCAATTCTTCTGCACTCTCCAAAATAATATTTTGAATACCAAGAAATGGTTTTAGTTTATGTAAACTATTGGAATCTGGCTGTGCTACATTAGTAACTTTAGACAAGGTTTGTTTTCTATTTTTTATGTGAGTAGATTGCCTTTTCTCATACTGCCTTTGTTTATTTTTATAATGCCCCCTTTTGTCATTGCCAAAATTTTGATGTTTTCTTGGCTTATCATCACCTGCAAAAGTTAGTAATGATAAATTAATTAAAAAATATATTGAAGCAACAAATCTAAGTATGATACCAAACCAAAAGAGGCTTTCAGACAGATTAAACTTTGAGATTTTTTTTTTTATTAAATCAGTTTAGTCACAATTTTTAAAAAATTTATTTTCAAATATTTATCACATAATATACATAAAAAATAATAGGGCTTATTAGTGTCAGCCACATAGTTATGCTTGCAGTCCTGCAAAATTGTAAAAAGTAGTTTTGCATTATCACAGGCTTACCTATAAGCTGTCGTTTGTTAAAGTTCTGCTTTAAGCCATATTTTTCACCCCGATCAATTTTTTCCTTTAACTGAGCTGCTTTCTTCTCTATGTTGAGCTTGGTAGGATATTTTCTTTTCCTTTCTTCTCTCCATTTTGCAATTTCATCAGGGTTTTTTAAATTTGCAATTTTTTTGTATAGCCCTGTGGAATGTTGCATTTGAATATGCTTTGTTATTACTTTTGGGTGAGCAATGAATTGGCACCCATCAATATTACATTTCTATAAAAAGGAAAAGAAATTGTTATTTTTCATAGTCAAAGAAAAATCAAAAATTATCAGTTACATATCACATCTGTCTTCAATAAGTAAATTACTGTTACTATATGAGCATTTATCACTAAATCACTAGCTGATCTTAAAGTGCTTTTATAGACATACCTACGTACATACAATAACACCTTCTTCCAAGATAGGCAAAGGCTTATTAAACGTCCACACTTCACCACTTATAATGTTAGTCCCAAGTGATAGGTGGCGAGCTTATTGCCGTTTAACGGGAACATTTGTGATTGCCAGAGCCTCGTCCATTGATCGGTGCACCACTTGCAGGTGAGGTTGGCTTGTGAGCCTAAGATTTTGGTAGGATCCCATACACGCTTTTATAAAGGTTAGCTGTATTGTTTGCTGAATGGGTATTGGGCTGAGGTGATGATGATAATTAAAGCTGAATGTAAGGATTTGAACAACATTCATTACCTGATGCTCCTGTTTATGTCGCGATAATTTTTCTGATGTTGGAAAGCCCCTGTCGCAAGTTTCACACCAGAATTCTTCACTTTGATGAAATGTGCCTCTTCCATAATTAGAATGAAATGAAGGCTGAGCATAGAAGGCCGGCTCGTTTATACCATGGTTGTTGTAGGAACGAAACATGTTTATCTCACAAAAAAATAACTGTTTAAACTTGGATATACTAATAATTATCGTATTATTATTGCTGCAATATGTCAACAAACAAGAATGCAGTTATAGAGCCCAAATTATACTTGTGTGCTGCTGTGTCTACTATTCACTATCTTGGACCAAGATTCTAGGTCTTTCTGTATAATGGCGCCTTTATAAGTTTTAATTTAATTTGCCGATGTAAATTAATAAGAACGAATGAAAACTATATGAAAAACAACACGTTTTTTAACGATAGCGCGCACCACGCTCTCTGAATTAGTGTTGTTGCGATAGCGATAGACTATCGATAGTATCGTGATACTATCGTGACCTCGAAATTCAGTTGTACTATCGATAGTATCGATTGTTAAAAATATATAATATTATCCCTACTCATTGATACTATCGATAGTATCAACACAAACGCTATCGATAGTTTCGATACTATCGATAGTATTAGTACAAACACTATCGATAGTATCGATAGTTTTGCCCTATCGATAGTCTCACATTTTACGATACTATTACTTGCATTTAAAAGATTACTTGATGGCTTATTTACATTCGTTAAATTCAACTACATCCATAATATTTTACATGAAGAGGGTAACTGAAATATTATTGGGCGCGACAAAGTGACACCTACGTACCTCAGAGTGTGTGAGTTGTTGTTTTGTATCATCTTCGGTAAATAATAGTTGCGTTTCGTTGTCACCCATATTGATCATCTTGTAAATGAAACGTAACCTGGTGTTACCAACCAGGTTACGTTTTATTTTCAGTCGATATTATCGAAAATATGTCGATAGTAACTAAAACAAAACTATCGATACGCGACGATATAATATCGTCGATAGTTTGATACTATCGATTTTTTTACGTAATACTATCGATACTGTCGATACTATTGTACTCCAATAGTATCGATAGATTCGATAGTATCGACGAAATGCAATAATATCGCATGTTTTTTACCATCGATACTATCGATAGTATTGCAAAATGTCGATATTTTTGATAGAATAGTCGCGCTATCGACGTTTTTTCAAGGTCAACTATCGATAGTGAAACTATCGCTATCGCAACAACTCTACTCTGAATATTTTTTCTTCCCAATATAATTGTAATCTTCTTCTTCCATTTAATTAATGGCTTCGTGCGTCTAGCACATTTAGCCAGTGTCAAGTAAGTGATATATTATAATCAGCTCGGCGAACCTTGATCCCTATGACACTGACAGTTATTCCCACGACACAACCTTGTAGTAGCGTCACCGTTATATTATAATCGAATTGGCGGTGTCTAAAAATGATATTTATTAATTTTAGGCAGATATATGCAATTACAATAATATCCCGTTGGAATTATAATAATTATTAACACTTACAAGAAATTATCTCAATCAGACTTTACGTTGACGTCCTGCAAAAGTTACTCCGTATCGACTATAACGATATATATAATTTATAGTAAATGAGAATGAGTGGTGATCAAGATGATAAATAGAAGATGAAATACCCTCCCCTAAACTCCTTGAGTCCTTAGTAAAGATGTGGGACTATACTGAGATCTCACATGAACTCCTTGAGAGAATATGAAAAGTGATGTTGCACTGCTTTGTTTGATTTACCAACACTTATGTATATTCACAAACACTTAACGGTTAATAATCCACCGTTATTACACAATAATGTTAGAAATATCACAAATTTTAGAAAATAAAACAAAACTGCAGTCATGACGCTTCACTTTCCCGCCAAGAAGTCCATAATTGTAATCGTATACCCAATTTCTGAATAACTTCGACATTTCTTTTTTTAAATAATGGCTTCGTGCATTTAGCACATTTAGCCAGTCAAGTAAGTGATATATTAATAATATATAAATCATAGTAAATGAGAATGAGTGGTGATAAAGATGATAAATGGTAAATGAGATAACCCTCCCCTAAGCCTGAGATCTCACATGAACTTCTTAAAGGAATTTGATAAATGATGTTGCACTGCTATGTTTGATTTACCAACACTTTTATATGTTCACTAACACTTAACGATTAATAATCCACCGTTATTACACATTAATGTTAGAAATATCACAAATTTTAGAAAATAAATAAAACTGCAGATAATTGACCCTTTACTTTCCCGCTAAGAAGTCAACTTAGACATGAAAAGCTTTACTATATATTTTATATTATACCGACTGTCCTATATTGAAAATCAAACCGAGGACTAGGCAGTATGGTCGGTGTATTTAGCCTTTTTCAGTGGTATTTAAAAAATTAGCCAGGGATTGCTGGATTGTTTGTTTTGTAGTTTTTTTTGTTACGAACTAAATAAAATTTATTAACTGTATAACGTAAACTTCGAAAGCCTTGTAGCATTTTATGTAGCATAAAATAACAGTATATCCGCCAATACGTCACTTATAATAAATAAAATGAATAACTCCGCTGCAAAAGTGAGTATCTTTCATATTAATCCACCCAAATTAGAACTTCATAAACTCACCGTATTTATTCTGTTTATTTTCAGGTTGGTGAAATATTCACAGAAGCCGGTGCAGCTTTTAATAAACTTGCAGAAATGACTATGCTTTTGCACCCGATTGCTGAAAATCTTCCCAGGTAAAACCAGAGTTAAACTACCAATGCATGATCATTTGATGAATACAACAGTCAAGAGTTACCCGAATCCTATATCTATCTATTAGGAATTCACAAAATATGTAATTAAAACACTCACTTTTATAAAATTGCGGTAAAAAATATTGCAGTCTAATTCTCATTTCTGTATATTAAATAAAATGAGCAGGAGCTAAGTGAAAAATAATTTTTCCATCAAATATTTTCATGGAAATGTCTTCAAACTAAAGATAAACAATTTTTTAAAACAAACCTGGGAATTACTAATTTACCTTTTATTTGTATGTATTATTTTTAGGTGGTCTATTTTTAGTAATTAATGTTATGGTTCTTGTACAGGGTTTGTCCCAGTGTAAACCTCATGCACAGTTTATTACAAATTTTAAAATGTTTTCTATGAGAGTCTGTACTGTTCTTAACTTTCTTACTTTTACTCTATATAAAATGTAGCACACTGTTGAGAAATAGCAAGTGTGATATTTTAAAACTATAAAAGACAAATAAATAAGTATAGTATAATAATATCTATTTAATAAACATAAAGTTCTTGAAATACACTGTTAACTTGCCACCTTATTTAATTTCAGTGCTCAATCCAAAACACCTTTAAAAAGAAAAGTTGTTGAGGAACGTGTGCCAGTGACCACCATGTCACAATCTCAACCATCACAGCATAATTCAAATGCACATCTATCTCAGCAGGTAATGGACTTATATAGGACACCTTGCAAAAATTATTTATTTAAACTCTTTATTGCACATAAATCAAAGCAAACTTATCTCTAAAAGAGATCTCTTCCAGCCAATCTCGTGAGGAGTCAGATAGATAAAACAAGGATAGGTAATATACATATGCATAAAAAAATTGAAACAACAAATTTTATACGAGTATACAATAACAAATAATATAAACATAAGCAAAACGCATAAGAAAATATATACATATAATTAAATAGCAACAACGTATAACGATGAAAGTAACAGACAATAGGAAAAAAAAGTTTATAAATATATATAAATACATACAAAATCACAGTTAATGATTCAGGTAGTGTTCTTTGTCCTCTGCATCTCAACAGAAAATCTGTCTCTGATAGAAGCCGGCAAATTATTCCACAGTTTTGCTGCGTGCATGGTTAAGGAATCAGCAAAGAATTTGGTGTTGAAGACAGGTTAAACAAGTTTATTGCTGTGACAGGAACGCTGGGGTTGTGACATTAAGGGAGCTAGTTGGAAGAGTTTTGTAGGTATTCTGGAGGGTTGGTATTTGTTAGAATTTTATAAAGGAAGAAGACAAGGATGAGCATCTTTCTCTATTGGCGAACAAGAAGCCAATTCAACCGACCTCTATATTCAGTGATGTTATCATATGTCCGAAAGCCGAAAACAAAGCATATCACCAAATTCTGAAGTCGCTCCAGCCTATTCAGCAAGTCTTCCGTCAAATCCAGAAAGCAAATGTCAGCATAATCAAGGATGGGGAGGAAGTAAAAGTGCTTTGGCCAACTCTAAACCTTGGTCTAGTACGGCATAAAATATGGAAGTAGTGAAATCTGTAATACTCGTCTGCCGCAGTGAGCCCAATAATCGCCTCTCGGTCCTCCTTTTGGCCGGGAGGCAGTGTGGAAAGGCATGTGGCAAGGCAAAAAAGTGAAATCTGTAGTGGATGGATTTGCTTAGTTCTGTAACGTGAGGAACCCACGAGAGGGTACGGTCAATGATGAGGCCCAGGTTCTTTGCCTTGTCTGTGTAAGGTATATGAGTACCACTATAGATTTCCTCGGGCAAAAAATCAAGATTTATAGCATTTCGAAAAATGGACTACTTCTATCAAGGGCCTGCGACTTCAATGGATTTACAAGTAAACCAAATTGCCTAGCCCATACTGCTATCCATCTGAGATCTTGGTTTACTGCGTCCACAGCTTCAGTGGCTTCAGACAAACCAAAGTGCTTGTAAATCTATAAATCGTCAGCGTACAGATGATAATTAGATGCGATATTTTTGTAATTTTTGATATTTCTTTTCTAATTTCTCTACTTTTGAAATTTTATTTATGAATATTGCAAAAGGCAATGGTGATAAGACACCTCCCTGAGGAACACCAGCAGATAGATCAGACCAATCCGAAACAGAATCGTTAGATCTGACACAGTGATCCAGAAGAAGATAGATTGATAGAACGAAGTTACTTAAATCAAGTAATCTGAGTGAGTTAAGTGTTGTTCATGGCATGAGGGACATCGTCTGTGCCGTTCAGTAATGCACTTACCGTTACCGTACTGTTGGTTGGTCTAGAACTTTGGATAAAATAGGAAGAATAAAATTGGGAAAATTGAAAAAGAGACTGGGTTAGAAATTTTAGGGAGACTTCAGCAGACTTCTACGCCGTGGGAAAAACAATGTAAGCTACGGAAAAGTTTAAAATGGAAGTAATTATAGAAACTTTGGGACTTCTGATCAAAAAAACGGGACAAATAGTTTTGGCAGTCCTCTTTTGAGGTCAACCTTACAGAACCTAAAGAATTCTGCAGAGACCGAAACAGGTGAAAATCTGAAGGCGCAAGGTCAGGGCTATATGGTGGATGCACTAGGACCTCCCAGTCGAACTCTCTTAATTTTTGCTGAGTGGCTAAAGATGTGTGTGGTCTAGCGTTATCGTGATGAAAGACCACACCCTTCCTGTTGATCAATTCCGGCCGTTTTCTCTCGACTGCTTCCTTTAATCTCATCAGTTGCTGGCAGTAAAGATCAGAATCGATGGTTTTGCCGGGCGGTAAAAGCTCATAATAAACAATGCCCTTCCAATCCCACCATACACACAGCATCACCTTATTTCGTGTTAGGCCAGGTTTGGCCACAGTCTGTGAAGCCTGGCCAACTTTCGACCACGACCTTTTTCGCACGTTCTTGTCGTACGTGATCCACTTTTCATCGCCAGTTATCAATCTCTTCAAAAACGGCTCGGTTTCATTACGTCTCAATAATGAATCGCAAATGAGTACACGGTTCATTAAGTTTCTTTGAGTGAGCTCGTGTGGCACCCAAATATCGAGCTTTTTTGTATAACCAGCTTTCTTCAAATGGGTCAAAACTGTTTTGTGGTCAATTCCCAGTTCTTCAGCTACATCGTAACTACTAATATGCCGATCTTGCTCCACTCTTTCAAAAATGGCGTCCATTTTATTCGTAACAGGGCGACCAGAGCGAGGTGCATCTTTAACATCAAAATTTCCGGACTGAAAACGTTTGAACCAAATTTGTGCTACTCTTACTGACACTGCATCAGGTCCATAAACATCACAAATTTTTTTCACTGCTTGAGTTGCATTTTTGCCTTTTTTATAATAAAATTTTAAAATGTATCGAATTTCTTCATTAGATTCACTCATTTTTACGGAGAGAAAAACAAATGAAAAATAGCGGGAAACAACTTTTTTTTTTTTCTTTTCTTTATAATGGAACCTTTTTAATGTTACCAAAACCAGCCAGACACAAATAGTACAGTAAAAAAAATTTTATAATAAGTTTATACCTACGTTATGCGAAAAGACTTTTTCCCCGACCTAATATACTGACATCCACGCAATATCGATTGTTTATGTATTATTTCAATGGGGCTCTGATAGAGCAAGTAAGAATGTCAAGATAACTTCATCAGTTTTTTTTTAGTAAGCTTAATGAAAGCTCTGCTTAGTATAAAGCTAGAAGCCGTATAATAATAGGTATTAATTCTCTTTTCAAGTTTTATTTAGAATAAAAAGTTGCCTATGCAATTTTCCTAAAAATAGTAGCATAGTACTCATTATTTACTTATTTAAATAGGTATTATGTAATATGAATTTTGAAATCATGTTTTAGGTTACACTCAACATGTTGAATGCCCAGGAATCTGAAATGGATGTAGAAGGACTCAATAGTGATATGAAGTTAGAATTTGAATCAAGCACAGAAGAAGTTACTACGTAAATTTGTGTTTTTAATACTATTGAGTAAATAGTATGTAACTGACTATTATTGGAAGAAGCCCTACGACATATGAAAATTTAAATACTATGGTATAGACATTTTTAATTAACCAACAAATACTGCTTAACAAACAACCAAAACTCCAGAGATTTGTTGGTACATCACCTAAGAACTTTTTAAATATAAATTGCTTTTTCTAAGATGAGTCCACTCTTGCGTTAAATAAAAAACATTGTTTGTAATAAAAACCAGAAAGTCAAAACCTTTTAAAGAACAGAGATCTCAATAAAACTTTTGGTATAAAATTTTATAGTCGATAAGAATTAGTTTGTTTATTTGCTATCAAAATACGTTCTCATATTCAGCTATGTTGAATAAGGATGCAAATATTATTGTGAAAATTTGAAAAATATATATTTTAGTCAAAATTAGTTAAAGTATAGCATGTTAATTCTTAATAATACAATGTGAATTACAATCAGCCAACTATGCTAAAGTAACAGTATAATTCCTATGAATGTCTTGATCTAAACATAGTATCTAAAATAATTTATTGATTCAGGCGTTACTTTGCGGAAATCCATTGTAAGCAAGTGATGGATTAAAATTTGAATGAAATAAATTTTGTTACAAAGATATTTTTAATCCATCACTTGCTTATAGTATCTAAACATTCACCAACAGAATAAAAGCATGCTCCTGTAGCTCCTTTCACTGATTTGAGAAAAAGTAACTTTGGCAAAATTTTATGCTATGTTGAAAATGTATTAAAAACTTTAATATATAATGTTTATAGTGTATTTTAATTTCTTTCTGGTACCGAATTTCATACAATATTTCAAACAAAAAACAGGAGAAGGACTGAGGGCCCACTTTTAACGAATATTATACAAACAAAGACAAGAGTTTTGCAGTAATTTTTTCGTTAGGCGTTACCTTAAATTTTGCCGAAGAAGACTTATTACCTAGTTTGTGCGGTCCAGGTGGGCTCTCAATTTTCTATAAGAACTTAGGGCCCAACTTTTTAGTTAGTGACTCGTTTATTCGACATTCACAAAATCTGATTTCAACTTTCTCAATTCTTTTGCAGCGTGCACTAATTCCTACGCATGATGCAATGAGTTTTAAGAAACTGGCCTTCTTCTCAACAGGCGCAAGTCATATATATATACGAAGTAGGACTAAGTTTTACGATATCTTGTGGACACAATTTTTGTTCGGCTTTAGGTTAGATTTTGCTGTAAAGACTTTCTCTAGCGTCCATAGTTTGTCTAGTACAGGTGGGTCCTCAAACCTTTATGTAAGATCTGACGGCCTAACTTTTTACTTCATTCATAACTTGCTTATTTGACTTTCACAAAATCTGATTTCAACTTGCTCAATTCTTTTGCAGTGAGCACTAAATCCTATGCATATTTTCAAAGTGTTGAGAAACGGGCCCTCACATTTAATTTTTGCTCTAATTTATACCAGGCATCACACACCACATATTTCATTGTTTAATTTGGCTCAGGTTCAGAACGTCTCTAGGTTTCAAATAGTCCCTTTCCCAAAATGCTCCCTTTCTTACGTCAGCTACGCGGTTGTTCAAACTGGGAATATTTAAATATCACAAGCCAAGTAGGTAGTCAATCAACTAAACAATATTTTAAAACTATGTTAAAGTGTTTTATTTTGATTATTTATTTTTTATTTAAATAAGCACAGACTCAAATATATTATTATTGTGATAAACTATGCCTCTGTGATATTTTTTGATTGTAATTTTCGTATTTTTAATACGAATATCCCAATACTTAGATTCCTTTTTTAATTTGTATATTTGCATTCACTCGTCGATGCCACCCTTCCAAGACATTTGTGGCACGATGGCGCTCAATAACACTGGCAATTATTTAGGATACCAGGTCAATTCAAAATACTTACGAAAACGCCTCATTGCTGTTGTATTGTCGGCCTCTTCTAAAATATAATGCCACGCCTCTGGTATGTCATTTGCCGGCACTAGAGGAATAATCGAGCTCATTCTTGTTGAAATACGACCGTCACTGCTTACATTCTTGATGATTTAAGAGTATTTCCAAATGGCATGATTAAAATGATAGCAACCCGTAATTTCAGCTTGCCGCTCGAATCAATGAAACAGTATTCATAATTGCTAATTAATACACTCGGCGTCGAAAAAATCGCACATCTAAGGAAATCACGTTCAAATGTCATTAACTCTTGATATGCACATGCAGTCGTATTAATTATAGTTTTATTTAAAAGGTTACTTAATTAACTTAATAAAAAACATTATTTTTCATTATCAAATAAAACCTAATGCAACAAATAAAGTGTCACAAAAATTCCAAGGAAATTTTGCTGCTCGGGAGAGTCGCGAGTTGCGCTACCTTTGTGGGTATAAAGGGGTCAATGTGGCTCATGTGCACGCCCGACTTTTCCCCTTTCCCACCCTTTCCCTGCACAGACACGCGCTCATGAACGGGCTTGTGTACTAGGTAGGGAAGAAAGAGAAGAGGACCCACCGAATCCCAGGAAGAAGAGGGATGGAAGATTCGCCCCGGAACGCAGCCGGTGAAGAGCGAGCTGAAGAGCCGCGCACCCCCGTAACTCATGGCCAACCCCTTGACGGGGAAGGGCATGGCGTGCGGGGGGGGCGCTCGTCCGGCCCGTCGACATCGACGCTCTCCGGGCACCCAACCCGCATATTGACGCCGCAAGAGAGCCCAGTCACCATCAGGGCTCCGCCGGCAACGTCTCCACGGTCGAAGCACGATAGGGACTGTGTGATGACCGCCAGACTAGCCGAGTCGGGGTTCCTCTCTGAGGGCATGCTGCGCTGGATGTCGGCGTACATCCGTCTAGCCGAATTCGACCTCGGCTACACGGATGAGCTGCTGCCGATAGACAGCGCAGCTTTGGAGATCGCGGCCCAGATCCGTTCCAACTACCGCCACTGAGGGCGCAAAAGAGGAAGGATGTGACGCCGCCTTTCAAGATCACCGCCGACAAGAGGCGACGCACCGCACCGGTGTCGGGTCCACGGTCCCGCAGTGCCAGCGGCCGCGTCGAGGCCTCGACATCGGCCATGCCACCGCCGCCTACTCTGCCACCGAAGAGGCAGCCGCTGGTAACAACGACGCCGCCAACTACGCCCGTAGCGCCACCGACGCCGGAAATATACGCTGCAGGCAGCGTATTGTCTCCGCTGCCTCAGCGCGCGCCGCGACACGCGCGACCGTTCGCGCCCGCGTATCCCCTCTCCACATCCCCTCCAACCCCCACCACCAGCGGTGGGGCGCCCCCTGCCCCTGCCCCCGCACCTCAGCGGGGGTCCCTCCCCACTCAATCCCCACCCAAGTCGCCCTCCCCCCTACCCCTATTATTCCCCCGCCTCCCTCCGCGGCCCGCGCGCCCGCCGCCGCCGCTCGCGCACCCGCCGCCGCCGCTCGCGCGCCCACCGCCGCCTCATATGCGGCCACGGCCGCCGCCGCGCCTTCGCCTGCCACCGCCGCCGCCACAGCCGCCGCCCGCACGGACGCAACCACCGCTGCGGCCGCGCCGCCCGCCGCCAACAAGACGCCTCGATACCCGCCCCTGGTGGTCGAGAAGCTCCCAGAATGGAGCCTTCACTTCCGGGAGCTGAAAAAGAAACTGGGCAAGGCGCCGAACGCACGCCCGTTTCAACAGGGCGTCCGCTTCACGCCCCAAGACGCCAATGAATACCGGGTAGTTCAACACTACCTGACGGAACTCACCAAGGAGACCAACCTTGCCTGGTTCTCCTACTCGCTCCCGGCGGAAAGGAGTTTTAAGGTGGCCATCAGGGGCCTCCCGGCAGACACCAACACCCAGGAGATCGAGGAAGAGCTCCGCTCCCTCGGGTTCACCCCGGAGTTTGTGCGGCCAATCAAAGCCCGCCAAGGAAGACCTGGCTGCATATTCTTCGTGCAGCTGCAGCGAACCGAGGGAGTGTCCGAGATCTACAAGATCACAGAGCTCCTGTGTATGCCGGGCATCAAAATAGAAGCCTGGAGGAAGAAGCGCGGCCCAGCACAGTGCCATAGATGCCAGCAGTTCCGGCACTCTTCCCACTGCTGTCACCGCCAGCAGGCTTGCGTCCGATGCGGGGAAGAACACCCTGCCAAGGAGTGCCCGCGCCCCACTACAGAGCCCGCCACATGCGCCAACTGCGGAGGAGCGCACCCAGCGAGCTCAATTCAATGCCCGGCCTTCCAGAGGGAGGCCAAACTCAAGCGCGCTGGGACCATTGCGCTCGCTGGTAGACCGCTCACCCAGAGAGCGACGGTCGAGGCGACAGCTGGCGACAGACAAGATTTCCAACGTCGCGCTCCGAAACCTTCCACCCAAGAGCGTCGCTACAGTCACGAGACTATTTAATGGCATTATGCGCACGGGCCACTTCCCAGGCTCATGGAAGACGGGAAGGGTCATCATGCTCCCGAAGCCTGGGAAGTCAGTCCAGGACCCCGCCAGCTATCGGCCCATCACCCTGCTGCCTAACATGTCGAAACTGTTCGAGAGGCTCCTGCTCGAACACCTGACTCCGCATATTGAACCGCGCCCAGAGCAGTTCGGATTCCGTGCCGAACACTCGACAACACTGCAGCTTTCAAGAGTACTGCACCACTTCACGGTGGCATCAAACAAAAAGGAGTACACTGCTGCAGTACTCTTAGACATGGAAAAAGCTTTCGACCGTGTTTGGCACGAAGGTCTGCTGTACAAGATCTCGACGTCCAGCGCACCCAGACGCATCACGCAGGTGCTAGCTTCCTTTTTGGGGAACCGAAGCTTCAGAGTGGTGGTAGAAGACCAGGAATCCACGGAGAGGAAGATCGAAGCCGGAGTACCTCAAGGAAGCTGCCTCTCGCCGTCCCTGTACGCACGCTTCACTGATGACCTGCCTGTCTCGGAGAGAGTACACTTAGCGCTATTCGCCGATGACGCAGCGTACTACTCATCGTCGTACAGGAGGAACTTCGCGGCGAGAAGAGTCCAAGAGACGCTTGACCTCCTGCCAGAATGGCTGGACAGGTGGCGACTATCGGTTAACGTCAGGAAGACCCAAACCATAGTCGTCCCTCACACCACGATACTCCCACCACCACTCCGCCTGCACGGACTCGAGATCGCGTGGTCGCCACGGGTCAAGTACCTAGGGATCACGATCGATCGTAAGCTGAGTATGAAGCCTCACGTAGCGATGATAGTCGCGAAAGCCAAGACGGCGCGGCACCTGCTCCGTCCAGTGCTGCACTCGACGCTTGCCACTAGTGTGAAGCTAGGGGTCTATAAAATCTACCTTAGGCCCCTAATCACCTACGCAGCCCCAGCCTGGTACGCACTCACCAAGAAGCAGAACAGGAAGAAACTGGAGGTTTTCCAAAACCAGACCCTACGCCAGATCGTCAAGGCGCCTCGCTACGTGAGAAACGCTACGATCGCGAGGGATTTGAGGCTTGAGAGTGTGGAATCCTTCATAGGTCGACTGGCGGGACCGATGTTCGCGCGTGCGGATGCGTCAGACCACGATCACATCCGGGGCCTGGCGCCGCTTCATGCGCGTCCACCGGATGCCAGGGCTTATGCCCGCAGCCTCATCCCTCAGGAGACCTAGGACTTGACGGGAGCACCAACCTGGACAGACACCCCACCGCCGCTGATCGCCCAAGGCGCTGATCGCCCAGGGCTTGATCGCGGCGCCCACCGGACATGACACCTCCGGATGAAGACAAGGCTGAACAGCCGCCCCAACGCCGCTCCCGTATTCACGGGAGCCGTCAGAAACCGCGGCCAGGGGGCACATGCCCCGGAACCGCGCCGTGACCCCCACCAGGGGGTTCACGTAGAAGAAGACAGGTTCAATGTGGCTCATTCGCTATTAAACCGTTGAAGAGGACACACGCACTGATTTTGCTGAAGGAAGAACATCTGGAAAATGGATACTACAGCTGATGAGGCCGCTCAAGTGGTTGCACTACTGCAAGCAGGGTTGCGGCAGTGTGATGTCGCCCGGCAACTGAATCTGAGCCGTTTTTCGGTTCGAAGAGTCTACCAGCGCTTTTTAGAGACCGGTGGCTATATCCGGCGACATGGGTCCGGTAGACGTCGCTGCACTTCGGAAAGAGACGACCGATTCGTTGTGTCGTACTCTTTGAGAAATCGCTTCTCAAACGCTGTGCAGTTGCAACAGGAGCTCCAGGCAGTTCGCAGACGCACCGTGAGTGTCTCCACGATTAGAAGAAGACTGAAGGAGAAGGACATAGCAGCCCGCAGAGCTGTTACAGGTCCAAAATTGACTGCAGCGCACCGGCGAGCCCGCTTGCAGTTTGCTCGCGACCACGTCGATTGGACCATTGAGCAATGGGGAGCTGTTCTCTTCTCAGACGAGACACGAGTGTGTCTTTTCTGCAACGACCGACGAAGAAGAGTATACCGGAGGCAGGGTGAACGTTTCGCCCAAGCCTGCCTAACCTACCTACCTAACACTATCCTCTACATAAGGTTTAGGAATTTTTTAATAAGATTTTTAAAAGGTGCGATTTTTTTGACGCCGAGTATAATTATATTATGTGATTAAAAGTTGATTGACTACCTACTTGGCTTGTGTTTTTTAAATATTCCCAGTTTGAACAACCGCGTAGCTGACGTAAGAAAGGGACATTACGGGAAAGGCGCATTTCGGGAAACTATTTGAAACCTAGGGACATTCTGAACCTGAGCCTTTGATTTTTCAATAAACTTTTAACTACCGATTTAAAAGAAATTCTACGTCTATTTGATGGTACACGATGCGTACAAGTTCCCCAAATATCTAAATAAATTCATTATGGTCCCTTTTTCTTTAGATTGAAGCGTGGCCGGGCTGGGCCGAGTAGGTACGCTGCAGCCCGGCCATAAAAAATTTACTTTGTCTGGTGAAATACAGCGGTAGGTAGGTACCTTTTTTTCTTTGAGGTTTCTATTTCTTTATACTGAAAAGTACGCACCAGTAACTGTTGTGTACGTTACCCCAGCCAGATGTTGTCGAAAATGGTCATTCGAATCATATAGATAATTAGTTTTGCGGCTTCTGTAATTGTTGCGCACATTTTTAAATTTGTTGCACTTATAGTTTTTTAATTATTTCACAAAAACATTTCCTGCTGGCGTAACGTTACGCCAGCCAGACCTTTTTTTTTCTAATGAGAATATTTAAATAAATATTAGCTATAAAATTAGTTGTCTAGATGAAGTAAATGTTGTGCCTTATTTTGTATTTGTTCTTTCTTCGGTTGCGAAGTTATTCGAGATTTTGCTGGAGTAACGTTTTTGGTTTTGCTAGATCTTTGAAATGGTTAAGCGGATTCCTATCATATTTTGTACATGACTTCTTAGGACTTAGTTTAAATTTGTTCTGCAATAATAAAACCAAAATATTGCATATCTTAAAGGTTATTTCATTTAACAGAAAAACACTTCAATTGGTCCCAGCACTCTCAATAAGAAGTCTAACGACTTACTTTAAACGTTATTTTAAAGCTAGTAACTGCCTTTAAATGTATGTGAAGTTTCATTAGTATCCTGTAAGTATTTAACAAGTTATGATGATATTCAGTTCTTCACGAGCACGGTCTTGATGCGAGCGGAGTTATTTGGCCACTGGATTAGATATATGAACTGAATGTTATGTCAATTATTAGTTTTTTAGATCAGTAGTATATCAGTAAATTTTCAGCTCAGTACATTGGATAATTAATGAGATAATACGATTAAAGTCATTAGGAAGTGAATGACCGTGGTAACCCGACCAAGTTTAGGTGGTTACGAAAAAGCGAAAACGCAGAACATTATACTATCTTTTGAAATGTTTAGTATAATACACATTACAATTTCAGTACAGTCGCGTACACTGTTAAATACATAATAATAATATAATATTATCTGTACTATGAAAACATTATTATTATCTTCCCAGTTGCACAAACCTATCAGAAATCACCGTTAGAGCATGCCGTTCGCTGGGACGCGGGAGGGGTGGGGTAAAGGGGTAATACATTGTTTGCATAATGTACTAAACATGCTCCATAAACACAATTCATCTTGTAGAGTGCGCGTGCGCTTCGGCAGTTCCGTTTCCTGTTTTTGCAAATATTTATCGAGTGCGTGAGAGTTATTGTATAATAACAAGTGTGGCGAATTACTGCTAATGTGGAGTGCTTGTATGATGATTGTATTGATGATCATAATTATGGTTAATTATATTATGTGATATTAGCAGTCATTGAATTTAATCCACTTTTCAGCTTCGAAGGAGTTGGCCACTACAAAGCTCATTGCTATCGAACACAAACTAGAACTTTTCAATGTTATGACGATATGTATAGCAAAATTCAGAAGAGTCAGAATAATTTAATGCCTCACGCGATTATTTATACATTACAATCTGATAATATCTAATTTATCTATAATACAAAACTATTTTATTGATTTTGTATTATCACTTGACGTCTATTTACTTTAAAATTGTGAATTTTAATGCTAGTCACATTCATTTATAGGTTTGTGATAATAATAATAAAGAAAATCGTCTCCAATCTTATGCAGTCGGTAGCAATGTGTTTTTTATTAAATTAAAGATGGCGAACACATATTTCACACTTTAGAACCTAAATCATCGACTGACGTAAGAATCAACAAAATCTGCTTACGCTTATGGTCTCTCTAGAGCGCCAAATAGATGAACTAGATCTCTGTGTATGACAACTTTTGTTTCACAAAGTTACTTACGTATTTGTATACTCATTATACAAAAACCAACGAAGTTTTAGAATGTACCTCACGTTGACTTTTTGAGATTATAATTAGTTAAAAGTAATACTTACATAATTATTTAACTGCAGTTGCTGCACTGTTATTTAATTTTATTATTTTTGATCTGTGATTTTAAATAGTTTAAGTTTATTTTATGTGTATAAACTTAGGAAACAATGTGATATTTGAAATAAGACAACAAAACAGTAAGACTAACTGTGAGCATTTTACTACATTGTGATGTCATTTAATATTACCATTGATCTGTGATTTTAATTGATATAAGTAAGTATTAGTAGACATACGTAAGTTTAGTGTTAACTGAAAAAACCATTGTATATTATTTATTGTCTGTGATCATTACACATTCCAATATGTGTACATATTTAAATAAAAACTGTAACTGTGTATACTGAAATCTATAATTTAAATAAAAAAATAATAGAAAATTAAAAAAACAAAATTACTATCTGTAATTTTAATCTGTGATTGTTTTTAAGTAGTATAATAATACTTTAAAAGTTCAATTGAAATTATTATTTTACCTGTCAATAAAAATTCTTTAATAATCATGTAGTTTTTTTTTAAACTTTTGTACATGTCTGTACAAACTATCCTACATATTTTAGAAGGTACCATGTTCTGCGTTTTCGCTTTTTCGTAACCACCTAAACTTGGTCGGGTTACCACGGTCATTCACTTCCTAATGACTTTAATCGTATTATCTCATTAATTATCCAATGTACTGAGCTGAAAATTTACTGATATACTACTGATCTAAAAAACTAATAATTGACATAACATTCAGTTCATATATCTAATCCAGTGGCCAAATAACTCCGCTCGCATCAAGACCGTGCTCGTGAAGAACTGAATATCATCATAACTTGTTAAATACTTACAGGATACTAATGAAACTTCACATACATTTGAAGGCAGTTACTAGCTTTAAAATAACGTTTAAAGTAAGTCGTTAGACTTCTTATTGAGAGTGCTGGGACCAATTGAAGTGTTTTTCTGTTAAATGAAATAACCTTTAAGATATGCAATATTTTGGTTTTATTATTGCAGAACAAATTTAAACTAAGTCCTAAGAAGTCATGTACAAAATATGATAGGAATCCGCTTAACCATTTCAAAGATCTAGCAAAACCAAAAACGTTACTCCAGCAAAATCTCGAATAACTTCGCAACCGAAGAAAGAACAAATACAAAATAAGGCACAACATTTACTTCATCTAGACAACTAATTTTATAGCTAATATTTATTTAAATATTCCCATTAGAAAAAAAAAGGTCTGGCTGGCGTAACGTTACGCCAGCAGGAAATGTTTTTGTGAAATAATTAAAAAACTATAAGTGCAACAAATTTAAAAATGTGCGCAACAATTACAGAAGCCGCAAAACTAATTATCTATATGATTCGAATGACCATTTTCGACAACATCTGGCTGGGGTAACGTACACGTAACTGTTACTGACATTGCTACAGCCTTTTTGGGGGCACCCTGGCCGAGCCAGGACGCAACACACAGATATTCGAACTTTTTCTGGTGGGGCAATAAAGGAACTGTTTTGTCTATGAGAATCTGTCCATGCGAATGCCGGTTTCCCCCACACGTGCCGTCAGCCACAACCATAAAACGACGCCACCGGCATATTTTCATACATTTTATATGAACTCGCCGCACACTGTTGAAGCGGGTGACCGCCACACGCTACAAATCAAAATGTATGTAAACTGCAGGAAATATGCCGGTGGCGTCGTTTCGGTCAGCGTCAGAATGGCCGGTCACTAGACGTATTTATCGTTGAAAATAATGATCAATAATTGCTGTTAGCGGAGGGGGCACTACCGACTTAAACTGCAACTCAATACGACATTGCACTCCTACCTACAGCAGTAATTAAAACAACGAAATTGACTCAAGGTTTTTTATTAAGAGTCTATTTAGGACTGGGCAGGTGCAGCAGCAGGAGCTGGTGTGGTGGTGGCAGCAGCTTCTTCGCGAATCCTGTCTTTTTTGAGAATACCCATAAAGGCAGCCTTGTCAGCCGGAGTCTGGAAGCGACCATGTCCAAACTTGGATGAGGTGTCAATGAACTTCAAATTGATCTTTTCTAATGCTGCCCTCTTGGTGTGCACTCTCAAAGACTGAAAAATAAATAATACCCTATATAGCCATTTGTATTTGGTAGCAATATTAACGTAACTATAATATTGAAACTTGCATTTAAAATGAAATTCTCTCAGGTATTCTTTATTAGAAAGAATACTACATATCTTTTACAAAAATTTAAACCAGGTACTTCTAAACACAATTTTAAGAACCCTTTAAAGACTCAAATGTCATCTTAAAAAGAAATACTATTTTTTTTTAATAATTTAATATTCATTTGCAAAGGACTTACTTTTCTTAAAGTAATAACCCTCTTTTTAGGTCCCATACAGCATCCCTTGAGCATAATGAAATCATTGTTGACTTCACCATAATGAGGGAAGCCACCCATGGGAGTGATAGATTTCTCAGACAAGTCATATTCAGTAGAAGCATTGTTCTTAATGACTTTGCCGTCTTTAGTGTGGATACCTGAATAAAAACCAAAAAACGGTTAATAATAACAAATACTTAATTGTATAAATGTCACCTGAACACAGACAAAATACATTAAATGTAAGTATATTGATATATTAAATATAAGAAGATGAATATGTTACCTTGTCCAAGACGGTAGATCTTTTTGTTCATTTCTGTTCTGTGATGGTATCCCTTTTGACCAGCTCGAGCCACAGTGAAACTGACTCTGGATGGATGCCATGCTCCAATACAAGCAACTTTACGAAGACCCTTGTGCGTCTTGCGTGGAAGTTTCTTTGTATGCCAACGAGAGGTAACACCTAAAACATAAGTTGGCTTCAGTAATTCATATACCATCAAAAATGGCGTAAATCTAGTTATAGTATCAATAAAATTTTAGTGATAGTATCAATAAAATAGAATGGTTACTAGGGTCAAAATCTTACTATGAATTAAAGCCAAACATCCAACTGTCTTGCAATAAATAGTAGATTCATAATTATAATTGCCATATTATTAGGAGCACAGAAATTATTAAGTTCAAATAGCATCAGTCCGCCCTAGAAAATCTTCACATAAATAGATTCAGGTTCTAACCGTTTAATAAAGATAGGTTGTTCATCATATGCCATTGAATTTAAATAAATATTTTGAAACCAATAATACAGATTAGAAATTGAAAAGCAAATAATATCTTTACCTTTGTATCCCTTGCCCTTAGTCACACCAATGCAGTCAATCATCTCATCTTGGGCAAAAACAGAATCAATGGGAATAGGCTTTTCGAGATGTTCACGGGCCCATTTTACTTTATCCTCAATAGTGCCACCATTAACCTGAATCTCCATAATGTGGGCTTTTTTCTGGCGTTGCTTTAAAAGCTTCATCTGAGTGTGAGCAATGATCCTGACAACACTACAGTAGCGGATCATTTTCTTGAAGTCCTTTTCAATGGACTTGCGACCGAGCTCATCTTGCCACTTCTTACTAGCCTTGGTAAAAGCCTTCTTCTTGCACTTGTACCTATTGGATCATAGTAAAGCTTGCTGTAAAAAAAAGGCCAGGCAACCTCATCGTTGAGCGGAGAATGCATTGGCAACATATATGCTAAGAGCACATAGAACAGATGAAGCTCTCATCAAATGATAGGAGAGCTAATTACATATCATTAGTAATGTCTCACTGTATCAAAAAAAAAACATATTTAAAAGAAGTTAAAAAAAAGTTAAATTACAATAATTATTAAAAGATAGATATTACATAAATATTTTAGACATAAGATGATTTACTATCGTACCAATTCTTGTAAAAGCGACGGCGGCAGTCCTCAGACATGTGCTCTGCCCATATAGTAAGAAGCGCACGGAGTCCATGTGGAGTCTCTATGTAGCCCACTGCACCAACGCATACCATGGGAGGAGTTTCGATGATAGTCACTGCCTCCACTATTTCCTTTTTGTTGATCTCTGATGAAGGAAAATTATGTAGTGTAAGCAAAGCTCGATATAATTAGTTTACACGAAAGTTAATTGGTTGAGCTTATAAATGCACTAGAAGAGTAGGTACTTGATTAAAGCAAATATTGATTGTTTACAGCATTGACAAGTTTATCGCAAATAACATATAGGTATTTAAAGTTCCATAAGATAATATTGGTAGGCGACAGTAGCAAGTGCATTTGACGGTCTTAATAGGAGTAAGTCCATAAACAAGTGCACTTGATTGTCCCGAGAACACTACTCTAAGGAACACCCTCGCAGTGGTGTTTCTCAGATAACTAATATCGGCCCCTTCGGCGGTACGACAGAATCAATTCGAAATCCATTTCGCCTTATAATCGATTGCCATTGAACTCAGCGGTAGGCCCCTGGAAGATTCAGTCGGTTATAAATTATATATCAAGCATAGATTCGCATTGACGTATAATGATTTAACGAAAACAACCGTGAGCTACTTACTTGATCCCGGACGGTCAGGTTCTCGCACCACGTGGGTCATGCCAGCTTTGTATCCGATAAAAGCAGTCAGGTGCACAGGCTTGCTTGGATCATCTCTAGGGAACGCCTTGACTTTCCCACGATGACGACGGGATCTCTTCTTGGGGTAGAATCCCATGGACCCATGACGAGGTGCAGAAAACTTCCTGTGCGACTGAAAACCACAGTAGGCGAGGGATAGAAAATAATTGCAATAAATGCAGACATATTCTAACTAAAGTTTTATTTGCATCAGTCCGCCCTAGAAAATCTTCACGTAGATAGATTCAGGTTCTAACCGTTTATTAAAAGATAGGTTGTTCATCATATGCATAAACATAAATAAATAATATACTATTATACGTAACTGACAAACATTAAACAATTAACCTTTAAAAATACCAATCAACTTTTTGGAAAGATTAATACAAAATTTAGAGATTATTAATTCAGAAATCTTACCATGTTCAATCACAGTCGCAACAAAAATGGCAGATTGTCTGGTCGACTGGTCGTGTCAATCCACAGATTATCAATTACAGACCATAGAGACCCGTATCAGCGAAATAAACTATCAAAGTAGAGATGTGAAAAATTAATCGATTAATAAATTTTATAATAATAAACCAATTCTAATCGATTTTTTATGAGCTAGTCAAATTCGCAGTATTAATTTTCTGCTATAATGCTGCTGATAAAACTGCTGCGCTTATAATATTTCAAATAGGTATAGGTAGGTTTAGGTTTCAAATTTATTGATTTTATTGTTTTTTTATATCAAAATAAATGTGTAGCTTAACTTTATATGTATTAGATACGTACTGTTTCCATCAGTAGAGACTTAAATTTAACTTTCTGTAGTAAAATGTTTATCTTATTTTATATAGTCTATCTTGGTCCCTTTACATGTAAAATAAATTTATGAGAAAAGAGAAAACAACATTATGTAATCCTGAAGAAGCTACGAGAGCACTTATTGAATATTCAATGTGAATTGACAGATGGCAAGTAAGCAAGTTTCGGTGTCGCTTTCTAAGGATTCAAAATAGAGATCGTATTTTTCAATCTAAAAATACAATCGACTAATTAACAATCCAAAGATGTCACAAAGGCAGTCGTCTGTCATGTCTTAAGCTAGAATCAATGATATTACTGGAATAGTCCCACATCTTTACCAAGTAGTCAAGGAGTTTAGGGGGAGGGCATCTCATTTACCATTTATCATATGTATTTACCACTCATTCTTATTTACTATAATTTATATGTTAGTAATATATCTCTTACTTTACACTAGCTAAATGTGCAAACCGCACGAAGCCATTATTTAAAAGAAAGATATTACTGGACTTCTAGGCCCGAAAGTGAAGCGTCATGTCTGCAGTTTTGTTTTATTTTCTAACATTTGTGATATTTCGAACATTAATGTGTAATAACTGTGGATTATTAACCGTTAAGGGTTTGTGAACGTGCATGAGTGTTGGTAAATGAAACAAAACAGTGCAACATACCTTTTCAAATTTTATCAAGCAGTCCATGTGAGATCTCAGTAAAGTCCCACATCCTTACTGAGGACTCAATGCGCTTAGGGGCAGGGCATCTCATTTACCATTTATCATCTTTATCACCACTCATTCTCATTTACTATGTATGAAATATTATTAATGTATCTTTAACTTGGCACTGGCTAAATGTGCTAAACGCACAAAGCCATTATTAAAAAAAAAAGATATTACTACAAGATGTAGATGTCGCACTAGACCCTGGAAACTGAGGCGACCAAATTAGCGCCATCCTTTTCTATATCATTAGACACGAAATTATTTGTCGCATTAATTTTTAGTCCAATAAGTATGAATAATTATGTCGTAGAGGAGCTAAATTTCATCAAAGTATAACCTACCTTTTAGTGAAATATTATTTTCTAGAAACGAACTGTTTAATATACATTTTTACTAATGCGACTCTAGGCTTGTAGGTGCTTCCTTAATTTTCAGTTCTACGTAGAAAATTAATATTAATAAATTGACTGCAAAAAAGAAAATTATTAAATTTATAGAGCGCAAAGCTTTGAAGGTTTTGGTTAAAATATGGTAAGTTTTAAAATTAAATAAATAAAAACATAATTGTTTTTGGTCAAGAAAATCCGTCTCCTTTTTCACTTGTTCAAGAATATTTAATTAAAATAGGATTGAGCACTGTCAATTTGACACATTACAAAAATTTACTCTGTTTACAGCAGGCGATAGTCAGGGACCGTGTCTGGTTCTTTTACTTGCTAGTAGTGGACAAAATTACTGCTAGTGGTAGTACATAGTACATAAAAAAACATATTAAAAACTAGGCTGATACTTTAGTAATCACATTAACATTTTTCGGGATATTTTTTTAAAATCATGACACAATCATGGTAAATTAAATGAAAATAACATAACATCGTACGCAATGATGTTTTACTTATTCTTTTAATTATTAATTTATAATTGGTCGTATTTCAGTTTCAAAAAATGCCTTAAATCGTACATTGACTGTTTCATGTTATATAGCAATTATTCAGAAAATATAGATTTTATGAATTTTTACTGATTGTTGTGAATTTAAATAAAATGTGGTGATGGAGGTAATGGTATGTAACTAAAATGAAGCCTATCCTTATACAGATACTCTTAAAAGAGATAAGATGTGTGTCATTCTAAGAGAAAGAGATATTAGCCTCCCATATAAAATATCTTGCTTGACTCGTTTTTTTAGCCACGAATGATCTTGCTTGAGTATTAAATCCATGACTAGGGCTAACAAACAAAACAAATGATGATTTTTGACCAAAAGTCTAAATCTAAGCACACTAATCCTACTATCATCTAAGAAGCCCAAGCCAAGCTCATCTGCAAGTGGTGCACCTGCTGATCAAAAGACAAGGCTCTGGCTCTGGCGAACGTAACAGATCCCTCTAAGTCTATTACTAACATCTTCTATATATAATATAGTACCTACATACAAGCGAACTGTTTAAATGATGTTAATTATTATTATGGGTTATTAATGAAAGTAAAGACTGAAAAAAAGCGATTTAATACAATTTTTGTTTTTAAATTCTTTGTAAACTTAATTGTCATGTTATCATTATCATTATGATTGATATTATTATAAGAAATATATTTTATTATGAACGTCGAGAGTAATCCCTTCGTATACTCTGTGCTCGTAGCTCTGCGGTGCTCGATGGTCGAAAACGATCACCGAAGTACAGCAGAATTTACAGAGGTCAGTCCTTCGATGGGTGACCGTTTGTGTGGCATTTGATATCGAGCGCTTCCGTGCTTCGGAAGGCACGTCAAGCCGTTGGTCCCGGTTATCACTAAATGTGGTAGTCGTTAAGCCATGTTAGAGGCCTAATGGGCGGCTTGATAAATTCTAACAGCAGGACGCCATACACCTGCCTCCGCCAACCCGCACTGGGTCCGCGTGGTGGAGTATGACCCAATACCCTCTCACCTTGGTATGTGAGAGGAGGCTCGTGCTCAGTAGTGGGACGTTTATGGGCTGAGATGATGATGATGATGATGACTCTGTGCTTACCGGCAGGCTTACTTTGTGTGTGACATTTTTTTCGTGTGCGTGCGTAACGACTGTATTGGAAATGCATTTGTGTGAAATTAATATTAGTGTTCGCCCCCCGCGCGGAAAGTGGCATACTTTTTCACGTAGATAGTAGATTTAAATGCGAGTTCCATCGTGGCACAAGCCCTGCAGAAACAGCTCTAAGTCTAATTTCCCATCATACGATCATGTTCATGATCATCATCAGACAATCGTATTAGCGTATTTTTACATCCTGGACATTTTGAAAATCCTTTTTTCCTCTATATTATATTTGATTTATTAACATGAATCGGTGCAATGTATCACGACATAATTGGATTACTCATTCAAAATTACAAATTATTGAATAACTTAACATAAGAATAAATTGGGCTTATTGGCAAACGACTACGTCGCGAAGCATTCGCATTCACACTTTTGGTTTTGTTTACGATTGTACCTGCGCAGCCAGCGCTAGTGCGCACTTGCGCAGACAACCGCCATATTCGTCCCGCGTCCATCTACTTACGTGCTGCCAATTAGACCTGTCATGATGTCAAAAAACCCCATGTAAATTACCTTTTATTTGTTGATAATATTTACAAAAATAAAGCCAAAGGTGTGCCATTAAAATATAGAAGTTGATGAGAAACTAATTTGCGTAGAACATACAAGTTGCTTACATTTTCTTGCTAAAACCAGGTAAAACCTGAAATAGAATTAATAAACATGCCGCTAAAAAACAATTTACTTTTAATTTGTAATAAATTCATCTTTTTTGTGGAATTATTATTCAGTATTGATAATGTCCATCGTTTATTTAGGACAATATATACTTTCAATTAAAATATCAATAAACTAGTAAATGTTTGTGTAACGGTGTATTTTTCTTCAAATGCATAAATATGCATTTTTTGTGAACTCTTTTTAACTTATACTTTCAGAATGGCTGGTCCTATGGAAAGAATACAAGTTTTAGACGATATCGAAAAAGATGTTATTACTTGTTTACAATGTGCAGGTTTGTATTTCGTGTTTAGGTTAATTATAAGTTTATAGCTCATTTAGATTTGTTGAGTTCTCGTAGCAAGACTTGGTAGTTATCATAACATGTGATAGTCAACAAGACATGCTAGAGTCTGGGTAGATAAATTTGAAAAACCCACAATATCACACACCTGCCTCTGCCAATCAGCACTGAGTCTGCATGGTGGATATCACGTCAACCATTTACTTGGAATAAAACTAGCTTCTCCTAACCAAGTTCACCAAATTTAACGTCCCACTCTTATGGAGTTAAAATTATAACCTAATAATAAACTATTTTTGATAATATTTATTGTTGTAATAGAAATTAAATTCTGTTTTATTTCCATTCCAGCTCAAGCATTACTAGAACTCAGTAAAGAAAAATCTGGTCAAAAACAGGCAGAAACCAACACATCACAATTCCTACGAACTCTGAATCAGGTGGAAACAAAATTAAGTGAACAAATCAATTATTTGACTCAGGTATCTACAGGACAACCCCATGAGGGATCTGGTTACGCCTCACAGAAAGTATTACAAATGGCCTGGCATAGGTTAGAGCATGTTCGATCATGGGTCAATGAATTAGACCGTATAAAGGCGTCACATCTCGCAGTTTCTAACAGAAATGTTTCAGGGTCCGTACCAAATGGAAATATGACATCTTCTGGAACAAGCACTTGATAATAATCTATTTATTTTGCTGCTCTATTATTATGACAGTGCAAATGAGTATAAGTAAGTGTAATGAATAAGATATACCTATCATGCTAAAATATTGTAAGACTAATAAAACTTAATATATAAGCAAGTTTTGTTTTGAATACAATTTTAGAAGTGAAGAATGAGTATTTTTTATGCATTTCTATTTTGTGGATATCCTACAAAAGAAGAATGCATAAATAATACTCTAATACTATACTTACGTAATATCTGAAAGAGAAAAAATTTGCATTTTGTTTATTTATTTGAAATTGATACGTGCATAAACTGTTTATTTTAAATAGAATATCTGGGCCAAGAAATTTAGTTTTAGATCATTCATCATTTAAAATTCTGAATCATAATTATTTCATCATCATTTCAGCCATTTGAAGTGCACTTCTGTACATAGGTGTACCAAATTTTTTTTCACGGTGATCAATTTAGTGTCTGCCTGCATCCACCAGCCAATGTTGAGTCCCATTGTGAGCATTGCTACGGCAAATGATATTACAAGATGTTACTACTGAAGCTGAAGCGGCAGCAGGCGGAGCACATAGCACGAGGAACTAATGACCATTAATAAGAGACCCTTGGTCGTAGGGTCACGTTGGATTGGAGGCAGTTGGCGGCCTGCAATTGATTACATTGGAAGCTTATGTCCCCCATAACCTATGTTCATCAGTGGACGCCTTTGACCTGATGATTATGACAACTATCAGATATCATGAGTTATGAGCTTTGAAATAACCTTAATAATATTGTTTATGGTTTTTGTATAATAGGTTGGGGAAAAAGTCTTTTCGTATTTTTGTATGAAAAGTCAAGACATTTTTTTCAAAGTTTATTTACATTTATTTACAATATATATGTACCGTTTTGTTGAATAACTTTCTGCCATTTTGTGGGCAGAGACATTATCCCGTTACTGTAGAAACTTTGGGACTTCTGATCAAAAAAACGGGACAAATAGTTTTGGCAGTCCTCTCTTGAGGTCAACCTTACAGAACCTAAAGAATTCTGCAGAGACCGAAACAGGTGAAAATCTGAAGGCGCAAGGTCAGGGCTATATGGTGGATGCACTAGGACCTCCCAGTCGAACTCTCTTAATTTTTGCTGAGTGGCTAACGATGTGTGTGGTCTAGCGTTATCGTGATGAAAGACCACACTCTTCCTGTTGATCAATTCCGGCCGTTTTCTCTCGACTGCTTCCTTTAATCTCATCAGTTGCTGGCAGTAAAGATCAGAATCGATGGTTTTGCCGGGCGGTAAAAGCTCATAATAAACAATGCCCTTCCAATCCCACCATACACACAGCATCACCTTATTTCGTGTTAGGCCAGGTTTGGCCACAGTCTGTGAAGCCTGGCCAACTTTCGACCACGACCTTTTTCGCACGTTCTTGTCGTACGTGATCCACTTTTCATCGCCAGTTATCAATCTCTTCAAAAACGGCTCGGCTTCATTACGTCTCAATAATGAATCGCAAATGAGTACACGGTTCATTAAGTTTCTTTGAGTGAGCTCGTGTGGCACCCAAATATCGAGCTTTTTTGTATAACCAGCTTTCTTCAAATGGGTCAAAACTGTTTTGTGGTCAATTCCCAGTTCTTCAGCTACATCGTAACTACTAATATGCCGATCTTGCTCCACTCTTTCAAAAATGGCGTCCATTTTATTCGTAACAGGGCGACCAGAGCGAGGTGCATCTTTAACATCAAAATTTCCGGACTGAAAACGTTTGAACCAAATTTGTGCTACTCTTACTGACACTGCATCAGGTCCATAAACATCACAAATTTTTTTCACTGCTTGAGTTGCATTTTTGCCTTTTTTATAATAAAATTTTAAAATGTATCGAATTTCTTCATTAGATTCACTCATTTTAACGGAGAGAAAAACAAATGAAAAATAGCGGGAAACAACTTTTTTTTTTTTTTTCTTTTCTTTATAATGGAACCTTTTTAATGTTACCAAAACCAGCCAGACACAAATAGTACAGTCAAAAAAAATGTATAATAAGTTTATACCTACGTTATGCGAAAAGACTTTTTCTCCGACCTAATATATAAAAAAATATCTTAACTTTTTAAACCCAGTTTTAATAATGTTATTAAGTTTAAGGTCACAGAACATTTATTAAAACCAAGTTTAGCAATAAAAATGGTAAAGATTAATGGTATGAATAAGTAAACCTACGACGATGATATATGGCGTGGTAATAAGTATCTGCACTACGCTCAAGAGGTCGTGAGTTTGATTCCCAACCAAAACAAATCCCCCTATGTTTAAATCTACATTGCTTGACACTTGACAGCCTCGACAGGTAAACAAGCGGTTGTCGCACAATTTTATTGTCCTTCTCTACTCGACAAGATCGGCAACTACAGCTAGTGTGGCCATGGGTTTCACTTTGTACAGATTTACCGCTTCGTGTTTGTCTATCCCACATACATGCCTCCGCTTTATACGCGCCCTAAGCTAAGGCGATTGCTAGTAGGCGACAGCATCCAGTCTCCAAGCTGACCGCTTTTGTTTAAATGGCCAACTCGCATTATCTAACGCAGACCGCTTGTAACACGTCGTACGCAAAGCAAAGCGTCAACAACCGAGTAGACATGGGCGTTATTTCACGTCACTAGATGCAATAACCTGTGACGCGATATGTAACTGAATCACTAGTAGGTACTTAAAAGTAGTGATTTTTGTAAATGCGTTTTTCTTAAACGCATGATGCCGTATCACGGTATGACACCAGTGCAGCCAGATCGTGGGTAAAAAGTATCACCTCCAAGCGTCCCTTCATAAGACATTGTAGAAACAAATGTAAAAAGGACGCTTGGAGGGGGTACTTTTTACCCACGATCTAGCTGCACTGGCTGAATGAAAATACCTATAGTTAAAAAAATACTAGTTTTAAAACAGGTGACGCCGACCAAGGCACTGGTTTCGTTAAGTTTCTTAAAAATGACGTACCGACCCACACCTACAACCGAACAGTCTGTCTCCTAACTTGTATTGCCAACGTAAAGGTGTCCCTTCGTCCAGCATACTCACCATGGAATCTTGATATTTCATGAATGCCAAAAAATAGTTGTGAAATAGTTGCCAAAGGAAAAAAATAGTAGTCTTACAATAGTTAAATTACAGCCATAACTATATGAGTATGCTGGGCGAAGGTTTCGCCCAGCATACTCACCTCCGTTTGAGGAATCTGCGTACGTTTCCTTAATTCATACTTCAAAAAATAGTTGATAAATAGTTCATAATGGTGCCCAAAAATAAAAAACAGTACTCTAATAACTTCGGAGTTATAGGCTTTGTTCAGTGAGTATGCTGGGCGTAGGTTCTACTCCCAGCATACTCACCTCACTATGCAAATACGGAACGAGCTATAGGTACAATTTACGTCTCAAAAAATAGTTGTTGAAATAGTAGTCAATATCAGTCTATTTTTTGCTTGACTTTTGACCTAGAAAACCATTAAATTTGGTTGTAAACTTTTACATACATTAGATTTTAGTACAGTCGAATACAAAACTTTCTTAAACTAAACTTACATTTTATAGGTATAACAATATGAAAATGCAAAAACGGACTGAAGTTTGATGTGTCTGTGTGTATGTGTGTGCGTCGTAGCTCCCGAACCGATTTTGTTTTTTTGTTTGTTTGAAAGGCTAATTAGTCGAGAATATTATTAGCTTTGCTTGATGCAAATTGGTTCAGTAGTTTAAATACAACTTAGACTATGCAGAGACTTGACAATAATACACTAACACAACTGTACAAAATGTGATTCTGATCTGTGATTATTTATCGCTGTAGGATATAATACTATAACATACAATAATGTGATTCTGATCTGTGATTATTAATTTTTATTTACTATAGGATATTTAATTTTAACACTAGATTTTTTAAATTCTTGCCCGGCCCCTAAATTATCTGGGATCTGCGCAGTATACCTTAGGTTCAGCTTTTGCTGGTGATTTACAAACATATTGTGATTATAAACTGTGATTGCTCTCAATTTATACTTATTTGTAAGATAATTATTGTGAATAAAACATTGTAGCAGTAAATTTACAAAACTAGATAAGTACATACGTGTTATTTTTAAGAAAGTTTTACCAATAACTATTTGGAATACTATTTTTATTCGTAATTATTTGAAATTATATTTTTCTGTAAGGTTATAGCCACGCAATGGCTTAACAACTATGCAGAGACTGACAATAATACACTAACACAACTGTACAAACATACACCCACGCGCCCATTCAAACAAGCACACACACACACCCATGCAGATAATTAATAATTATAGCTAATGTATAATCTGAACACAGACACAAATTGTTTACTAATAAATATTGTAAGTAATATAAAATGCTTTTTACTGTTAAACCTTTTATTGATCAAACTTAACTAGTATTGGATTTAGTAAATTAAAAAATTGGCACACTAAAAAAATCTGTATATTTTTCCATAATTTCTCAAGATCTCAATAATGTTATATTTTTTTATAGTGACATGTCAATGTGACAAGTGGCTTATGGAAAGCACTAACATCGTCCAGATATTATGATGGCGACTGTACTGTGGTCGCTATCCAGGTCGCTAAAGCCTACCACAAACCTAATGCCCTCCATCACCTCTTACAACCCCCTTAAGCATGTAAGGGGAGGCGACAATATATTCCTAGGCCGTCGCCTTCTCGGCGGGCTGCAATAAACTTTAGTGTCCAGACATTTTTTTTGGCAAATGGTTCACCCTATGGGCAATGAAGTAATAGGATTTATTTACGCTTACAGTTTCATTTATTTTATTATTTTTACAAAAATATATACTAGGTAAATGCTAATATATTATATTTTAGACTGTGAGAAAATACCACAAAATAATTCCCAATCACATAACATCCACCATTAGAATAAATTTAATATTTTTATACTATAAAACATGTGTGGACGACTGTACCTCATTTAAAGTTAGTATGTAGAAGTTTACAACCAAATTTAATGGTTTTCTAGGTCAAAAGTCAAGCAAAAAATAGACTGATATTGACTACTATTTCAACAACTATTTTTTGAGACGTAAATTGTACCTATAGCTCGTTCCGTATTTGCATAGTGAGGTGAGTATGCTGGGCGTAGAACCTACGCCCAGCATACTCACTGAACAAAGCCTATAACTCCGAAGTTATTAGAGTACTGTTTTTTATTTTTGGGCACCATTATGAACTATTTATCAACTATTTTTTGAAGTATGAATTATGTATGAAACGTACGCAGATTCCTCAAACGGAGGTGAGTATGCTGGGCGAAACCTTCGCCCAGCATACTCATATAGTTATGGCTGTAATTTAACTATTGTAAGACTACTATTTTTTTCCTTTGGCAACTATTTACAACTATTTTTTGGCATTCATGAAATATCAAGATTCCATGGTGAGTATGCTGGACGAAGGGACACACGTAAAGTATATATAAAGAGCATTAATAAAGGAAGCAGTAGCCAATATTAAAATAATATTATTTTTGCCAAGTTATAGCGAAGACGATCCCACACTTAGGAAAGAACGAGGCGCTTGATATCCGTTTAAAAATAAATTACGTACGGTGTACGCTACATACTATGGAAAACTTTTTTGAAATTTTTCCTACACAGGGTAGAGCATGGGGTCCTTTCAAATAGGTTTTTAGAGGGTTGATAACACACAAGTAATATCCACGGTGTTGAACTTCTGACCAGGAAGGCCGTCGTATGAAATATTTACTAATGACAATCCACGAAAAATCACATCACTTCCTCGCCCATCGCGGTTTCTCGGAACGCATTAATAAAAAGTTTTAATAACTATGGAACTTCATCGTAGTGTGCCAAAAATGTGAACAATTAATTTATTCCGACTCTTCTAAATTGGGATCCACTGAAGTATCTATCCGGAAATCTAATTATATACAGTAAGTACTATACATAGTGGTTCTTTACCTGAAGTTCAAATAAATAATTTTTTGAACACATCTACATACCACAACGCTTTCATATTATACTTATGAGTGCAGAAGTGTGTAGTAGGCGTATTTTGTTGTTTTTCAAGTAACCTTCCTGATAATTTTAATTTATGTAAATCCAAAGTAAAGATAACATTCACGCGATGTTAAGTGATATGCCTAGCCATTACAGTGACAATACAAAGCTCATAGCGTTGCAACTGGTGACACTTTGAAACAGATACAGTTCATTATCAAAATTTTAATTACCACACATTTCATGCAAGCAAGCATGACATTGCATAATAATATTAATAGCCATAAACATAATGCAAATTGTTAATATTAAAAATCAAAATCATTAAATTCATAATTTAGTTTGGTCATAATTTACGCATATAATTATAATACAATGCATAATTGATATGTTTTGTTTTTTCGAACAAGGGAAGTTTCGCCGGAGAGCCGTAGCACGACATTAGATAACACTAACTAAGCTACATCTCACAACGCTTCTGAGGTTGAATACCATATAGCAGTTCAAAGCGACATAAAACCATCGTGAGTTTTGGTTACGATTTAGAAACTCAAGCATTCTTTTTTTGTAGGTAGGTGTATATAATTGTGCTATATATATGTACACAAGAGTCCCATAGCTCGTAAAAGTATGTTAAGAACGAGAGTACTGTTAATATAGTAACATTTTCTATTATTGTAAAAAATAGGAGGTAATTTTTAGGCCAAATACCCTCGCAAGTAATGTTAAATAAAAACAATATTAGCTTTACAATGACAAATAGTTGTATACTTTTAGTGTTTGTATGTAGAGTTAGTGGTTGAATCAATTTGGTTGCTTTTGTAGGTAAATTATAAGGGAATCTGTGACAGAATTATGAATATTTTTGTAGGGCAATTACTATGATAATAAATTAATTTCAGTACTATGGGTAATTTTTCCTTCCTCTTTCAAATTAGACAAGAAAGTATATAAAGCATTTGCATAATTTAATTACTTTTCTCTACATGTAATAGGTACTCCATAAAAAGCGTGTCGAAAGTGAAGATACACAAATCATTTACTTTAACTCACATATTAACAATCTTACTTTACCACTTCTCTTTTATACCTAGCTATTTACAATCATAATATAAAGTGTTCACAAGATGAAACTCTAGACAATAATAATTGTGCTATCACAATAAATAAACTAAAATTATATAATTACATTTTAGCTATGAGTATAAAAAAACAAACCCGGCAAAATATAAAGAGTAGCAATAATTGTTCTATGTCAACACAGTTTAAGGAAACAAATTCGGGAATCACTCCTCTTTTCAGCTTTGTTGGTTTGCATTTGCCTTTGTGAATTTCTCTATATCATCTAAGGATTGCTTTGCTTTAGAAGATATATCATCCATAGATCTCCTGGCAGTTGATGTAATATCATCAATGGATTTCTTTGTGTGTGATAGTAATTCGTCTGTACTTTTACAAGCTGTAGTTGCTAGTTCTTTAATTTCTGAATCTATCTTTCCAATGACCCATTCAATAGCCTGTCGCCCCTTACCAGCATTCAAAGATATTCTGTTAGCAAGTAAATCTTCCATATAGTTACTGAGAGGTACTCCCTGAAAGGTAAGGTAATATGGTTTAAAAACACATAACTTACGGTGTGAATCTTAAGGTGTGGTATGAAGCTATCTGTTCTGTTAACCCCTTAAAAATAATTCTTTTTCTACCTCAATTCAACTCCATGAGGTTCAATTTATAGTGGGAACATGTTCACCACTGCCTTATAAAAGGTTAATAAAGACATAATGTTAATATATGAAACTCTAAATATATATAAGCAGTAGTAGAATATTCTGGCATCAAATAAATTAGTGAAAGTAGAATCAATATGTAAATAGAATGTTTCATTTGTCAAGGTTACTGTATGTTGATACATAATGATCATTAATTTTAGTTTGGTTGCCATACAAACAGGTCTGATTTTTTAATGAAATGAATGATTGAGAAGCGCTCGTAGCTCTGCGGTGCTCGGAACGATCACCAAAGTACAGCAGAATTTACAGGGGTCAGTCCTTGGATGGGTGACTTTTGTGGCATTTTCTATCGAGCACTTCTGTGTTTCGGAAAACACGTTAAGCCGTTGGTCCCGGTTATCACTAAATGTGGTAGTCGTTAAGCCATTGTGGTATGGTAGAGGCCTAATGGGCGGCTTGAAAAATTCTAACAGCAGGACACCATACACCTGCCTCCACCAATCCGCATTGGGTCAGCATGGTGGAGTATGACCCAATACCCTCACACCTTGATATGTGAGAGGAGGCTCATGCTCAGTAGTGGGACGGTAATAGGTTGAGATGATGATGATGAATGATTGACAAGGCATTATTGTTAACTTACTTGTACAGTGACAACAGCCTCTTGAATTAACAGGGTTTTGGCAGAATCTGTTGGATCTGGAGTATACTTCACAGTTTCATCAACAGCTATATATCGACAGAATGTCAAATTAGTTGTCTTTAGTGTCATTTGTCTTTCAGATGGGTTTACTTCTGATTTTTCACTTGCATAGCATATCTTGGCAGTTCCTATGAGCTGGAATAATAAAACATGTTTGCTATATTTTCTTCCTGGACTTTGACCCCAAACTGTGTCAAGTCAAGTGGGCTTTAGACAGTCCACAGTTTCTAAAGTACTATCTATTGTAATAATAATTTAATCACTTCTGTTACAATATTTTGTGGAGAAAGTTTTGAAATAATATATTATTTGTAGTGACTTTGCGTGATGGTTTTTGAAGACTTCAAGAAACAAATTTGTGCTACCAGGAAATTTTAAAAGATTAGTAAGCTGATGTTGTGAGTTCTTTGTCAACATAATTAAAACTATTGTTTGGCAACATTACAATAGGATGATATTGGATTTTATGCATAGGTAAGAATTAATATTTCATTTTTACTGGATTACTGGACCATTCCTTCAGAAAAATAAATATTTTATAACACAAAGATAGCCTATTTAATAGGGGTTTATGGAGATGTTAGCTCTGATAATGTCATGAAGCTTAATGGTAACCTTTTTAGTCACAAAAAAAAAAATACTAGTATCATATTATTATTTTTTGTTCTTTCTCTGGAATAAATATTTTTCATTGTTTAAGTTATTACCAACTATTATTTCAACATACATTTCACAATGTTGTATATTTATTTATTTGTATATTGATAACAGTACATTTTCTTAGATACACAATAGATGCAAGAATACAAACCAAAATAGAAAGTTCAACAAAATCCAGTTAATCAATTACGCTTACAATTAAGCCTTATACATAATGTAAATAAATTATACAATAAAATATGACCATTGATAAACTTACCGCTTGAGCCCACCTTGGAAAAAACCATTTAGAGCTAACTAGTCTGTGAGTATGTAATACTCCATCCATAACTTTCCTCTCTACAACATCGGTTCCAATGACGGCTGGATTCATGGGATTTGGATATTTCCGCCATGCTGCTTGAGCCACAGTCTCCCATGGGTGGCTGTAAAAATATAACTTTTTAAACTAAATATTTATATACCTATGGTAAAAACGTAATAACGTAATAACGTTTGTAAATGTAATTACGTCATTTAATCAGATTTTCCTCTAAATATACTTACTTAAATGTGTGTTCAGATGTCCAAATTTTCATTTTTGTGGAAATTTACGTCGTAGATTTATAGAGATAAAGATTTGATATCTCCTAAGATTATATTAATTTTCTTATCTTTCCTCACATTACGCTGACAAACGCAATAAAACCCTCTCGAAACTAACTCGACTGACGAAAAGAACAGGGGAAGGGAGTGAAATTAATAACTTGACAAACCTTGACATTTTTGACAATAATCGTGTTTTTTACAACTAGGCAGTGATACGGATCTATCATATACAGCCCATATCGTTGGTGATATCACTCAAAAAATTAGTAGCTTTAACTGCGATTGGCAAAAATGTATTTTTTCTATAAAGACCATGAAAATTATGTGTCAATTAACAGCTTTTACTATAAGAAACTATTTATGCCTAAATTCTGCAATAGAGGACAATTTTACATAGCTGGTTCTTCGTCGCGGAAGACCTGATAAGTGTTTTCTCGCCAAAAGATGGCATAATACATACATTCATTCACACCTTTTTCCCCGTAGGGGTAGGCAGAGGCGTATATACGCCTATACTTCGCCAATTATATAGTTGGTCCCACGTAATATGGGGCGAGCCTATTGTCGCTTACCGGGCATTGTTACGTTCGCCAGAGCCTGGCCCGTTGATCAGCAGGTGCAACACTTGCAGGTGAGGTTGGCTTGGGCTTCTTAGGACTTGGAAGGATCTCTATACAGGCATAGGCATAATACAATTACCATTTTGTTCTATCTCTTATTATTTAGCAATTATGATTTTTGTTGTATTTATCTTAAAACTTCAATAATGTGTTTATTCTCTAGAAATTATTAAAAAAAATTGTAACCATCTTTAAGCGTGATTAATAGTATATTCATTATTTTTATAATAAATTTTATTTTCTACATCTCATTCACAAAATATTTAGCATTAACGCATTGAATCGTTCTCTTATGCAATTTCATATTTACCTACCGTTAATTAAATCCTAGGAGTTCATAATTCAGTCTGTGCTGCGCTGTGCTCTATATTAACTACATGTCATTGGCTCAATGCATGAATGCACATTACACAAGCCGTCTGGCGCCCTTGAAACAAAAAAAGAGTAAAAAAAGGAAAAATATATAGGTAGTTTGATAAAATTTAATCTTTTTATTAAACTTTGACCAGTGTTCTATTTATGAATGGTCAGGACAAATCCTAAACAATGTATGTATATTTTTAAACTTTCACGATAGATAAGTACGTTATGTGTTATTATTTATTACAACTAATTATCTCTGAATAATAGTTAAATTTAATAATTATTTTTCGTAAAAGCTTGATATGTTGATATATAAACTTACGTATTTATAGCCAAACGTCGAGCACTTAACTACCCTTGAGAGACGAAGTTACGGAAAAATCCTGCCGGCTTAATTAAGTAAATTAATCATATCCTTAAATTAAATTAACTAGTTTAAAACCAATGTTTACCCATCGTGACGTTTATCTTTACAATATTTACTCAGATCTGTCCACTGACTATTTTAATACCAGTTCCAATAAGAGTTTACCAATATGAGGTTAATGGTTCCCAATTCCCAAACAGGACAAATATTTGTGTGCAGTTATAAAAATGATTAGACATAATGATATCAAATTTTAATTTTTAACATAACTTAACTTTAATTCTCTTTTAAGGTTTAGCAAACCTTCTCTTTTGTTTCTTTCTTTTTATTCACATGTGAAGTCATAATACGAGTCTGGCTTAATTGTCATCACTAATTAATTTAAAAAGAAGAAGAAGAAAATATAAGCAAATAATATTTATGTTTAATTAGTGTGTATTTTCTATATTATCATATGCCTGTTACAAAGATCTACCAAGAAAGCAATAGAGGTGAAAGATGGCCACCGATTCTGAAGAAAAGGCTTTGAGGTACAGAAGAGCACAGAGTGTGACTAAGGCTGAAGAAATAACAGAAAAAGAACAAAAAGCCAGAATGTTGCAATTTGATAAACCGTAAGTGTCATACTTATTTATTATTAAAATTAACTAAAATGAAATCTGTAACATACTAGTGATGTAAATTATTTTTATGTAGTAATAGTTCTTATGAAGTTTGCTTCAATAAATGAAAAAATATGTTTTTAAACATATTAATTTCTTGGATTGGGATTTTGTTTATTTCCAGATTGCGCTAGATCATTATACAGATAGAAAGTGATGTGAATATTATTTTATGCTGCTAAATTCATTTTACTTTTTTCGTGAAAATTGTCGAATATTTTACCCTTGAAAGCTTTCCTGTATTATGCAAGCTATGTCAGAGCAGAGCTTAATTGAATTCATAAATTGCATATTGCTCTCATGACATTATATGAAATGATTTTCACTTTGGAATAAATGTATAATTTTCTAATATGTTTATGTAAAATATTGCTCCTATATTTAGGATTAGGATTCCATTGGGGATAAAGGATATAATCAATTATAATTAATATTAGTTTAAAAACTTGTCTAAACTATTATTTTTCAGGTGTCATAAACCCAGAGATTCCCTATTTTCATGGAGTTCAGAATTCACAGATTTCACTGGATTAGTTAATTGGGGCTTTCTGATGCTAGGTATTGGTGGTCTTCGTTTGTTTTTAGAAAATATTTTAAAGTAAGTTAATAATTTTTTTATAAGTATGATAATTTATATGAGCTACGATCAATGGTGACAAGCATAGTACAGGACAACCACCTATCACTGAACTTATGATCTGGCCAAGTCAGTGGATGTAACTGTCCAAGATTGCTCTATGTGGAAAAAAATGGGGATGCCTTTGTCCAGCAGGATTTCTAATGGCTGAGATGATGGATTATATATTATATACATCATTTCACACTATTCTTTTGTTTTTCAGATATGGTATTCGTGTGAACCCCTTAGAGTGGATTATTGTTCTAACTGGCTATAATGAAGGTAGTGGTCAAGAGTATCCATCTGTGATTTTAGTGATATGTAAGTATCTTACTTGTCTTGTCAGGTGTCAAACTATTTATTATTATATTTAATTTATCACTAGGAGATTGATCCCTAAATAGTATAGTTAAAGGACTTATGAGTTCCTTAACATCTAAAAAAGTTAGTAGGAAAATACTTTATCAAATCACGCAAGTATTCATGTGTATCTTTATATTTTCAGTTAGTATAGTACCTGTTGTCACTAGTCTACTTATAGAAAAGGGTATAGCTGTGGTAAGTTATTCAATTAAGTTGTTATTAATGTGATAGTTATTTTATGTAAAAAAAATGCATTTAGTCTGATGTTTTCTTTCTCAGGATATGTTACAAGAAAATTTTGGAGTGGGATTGCAAGTATCTAATTTAATATTCGTAATAATTTTACCAGTAGTAGTACTCCATTACAAAAGTGCACAATTTTCTTTTGGTAAGTTTAATTAGTAAATGGCCACTTAATTCTTTTAATTTGTTTTTCTAAGTTATAATGTAGTTTTATTTTTGCAGTTGGGATATCAACGGTGTGCACACTGTACTTGGTCCTTTTTTTGAAACTATGGAGTTACATACAAACTAATCATTGGTGCAGAACTGGAATGAAGGGAAAGGCATCAAAAAATAAACTAAGGAGACAGAGTCTCTCGGCGCCGAACTGGAGTAAGTAATGATACATACATAGATGAAAAACAAAATATAGGACAGCTCAATTCTTGAAAAGTTTAATATGTCTGTTTCTTAATCATTTTGTTACCATGTTACAGACAAGTTAATGAGCGCTGAACAAGAGCGTAAGTTTTACATTCTCTGGAAAGCATTGTTTTGCTATACACCTTTCTTTCTGCATTGTCTTCTTTTTCCTACCTAGTTTGTCCTGTAGTATTTTTTTAAATTATTTATAAAGATAAAAATGGGTCTATAATTCTTAAAAGTAATATTTTTAATCCCATAAGTTTTATATGTACCTATGTGAAAGTTACATATCAGACAAACAATAATATTTTTGTTTATTTTATAATCATTATACAAGAGAGTAAATAAAATTTTAAATAACTTTTATGCTAAATAATTTTTAATCATAACCAAAAAAGATATAAATGTTTACAGTAATGTTGAAAAAATATTCATAAAAAAATTCAACTATTGTAAATTATTGAAATTATCATAACTTGTAATTTGAGTAAAGTTTAGACCCATAAAAGCGTAATCTAAATGTTACAAAAATGGTATGCACCTAGTCTACAGAATATGTTGTTATCACTCCTTATCAATTGATTGTATTTTGAAATTGGCTCTGAATGTACTCTTCGCTTTCAATTTCTAACTGCTTGGTGGCGGCGAGTTGGCGCTATCTACTTAATGAGATTTCGTTTTGCTTTATTATTATATTATATGACACTTACAAATAATCTTTAGACTTTATTTTATTGCATGACATGTGTTTATATCTATTGAATCATTAAAATTTTCTTAATATACAAATAAATAAATAAATGTTTGTAGATATATTCCGAAACTTTGTTCTGTAAAAAAGTATTTTGCTTGCAGATTCTAAAAATTAGTAGAAAAAACAAAAAAAAAAACAAGAAAAACAATAAAATCTTATTCTTATCCTGGATATATTTTCATATGCGGTCTTACATAACAAAATCTCTAACTCTTCTAATATATTATAATTCCCGATAATCATGTTTAAATACCAAATTTAATACCAATGCACCACACCTTTATTTATCCTTAATTGGGCAAAGAGAACGATATATTCCCTTTATGTCGAGTCCCGTTATGTCGAGCCGAAAACCTTGTCTCGCTTCTATTACCTTTATGTCGAGTTTAGTTTTCTGTCTCGCTTCTATTCCCTCTATGTCGAGTTTCTTTACCACGCTTTTATTCCCTTTATGTCGAGTTAAATAATATCATATTTTGGAAGTACAGTCGTGTCCAATGAAAAAAAAATAATTTAGAATAATTTTTTACACAAAAAGTGATTTAAAAACAACTTATAACTTTAACCATACAATTCTAAGAACCGGAGCAATAGATCATGTTTGTCTGCCAGATTACAAATAAGAAGAATTTGAAAAATAGTTTAATCAGTGTAAAAATGATGTACGGACAGACTTGAAACCCATACCTACTATGTATGCAATGTCCATGGCGAGTTTAAAAGATAAAAATGATTACGTCGACCAAGTTCGTAGCTCCCAAAGTGTGAAAAATGCACTCTACCGTTCAAGAAATATGTTTTTAAATGTTAGTAGTAAGACTACATTCAAGAAATTAGAAGATGTAGCAATTTCACCAGTTATCGCAAAAGATTTTCTGGTTGTAGAAAGTAGTGGGGTACATAAAATTTTGATGCTTATGTTAAATGATTGCGAAAATGCATTGCAGTCCACGGATCTGGTCTTTGTTGATGGGACATTCTTTTCAATTGCCCGACCATTCTATCAATTATATTCCATACATGCCGACATTGGTATCTAGTACCGCAGAAAAAACCGTAATAGTGCCGATCATTTTTGTTCTGTTACCTGATAAATGACAATCGACCTATGTGCATATTATGTTTAAAATAATAAAAGATAAAATTTCAGAATTGCAACCAAAAAAAATTTTAATCGATTTTGAGATTGCAGCAATAAACGCTATTAAAGAAGTATTTGCATTGGTTAATATATTATATATATTTTATAAATATAAAATATAATATATATTTTATAAATATAAAATATATTAATTATTATTTATTTAGAAAAACAGACTGGAATAGTAAATGTGTGCAGCCACAGCACACCGTCCCAAAAATTTCATCCCAGAAGCATGGCTGTTATTATTAGAAAATGCACCTGAAGGCAATGTAGCCAAGTCATTTAATGACTACGTAACATCGCAGTGGATAAACAAAAATATTGATTTGTTGTTACAACGAACGCCACAGGACCACAAACCCAGTAGAGGAATGGCATAACAAGCTAAATAAAAAGCTTAGTAAAAGACCTCCGCTACATACTGTCATTAGCACACTTAGAGATGAGGCCACAGAAGCTAGGTTTAAGATAGAGCAGATAAATATCTACAAAGACAACAATCAGAACCTAAGGAAAAAAAAATGCTTGGCTATTGATTTGCGTATAAATAAAATAGTTGAAGATTTTACCACTAACAAAACTGATTTCATGATTTGTCTTAAACGCCTTTCAACTGTTAGATTTGACAAGTGATTACTTTTCATTATTTAAAACATACATGCTACCTAGTATACAACGGAATAACATAAATCAATAATGCTAATTGAGAAGAAAAATATTAATTTAACAGAATTATTTACTTACTGTAAAGCTTTACTTACTTTAAAGCAATTTACGATGTTTGACATTTGCAACAATAGTGATGATTATACTGTGATTTATATGTTAAGATTGAGAAAGATGATATACTTGAGAATAAGTACATATTAAAACGAATAAAAATCATTTTTTATGATTTTAACTTACATCCCTGACTGTACCTGTTCACCAAACTCGACATAAAGGTAATAGAAAGCGTAAAATATCAACACTTTGGAGAACAATAGATTTCGAGACTCGACATAATGGGACTCGACATAAAGGGAATAAATCACAGAACTGTTCCCACAATTAAACTTTCATTAAAGGTTAATTTGGTGATGTCAATTATTAAAGCCATATTTGCACGTCTGTTATAGTTATCGGACAAGTGTAATGAGTTAATATTTTGAAATTAATTGTCAAATAAAAGATTATTATTAAGGCCAAATGCGTTAACAACAACTAACCTGAGAGCAGTGCAATGGATGATTATTGGGATATAAATAAGACAGAAAACCAATGAAAAATTTCAACTTGCTCTGCCTTATTAAGGGTTAGCCTGTTTTAATATCCAATGTAGTTAAAAGCTTTTTCTGGAATGTTCCAGAGAGTTTCGACGACGACAAGGATGACGCTATCGCTGCGGCTCGCTTGGTCAAATACCCTGATAACCTAAACCTGAAAGACCTGTTTTATTTCCTATTGGCCCCCACACTGTGTTATGAGTTGAACTTCCCCCGCACTACACGGTTAGTTTTCTGTTTTGCAATTATTTTCGATACTTCTTTAATTCTTTATCTTTTAAAGTAAACAATTAAAAACGGTTAATATTTAGTAAAGGCAGGTCAAAAGTACCCTAAATCGACGGAAAAGCATGAGACGGTTGTTGAGTATGAATGAAGCTTTGTGCCAGAAGCGTAGCAAGTGAAAGAATGTTATCTCTACATCAGAGGAAAGGGCGTGATCATTTTGAAGGCCAATATTCATTCTCCAGTGAGCAGCCTTACCCGCGCGATACACATAGCCTAAGTTTCCCCATGATTAGACGGGCAATTGAGAAAAGAGGCGAGTGTGCATATTTGAAAATGAAATTTATTTAAAGTTTTAGCTAAAGTACCAAGCTTGTACTAAAATATGTCTTGTTGTATTAATTATTTTTCACCTAATATTTGCTAGATAAAAGATGTGTTTGTGTAGAATTAGACGCTTGTGTAGTTTCTGGGTGAATGTTATTTCAATAGACATAGTTTATTTGCTTGAATAGTCATGTAGTAAGAAGATTACAGATGATATAAGTCGATGTGCTAATTTAATGTAAACTTATGGTTTATTTTACAATTAACCTTTTTTTAAATAGGATCAGGAAGAGGTTCTTAGTGAAACGCCTTCTTGAAGTGATTTTTGGTATAAACCTCATACTAGCCCTGTTCCAACAGTGGATGATACCCTCTGTGACTAACTCTGTCGATCCATTCTCCATGATGAACCCCATCAAAATCATAGAAAGATTGCTGAAACTTGCTGTAAGTAACAAAATCAATCTCAAGTTCGCTTATCACTCGTTCATTTAAGTGAAATCTATCATTATGCTACTAATATATTAAATGTTAAGACTGACACAAAGCAGATGCATTGTGTCGGTCGATACCTACAAACATGTACTTCAAAATTGCATGTTCAATTATAATAATTGTAAATCGTATGTACAGAAAGAACAGGTCAAGCGTAACACTATCGTAATAGCCGTCATAGACGTTCAAGTAAGTTCAAGTGATCAAACAGGCTGGTTCAAACAGTTTCAAAATGGCTTAAATGTCTCGAATAAAAAATATTGAATGAATTTTCATTTTGTTTGAAGAAATACTAATTTTCGTCTTTAAATTTAATCAAACAGTTGAAACCGGCAGATCAAATTATTTAAACGTCTATGGTGGCCATTAGTACACACTTTAGTGCATTGTTAATCAAATTTGATAAACATAAATAAATTTGAGATGACAGGTTTCGTCACACGTTCACATATTGGTACGCACCAGTATACGTGTACGGTTGTTGTTTAGTGACCCTAAAAACTTTGATGCATGTATAGCCTTCCATATTTGAATGTAGGTTATATTAGAGTATACACCAACATTTTATCCACGGAAAGATGAAATAATTCATAAAAATGTTATTTCATCGGATTATAATTTTTTCGGCTGCTGTTCTGAAAAATTCGGGCTTAAATTGAGTAACTGTAACTAGTTAAATCTTAACAATATGTATATGCAATTGCCAAAAAGTTTATAAAACATATATTTTCCAATTTAACCAGGTGCCAAACCATTTGATCTGGCTATGTTTCTTCTACCTGAGCTTCCACTCGTTCTTGAACTTGATGGGTGAGCTACTCCAATTCGCCGACCGGCGCTTCTACGGCGACTGGTGGAACGCCAAAAACATTTCGGCGTTCTGGAGCTCATGGAACTTGCCGGTCCACCGCTGGGCAGTGCGTCACGTCTACGTGCCCATTACCGATAAGGGGTATACGAAGGTCGCCGCCAGTGCCGTCGTATTCTTCATCTCTGCATTCTTTCATGAGTATTTGGTGAGTACAATTTTTACGTTTTATGTCTTGGTAATTTGGAGAAACCTGACAGCGTGTTGTCTTTACGTTTGAAGATTTTCATAGCAACATGTTGATTTTAATTTAAACAATGTTTTTAACTAAATGTTATCACGTCGTCTAATAGCAATTTAAACCAATTTTCAAATAGCATTGAATCGCCATTTAAACTATCTTTATTTACATTATAAGTCTTGCGAACAATATGTTAAATTGAATGCCTGACTTTAAGAGGTGATTTCGATTCGTTATTGGTTCTGGTTCTAAGTTACCTAGAAATAACGCCAAGAATGCTTTATTTAGAACGCGTCATAGAAGTCCTAACGCAGACATAAATATACAATTGATAACGCAAAGGAACGTAGTTCGCGTATCCAAACCCCGACCAATCGCCGAGGATGGCCGTCGCTACTTACAGTCCGTGCTCGTCTGTTGTTCTTTTTTAAATACTGTAACATCAACAATTTCACGTAAGAAATACTTCTTTTAAGCGGTACCAGTGTCGATGAATCAGTTTGGATTTCCCATCACTCGTCGTCTACGACTATCGTTAAAAAGTCGGCACGCTTGATTTTAATCGTGAGACTTTCGTTATCTATTGTATATATATATATCTGTGAGTCGTACGATACATTATCTCGTATATGGTTGGCTTTATTGGAAACTTATATAATGACATGAGTTGTAAGTTTATATACGCGTGCGCATTTGCAATAAAGCACTCAGCACATATAATAATGTTTTTAAGAAACTACTACTACTACTACTACTACATTACCGTCATCGAAAAATTTTCAAAAAAATAGATCTCATTTTTGCAGCTCAAGTCTAAACGCAATCTGAGTGTTAAAATCATTAAATGCAAGTGTTACTATGCAGACGAGCCATTAAAAAATTTGTTCAGAATATTTGGCACTTCGAGTCGCACGTGTAGTCTTAATTTAAATATTTGTTTGGCTTTTTTCCAACTTCTGTAAAAAGTTTTATGATAAACTAGCAGCGACCGCGGTGTCACTCGCGTGGTTCACGTTCCCGTGGGAATACCGGGATAGAAAGTATCCTATGTGTTATTCAAAGACTGCAGCTATACACACACCAAGTTTCATCACAATTAGTAAAAGAGTAACAAACCTACATCCATACTCACAAACTTTAGCATTTATAAAATCTCTACAAATTAATAACTTGATAAAGGCTTAATGTGTCGCAAAGCTAAATCTATTACTAAAGTTAAAAATTTATTGTCAAGAAATATTTAAAAGCTTTGTCGCTTTGACTAAGTTTCCTCTCGTCACTCGGACAGTCAGTGACCAAATTTGACGTTATATTGATTGTCTTGAAAGTTCTAACGGTATGTTATATAATCTTCTCTTCTTCATCCTTGCCTTCGCCTCTTGCTGGGTGGAGATCTGAGCACAGTCCAAAGTAACTGTCATCATCACCAGGAGCTGATGCCTCATTAATTTATTTTCTATATTGACTTCCAGGTAAGCGTTCCTCTGCAAATGTTCCGCATTTGGGCGTTCCTTGGAATGATGGCACAGCCCCCGCTGGCGGTAGTATCTCAAGCAGCCCAGAAGAAACTGGGAGCCCGCTGGGGAAACCTGTGTGTCTGGAGCTCGCTCGTACTGGGGCAGCCATTGGCTATTATGATGTACTATCATGACTATGCACTACTGCACTTTACACCGGCACAGGAGTAATTAGACAATCTTTGTATTCATAGCTAGTTCAGCCATTCAATTAAACATTTGTAAATTATCTAAGCCAGCATTCGAGATCCTTCAAGTTGTGTCATCAAAACTTCTCAAATTCTCAACCATAAGAGAAACCCGAGAACTCTGGTGTGAGGTGCAGCTAACATAATACCATATAAGATAATCTGAGAGGCAAAGATAACATATTAAGAGTATCGGTGAATAGAACAATTTGTGTTCATTGTAAATCCTGTAATTTGTCAGTAAATTTGAATATGACGAATTTCAATAGTAAACACTATGGAAATTCATGTATAGCTTGCATTTAGGAGCTCTTATACTTATCAAGAATTAATATGGTTTATGTTTGTGCAAGAATTAAGGAATGCTGTAAGAAAGCATAACAGCTTTTGAGTAGACTGAACCAATGCTATGCACATGGGCTGGATAGTGCCTGAATATGCAAGTTCAGTGTTTTTTATATAAAGTTTATTAAACGAGTGGCAAAACTAATGTAGGCATAAATTCTTTTTTAATTTTGTATAATTAATTATAGTGCCCAGACCCAAACCTGAATTATTTTAGGATCTTTATTGTCAAATGAACCAATTTACAAAGAAAACGGTTTGCTTCAAATCTGATATCGTTTCAGACAGGGGACGTTACCCAGAAGTCTAATTATTAGGTTGCCATAATATAATATGTTTAGATTAAGTATTGTAGATATTTTTAAAATTACTAGCGGAAAATTACAATGTGTTTATCGAAAACTTTTGCAGGCCAAGAGAATTTCTTATTACATTTGTGTAACTTAAATACATAGCATAGCACATACCCTATAAAGATAAAATCGGAGATATTTAGCCGCAAAAGAATTCATTTAATCGAAAGTACATTTGACTGATTAAACTACTTGTACTAAGGGCACCTATATAAAAGTGTAAATTAAGTTATCACAACAATGTAGAAGTAAATGTTATAATATAACATAAATCCTCTAATATCTTAGCATTTATATTCTTCTTCTTCTTCATTGCGTTTCGATGGTTAGTCAAATTAGTGAAGCCCAGTGCTCAGCCACACGTACTGCATTATCGGCACCATAGTAGTACTAACAAATTTTATTTTAATTTAAAGTATTTTTTAATTTACGTGCTTAGACTGTATGTCTTTAATGCAAATAAGATATGCTATATATGCTTAAGATACGCAAGTTGACTAACCCTGCATTAATTTTAAATAATGTATTTTAATTATTATTAGAAATGCGCTTCATTTACAGAGCCAAGCTATGTCTATCCGTTGTCTGCGCCAGCTTTCAGCAATCAAAATTTATCTTTTCCATGACAATTATAATAATTATATATCTATGTTTTTCCAATGCCCCATGTAGTAGACTGTTTTTAAAATATTTCACCTAAATGACCCAAGAATGAAAATCAAAACTTCCGTTTATTGATCGAGTTCTTCGATTATTTGTTTATGGAAGCTACGATGCTAAAAGGCAAAAGTAATAGATAAATGTAACATCAAGTTTTTCTAAGTTATTTATGTTTAGTTTGGGTCAGTCATTAGTTTGGGTAATTGGGTAACATTAAATCATCAGGTTTTGAAAATTCTTTAGTAGTTTTGTATGGAAACTAACTAGTGTCGTTTTTTTATTATAAAATTATGTAGAGATTTAGCCATAATAATATTATATGAGAGATAGTGCTCATTATTGTTGAATAAACTTCGTGCCAAATATTAATTTATTTGTAAATTTTATAGAAGTATATTTGGGTGTACAATCTTTTTTAAGTTTGCAATAAGTTCTTAGTTCTGTAAATGGGGCTTTTGGTGTTTGGTGTGTTTCATTAATATTTTATATTTCAAGCTTTTTGCACTTAATATTAACAATGATACACTAGCTAAGACTGAACATGCTTTTTATGTACCGAATTCCATATGAATAGTATTTATTATTTTATATTTTTTATAAATTATTATATTGAAATCAAGATATTTTTTTTATTGTAACAAAAATTGTTTAATGCCATTAAATAGTTGCAATATTGTTTGATAAATAATATATTAAATCGTTAAAAAAATACAATATTTTTGAATAAATTGTTTTTATTGAAAATTTGCTATGTTTTATTTAACCTTTTTATCGTACTATCCTTTTCAATAAAATTGTTGCAGCTCTCTAAGTAGACTCCACATCACGCCCGATAGAAAAACGTGTGTAATTGTAAATTAGGAACTAACTTGCATTGTGCGCGTTACGTACTTACGTTGCTTGCATGGACCAAAGGCTGTTCATAGATCAGCCAGCCACTTAGTATCATGCGAGCCATCCATGAGTGGCACTTATGTTCAAGTCTTATGCAAACAGACGTTTTGGCGCGTCGCCGCATACTGTACTAGCCGCACGACATCTGAGCGCCGGCGCCGGCTTCGGTATATTGAGATATTTTATTTCTGTTTTGAATAAACTTATTTTATTTTTGTAAATTGAAAAAAAATCGAAGACGGCTGGAAATTGTCTTCCGCTTTTTATTTTGAAGTTAATTTAGGTCACATTTAAATATACTTAAGGTACAAACGATATTATCTTATTTTGCTTATTCGTCGTTCCCTCTGCTGAGGATTGCGCTTTATGCTTGCGCTATAAGCACTTGCTCAGTAGTGTGCATTAACGTCCCACTACTGAGCACGAGCCTCCTCTCACATACCAAGGTGCGAGGGATTGGGTCATACTCCACGCGTACCCAGTGCGTGTTGGCGGCGGCCTGCTGTTAGAATGTTTCAAGCCGGCCAATTAGGCCTCTAACGGACGGTTTCGTAGTGACTACAACCTAACGGTGCCAACTGTAGCCACTACGACTCGCACGAGCTTTACACGGGCTGGATTTGTTAGTCAGCGGGACTACCTACTAGCGAGATTACTGTTCCTTTTCCTAGGAAAAGGGGCGTAATTGCGCCCAGGCTCTGCCTGGTGGGGACTACCACCCTATAGTGCCTCCGGGGCGACGGACTACATCCCGTCGCCCTTACCAGCCGTGGCTCGTGCACGTTCGACTTCCCTCTTCCCCTACCCTATCCTGCACGGTTACATGGGCATCGCGCCCGCTTAGGGGCTTGTGTACTCGGTAGGGAAGAAGAGAAGAAAGAAGACACCTGCGAATCAACGATGGAGACGTCTCCTAGAGAAGCCGCCGGTGAAGAGCGAGCGGAGGAACCACTCACTCCCGTCACTCATGGCCGACCCCATGCCGGGGAAGGGCATGATGTGCGGGGTGGGCGCTCGTCCGGCCCGACGACACCGACGCTCTCCGGGCACTTCTTTCGGATATTGACGCCCAACGAAAGCCCAGTCACAGTACGGGCCCCGCCGGCCACGTCTCCACGGTCTAAACACGACAGAGACTGTGTGATGACCGCCAGACTGGCCGAGTCGGGGTTCCTCTCAGAGGGCATGCTGCGCTGGATGTCGGCGTACATCCGTCTGGCCGAGTTTGATCTCGGCTACACGGATGAGCTACTGCCGATAGACAGCGCAGCACTAGAGATTGCGGCACAGATACCCTTCAACTTGCCGCCGCTAAGGGCACACAAGAGGAAGGACATATCGCCGCCTACATTGAACACCGCCGACAAGAGGCGACGTACCGCACCGGTGTCGGGCCCGCGGTCCCGCAGTGCTAGCGGCCGCGTCGAGGCCTCATCGTCGGCCATGCCACCGCCTCAGACACCGCCGCCGAAGAGGCGCATACCGGCAACAGTGACGCCGTCAACGACCCCAGTGGCACCTTCGACGCCCGAAATCTACGCCGCAGCTGAGCTCATCGCGACGTCTCCGATGCCTCAGCGCGCGCCGCGACACGCGCGACCGTTCGCGCCCGCGTATCCCCACTCCACATCCCCTCCCACCCCCATCACAAGCGGTGGGGCGCCCCCTGCCCCTGCCCCCCGCACCTCAGCGGGGGTCCCTCCCCACTCAATCCCCACCCAAGTCACCCTCCCCCCTACCCCTATTATTCCCCCGCCTTCCTCCACGGCCCGCGCGCCCGCCGCCGCCGTTAACGCGCCCGCCGCCGCCGCTCGCGCGCCCGCCGCCGCCTCATATGCGGCCACGGTCGCCTCCGCCGTACATACGGCGCCCGCCCCGGTCGCCGCCGCGACTCCGCGTGCACCCGCGGCCGCGAACACCGCCGCCGCGACAAACAAGACCGCCGCCGCCACGAAGACGCCGCGATACCCGCCCCTGGTGGTTGAAAAACTCCCTGACTGGAGCCTACACTTCAGGGAGCTAAAATCACGCCTGGGAAGAGCCCCGAACGCACGCCCATTCCAGAAGGGCGTGCGCTTCTCACCTACAGACGCTGACGAATACCGCATAGTACAGCGGTATTTGTCAGACCTATCGACAACCACAAACCTGGCGTGGTTTTCTTATTCGCTCCCTGCTGACAGGAGCGTCAAGATCGCCATCAGGGGTATACCAGCGGACACCGACCCCCTGGAAATACAGGAGGAGCTCACCTCCCTCGGTTACAGCCCGGAATTTGTGCGGCCCATCCGGGCTCGACAAGGACGACCGGGCTGTATATACTTCGCGCAACTCAAGAGAACCGAGGGAATCGCGAACATTTACAACATCACCGAGCTTCTCTGTATGCCAGGGGTGAAGATTGACGCCTGGCGCAGCAAACGCGGGCCGGCGCAGTGTCACCGGTGCCAACAGTTCCGGCACTCGTCACACTGCGGCCACCGCCAGCAGGCCTGCGTCCGGTGTGGAGAAGAACACCGGGCTAAGGACTGCCCACGGCCGCTCACCGAAGTCGCCACCTGTGCGAACTGCGGGGGCTCCCACCCGGCCAGCTCCATTAGATGCCCGGCCTTCAAACAGGAGGCGAAGCTGAAACGCGCCGGCACCGTGGCCCTAGCGGGCAGACCGCTCACCGAAAAATCCACGGTGCCGAAGCCAACCAGAAGCCCCCGCCCCCTCGCAGAGGGAAGAGGAAGAGCAAGAAGAAGGGGAAGGGGAAGAAGGGAGCACCCCCACCCGAAGCAGCCGTCGCCATCTCGTCCGAGGGGGAGAAACGCGACGGGAAGGTGGACGCGAAGACTGCTCCCACCGTTAGGGCCGCACAGATACAGATCCTCACTGAGGTTCTGACGGCCCTACAACAGGACAGGGACCCGGTCCCTATCCTCCTTGGACGAATGGCGACCCTTATCCAGACCAATGGCTAGTCTAAAGATTGTCCATTGGAACGCCCATGGACTGACGGGGAAGATCGGTCAATTGAAGATCTTGTTACAAGACTTCAACGTGGACGTGTGTCTGATCTTACCGACACCCTCAGGAAGATTAGCCACTACTTGGTCTACCGGCAGGATCAGGTCTCGTCCTCGAACAGAGCATATCGCGGGCTGGCGGTCCTAGTCAAGAGAAGGGTCGTGCACCAGTTGATACCGCCACGGCAAGAGCCACCTACCTCTCTATACTCGCTCGGTATAGAGTTGTACTTCAAAGGGATACCACTGCGTGTGTTTGCAGTCTACAAGCCGCCTAATGATCCCATCGACGTGGGGGACATCCACGATCTGATCGACGCTCCGTACCCCACCATCGCTGCAGGAGATTTCAACTGCAAACACACAGCATGGAACTCGATGATCAACAACAGCAATGGTCGCCGACTCTTCAACGATGCAGAGGCCAGAGGCTACTATGTCCAGGGCCCAGAAACACCCACCCACTACCCGCACAACGCGGAGCACACACCAGACGTCCTGGACATAGCCATCTTCAACCAAATTGACTGCCAGCCGACGCAGGAAGTCCTCCTAGAGGACCTCCAATCAGACCACCTGCCGGTACTTTTAACACTACCTTATCGACCTATATCAGCGAAGCCGCCACCTCCAAGGCGCTGCGTTGACTGGGGAAGATTCAGTGAGCTGATGCACATGGACACGCCGTCGTACCCCGTCACGAAGCCAGAAGAGGTAGACTGTTTAGCTGCCGACCTAACGTCTTGCATCCAAGGCGCCCTCTCCACATCATCGCACACCATGCCTGCGCTCAGGGGACGTCCCCCGCTACCCGCAGGCATCCGGGACCTACTCGCGACCAAGAGGCGCCTCAGGAAGGATTGGCAGCGCACACGCTGCCCAACCATCAAGACGCAGCTAAACAGAACAGCCGAGAACCTGAAGACAGCCATTAGCTCACTGGAATCCGAACAGTGGGAAAGACACCTGGAGGGCGTGAGCGAGGACTGGAACAAGATCCATCGCCTCTGCCGCCAAGTCTCCAAGGCCCCACCCCCAGTCAGACCGCTGAAGGGATCCGACGGGATGCCACGCTATCGTGCGGCAGACAGAGCGGAGATCTTCGCGGAGCACCTCGAAGAGCAGTTTCGACCAAACGCGACGTCCAACCTGGAACACGAGCGGACGATTAAGGAAGAGCTCGAGAGATACCTCTCTGCACCTACGGCAATCGAGGAGGACCCAATTGTCTTCTCCCCCGGCCAGGTGCAGAGACAGATTGCAAAGACGAAGCCTAAGAAGGCCCCAGGCTACGACGGCATCACCAACGTCGCATTGAGGCACCTACCGCCGAGAACCGTAGCCGCCCTTACCCGCCTCTTCAATGGCATTATGCGGACGGGCCACTTCCCAGGCTTATGGAAGTCAGGGAGGGTGATCATGCTCCCCAAGCCTGGGAAGAACATACAGGACCCCGCCAGTTCCGTCCTATAACGCTGCTGCCGAATATGTCGAAACTGTTCGAGAGGCTCCTGCTCGGACACCTGATCCCGCACATCGAACCGCGTCAAGAGCAGTTCGGTTTCCGTGCCGAACACTCAACCACACTGCAGCTAACGAGAGTACTGCACCACTTCACGGTGGCCACGAACAAGAAGGAGTACACTGCTGCAGTACTCTTGGACATGGAGAAAGCTTTTGATCGTGTTTGGCACGAAGGTCTGCTGCACAAGATCTCGCAGTCCAGCGCACCCAGACGCATCACGCAGGTGATTGCTTCATTTTTGGAGGATCGAAGCATCAGAGTGGTGGTGGGGGATGCCCTCTCCTCGGAGAAGAGAGTGAGAGCCGGAGTCCCACAGGGGAGCTGCCTCTCGCCGTCCCTGTACGCGAAGTATACGGATGACATGCCCACCTCTGAGAGAGTACACCTGGCACTATTCGCCGATGACGCCGCCTACTATACTTCGTCGTACAGGAGACACCTGGCGGCGAGAAGAATTCAAGAGACGATGGAGCTTCTGCCAGAATGGCTTGACAGGTGGCGGCTATCGGTCAACGTCAAGAAGACCCAGGCCATAGTCGTCCCCTACACGATACTGCTCCCACCACCACTCCGCCTGCATGGGCAAGAGATCGCGTGGCATCAACATGTCAAGTACCTGGGTATCACGATCGATCGCAAGCTCAACATGAATTCCCACGTAGCGTCGACAGTCGCCAAAGCCAAGACGGCGCGGCACCTGCTCCGTCCAGTGCTGGGCGCGTCGCTACCACTACGAGTGAAACTCGGAGTGTACAAGATGTACCTCCGCCCCATCCTCACCTACGCAGCCCCAGCCTGGTACGCGCTTACAGGAAAGCAGGCAAGGAAGAAGATGGAGGTTTTTCAGAACCAAACCCTACGCCAGATCGTCAAGGCCCCTCGCTACGTGAGGAACGCTACGATCGCAAGGGATTTGAGGCTTGAGAGTGTGGAAGCCTTCGTGGGTCGACTGGCGGGACCGATGTTCGTGCGTGCGGACGCGTCGGGCCACGAACACATCCGAGGCCTGGCGCCCCTTCATGCGCGTCCACCGGAGGCCAGGGCCTACGCCCGCAGCCTCATCCCTCAGGATACCCAGGACTGACGAAGCCTACTGGAAAAGACTCCCGCGCCGCTGATCGCCCCAGGGCGCTGATCGCCCAGGGCTGGATCGCGGCGCCCCACCGGATTTGACACCGGATCAACACTGGCTATACAGCCAATCCAACGCCGCGTCCGTAGTTACGGACGCTGAACGACACCGCGGCCAGGGGGCCCAGCCCCGATTCCGCGCCGTGTTCCCCCCAACAGGGGAACACGTAGAAGAAAGGTTAGATAGGCCTCTAACATGGCTTAACGACTACCACATTTAGTGATAACCGGGACCAACGGCTTAATCTGCCGTCCGAAGCACGGAAGCGCTCGATATCAAATGCCACCCAAACGGTCACCCCTCCAAGGACCGACCTCTGTAAACTCTGCTTTACTTTAGTTATCGTTTCCGACCCCAGAGCACCGCGGACCTATGAGCGCTTCATCATATGGCTCCAATCAATGCAATTATAAGGGTTAAAAGTAGCGGAGCGCACTGCATGCTGCCGCCACCGCTTTCTTTATTGTGTCAGACTATCTTTGGGTGCCCTGGCTTGAGCACGTCTGCCATTAATTTGCCCAAAATTGCTTTGAGAACCCTTTGATATTTCCGAAGAAGTTAGGGGCTCGTTTCTGCAATACTGATGAGAATCGCGTCTGTTATTGTGAGATCTTCTAAATATACTCCGTTAGTAAGCATCGCAGTCTAAGGAAAAGCAAGCCAGATACGGACTGGACCGAAAGGGCCCGAGTGGCCGACCAAAGGCCCAAGACTAGAAAGGGGAGGTCTTTGTTTTGTGGTTATTGTAGGTAATGTAATTGTTTATTTATAAGAAAACATTTACGGCGCAATAGACCAAGAACTAGGCGCTAGTTGGGACCGGCTGGCAAAGCAGCTTCATACTTACAGCTTATTTTTTTGATGAAAAAGAATTCGCCATTTCCACTAAACTCGACGCAGCGATTATCATTATTATCTACGCTTTCACGCCTAAACCGTCGCTTTGCTAATCAGCAAAACTGCAAAAATGTCGGCAAGAACAAAATCCAAGTAAGTATGAAAAATGATGAAATGAAAAATTACCGTCCCATTACCTTGGTTCCTATAATCTCAAAAATATTCGAAAAAGCAATGTCAAAGCGGGTTACAGGTTTCCTCATAAAACATAATATCATAGCAAAAGAACAAAACGGATTCCAAAAGAACAAATCAACAACACTTGCGGCATATTCTTTGGTAAAAACTGTTGTCGACCATGTAGACAAGAAAGTTCCAGTAGTATCAATATTTTTTGATATGAGTAAGGCGTTCGATTTTGTGGATCATCAAATATTGTTAAGAAAGTGTGAAAGGTGCGGCATTAGAGGACAAGCTCTAAGCTGGATCACAAGTTACCTCTTAAATCGAATGCAATGTGTAGAAATAAATAAAATTAATACCGACAATGAGTTAGTTTCTTACAAATCAGATTTTTTTATATAAGAATCAAGGTGTTCCACAAGGTAGTGTATTAGGGCCACTTCTTTTTGCCAAAGTCGATGGATTATCAGACTGTTCTATTTGCGGATGATATTTCGATTATTATCCCAAATCGAAATAAACAATTGAATGATAGCCTAGAAATTAATTTTGCTGTAGAAAATATAAAAAAATGGCTACAAAGAAATGGGCTGTGCATTAATATATCAAAAACATCATATATAAAATTTTCAAATTATAAGACAAATCGTTCAAAGCTCAACATTGTTTGTCAGGGCCAGGAAATCCACGAGGTTAAGGAAACTAAATTTCTTGGTATTACTCTCGATCATAACAGTAACTGGAAATTGCACATTTCAATATTATGTACAAAACTGAGTAGGTTTATATTCGCTCTTAAACGCTTGAGGTATACTGCTGGGAAAGGATCAGCACTGACCGCATATCATGGGTATGTTGCGTCGTTGCTTCGGTACGGACTTATCTTGTGGGGAAACTCTCCTGATATATATAAAGCATTTGTTTTACAAAAAAAGGGTTTGAGTTTGAGACATATTGCTTTGTGGAGTGGGACTAATTGAAACCTGTCGACCTCTGTTTAAAAGGCTGAGGTTACTCACTTTAACTGGTTTATATGTTTTGGAAATGGGCATTTTTGTTAGACACCACTCGGAACTCTTCAAACGTAACGATGTAGTAAATCCAAAGCTACGCCTGAGAGACAAAACTCGGCTTGTAGCACCAACAGGTACCAGTGCGTTTTTCAAGAAAAACTGTAACGCTATGTCTATCAAAGTATATAATAGGATCCCTTTAGATATTAGACAGTTACCTACCAATTCGTTTTATACCAAATATTTTCATAATTGACATATAATTTTATATTTCTTTAATTTATTTATTTTCTATCTTGTCATGATGACTTGATTATTAATTTGATAAATTTATCTCTTATGTAATGTAAACATTCTTTAATTGTTTTTCTTATTGACACATTGTATTTTATTGTTTATAATATTGTGACTTGAAACCGCTTGATAAATACCGCAAATAGTTATTTAAAATTGAATAATTCATAACATTGCATTTTATCATCATTATTTTAAACTTTTGCATGCCACTATGATGGCGAAACATGCGCTTCTTGTAAATCAAATGTATCATCTGTGTATATCATGTTTGTGCAAATAAAAAGTTATTATTATTATTATGGGATGAGATGCTCCCGATTCGCAATTAATAAAAGTGTGAAGTATAGAAATTAAAGGCGGAGTAACCATTAAACTTTAGAAAGCTGAGTTTATACAATAGTATTAAATAAAATTCCTAGATTTCCTCTTAGCAACAGAATAAATATGACCCCGTATGTACCTGATCTTGTGAAGCCAAGTCTCGGCATGTGTTCGCGGAGGGACGACGACCGCTTATCAGATGAAGATCACCCATCCGACTCCCTCCCCCTGCACTGCGGTATGAAGTTCATGTCATTTCTTTACCAAAATTTACATCTTATTAAATAATGGCTGTTGTCACGTAGAATTAGGTAAATTCCTTATAAGTCTTCTCATCAACAGCCCAAAAGTGAATCATTCTAGTTCCAGTGGTGGTAGTGGCGAGACCAATAGTCTGCAATGCAGGGTCTCGGGTTTAAATCCTGGTCCTTCCTATAAAGCTTATGGTGAGTCTTTTGTCCCGTCTGTCATATACAACTATGGCAATCATTATTTAGTGCCTTTTTACATCCTGACAACCAGAATTAGATATTTTTATTATTAACAATAGACTGATGCTTTTGTTCCTCTTGGTGCAGATTAGACGTCAGTCGTTCCATGTAATAACTGAAAGGTCACTGGGCACTTAGTATGGAAAAAATATCCACGGCCTACAATAATAAAATTGGTTTGGATGTTTAGTTAAACGTCCCTAGTTTACGAATATATATTTCGCATCATTGTAGGGTGTGGGAATCTGCCCAAAAAATAAAAATATAAAGTATAAGTTATCCTCTAGTGATAAGACATTTTCCGGCTATTTATCGATTATTCTGTTGAATGGGCGTCTTGATGACACTGAACTCGTCGTGTTCGTCTACTGGCTCTATCAATACAAGACTGTTGGGTCTTGTATTGATGGGTAACCGATTTGATACGATACAAACAAATCTGATAAGATACCCTCTTACCTCTTACCTGTTATTTCCTGTAATAATAACTCTATATGATCTCAGAACCTTCTAAGAAAGTGCACTATGAGAATAATATGTTTCCTTCACCGCAACACAGAGCGGCTACACAAAACACAACTATTTTGTCTTTCCATATCAACGATTTCCACTCAAAATGCAAACTCAAAATCCAATAATACAAGCAATTAATCGTTAAAAATAGTAAAAACTCAAGAAACATACATATCGCAACGACAAAGAACGAGGGACTGCGACTGTTCAGGTAGGTATCTATACTTAATTGATAGGTAACTAATATTTTTAAACATATTATTATAGTTGTTTTCTACACTTCTCCCGCGTTTAAACGAAAAAAAACTACACAAAATTAAAAGTAGACTTGCAATCATTAATTTACCAATAAATTGATATCTGTAGGAAATATTTCGCAAAACGGGGCGGATCATGCCCAATGGCCTTTGCCAAATCTTTTTATCAAATTAGACCAGTGAGCAGACACTGGGACCTAATTGTAAGTCTAGGGAACAATCAGGACAATGCTGAGATGATGAAAGGTAATGCTTACCCATATACTAGGCACATTCATCAAAAAGCTGTCTGTTCGAAATTGTTGTCTAATCATTCACTCCATCCAAATAATCAATTTCGAATCCACGGACGCATTTATCGCGGAGACAGTTAAACATTTACTGCAAATAAAGCAGTAAATTGAGTTCCATGAATTCTATTGATGGAGAATTGTACGTACGTTGAACAGTCCCAGACTCAATAGAATATGTATTTATTTTCGGTCATTTTGCAATCAGACAGCTAATTTAAAATGGTTAAATTAAAATAATTACAGTTCATACCTTTCTCACTAAAAAAAACATGAATTCTGTGTAAAGGAAAATAATTTTGAATATTTCTATAATTTTTAAATATTTAGAAAAACTGTTTTCGTTTGCTCAATTTATTTAAAATAAAATTGTTGTTACGCCTTAGTTTGAAATGAGGTGAATGAGGATCGTCGTCCTCACGAGAAGGGATCGATTGATGAAGAGCGTGGATACAGTGCGAACGTGCTTGCGGGCCAGCGGAGGGCCTCTCGAAGCCGCTCCCGGTCGCGGGCGGCGCTTTAACTTTATTGTACCTTTTTATCAGTGAAACTCTTTTTAAAATGACAAAAAGGTGACGTGCTGTTCTGAGAACCGACCTTCCCTCATTAAGTTGTGCCTTTTTTCAAAGATGAATGCCTAACTATTCAGTATATTTTTTTAATTCTTCTAGAACGGTAGGTATATGAATCTAAGTGCCAGTTCAGAGCCACCGCTCTGTAAGAAGGACTAGCAAGAAACTCACAGGCTATGCTATATATATAAATTACAATATTGATTTGTCTGTGACGCGACACAAGGCAATCATCATCATCATCACAGCCCATTAACGTCCCACTACTGAGCACAAGCCTCCTCACACATATCAAGGTGTGAGGGTATTGGGTCATACTCCACCACGCTGACCCAGTGCGGATTGGTGGAGGCAGGTGTATGGCGTCCTGCTGTTAGAATTTTTCAAGCCGCCCATGAGGCCTCTGACATGGCTTAACGACTACCACATTTAGTGATAACCGGGACCAACGGCTTAACGTGCGTTCCGAAGCACGGAAGCGCTCGATATCAAATGTCACACAAACGGTCACCCATCCAAGGACTGACCTCTGTAAACTCTGCTTTACTTTGGTGATCGTTTCCGACCACCGAACACCGCAGAGCTACGAGCGCTTCAAGGCAATAGAATGTAACATTAACAATATTCATTTTTTAAGTCATTAATATTAAAATAGCCTGTAAGAAACGGCAGCTTAATCCCAAGAATTTTTATTTGCACTATAATCTTTGATAGAGTAGTATCCCTTTGAAGACAGCTTCCGTTTTACTGTAAAAAATATTTTGCTTGGTATTCCGTTGTAGAATTGCACACATTTACCTCTAAATGATTTGTTTATCTTTTGGAGTCTAGTGGCAGGTACATATTAAATTATGCATAACATAGATAAAGGGTAGGCAGATACAAATTATACGACAATATTTCGCCAGTTATGTTGTTTGTACCACGTAATAGCTATAGCCTATTGTCGCTAACCGGAAACTTTTACGTTCGCCAGAGCCTCGTCCGTTGATCGGCAGGTGCACCACTTGCTGGGCACTTCAGACCTAGGTACAAGTACACACCCTTCTTTAAAATGTATTCGGGCATAATAACACACAGAACAATTGAATTTCCCTGCTACGTAATCGAACCGATAAGGACAGAGAAGAAATATCGACTCCACACTATGTCAATTGTAATATGTGCATCACATTTTCCACAAAATATTCGAGTAAGAAGTAGTACTTGTACATCAAATTCCATTCGGCTAATTAGGAGATAAGCCGAAAATGGCCGAAACAAGCAACAAAATGACAAAAATATTGAGGTTTTGACCTGATTTGATTTTTGTTTTTAATAGTTTATATTTCTTTTTTGTAATTCATATTCATTTTAACAAAACCACCTTTAAAATCCCATTTTTAAATTATATCAAACAATATTATGAACTTAACTAATCCACTTGTAGACTAGCTTACTAATTTATGCTCACTCTTACAATTGTGTTTACTTAAAATTATAAGCTGAGTTATTATGGCAAAGAGATGGCCACCGGAGCATAGAGAAACAAGTGATTTCACGCGTCGTTGCTCGGCAAGGGTTAAATCGGCGTATTGCGAAATCAGACTTAATCACCGCCACTTTAAACATGTACCCTTGTTACCCTTTGCAATAATTCCTTCACAGATAATATTATTGAATTGTTGCCTATTCTCAATGTGAATATAAGTTTAGGTTTTGTGCTACAACGAGCTAATGTTATGGACCTGACAAAATTGTATAAAGAAGAATTGTTACTATTAATACAATTAATTTATTCCGAACAATATTCATTGTGTTCAGTAATATAATAATATACAACTTAAACAAATAAAATAAAAAATCAATAAATTTGTTACTTTTATTAGTTACATTAAATTGGATTCGATTAGGAATCAATGCTTTCCGAAAAGATATGAGCGAATTCTCAAGGAAATATCATTTTTCATAACTATGTCATTAAGACTCTAAAATATATTTTTACTCTTTAGAGAAAATGTCAACTTCTTATAATCAATCACATTGGTGTGTTACTCATAACACACTAATGTGATAGTTTTTCAGATTCATTGAAGTTGTTGTTGATAGTTAAACGTATTTTTGTGCTTAACATTACACTTCTCATATTTTAGAGTTACAACTACTACGTGTAATAAGCACTAGAAATTCTGGTCTCTTGCGTTACGCACTTACAACACCAGCAAACTGGATCGGTAGGGTTGCAGATGTTGCAGTGCAGCGAGGCTGTTGGCAGAAGCGGCGCCTCTGTTTGGCCTCAGTCAACATTGTTAGCGGACTGCGCGCCCTCTTGCGGCAAATGTTATTATATGATTAACCCCCCGACACGGCAATTTAAATTCAGATTAATTTGCTCTTTTGTCTGTGTTTATTTAGATAACTTCAATCATTGTTCTAATTGCCAGAAATAGGTGCTACGAGCCTAATTTCAAATTTTGTGAATAGTACCTATCTTAATCGCTTAAATTTGTTAAGTGTAGGATATATTTTAATGTTGTAAAGTTTCTCTATAGCTGACTAAAAGTTATACTGCGTCTAAATATAGTTCTTTGCCAAATAATAATGTTCCAAATATAGGAATACTTAGTACCCTATTATCTGAGAGTGAATGTAACGTTATAACAGCAATACTTAATAATTGGTCCTAAAGACGCCAGTAATCACTATCCTCAGCACAAGGAAGTCCACAGCTGAACATTGGCCTCCCCCATAAACTTTCAAAGTGACATATTGCAGGCAGCCTTCATAGAGCGTGATCCCGCGACCTATAGCAAATCATCCGTCCATCCTGCAGGTGGACGTCTAAATCCAAACTTTTCGTCTTATAAATAATATTTAACGAAAAACACTGCAAGTGTAACTCGTTTTCATCTGACAGCCTACGTACAAGCAATAAATAATAATCTAAACCAAACTTCATGGTGGTTCACGCTTAACCCAACTTACCCAACTGATGTGCAGCTTTAAAGTCAGATCGAACAAAGCTTAGGTTATTGTTAACTCGCCACATGGATTATTGGTTGCAGAAATAAAAATTGAAACCTTGTTACCCTTTTTTATTAGTAGGTACAGTATACTGTGGTTTCAAAAATAAATCATTACCTACACTTAAGTATTTTTTATTTTCAAATACTATGTAATAAGTAGTTTATGAAATATAAATATTTTGAAGTTTGAAGTTTAATATTAAATTGATTAGTGAACAAGTGAAGCCGCGAGAAGAGTCAATAAACATACATGGCGAGGCGAGATAAATATGACTGTAATTTTAACGTAAGACAGCGTTCTTAGAATCCGAGACGGGCGGAACAGGCAGCGAGGCTCTGGCGAACATGTAAGGGGACCAACGTGGGACCAACAATATAACTGGCGAAAAATGTCGTATGGTATGCCTCTACCTAACTCATATGGCAACAGGCGTGAAATTATGTCATTTTAGTCCATTAACGTCCCCCCACTGTCCCAAGAAGAGAAGGATTTAGGTGAAACCTGTGCGAATAGGCGTATGTGGCCGTAGAACGTCATATTGTTTCAAACCACCCAATGGGGCGTCTATTGTGGCTTAACAACTACCTCATTAATAAGAACCGGGACTAATATATCAAGGAGTCTTCCGAAGCACGGACAAACACATGTTCAAGCGAAATTAGAAATGTTTGCCCTAGCTTGACAATTTCTCTAATAGTTTTGTAAAACGGTGCATTTTATTTTTACGCCGAATCACGTATTCGGCTTTTTAACTTATGTGAGTTTGATTTAGTTTTGTTCATTAAAGGAGTTTTTTATGGTTGAGAGAAAAAAACATATGAGAGAAATAGAATCCTTATCTTTAAGGACTTTTGTTCGATGCGGCCGGCCGCTTGACTCGACTTGTGTTACTTGAGTTTCAAGTATTCGTCTCTTCAAATGAACTTTATGGTGCGTAAGGGAATTATTTTTTAAACTTTCATGAAAATATAGTGTTGGTGGTTTAAATGTTAATGTAGCACTGTTTTACAAAAGCAATTATAGCTAATACACAACATGTAGAAAAATTATTTGTTTTTTTTCATTGTCATTTTGTTAAGTTTAATTGATTAAATTAACTTTTGAACTTTAATTATTTGATTTTAATATTTGATATAAATGTGGCAATGTGGCGAGTAATTAATTTTTTTTATTTTAATTTAAAATTTTGTGATATGATTTTGAATTTAAATCTTCGCTTATTATAATGTAATTTTTTTTACTTTCATTTTTGAATACCTAACAACTGATATAAATATTAATTGTAGTTATTTATTTTAAGTAGATAACATTTTAATTAATAAAATTGTTACTTTACTTATTTTTAATAATCATATATGATTACATAATTTTTACTTTATTTTATGTCATAACATGAAAAAATTATATCATCTTACAGAAAGCCAATATTTATTTGCATCGACAGACCTTAATATAAGTAGCATGGATATTTCGTCGTTGTTCTGGGAAAACCCTGTAAATAGATGATTACCTAATTTGAGTTATAGGCAAATAACAGTTCAGATAAAAATATGTTTATTAAAAAAAAAATTTTGTGTCAAATTTTTTGTGTTTTGATATCATGCTATTGTATTTCGCTGACGAAGAGCATGAAAGTCTGAGTCGATTATTTGTGTTAACTCATTTTATGAAAAAAGTTATTTACTGGGTTTTGACTGTTCAATTTTAAAATCTAGCAAGCAATAACATAAGTATATATATTTTATAGGTCAAATTATGTAAAATTTGCCATCATTTGTCTATTAAAAGTATAGATGCAAAAATCTGAGAATAATAAATAAATAATTCATAAATTAAAGCAGCATTAAGAATCTTAAAAAATATCGAATATAATGTTTATTTTTGGGTCTAATTAATTAAAGATAAAATAAAAACAAATAATGTGACACTTATGAGTTGTAGAATCACTAACGTATTATACAAGCCAGTGTCAACATTTCCATTTCCGCTTCTGCGGCTTCTAGATTGCGGCCGAACTCAATGTCTGTAGTAAAGTGCCGTAGCGCGTAGTCGTCTACGATAACTGTCGTAGTTCGAATGTAGCGTTACGCGTTGTTGTTTTTACACAAAAAATACGAATTGATTTCATAATTCAATTATTACGGTATAAATTCATAACGTTACAATTTATGTACTACTATTTATTATTATATTAGTAAATAAAAAAATGTTATGTACGTTTTTATTTTTAAGTCGCTACTTACATTTTATAGTGAAAGTTTGTATAATATATGATTATATCATACTTCTACGACGGATCGGAATTACTCAAACTCCTATATTATTGTAATAATTATATCATTAGAGCTAGGTTGACACTAATTATCATATTTTTGTTTTACGTGTCGTGCGATATTTTTTCGCCTTTGATTTAAATCTAAAGTTAGGATTAGGTTTAGACAGTTTTTTTATTTCTCACGCTGATCATATCTTGGATTTATATCACTTTTTATTTCATAAATTTAATTTTATTTTGTGACAAAATAATAAAAAGATTCAAAAGTTATAGGTAGGTTATAGTTATTGTCCTACTAGGTACAAAATCAGCTGTTGCATGACCGAAAGTAATGATTCATATTATAGTTCAAATATTTCTAATGTGATAAAAATTATGAAATGTTAAAGTTTTCAGGTATTTCGAAATATTCTTGAATTACAGTTTGTAATTACTTTTAACTTTTCATCTTAAAGTTTATGCTGTAAACTTTCCTTTAGAAATAAAATAACAATAATACCAATAAATGAAAACCAGTTTATAGCTGTATATATAAGTCATGATATATTTCGACTTATTTATACAAATACTTCTATACCTATAAAATAACAAACTTATCTTACAGAACTTTTAACTGATTGATCTTTACTTTACAAAAGTCAGAATCTTAAATATCTACTTCTTAAATCTATGCTGCAGACACTAAGGCCTGGTTTTGTTATACCTAATCAACTCGACAAAATTGAAGCTCTCGTGTAAACGTCTTTCATGTTGTGTTTATATTATTGGATACTTAGGCCCGTAGAGAGAACTTATTTTAAGAGAAAATAAAAGACAGCGAGTACCTATATGCGCGCGCCTCGCGACGTCATTGGGCCGAAGGGCGGAGCGTCGCGGTCGGCGGGAGGTGTGGGAGCAGGCGGCGGCAGGCAGCGGTCGAGCCACGGCGCGGCGCGGCAGTTCCAGCACGGCCGGCGCGCGCCCCACACGCCCCATGGTGGAGCACGCGCTCGTAGACTGCTCCCAGCCGAGCGCCATGCAGGCACCCGCGCCGCCGCATCGCGATGTCGAAGACGACCAGCTTGCCGACGAATATGTTCAGAACTTTGAGCTCGATCACCTGGAGGACCACAACCTCGTGAAGCGAGAGCCCCTGCGCGCCGGTTGGCACGAGCTGATGGAGACGCCACCGGCGTGCGCCCGCGCCTGCCGCCCGTGGCCGGACGCGGGCCCCTACCCGCAGCCGCATGTGGCCATCGCCGTCGACCCCAGCACTCCGCCCGAGACTCCTCCTGCCACCATAGGCCGCAGTCCTTGCCGGGCGGCCCTGGTCGACGACGTCCTCTGGCTCCCTCATATGAGAGAACCTCTCGATATGAGGACTGTTCCGTGTGGTAACTTCGAAGAATGGGACCGTCGAGAATGGCGGGACGACCACCACCTTCAGCAGGTCGCGTTGCGGCCGGCTAGCTCATGCTCAGCAATCTCGCCACGCGCGGGCCAGCACCACTCGTATCAGGGCTCGTCGTGTGGCGACGATCTTCTCAGCGACGATCTTTTAATGACACTGAGTGTGCGTGAACTCAACAAAAGACTTCACGGGTTTCCCCGAGAGGACGTGTCTAGACTGAAACAGAAAAGAAGGACGCTTAAGAACCGTGGATATGCACAAAACTGTCGGAGCAAGAGGCTCCAGCAGCGGCAAGAGCTGGAGTTGACGAACCGGTCGCTACAGGATGAGCTGCACCTTTTGCAGCTGCAGGTGGCGCGCGTGACGCACGAGCGCGACGTGCTGAAGCAGCGGCTATCGCTGGTGGGGCGCGAGCACGGCGTGCCCGTGCCGCAGCACGCGCCGCCCACGCCGCACTCCTCGCCCGAGTTCTACTCGGAGCTGTGACGGCAGGGCGCGGCGCCGCGTGCCGGTGCCGCCGCCTCCGCAGCCTCCGCCGCAGCCTCCTCCTGCGCCTGGCAGCGCTACTGAGGCCAGCCCCGAGCATCCCACCAGCCGGTGTCCGCCAATGTGCCACTCCCGTGCTTTTGTTAAGTTTGAAATTCAATTTTATTCAGTTCCAGTTTCATAGTTTTTCTTTTTATGGTGGAACAATTTGACAGTGATTTTTTGATACAAATACCTGTCAACACCGTGTTAAATGTATGGTTGTGTCGTAAAGTATGCGTATGCATAGCTTTGTTAAAATAATATTATGTATTACTAACATTTAAATAATATTAAGTCATTGATAATAACGTAAATAATAACATTCCAACAACTGATTATTCAATAATATGTAAATACTTAGATGATATATAATTTACGAAAATAACTTTAGGAAGATTTGTGTTTTCCTATTAAAAAATTAAAAATAAAACCTTCTTTTATTATAAAAATCAAATATTTACTTAACCCTTGACTCTTTTAATTGTTATTCTTCTATTGCTTGTCCCGCAATTCAACTTTTTCTTCATAAAATAAATATTTCTAGGTATAGATTTGTTTCCCAAAAATAAAATTGTTAAAAACAGTCATTTTTAAACTAAAACATTTCCTTTCCCAAAAAATACTCTTTGTTAATAAAAGAATATTGGGATAAATATCTGCACAGTTACAAGTATTTGTAATGTAGAAATTTTAAGTAAACGATAAGCATTAGATATTGCCGTTGAATGCAGGCGGCCTCTATGTTCAGCAGTGGACTACAAATGGCTGCAATGATGATTAAATATTTATTTCTTAATCATCAAGTACATTTCCAGATAACTTACTTTAATTCTATGTTTTTAAATATATTTAATATATACAAGGGGATAAACAAAACATTATGCATTTGCTTCTAGCTCTTGAAGTCGAATTTCAATGTCTTGTACACTTAGCCCATGCTCCTTATTATATTTATAAGACTCTAAAAGTTGCTGTTTTTCCAACCCTTGTATTCTGTCATATAAGGTTTTTCAAATTTCAGGTCTACATCATTCTCCTCCCGTAGTAAACAAAACTAGGAAACCAAAAATTGAAAATTCCTGTGATGAACTGTGTTAAAAATTTAAAATAACAATTGGATAAGTAAGTTGGTCACCAACTTTAAAAATGAGTAAATATTTTCACCAACATTCTAGTACCTATTTAAAAATTATACAACTTATTTTGAAATATATGCTTTAAAAATATTTTTTAATTTGAATAAACGTTAACTACTTTGTAGAAAAATTAATACTATCATGATCATACTCGGCCATGTGAATCTTACCTCAATACTGCGCTTTTACAATCAAGCTGTGTTTCAGAAAAAAAAATTTAGGTTAGTAGACTAAAAGTTCTAAATCATATCTAGTAATATTACAAATGCAAAAATAACTATAATATTCCGAAGTTTTCATTCTTAAAATCATCCTTTGTGAGTGGAAGTCTTTATTGTAGTTAATAATTGTTTAATAAATGCAAAATTTATAGATAATACGTATTTTACGGCAGACTTATGAATGTCATATATTCGCGATACTTCGGTACATAGGTTTTCCGTTGCCGTCGCTTAAAAAAGGAAAAAGGTTACTCGACTTTTCATAATCATATATAAATTAAAAACTTTACTTCACTTAAAAGGAATAAAAAATTTGTAATCAGGCTAAATTCAAATATATCAATTAATAGAAATAGTAGCATAGAAGTAGTTTTAATGCAGTTTCTAGTGTAAACCAAAATCATGACACAATTTAACTTTATCAAAATTCAAATGTTACTTTTATAAATTAAATTATTGATGAAAAATATTGAAATTATTAATTTAAAAAAGAATTGTGATAAGCAAATATAAGAAATATACAAGTGTATTTTATATGTTAAAAATTGTAAACTAGATACATTGGCACGAATGTAGGAAGGAACCAGATCGCTTCAATGTAGGTCAGGATAAGTATGCTTCTGTTGGTGTGTAATGATTTACAAAACCAACAGTTCAGGAAATGTATAAGTCAAAATAAAACTTTTGAGGAAAATCTGCCTCTTGATAGGATAAGTGTGTGCCGTGTAGTGCCGGCCTAGCATAGTGCTACCCCTCTTATCTCACAGGGAGTCGTAAGAGTCGTTGAAGAGAAATCCTATATGATGATGATGGCTGATGATGGGCAGCAGCGTTATCCTGGTGAAGCAGTGGTGATGATGATTGGATAAGTGTATTTTACTTACAGACAATGCCTATCTAAGTATCTACGTAAACCTAACAGTAGCACCGATAGCCCAGTTTGGAGGTTCGAGTCCTATTGGTGATATAATGCAGAGGGGCCTTTTCGAAGCAATGTGCGTATTTATTGCTAACTCAGTGCCTTTGACCCTCGGTCGCAGCCATCATGAACATCTATTGCAGAGTTGTTATTACGAAGACAGATTTTGGAATTTTACTATAGAATGATGTTAGCGCAAATCCGACGGCAGTCGCTCCGTGTACTAACTGAAATTGAGCAAGTGAGCAGACCTTGGATACTTAAGTCTTGAGTACAACCGGGATAAATGTTAGGATGGATGTAGAAAGATGTTGGATTTTTATAAAAATTATACTTTTGCTATAAATAAAAATATTTTGTCTTCTTAAGTTCTTCTCAATTCTTGGCGTGTTTACTTAATATGATTTTCAAAAAAGATGACTACCAAAAGTAGAATGGTTTTTTTTACTGTTACTGTATCTACATATAAAAAAATACCTTATAACTGTGTCCTTCAATTTAATTATATATTTTCAATAGTCTCAAATGCAATTTTTAGGAGACATAGTTTTTTATATTGTTCATTTTATTTATTTAAGAAAGTTGTATCTATATGCCACTATTGAGGATTGAGAAACAAACAAATTCATTTAAATTTATAAGGATACACCATGTAAATAAAGTCATATTCTAAGAGTTACCATTCAACAGATATCTCATCGGAAGCTGGCGGGTAGACAAAATTAACGAAACTTTTTACCAATTCATCTTCATTAAGTTATATCAAAATTCATAAGTGCCTATTATTCCATTAAATAATGCATGGTGCTCAAATTGAATACGGCATTGTAAATGTTCATCAATAACCTTGCCAATATTTTGGAATAAAATATCATACTAATTATTCATCAAATGTTTTTTTTTTCTACGAAAATTCTGCCTAGCCAGCAATTCAAAAAAATTATAATTGTGATGTTGAGTCGTATTCTACTCCATTAGAAAAGTATACGTGAGTAAATACTAACAGATAAAATAAAACAATTTTCTGTCAAAAGAATTATACATCAAATGTTTCTAGTTTCAACGTATCTTCAGCTTGACCCGGCTCAAAGTTAGATGGACTGGCTAAAATGCGTTTATTTAAACTCATTCCACATCTAGGTCGTAAGTAGTGCCTCCTTAATGGTATGACAAAGGAAAGGTTTCAGAAAACTAAACATAAATTTTGAAGTCCTTATGCAAAAAAATATTTGTGTTTGTATTTTTTAAATCGACTTTAAACTATTAGGCCAGTCAAAAAACTGTTGGTGAATTAAGCAGATTACAAAGGGGTCAAAATTGTGTTGATGATTTCAGAACACCGTATGAAGTTACACTCACCTTTTAAAAGGTTTTATTAAACATCAGCGACGTGCTAGTGATGCTACTGATATTGCAGGCATTCATAGGTTGCAGTGACTCCTTTCCTGCAAGAAATCAAGGAACAAGGAACTTAAGAAACATGGAACTCAAGAAACAAGGAACTCAAAGAGCAAGAAACTCAAGGAACAGAGAACTCAAAAACTCAAGGCTGTGTAATGGATGATGATGAAGGCAGAATAAGAGGTAGGTAGGTTGTAGGTTAAAAAACTAAAAGCCGACTACTGAAAAGTAAAACATGTTACAGTGATGTGTAGATGATAGCCGTGGTCTGAATTCCACTTTTCCTAATTATGAAGAGCAGGTTGAAAACTTCAAATTGTATAGGGATCCTACCAAGACCTAAGGAGCCCAAGTCAACCTAACCTGCAAGTGATGCAAATGCCGATGAAAAATCTACCAAAATTCTTCAACACAACCTTAAGCCTATCATCAGAAACCAAGTACCTAGGTGTATACCTAGACAAACAGATGAATTGGGCAAAACACACCAACTATACCACTAAGAAAGCCAGTATATCCCTATGGCAGTGCAAACGTCTACTTGGCAAGAACTGGGGCATAAGCCCGAAAATTATGCACTGGCTATACACAATAGTAATCCGACCAATAGTCACATATGGCTCGCTGGTCTGGTGGCCTAGAACCAACCTTAGTATAACCCAAAAAGAACTAGAAAAATTACAACGCCTGGCCTGCGTGTCAATCACCAGCAGTATGAAAACCGCCCCTACTGCGGCCCTGCAGGCAATGCTGGGGCTGCCACCCCTACACCTCACCGTACGAGAGGAGGCAGCCACAGCAGCTTTCAGACTACATACAGCTGGTACACTAAAGAAAGATTCCCGGGTCAGACACATACGAATATTAGATGATGCTGTTAAAGAACAACCAATGTTGATGGCACCAAATGACAGAACCCAGAAAACGCACACTTTTAAAAAACACTATACCGTGCAACTCACTGAAGAGGCGCACGACTACTCTGGCCTAAATGAGCTGAGAATATACACAGATGGATCAAAAATAGGCACGGGCACCGGTGCCGGCGGATTCTCAAATGATCTCAACATTACCATATCCAAATCACTAGGAAAACACAACACAGTCTACCAGGCAGAATGTGTGGGCATAACCCAAGCCGCGCATGCTGTAATAGCTAGACAGGTTAAAGATACTCACATCCGTATAATATCTGACAGCGCGTCTGTCCTTCAATCCTTAAACAAAAATTACACGACTTCCAGATTGATACTAGAATGTCACAATGCACTAGAACAGGCATCGATACGATATCGTAACAAAATTACACTACAGTGGATCAAAGGACACAGTGGATCAATGGGTAACGATGCAGCTGACGAACTGGCAAGGAGAGGCTCCATCGCGACGGTCTACGGACCTGAACCCATTGTTCCCATTCCCTTTAAACAAATACGAAATTGGCTACATAGCATAACACACACACAATCCCAAGGGTGGTGGTCCTCCACTCCAGGTTGCAGGCAGTCCAAGGAGGCCATGCCGTCATTGGACGCAAGGCTGACTAGGCGACTTTTGCGACTGGACAGAAATAGCCTGCGCCTGGTGACGGGGACCATCACTGGGCACTGCTTACTGAACAAACATTTACACACTATAGGAGTCACTTGTGCAGAGCGTGTATGGTGGCCGAGGAAACGGTCGCACACGTGCTCCTGGAATGCACAGGCGTGGCTGACACACGAAAGGTAACCCTAGGTTCGCCGAGTTCCATTGGAGAAGCTTTGCACGGACTTGGAAACCTGATCTGCTTCTGGAGAGAGGTGGGCTAGCTGGAGTGAGCAATTATGGCCGCAAAGGCTCACGCACAATGGTCCATAACAGGGACTAAGTGCGGAAACCACCACCACTAACATAGAACATAGAAATGCCGATGAACGGACGAGGCTCTGACGAACATAACAGTGCCTATATAATTGGCAAAGTGTGGGCGTATAATATGCCTCTAATGTATGTATGTACGCCCGTGGGTCACGGGGATCAAGTGGTTAATGTCTCATTTATAGTCTATAGCCGGTAGGGGTGCCAGCAGAATTCCGTTTTAGACAGCTACATAGTACCTACCCTACGTAGTACCCTGTAGTGTAGAACCTGCACTTTTTCATAAAACTTTTTTCGACTGTATTATAAGTTTCTGTCTTACTTCTTAAATATTATATCCCTTCATAAGAGTTTCCACTGAAATGGTTTTTTCATGCCAATACCGAGGCATTTTGTAAAAAGTTTAACTGCTGGATTTATTTGTTACTTAGGGTGTTTAAGATTTAAAACCATAGAGGTGAACTGGCTACTTGTTTATAAAACTTTTCTTATCATTAAAGAAAGTACCTGAAACTAACTTTAATTAACTTGATTTTTTAGTGAGTGCCAGATTATGGGCGGGTTAATGGACTTATATTCAAATGAAATCTAGCACTAGAAAAATACGTACAACCGAAATAGCTTTGGATCACGCAGATAATTACGCAGGCGGTTGCCAGTATTATACAAATTTAGGTATAGGCTAAGATCGTGAATAATACGTCTATTAAGCAGGTACGTAAAAACAAATAATTTAAAAATACATTACAAAGTTCATTGTCCCATATTTTCACACAACGAAATGAAGGAAAATTTAATAAAACATTTGAAGCACGTAGCAGTTGTAGGAGAAGGTATTTTATTATTTGAGGAATCGAGTGCATCGACGTGCTGAGTGCGGAGTGCTGACGCGGCTGGTTGGGGCTTGACGCGATTGCTCAACACTGGCGAACGAGGTCGGGCGCCTGCATCGGCCGAGGGTTGACTGCACTCTCGCCGTGGCCTTTAGACTTCACCAAACATTAGGCACATACTAATACTAGCGGAATTATTGCTTTAACAATGACAAATTCTTGATTTAATTTGAATACTAAAATATCACTTAATGTCAAAGATAACTGAAAAAAAGCCGTAGACATCAGCTTGGCCATGGCCAGAGAATAGAGCCCATTCAAAGAAATTATAATCAGTAACATTAATTTATAATTACGATTAGGCTACCCGGTTTGAAGGATTTGGAGAAAATACTTTCGAGAGAAAATACTTATATAACACTCAGGCAACCGACGATTCGCATAACATCTACATGTCCTTCATACCGTTACAAATAATAAAAAAAATATATATTTTATTATTTATTGTCAGATTTTACAAACGGGATTACATTTCCTGTAAAAATCTGATGTAAAGGTACCACGATCGAAATGGCGTAGAGCTTACTAAACCTGAACTCTGTTTGTTAGGTCGTGGGTTCGATTCCCACACTTTTGTACTTGAATCAGAAAAACAGAGATCCAGATGGTCAAAAAAATAGTTGTCCTGAGTGGGATAAATATGGAACCTCATGAATCCTTATCATTGGAGTGAGAATATACTGAGTTCAACGGCGTTAGTCGTCAAAACATGATTGTAAACTCTCGTAAGAAAAGTGAATTACTAAATAAATAATAAAGGTTTTTACTAAATGTAATCTTCGTAAAATCAAGCAAGGGAGTTCTGTTACAAAAACAGTAAGGAGGTAATTGACATAAAACTTTTATTGTGATTATATTACATCACATGCTCTTTACACGTGATTATATTATAATAAATGTAGGTATTAGCTTCCAACCACGGCTACATCTATAGTACCAGAATAATTTAATTACCTATAAATATTATAAGTTTCAATCATGAGTTTTAAAGATTGGCTTTTAAACAATTGTTTTTATAGCTGTATCATTTTTTTGAATTTTTGTTACTTATGGCTAAACAATTGAATTAGGTGATGCCATACAAAATTATTTTTCACCTATCACGCAATATTTACATTAAAGTCTGTTTATGTAAACTTGTATTATATATAATTAACGCAATCTTTCGGAATAAAAAGTAACTCGACATTTTTGAGTGTTAAAGTTTTGTTTTAAATTTATAAAAAAAAACTATGTTTAAAAGAGTAAAAGACATAAAAAGAAACTATATTTCAATTAAATTTACCAGCGACACCCCGTTGTTTCAGCCGGACCTATATTTTCCCTAACGCGTCCCTAAGGATCCTCATTTTTGGGATATAATAGTAGACTCGCTTTATGTCCATTAAGTTCTCACATACCTTTATACGAAATTAAGGATCGTAAGGGTATTATTTTACCTGCCACATTCGTGGGAAAATTTTAGTACAGTGACACGTACAAAATACACACAATAATATTTCCGACTGACATCGACAATTTGTTTCTTTAAATTGAAAAGAACATTTTTGTGTTAAAGTTGTGACACATTTAGTAAACCAGAACAAAAAACTGACAATAATTATCGACTCCTGGTTACCAAATATATATCGAGTCTACCCAACACCAGAAAGGCAGGAAAACTAAATACAATTGATTGAATTGATCAATCATATTGCTAATACTAGGTCCAGTCCAGATAGCAACTTATGTTGAAGGTTAAGACAAATGTACGACATTATTTTTCCCATGATATGGACGTAGGTACAAAGGTATCATATTGAAGCTTTATTTAATAATACAATGTTGTATTATCAAACTAAACAGGAAACCTACATAGTTGCAAGCGATCTAGTTGGTGTCGAGACCAGCCTACGTTGCCGTAATATGAACCGATGGCAGGCGATGCATCCTGCGCTTCGATAAGCCAGGTACGGTGTACAATTGTAGACAATCGATAATAGTGTAAGTTCAAGTTAAAATTATTTATTAAAGCTAAGATTTGTTCCGAAGCACTTGTAAACGTCACTTAAATCTTTGACATCTAGGAAATCTTCACCATAGCTGTATCTTGCGGGACAAGAAGTTGGCAAAAAATTTAGCAAGGTTCTATCTCCCCCCTCCCCCGACTGGTCTCCACCTTGTAGTGGTGGGGGGGCTAAGTACCTTGCGGCGCAGAGGGCACTAGGGAAAAGGTAACACCCAGAGATTGGCGACTCTGGGTGCCCTTAGTACTGACTACCTGGGGGAAACTAAGAGGGACCTTTGGTGGGCGCAGCGGGCGTGCCAGGAGGGCCCGTCCCAGGAGGGTCTTAGGCAACGGGGGCAGGGTGCCCCTGCTGTCTAACCATAGACCCTCCATGAAGTCGGCTACAAACGCTATGGTCGCACAACGAGGTAGGAGAGGCTCGTCCACTGCGCCTCTCTGAGGAGGTCCTTCCGGTTTTGGTCCGGGGGACGTTGGCCGCAGGCTGGGTGTTAGACGCTGCAAACCAGGTACTGGCCCCCGCTTTTGTCCCCCGCTTTCGCGGCGGGCGTCGTCGGAAGATTTTTAGTGGGTATTACTGCTGGAAGTCGCGTCTGCCGATGGTGAGTCCCACACCCTCTTTTGGTCCCCCTCTGGCCGGAAGGCATTGCGGAAATGCATTTTGTTACCGACGTAAACCAAAAAAAATTGGTTCTACCTCCCGCCAACAAAATTAAATAACTTAGTTGGAAAAATCTTTTAGAAAGGCTAATCTTACCATTCTTTAGGTCATTAACATGTGAAGTGGGGGACGACATAAAACAATATTTAAAAATGTCGTTTGTATATATATGGCTTGGAAGGTATTTTTTTCTTTGATATCTACTCACTCATTAACTTTATTGTCAAATAATTCAACATTATGCAGCGTTTTCGTCATTCAGTAACAGTCAAAGTAAATTCAAGTCAAGTCGAAGTCTTACCTTAATACAGTACAAGTGAACAAAGTGACTTTGCTGGAGATTTTTATGGAGTTTTGGTATCATATCAATACGGAAAATCACACTTAACTGCAATATGCCACTTTCTTTCACTTCTGTACCTTTTCGAAGAATATTCATAAATACATATAGAAACTCGAATTTACACCAGTTTTGGAAAATAAAATACTGCCGCAATCAATAAAATCCTTTTCGCGGTTGCGCCAAAACCTCGGCTTGAAACGATATTGTGTTTTTTCTTGCCTTCACATATGTAATTTATTGATATATTTTTCAGATATTTTCTTTTTTGTTTATTAAATTGTATACATGTTTTTTTTTATAGAAATGAGTGTGAATAGGTTTATCTACCTTAGGAGTGATCAGTGAAAATGGGCCATATGTTTTACGTGACATAAATTTTAATAAGGTTTAAAAATATACTAAATGGCAAGTGATATTTAAAAAAATAATTAAAAAAAATTCGCATGCATACTTGCCGGATATAGTGGGCTATATATGCAACGTACATCTGTTTCTAAGAGTATATACTCGAATACGATGAATTATAAATAAAATATAGCGAATTAATTTAAACTTTATTTAAAGTAAAATTAATAATATACCAAACTGTTTATTTAAAAAACAGTTTATTGTATTCTATAAACACGTGGTGATGATCTGATGACGATTTTTAGTGATGGACGATGCAACTCTTCAAGACATACTAAACAGGAAGCGGATTTAAGGGCATATATTAAATAATCACACTTTAAAAAACATTGAGATTTAAATTAATTAGACAGGTTATTTTACGAGTCGATGTTAAATAATGCCCTCACACGAACATTAAAAAAGCACAGTCCACAAACTTGTATGAACTGTTTACTTTTAATTTGTTTCAATAAATGAAAATTTCCGAACACCACCTATATAAATAGGTGGTGTTCGGAAAATATTAAAATTACATTAACAAATAAGACCTAATGTTATATGAGAATAAATTTGTAACCTCTTAATGAATACATTTAACGTTATCGTCAAAAATTATCTATCTTTTGTATAAGTATCAAGTAAGTTATAAGTATAATTTATAAGCACTAGTCAACAAAGTGCAGTCTACGATTGGTCGAAGAGTGTAGTTCTTATTTTAAAACAACAGTTACTTCTGCAAGACCCAAACAACTGAAGATTCCGACCGTGTTTTGTTTTGATTGTGCAACTTACATTATAATATTGAAACACGACCAGTATTGGTTTTCGATCGTAAATAATAATATAATGCTCATTGTGTGATGTGTCTGAGAGTGCCGCAACAGTTCGGCGAAGTGCTCGTTTGGACATCGTCGGAGGATTACAAGTATTATTCAATGTCAATTGTTCGATCTGACTGTGGGAGAATCATTATTATGAGTAACCTTATATAAGTACCTATGATCGTCGGTATTTATTTAAGTACCTACCTACTATACCTACACAGTGCCTGCTATCAAACTATAATCAAGAAAAAAAATGATAATAGCCCCTTGTTTTCTAAAAATATGAAATATCTGCCCTGAAGAACAAATTTTATCTTTATATCATTAATTAGCATATATTTCCATAGTTACTCTGTCTGTAAATTGAGATTGTTTTTTGACTCAGCTACTCAAATTTCAGCACATCAATTGTATCAGATATTAATTGTAATTTTGAAAATGCCTACTTATACATTTTGCGTGTCCTCAAACAAAAAAGTTACTTATTGTGACAATGCGGTGTATATTATTTGCGTATTATTAAATGCAATGCAACTTGGTTTTAAACAATATCAGTGTCAGATTACAGTGAGATAGTGTAGTTGTAGCTGGCATCGACCAAGCCGCGCCAAGCTGGACGTACTACGTGTCTGGCGGGGCGGAGGTGCGGGGCGAGGGGCAAGAGGCACGCGCGGGGGGCGTGCTCGCCGCCGACACGCCCGCACTCCGACGCGAGTGGCGCCGCCTACAGGCCCCTCACAAAACACATTTTCCTCCTTAACCCAGCAAGCCTACCCATAATACCTTCACCATAAAGCCGAAATTACAAAAGCACTTCTCACTCAGAACGGAAAAGCTCAGTGAACTTTATATGAGCGAGGTTCTACTATGATAGATATACCGAAGTGGAGGCTGTCATGCAAATGGAGGCCTGTTAATGAAGCCGACGAGAATTATGGCCATTGTTACTGCCTGGCCGGCTTCGTAATGGCCTATTTTACAGGCATATATCATAATAATATATGGCACAATTATTCCTGCAGTGTTATTGGTCTGCACATAAATGAATGCATTTATAAAAATCTCTTATATAAGTTTTTCGAATGATATTTATTTCATATTTTATGCAATTATTTTGTTGCAGTCATCATTGACAGGCCATGATAGATTGCAATGGAATCGCATTTCATTGGGGAACGGATTTTTTTTTAATAGGTTTTAATGGACCCTTTCGTTTCTACGATCTACATAGCTCTTAATAATTGTAATAATATAAAGATTACATTTACGTGCGGCTTCTCCTGCATGATTTATAGTTCATCGTGTCTTACAGGAATAATAAAGATTATCTCCAAGCCTATTATTTTACTATACTTATTTTTATATCGAGTACTTATTATTAAAATCGTCTCAGTAGTTTAGGTATCAAATAGTAACATACTTACTTTTGCACTTAAAATAATAGTAAAGATGCCAATGATATTGCAGCCGAATTTAAGGAAGTAAATATTCATATTAATACCCTTTTAAAAATAAAAGTTTTGTTTAATATGAATGTGATGTAAAATGATGAAAAAATCGTGTTTAACCGCTTCTAGCTCTTATCTTCTCTAAGAGTAACTTTTATTTCATTACGGATATGCAATATTTTTATATTTTAATGTGGATTCACGAATGGCACAGACTCTCAGAAACCATGCACTTCTATTTGCAATTTTTAGAGTCAGAAATTTAATCAGATGATCCACTAGATGGGTGTATAGAGATCCTATCAAGACTAAAGGAGCCCAAGCCAACCTCACCTGCAAGTGGTTCACCTGCCGATCGACGAGGCTCTGGCGAACATAACAGTACCCGATAAGCGGCAATAGGCTCGCCACCTATTACGTGGGAGCAACTATATAATTGGCGAAGTGTGGGCGTATAATATGCCTCTGCCTACCCCTTCAGGGAAACAGGCATGAATGTATGTATGTATGTATGTATATGTTTGATCCACTAGACTACAGCATGAGGGACTTGTTTTAAAATTTTGATAGATACGGATTTAAATAACCAGAATTGTCCTGCATTAAAAAATCTGAACATAGAAACAATTTATATAGCAAACCAAGAAAAATCAGACCATAATTCCCAATGAAACATTATACTTTAACAAACACCAACAATTAAGTGTTGTGTTGTGGTGTAATATGTTTTTAGATATTTATTTTGTTATACACAATTTGAAACCTATATCGGTTAAATGTATTTGAAATCCTTTATTACGGCTGAAGATGAAATTTTAACATATCATTGTGTTTATTACTACAATTACTCGATATCGTTCTAGCATTATCCCGGTTGCTCTAGGCTTAAGGTTAGGGCTCCGGTCAGGGTCTACTCCCTTGTTTAACTAGATTTAGCTGACTATAAGTAATGTGCGGAGCGACTGCCGTCTTATCTTCGCAACCTATCATCATTTTATGGTTATATCTGTCAGGAAATTAAAAGGCACTGACTTCCGACTGCAAGATGTTCATAACAGCCGGGACCAACGGCTTAAGGTGCTTTCCGAAGCACGGAGCATATCGATAATTACGCGCATAACTTTCAAAAGTGTGAACCCAAGACCCTCTGAATTTGCAGTCTCTGCCTTATTATAATGTCAGTTAAATGTCCTCTTTCTTCTTAAATTCCCTTCGAACAGTTCCGATTTCTTCTCCTATTCTTTTTCTGTTCATACAGTTAGACTGTGGAATGCGTTGCCTCCCAATATTCGCACTTGCAAAAATGTCGGCCTGTTTAAGAGAGCAGTAAGATGTCATTTCCTACAAGACTGTTTAATCAAATCAAGTCATTGAGTTGGTGAACATTAAATGATATTTAGCTTTTACCATACGTGGTAGGTTAATTTTCATTATTTCGGACTGCTGGAAGATTCCCTTTTGGAATAAGCATCTTCATTGTAAATTGATTGATTGATGCCAGGCTTACTACCTATTTTCTTTAAAGAACTTTTATTTAATGAACTATCTCAATTTAGGGACCTAACTCATAATAGATATACCCAATATATACAATTGATCTTCACCTGATCCCTGTTGTAAGGAGCAGACTTCAGATTATTGAAGTTATTACATAATTTTTTACTAGAAAAAAGCGAATTTTGGAGTGAAACGTGGGCTTACAGTTTTACTTCGATCATTTCTTTGTTATAAACGATTACGATTATAAACAAACACAAACGATTTCATTATTTTTATGTCTAGTCACAAAGACAATTCTCTCAATCTTTCTGAACAAAGAAAATGCAATTGATATTCCGACCGCACCGTATAAGTTGTGAAAAATTGTTAAATTCTAAATATAAGTTATGGATGCTAAAATATGCCTTATTCTATTTTATTCCCACAACATGGCTAGGGTTTACGTGGCTATTACCGATATTAACAAAATCAATGGAAAATATCTTAGGTCGAAACTGTTTGTAAATAAAGCAGAATGCTTAGTAAAGTGTTATTGAGCAAGTTGGCCGGGTGCGACGCCCGCAGTAGTGATGAGCAAGCGCTGCCCGCCCCGTGCGACGCGGCACATTTTTCCCAACCAAGGTCGCTGTGACGTCACTTACATTCTACTTTCCATTTTCCGGGAATAGGATCTGAAATTAAGGGATTTCGAAAATGTATTTAAATTATTGAATAAGTTTGCGGCTTAGAGTTTTACTGCTACAATGAAGTGCCAAAAAAATTCTAAAAGTTTAGAATTTATAATATTTTTTAACTTATAAAAAATTAGTATTATTATTATTCAAATAACTACAGCAGATTAGGGTCGACTGAATGATTCGCTTGTCACCGAAGTGATGTCGAGAAAATATATTTTCTTAATGCATACTTACGTTAAAATTGTTATAAGTTTTGGATCAAATTGACTTCTGTGAGCAATTTCATATTACATTTTGATTAAATGTTTTACACAAGGACGTTAAAATATACGTAATAGTCGTTCATGTTAAAGATTACGAAAGACAATGAGCTGAGAGAGAGATTATTGGTATGAAGAGCCAATATTGCAATATTACTTACATAAAGATTTTAAAAATGCGCATTTTTCTATTAGAAAAGCAAATAAATCGTTCTATTTATAAGTCACTTTTCGAACATTATTTTGGCTCAAAGTTAGATTTGTCTTTTTGAAGATTGTAAATTATAACTAAAACATTTTTGACTTCAATATACTTTCTTTCATTTGTCTTACGAATTAAAAGTAAGGCAAAGACATTTTTTTAAATAACTTTTTTAGATTTTCCAAACCAGTATATCAAAAGTAAGCCGCATAACATTTCTGATAGACTGGCGTGTTGTGCGTATACGTAGAAAATCGGGAGCCGGGAGCTGGGAGCAGGGAGCCGTAGACGTGCCGAGTCAGCATTCGCCGCGCTGGCTCAGCCGGTCGATACGCCGTGCCACTGGGTCACTCACACCACTCACTATATTCATCTAAAACAATACACTGTCTTCCGGATTTATTCATCAGTTTTTGTGATTGTAAATATTTTTTTAGATAAGTAAAACACTATATTAGCACGCCTTTACTTTACATTACTAATAGTAGCACGCCCTCTCTTTGCTTCGGTAGCAATTTATAAAATATTTTACACCTTGGGTTGTATGTTGGAATTTGGGTAAGGATCCGATTTTTTTCTAGTACAAAGCCTCTGTTAATTATAAATAGTGTTAAGTATCTGTTAAGTGTAATTAGAAGTCCGTCTGGTATTTGTTAATTTTACCGGATTATTTCGTTACAATTTGTTTTGATAAGAATTTTTTTAGGATTATTCGAACACGTAAAAACAACAAGTAAAAAGTTCTTTATTTCATAAACTATTACATAGCAGTTGAAAACGTCGAAACAAAATATAAATTAAAAAAAACTAAATATTACAACACTAAAATTACGAGTGTATAGTGGCACACCCTCACGTCGCTTTGGTACCCTAGCAATTTATTAAATATTTTACAGCTTGGATGACATTATTGTGGTTTTAGTAGGAAACCCTATTATTCTTGCAATAAATATAGCATTTGTTACTCAGGGACAATGTAGCATTCTAATCGTGAAATATTTTTTGAATTCGGTCTAGTACTTTTTGAGTTTATACATTGCAAAACAACAGACTGACTTGCGTATTATTTTCTAAGATTTGTTTTTGTTTTTTTAAGATTTCTTCATAGATTACGAAAACACTATACTAGCGCTCACCCGTCTTCGGTAGCACTTAGTTAAATATTTTACACTTTGGGTTTTTGTAGGGACCCATATTTTTCTGGGAATCAATTTGTGTAAGATTTTTATACATCGGTCCAGTAGTTTTTGACTTAATTCATTACAAACGTCCATCAATACACTTTTTCCTCTTTATAATATTAGTATGACAATACTTTAAGACTGTTGTGGTGATCATATCCCTGCCGTGCCGTGGTGTATGTAGGTGTATAGGGATCCTACCAAGACCCAAGGAGCCAAAGCCAACCTCACCTGCAAGTGGTGCATCTGCCGATCAACGGACGAGGCTCACCACCTATTACGTGGGTCCAACTATATAATTGGCGAAGTGTGGGCGTGTAATATACCTCTGCCTATCCCCTCATGGGGAAACAGGCGTGAATGTATGTGTGTCTTCCGAATTACTTTATCTGATTTTGTTTTGAAAAGTCTCTTTTGTGGTTAAGCGTGATGTAGTTTCTGAATATAACTCATATTTTGTAACAAATTTTTCGTTGTATACAAAGAAAAATATAGTTTTATAAGTATTTGCTTCAAGAGTCACTATTCGTATTAATAAGCCTAAAATAAGTCAGGTAAATAGACACAAGCATACATCTCAACATAAAAGATTATATTACAGCGTTACTAATTCTTTCCTTCAAAGCTATCTACATACTTCCGACTTCTAGTATATCTGAAAGACTAGCGAAGATAAAATATTACTACATCAATTTTAATTAATTTTCACGAACTAAACTCACAAACCGAACGTCTAATTCCGTTTAATATAACTTGTAAGTACATGTATATTTCAGCAAATACAAATACTTATAAGTTGTAATAGAAGATGAGCAATTAAAAACCGTATATGCCCTTTCTAATGAATCGGTTAATCGAATTCTATAAATTATTATACTATGTCTTAACTTCGCGTGTGCGAACTCCGACCAATCGTCGAGGTAGGCCGCCTCTATTTGCAATCCGCGCGCTTGTTCTTGTTTATTTAATACTGTAACAAAAACGATTTTACGTATAAAATAATTATCATCAGCAGCATTAGTGTCGATACTGTCGATTGCTCAGTTTGGATTTCCCGTCACTCAAGAACGGCAGGGACGCAGCTGGTGTTAAAAAGTCGGCACGCTTGTTTTTAATACAAATTCTAATACTTGCGTTATCTATTGTATTGTATCTATTTCTGTCTTTACACCAGAGCCTAGTTCTGGGTTCTCTGTGTGTGTTTCGGCATTGTTCAAAAGGGTTACCGCGGCCTCGGGACATAGCAGACTCAAGAAGGAAAATGGATGGTTTTTAGTCAGTAAAAGTCTGATACACCCTTACGCTCCGCTCCACCCACATCGGGAGAAGGTCATTTGATGATTTTCCATCCGAAAAAATAATATTCTCTATGTGTAACACCATTCAGAACTGTAAAATTTTGTTACCATATATTCATGGTAATCATTTACATGCAGTCCAAGTGACGCCATAATAATGATTTATTTTATAGCGAGACAAATAATTGTTTTGTATAAAAAAAGTGATTTAAAAAAAAACGCTAGACGCACTAGCCCTGTGTTCTCACCAAGAAATTTCTATAGCTTTCAATTTTTTTTATCAAATCTTAGTTTTGAGCTGAAATTCTTGCCAAAACTTAGTATTTGTCGCCTCGCGCGGTAAGCATCCGAGATGAACGTTTTAGCATGTAGTGCGTGAGAGTACTGCGCGAAATTAGCCGTGTGTACTAAATGCCATGTAAAAGTTGACTATGTTAATTAAAGACTCTTTGGGAGCACGTTTTGCAAAAGACTTTTTTATTGGTACTAAAATTAGACATATTTATAAAGCAGAGGAGTAGCTAGGCGAAGTAACACTAAAACGTGTTCGTGACTCTGCGCTGACTATGACTGCTAACTATGCTAATTATTGCATAATAAATAGATTTTTATGAGTCCTGAATTAAGCACACTAAAGTTATATTCATCAGCCGTTAAACTTTGGAAAGTCGTTCCGGTGTGCCATTCTTGCATACCAAATGCATACCAATACAGTCCTATTAATCTTGTAAGCCGTTTTCAAAATAAATATTATCAAGAATTTGACTTTGTAAAAACGAAAAGCATTAAACATTATAAAACATAATAACATTCAAAAGTTTTTTTGATACAGTTAAAAGATAATAAGTATAATAACGCTTGGTTGAGACGGCATGGGATTGCCAAGTCTGCAGGATCGTGTCATCGATTCATGAGCCCGGCCTTGACTTCGCTTATATGTTGTAGACATTTTCTATAATATTTTATACAAAACGTTTACACATAAGTATGGAGATACATACGACATGGACTGGGTTCTTGACGTCGCATTAGTATTGAGATAACCTATCTATCTCTTTTTAGGGTTCCGTAGTAAACAAGGAACCCTTATAGTTTCGCCATGTCCGTCCGTCCGTTCGTCCGCGGGTTAGCGCAGAGACTATTAACATTCGGCAGCTGAAAATTGGTGTGGGTATACATATTAATCACGTCGACAAACCTGTAGAATAAAATTTTTAAAAATATTGTTTTGTAACGTACCTCCCCTACACGTAAAGTAGGAATGATTTTTTTTTCTCGAGTCTATCTTATCATGTTGGGTATCGTTAGAAAGGTCTTTCAAAAGTAATACGAGTTTCTTAAAACCATTTTTCGATTTAGGGATCCGTTTTCGAAACATTAAGCTTTAAAGTGGAAAAAATTTATAGAGTTCAGTATCCGCCCCCCCCACCAGGTAAACGGTACTTTCAGAGTGGCTGAAAAAATTCACAATAGTAGTATATATAATGAAGTTAAAAGGAAAACTATCACGGCTAAGTAGGCTTTACTGGTTTTCGAGTAATGGACGACAATCAAATAAATTTTTGTATTAAATGTATTAAAATTTCATTCATACCGTAGTAGTGATATCTATCGGGGAATAGCTGAACCTGTTCATATAGCGACATTATGGCAAAGGGTGACTACGGAACCCTATATTGCGCGTGGCCTGACACGCACTTGGCCGGTTTTTAAATTTGACCCGTCATAATGGCCACATTCTGCCTGATAAGCAACTAAGCAGTCGATGCAGGCCAAAACAAAAAAGAACGTTAGAAACTGTGGAATAAGCGCACAATCACACCTATGAAGGCTAGCATACCTGCCGTTTCAGGTCCCGCTTAAAAAAATACCCGTAAAGCCTGTAAAAGTCTGGAAACACATGCACCGGTAGAAAATTCAAAGTCCTAACGGTCTTTTAATTATAATTTCATAGATAATAACACAATAATGTTTTAAGTACAACATAATGAGAAAATCGATAGAATAAGGTACAGAAACGAGCAACTGAAAAAAGAATCTGTGTGATAAAGTTTAAATGAAGAACTTTAAGTTATTCGGAGCCTCTTTTTAGGGTGTCATAGCCAGAAGTATTTGGGAAAATAAAATATTTTAGGTATAGCTTCCCGGGTGTTCTTACCAATAATTAAAACAACTGATTGAAGTTTTGCTTAGACCTAGTAAATGAATGAGTAACCAATTAACCTTCACACCCCCTTCCTTGGTTGATTTTAGGCTAGCAAGTAGACATACGTGTAAACCAAAAAGTTATACAACAAAAAAATACTGGGTGAAATTAAAAATCCAATCAGACTTCTTGGCGGGAAAGTAAAGCGTCACGTCTGCAGTTTTGTTTTAGTTTCTAAAATTTGTAATATTTTGAGCATTACAATAATGCTGGTACATTATTAACCTTTAAGTGTTTGTGAACGTACATGAGTGTTGATAAATGAAACAAAACAGTGCAACATCACTTTTCAAATTCTCTCAAGAAGTCCATGTGAGATTTCAGTATAGTCCCACATCTTTACTGAGGACTCAAGAGGTTTAGGGGTAGGGCATCTTATTTACCATCTTTATAACCACTTATTCTCATTTATTATAATTTATGTATTACTAAAATATGTCATACTTGACACTGGCTAAATGTGCTAAACGCACGAAGCCATTATTTGAAAGGAAAAAGAAAATCCTCTCATTACAGAAAGGTGAAGTGATGTTAAATCCTAACCTTCTCAAGTGCCAACCCAATCTTGTTTATTCGTTCTTTTTTAAATAATAAATAAATCACGTAGCTCATAAAAAAGAACAGAACTAAAAGATAAAAATCAGTTCTTTTATAAAAAACTTAATCGGGTTTTTAATAAATTTAAAAATATGTAACCATATTTGTCATCTTCAATATGAGGTGACAGACGACTGCCAGATAACAGGAAGGAATTTATTTTTACATACGTTTAGGTACGCGTGGCGTGATGTTCAAATTTAAGTATATTTTTTTTAAAATATTTTAAGATGGTCAATCATATAATCATGAATTATTTTATTATAAAACATAAACATGAATTATATTATTATAAAACATAAACATGAATTATTTTATTATCACACAAGGTACAACTTTTATTCCAAAGTTAATTATAAAATAAACGTCGTCATTTTCCAGATTTTTTAAATTTAAAAACACTAGACAGATACCCGCTTTAATTAAAATGAAAAGTCTCGGTAAGTTCACGCAGAGTTCGGAGTGGAGTGGCGGGGTGCGGCGGGGCGCGCGGGGAGGAACCAAGGATCGCTAACTAAGCACTATTGCTAATCGATACGGGAGCTGCGCCCAGCGCCAGTGAACGTACTGCCAGAACTACATGTCTTCTACAACATTCTTACTAACTATACTTTCTAGAACACAATGAAAATGCCAGAATCTCTTTCTCTTGTCCGTAATTAAGTTACTAAAGTCTTGTCACTGCCAGAGCTTGGAAAATTCAAATAAAAATTAAGAGATGGCATACTGAGTGTAGATGTAAGTGGAGACCACGCGCGACTCATCACTTTAGCTGCTGCAACGTCAGGTCACTCTCCTTTTCTCGATGTCCTTCAAATTAGCTTTGTAGGTCAGGATTTCGCTGGTCTATTCCACGTGGTGGTGTGTTGTTGACACGCACGACATGGATATATCGCGGCTTGTTTTTTTTCATGTTTAAGGAGTATTAACTTGAACTAGATGCATGTTACAAACGGTTCGTCGTATAGCTACTCATATCTGGACTACAACGTATGTATTATTAATATTATGGTATGACATACACTATAACATACCGAAGAAGTACTAAACAAAATAGCTTGTAAAATCAAATAACGGGTGTCAGACTAATTAATTTAGAATGGCCGAGGGTAGTGTATCTAATATAAAATTTGGGCTTTTAGCAAGATTGATAACCTGATCAACACACAGTATAAACTACAGACACAGCAACGTAAGCTTTGAACGGGTCCTTGATACAACGTAGGCGTAAGAAAATTATTCTGTCTTTTCAACCCTTGAATATTTGAAATGTATGATAAACATTGGAGCTTAATGGGCACATCTGATACAAAACCAAATTAGTATGTTTTATTAATATTTTGTATTGTAAAACAACTTTTGTGTAAAATTCTATAGCCTCAACTTTACTTAATGAGCACTCATTTTAAGTCCAATGTATTTTAAGTATTTTATAAATGGGAAAAGGACTGATATTTTTTGAACTTATCTCGCATATTATGTGATTTTAGCGGTCGCCAACGACTTTATCCGCGTGACTCCAGTACAAAATATGTTTATCCCCAATGTCCAATTTAACTCTAAACCAATATCTATCTATCGATGAATAGAATAAGAAGAGGTCGCTTGTCGAATTCGAAGAACACTTGTGGGTGTCAAGAGCCACGCGGTGCATCTCGATAAGAATCATGGTAGTCGGCGCCTCGTAAAACCCTTTGTTAAATTAAAACGATTGTGTATTTGTCAGTCTGTGTGTAAATCGACGGGGCTTCAACACGCCGCTGGGGTGATCGGTATCCAACTGTTTACCTATGCAAAATCTTGACGAGTTCGTTCTGCATTCGTCTTCCCGCATGTGTTTTATATTCGTTTACTTCGGTCGGCCGAGCTCGTAATCGGCGCGCTGTTTGCGAGGGGAACTCTGCTGACTGAGCCCCACAAATATATGTCGTAAGATTTAATAGACATGTAATGGATATCTGGATGACGTTTTAAGGATTTGAGCAAACCGAATATGTCATTTTCTTCTCCGTGTAATTGGAATTTTATTTGCGGGATTTTTGGATCGAGATTGTCCTCTCGATTCTTCCAGCGGTGAGCTTTTGTGCTCCGATATTTCATTGTTTATATGATATACGTTGTCGATCCTTGACGATGTGAGTAATATAGATAAGCTGTTTCGAAAGCTTGAAGCCTGTAATTGGTTTTTTCATTATATCTTGTGGTATTGTTATTATTTTAGTTAAACTTTTCATAAAGAGAATATATAAGTTTAGTTATATCCAAATGGCTGAATAATAATGTAGTAAAATATACCGAAAGCCGTAAGTTTTTATAAATAATCCTAAATTTTCTTAAGGATATGTTTATATTATTTTAGGTCGTTTTTCGTGTAATTTTCCGTGATTTCACACGTATAAGGTACAAATGTTGAATAATTGTTACATTTTACTGGTCGGAAAAGATACAACAAACAACTTTTCTGAAAAACAATTATGTTTGGTATGTGTATGACTTTTTTTCCACAAAAAAGAGTAAGTTTTTATATAGAAATAACGTCAGAAGAAGAAGCATTGGTAGCCATCTCGTGTGTCTGTTAAAAGGTTGCCATCAGCCAAATGCCATCTCTCAGCTGTCATTTTAATCAGTACTACTTTAGATTTATTTTTCGTAATCATTCACATTTGTGACAAAATTGGGTCTACGTCCTTATTTTCATGTCATTTTCTTTAACATCACTCGTCAGTTATGTGTAGATTAATTTAAAGATTTATTTCTAAACATTACTTCAAATTCGATGTTTAAGTTAAGCGAATGTTTTTAAATAATGTACTAAAGTATGAAGGTATTTAGACGCCTCACTGCGGACTTGAGCCGTGAGCCTTTGAGGCGTGAGGCTCTTGACTGCGTGATTTAAGCATGATTTAAGTGAATTACGGCGCCCCGGGCTCGAGGGCGGCGGCGACACCGGTGGGCGTCCTGCCGTTTGACGCCTCACTAGAGGCACGCTTTGTGCTTTGCTCGATTATACGGAAATATTTTCTGTTTGAATACTACAAAAAAAAAAGAGGTCGGTTTGATGTTTTTAAGAAAAAATTTAAACTTGTATTTTAAATTTTTCAACAATATCTTTAATCAATAAGTATTGTCAACTTGACGAGGTCTTATTGCGACTCCTATCCGTAGTAAATGGTAGCTATACTAAAGTAATATGGATATTCATAAATGGTTCGGTAGTCCAAATTTACTCTCTAAACTTACACTTAATACTCTCAATAATTTTATAACTCCTGTCCAACTCGAATTCGTAATATGTATTCTTTACTTTACTCAATAAATTTACTTTCGTTATACTTGATCTGGTATCAGAGCTCAAGACACATTTTGGATCGCTAAGCCATCAGAGTAAATAGTATTATTAATATAAGTACTACGCTGTAATCTTCCCTAACAGTGCTACTCTGAATTTATATGCAAAAATAAATAAAGATGAAGACGGATATGTAGGCCCAGTTTAGTAAGGGGCTATATGCCGATGTATGAGATGTTTGAGGATATCAATTTTTTGTTCAAATAAGTAGAGAAAAAACTTAGTGCGTATATTATGAAATCCATTTCCATATAGTTGAACAGTGGAGACAGTGCTTCGGGCATAACAGCGGGGAGCCACCGAACCAAACGAACCGAATACAACACCGCGGCGCGCCACCTGTCTCTGTAAAAATCTTAATAATAATACATGTAGTTAAATACCGCACATTTACCACATGCGATAAAACTATTCTACTCTCTAACTATTCACAAACTTGATAAAGTAGCTGTAATTACTTGCTGTACTCTTCTAAAAAAGTGTACTTACAATTCAAGTTGTAACATCACGGAAGCCCAAAGTAAAAAGCGTACTTTTATGGAGGTACCCTGGAGGTATTCTAGCGGAGGTGTTCTGTTCCACTAACCATCACGTTGGTCAACTGCAATAATATAATTGAGTGAGATAAAATTCCCTACGTCCTGTGAAATTATAGATCAAGTAATATATTTTGCATTCGGATGTTGTTGTTGGGCCATGACTACGCAAGACAAAAGACCCGTAATAAGTTAGCCACACCTTTCACAAAGTTGCACATAGTGAGCTCGGGTACCGAGCACATGTCAATAAAAATATATAATAAGTTACCCAAAAATATTAAATGCATATCTAAAGATTCCATATTTTATATTAATCTAAAGGAACATCTATTGCAAAATGCTTACTACAGTCTGAACGAATACCTACATTCTTAAACATATAATTGGACATTTAATATAATTAGTAAAAACATAATGTATATATAGTTTATTGATTTTTATGGTTGTTTAATTTATAGTGTATTTAATTTCTATAAATAATATAAGGAAGAAATGTATTCCTATTTTAAATTGTGATACCCTTGCAGGGTTCATTTGAGGACAAAATATTATTTTTAAGACCTAAGTGTACACCAAATGAAACAATAAAGAATTATGATTATGATTATGATTAAAATTTGCTTACACTGATGTTAATTGTATTACATAAAAGCTCGTAGGCCCACGGTTTGAGGTGGTCGGAAACGGTTAGAAAAGGCAGAGAAGGTAAAGCAGAGTTCAAAGACCGTGAAGTAAGTCCTTGGTGTGACATTTGTCATCGAGCGCTTCTGTGCTTCCGAAGGTACATTAAGCTGCTGGTGGCGGATATCACAATAATTTATGTTAGTGCCCCTATTGGAAGATTCGAAAAAATCAAACAACCTCTAAGAATCCGGATATGTGGTATAGTATGTCTTGGGTTCTTCTCACCTTGGTTTGTGATAGGAGACCCGTGCTCTGTAGTGGGTTATGAGTGGGCTGATGATGATTCGGGAAACATTATCATTAGGCGAAATAAATCTTTATTTCTGATGTTAAGGAATAATGCAAAATAAAATGTTATGACGAATGTAATGAGATATTTTTTATAGCTACAACTTTTTTTATGAAAGTGTTCCCTTTAATAATTTATATTAATGCGAAAGTCACGGTTTATGTTTACGTTGTTACTCCTGACAAGATGTTATTGAAAAGTTGAGACGTAAAATATTAGGTCCCTATAAATGAATTTGGTGTTGAAAATTAAGGTAAAAAATATTTAAATACAAGCTTATATTTAAATGCGCTAAAAAGAAAAAAGTTATTTTTACACTAAAACTTTTACTGTTAACTTATAACGTCATTTCAAATTTAACACATTTGACACAATTTACATGTTATAAAGCTTGCCGCGAGATCTATGTACCGGTATTTACTTTCTTAGTTTTAAAATTTTAATAGGCAGCAAGTAAATACGGATATTATATCTCGCGACAAGCTTTTATATTATAACATGACGACCGATATGGCGACACTTCACTCCAGAGGTCGTGGGTTCGATTCCCACACAGGAAAAATCTTTGTGTGCATGAACATGAATATTTGTTTTGGTCTGGGTGTTTTCCTATGTATATTAAGTATATATTTACAAAAAAATAAGTATTTAAGTATGTTTAATAAATAAATAAATATAAATATTCTCTTACAATCACACCAATTCTTTAGTTCCAAGATAAGTATCACTAAGAACTTGTGTTATGGATACTAAAGAACGGATAAACATACTTAAATACTTTTTTTTTTAAATACATACTTAATATACATAGGAAAACACCCAGACCAGAACAAATATTCATGTTCATGCACACAAAGATTTGTCCTGTGTGGGAATTGAACCCACGACCTCTGGAGTGAAGTGCAGGTATACTGACCTCCACGCCAAATCGGTCGTCAAAGTTTATCCGTTGTTTAGTATCCATAACACAAGTTCTTAATGATACTTATCTTGGAACTAAATAATTGGTGTAATTGTAAACAAAAAACATGTAAATTGTGTCAAAGATGTTAAATTTGAAATGACGTTATAAGTTAACAGTAAAGTTTTAGTGTAAATGTTTATTTTTTTCTTTTTAGCGCATTTATTTAAAAGCTCGTTTCAAATATTTTTTTTCCTTAATTATTTTATACTTTTTAGTTTTCCCCTGATAAGTTCCTAAGTCTGTTCATCTCATTCAACGCAACATTATTTTTTCCTGGTTATTCTTGGCAAGCCCTTTCATTTGATACTATATTATACGAACGAATAAAATTAAAAATTATCCGCCATATTGGGTGTTCCGCCATATTGGATTAAGAGAAGCTTGTAAAAAGGAAATCTAATTTTGTTTTAATTATTTTTTTATCAAATCAATCAAAGTATGTACCGTGATTATCTATGCACTTTTGTTATTTTATCGAGAGTTCTTGATTCCTTTACTGAAAAAACAGCGGGAGTGAGAATTAACAAAAACGGGAATTTCATATGTAAGGTTTATTATGATCAAATAGAATGAAATAGGTTTTGATACACAGTATCAGTCAGACGTTATGACCAGTAGTTAGCTTACGCGAACATAGCATAAACTGCAATATATTTTCTTGTCTGGCTTATTTAGTTTAAGGTACTCTACAACTTATATGTAAAAATCTAAGTCACTAGAAGCAAAACTATTATTACTTACAAAATACAGTAAGTAAGACTAATACTGACCGGATGTTATGTTAGGTAAGTAGTAACAGAGTAATAACGAAATTGATTTAAATATAACCTGATATCCATGCGAAAACAATGTAACTTACTGTAATGTATCTACAGTCGATACAGATTGTAATTGAACATAAACTAAACCACGTAAGGGTCATTGTGGCTTGTTTTGAGACATATTGTATTGGAATAAAGGTTTTAATTAAACGTATTAATAATGTTATACTTTGTAAGTGGTGTTAGGTTTCAGACATCCGGCGTTGGGTACCTGGAAGGCATCGCGATAATGCAACGTGCCCCTGTTTACCAGACTTAACGCTCAGGTGATGGAGTTCTCATTATTTGTAGTCATTATATAGTTTGTTATTAATAACTGTGAGATAATATTGTTAGGAATGATATAAAGTTGTGATATGCAATTACAATTACTCATCTAGATATATATTTCAGGGTGTATAGGGATCCTATCACGATCTTGGGAACCCAAGCCAACCTCACCTGCAAGTGGTGGACTTAACGGACGAAACTCTGCCGATTATAAAAGTTCCCAGTAAGCGGCAATAGGCTCGCCACCTATTTCGTGGGACCAAGAAAACAATTGGCGAAATGTGGGCTTGTAATATGCCGCTGCCTACCCCTTTGGGGAAACAGTCGTGATTGTATATATGTTTCACAGAAGTATATTTATTGCCAAAAACCACTTCCAAAATTGTTATAACTCTGATATTTCATACTGCTCCATCTAGCATTCGAATGAACTTTTTTAAAAGAAAAGAAACAAAATGGGAAAAAATTGAAAATGAGGAGCGAGATTATAGTTTTGAAAAGGACAGTTGATTAACATTGACCAGTTCATCATGTCAGCCCTATAAAGTCCACTGCCTGAACATTTGCCTCCGCGAGGGGAGGCAAATGTTCAGGCAGTGGATTAAATAGATTACATTCTATGGGGGGCATTTGCCCATAATCTTCACGATGGGCAGGCGGGTTGGTGATCGCAGGACAAGCTAGTAGGTACGCAGAATGACGCTGCTGCCCATCATCCAGTAGGATTTCTCTTAGTCGATTCTTACGACTCCCCGTGAGATGAGAGGGGTTGGCACTTTAAGCCAGCACAACACGGCGCATATTGAGTTACATATCTGTGTGAAAGTAAACAAAATCAATGTTAATGTACTATAAGATCAGTAGTATTAGGTATGTTCTCATGGATGATACTGGTCATAGCACAACAATTTCCCAGAAGAAATATGATTACTAATGTACCATATAAAATTAGCTACTAAAAGAAGCGGCAGGCGTCGTCGGAGGATTTTTAGTGGGTATTACTGCTGGCAGTCGCGTCTTCCGGTGGTGAGTCCCACACCCCCTTCGGTCCCCCTTTGGCCGGAATGCAGTGGCGTAAATGCATTTTGTTACCGACTCAAAACAAAAATGAAAAAGGTGGGTTGGTAATAGCAGTTCCAGCCAGTACGCAGTATGACGCTGCTGCTCGTCATCCGGCAGGATTTCTTACGACTTCCTGTATGATGAGATGGGGTGGCACTATTCTAGACCGGTACCACACGGCACTTCTACACTACACTACTAAAAGATACTAATAAAAATATTACAAAAGATTAATAATTGAAGTAAGGCAGCAGCGATAGACCAGTGGTTAGACCCATAGCGTTTTGGGTTAAAACCCTGGTAGCCTTCGACTTTTCGAGGTTATGTGCATAATTATCGAACAGTTGTTATGAGGAAGTCAGTGCCTTCTAACATCCTGACTGCTGGTTTAACCAAAGAATGATTTTTCCCTCTGGTTGCAAAGGTCATACGGCAGTCGCTCTATACATAGGGAAGGAGAAATAGGGTACTACTAAGGGAGGGTTTATAGGGATACTACCATTTTTTTTTTGTTTTACGTCGGTAACAACATGCGTTTACGCACTACCCTCCGGCCAAAGGAGGACCGAAAGGGTGTGTGGGACTCACCACCGGCAGACGCGACTGCCAGCAGTAATACCCACTAAAAATCTTCCGACGACACCCGCCGCTTGTTGAGAAAAAGGCGCGCCAGTACCTGGGTTGCAGCATCTGACACCCCGCCTGCGACCAAAGTCCCCTGGAACAAAACCGGGAGGACCTCCTCAGAGAGGCGCAGTGGACGCGCCCCTCCTACCTTCCTATGCGACCATAGCGTGTGTGGCCGACTTCTCGGAGGGTCTATAGTTAGACAGCAGGGGACCCCTGCCCCCACTGCCTAAGACCCTCCTGGCGCTGCTTGACGGGCCCTCCTGGCCCGCCCGCTGCGCCCTCCACAGGTCCCTCTTAGTTTCTCCCCCGGTAGTCAGTACTAAGGGCACCCAGAGTCGTCGGTCTCTGAGTGTTACCTTTTCCCGGCTTCCGGGAGGTACTTAGCCCCCCCACCACGCCAAGGTGGAGACCTGTTCGGGAGGGATAGGGATACTACCAAGACCTAAGAAGCACAACCCAACCTCACCTGCAAGTGGTGCACCTGCCGGTCAATGGACGAGGCTCTGACGAATATAACAGTGCCCGAAAGCGACAATAGGCTCGCCACCTATTATGTGGGACCAACTATATATTTGGCGAAGTGTGATCGTATAATATGCTTCTGCCTACCCCTTCGGGGAAACAAGCTTGAATGTATGTATGTGTGGAGAAAAACTTAAATAAGAACACCAATTCCGGGGATCAAGCAACCGTTTTCTTTCTGTAATTCTATATTTTAGTTCAGTGATACTTATTTTGTTATTAATAACTTTGTTAAAACCTAATAAACCAATTGAATATGAGAAAATACGAACAAATTCATTGCTAGTCATACTTGATATACAAATAATCGTGTTAGAGATACATAAGGGTACTTATAAGTATGTTACAATTTATAATACCTTGGTGCTTTCATCGAATATTTGGATCGCGTTCACAATAACATTTTGTCGGCAGATTGGGTTACAAGGGCCCAAGGTGAATGTTTTATAACATTGTCACCGGAACACTCGTACGAACGATGCAGTTAAAATTACAGGTACATATAAATATTTATGTTACCTCTCTTCATGTAAACAATATATATTTTGTCCAAACTTTTGTTTGAGACTTCAACTCCGGTAGGTGTGTGCTCTCCAGTGTCCAATTCATCAAGTTCATTTAAAATTGGTCTTGAAACTCGCAAAATTGTAAAGAACAAACATTATTTCTAATCATTTAATTATATGCGACAAACTGCTGTGCAATTTGGCGAATATAAATTGAGTACCATTTTTCTGTAACCTATGTGAATAAATGAATTAAATAATAAAATAAAAAATAGTTGCTTTCGAATTTATACTAGCGACCACCACCGACTTCGTCTGGTCAGGTATAGATAAAATCTATCTATATATGCGGTTCTGGTGTGAAAACATAACGAACTCATATCATATTCACATTAGTGAAGAAGAAAAAGCTTGAATTATGGCTTAAGTCTTATTACTAAGTGTGTACAAATAAAAAAGCATTTAGGGCTGTGATAATGACTCTGCTCTACAAACATTGGGAAGTTTTAACCGTCCGTCAACTGTTTATTCTTTTTACAGTATCTAAACAACATTCACTTGTAAGATATGAACCTGATAAATATAAAAATCAACGACGCAAGGATCGAGTCTGTGATATAACTTTATTTAAAACTAGTTTAGCTCATAGATTTTTTTGCCACTTAAGTTCTAAATTATAAAATGTAATAGGGATTTATCAATATATTCGTTACCTAAAAACAAATGCAAAGTTGTTCTTACTGAGTGGTTACTGAAGCTAGATTATAACCTCACAGAAAACTTATTGCAAGTAGGCTAAATAAACTAACACATACAATATAAATTCATTTAACGCACTCTCACACACACACACACACTTACACACACAAAGACACACACACACAATCAATAAAGGCACTTTTGTTGGTTTTTTATTTTTTCTTTTTTTGTAATTACTCTCCTAAATGCATATACATAAGAATTTAATACAATATACATTTAAATATAACCGCATTTGTTTACCGTGGTTTTTACCTAACTCACTTACCTCACTCACCAGCTCCTTATATATTATAGACCAAATTTAATTTATGGATTATTAGATATAAGCACCATTGTAATATTTTAAGTCTGTCATTGTGAGGAGAAAATAAACATTATTATTATTATTTTTAAATGAATACCATTTTCGTACATAGATACTTCTGTTGAGAATTGACAAAATAAAATAAATAACACCGACTACTTGTAGCAACTTACGATGTAAATACTTATTGCAAGTCACTGTACTTCATAAGATCATATAGTTACAAATAAAATTTATTAGTATTCTTATTATTATATGGAATATAATAAACTAAACCTCTAAAAAAAGCTTTTTTGATCATCAAAAATACTGAGTGAGCATCTAATGAGGTGATTAGGTGCTCAATCAGTATTTTTGATGTACAAAAAGGTTAGGTTAGGTTGGCAATTTATTAATTTTGAAGACACGTTAAATATGATCCTTATTATATACATACACAGGTACTCGGTTTCTAAAGGTTTCAGTATTGCTGCTACATACAATTACGTAACGTTCGTACAGTCAATTTTATGTTGTTGAATATTGTAGATAAAAAGGAAAATGTAATGTAAAACCACCCATCGACACGATTTGCGTATGGGCTCATTACATTTCGCGGTTAATAAAACCCAGAAGTAAGTTCTTCTCAATCTTTTCTATTTTTAAAAAAGATTATTGACGACTAATGTTCCTGATATGGCGCGGAGGTCAGTATAGCTCTACGCTCCTAAGATCCTGGATTCGATTCCCACAAAGAACAAATCTTTGTGTAAATAAATATGAATATTTGGTTTGGGTGTTTCTTATGTATATTAAGTACGTATTCAGAATGAAAACGTAGGTATGTATGTACATTATTATCCATAACACAAGTTCTTAATGATTCTTATCTTGGAATTAAATTATTGGAGTGATTGTAAAAGAATTATTTATTTATTATTAAAAACAGAAATAAAAATCATTTTATCAGAGAAAAAAAACCATTAAGTATTGAAAATACTTTACTTATCTCACCAAATCAGTAATTGATTTAGACTATTTTTTATTTGGAAAATTCTATTAACTTAGCAAAGTACCTACAATTAACAGGATTATTCTGATTTCAGTCGCAAGTTCTAGAGTATACGCTAAGGCACAAGTGAATAAAAACAATGTAGCTAAATCCGGTGGCAATAAAACGGCAGTAATGACAGTTTAATTGTCGGAGGCAGGAGGAACAAGGCAGTCAATAAAGGCGATTACCAATCCAAGGTGGCCGCGTGATTAATGGTTCCGAACAAACGCTCAATCAGCGGTGGTCGTAGTGGTTCGGGCACGCGGTTGGGGTCCACATACAATGCCTCATTCTATATAAAGAGTTTATAAACTTAGGCATATCCTTAACGTGTTATTATTGTTATAAACTAACAAGAGTTTCATATATGAAGTCATTTTCTTCATATATTGTTAAAGTTATCAACTAGCATTAACCCTTATTAATAATCTAGTTACATAAAGCATATAATTGGATACGATACTTATTGTAAAATGTCGAAATTCGTATATGAACTAATGGAATGTAAATGCAAATTTGGGATTAGTATATTAAATTAGATGTTCATGACAGCCGGGAACAACGGCTAACGTGCTTTCCGAGGCACGGAGCAAGCTATAGGTCATAGACGCGACCCGGGTTCGAACCCTCTATCTTGTATTCAAAGCCTCTCGCAACTGGGCTATAGCCGCTCAAAGAAGAGATTTCATTCTGTAGTTGGTATATCACAGGTAAAATAGATTAAATCCAAACTTAGTAAACTTAGGATTCAAATTAATGACCTAAGTAATGAAGGCAAGTATGCTGACCCCCGTGCCATACTGATTTTTTTATTATCCTGTTAGTAAATACTGCGTATTAAAGTTAAACCCATACCATACCTAATAATCGAAGCAATGTTGATATTTAAAACACATAATTTATACAATAAATTGATATCTGCTGCTGTCATCAGATTTGTTGTATCAACAATATATTCACGTTTCTTGTGTATTTTTTTTTATCGCGTTGCAAGAATTTGTTACATTATTGCAAAACTGAAGTGGGCAAATGTGTCTCTGGGGGCAATGACTTGAACCGTGTTGTAGTGACCCTTGTTTTTGTTCAGATTCAATATTACAATTAACTCGGAATTATAAAGTAAACGTGACTGACTGATCTATGAAAGCACACTTTAAAACATTTGACGAATCGTGCTGAAATTTTGTGTACCTACATAATGATAGCTATTATGGCGTGTTATCGGAAATTCTGCCCCTAAGTGGGGTTCGGTTAACAGTGCCTATGAAAGAACGTACTTTTTTTTGCAAATAGGAAAAAATTAAAATTTTCGGTAGTTGAAAAATTTTTTTTTTGTTGTAAATTTCATCCTATAAGGATAAAAAAGAAATTAACTTCCTTCTGCAAAACTGCGGGAATATAGCGTAAACTGTACAATTGTCGCTGAAACAGACACTTAAAACTAATTTGTTTACACGTTTACAATTTTACACGTTTATAAGCCTATTCATTATTCCTTATTTTAATTCACACTAATTCATTAACACATAGATAATTACACACTAGTTAACCAGGTAAGTGTTGAACCTATCCTGAGGCGCCGCGTGCCTGTGATGATCTAATACAGGGCTAATCTAATCACGTAATTGGACTTACCCTTCCTAGTTCCCTGGGAATCGGCTCTAAGCTAACGCTTTTCAACGGCTTCCGCGTTTAGTTCGCATAATAAACTTTTTATTGTACAACAATGGAGAGTCTACTTTTACTACAGGTAATAGTTCTCCGTAGAACAGAGGACGGTTTGTTTGTCACCGCAGTGTCATGTCCATGATCTAGAACGACATTCTCTCCCAATATGAGCAGTAATGCCAAAGACTAGACGATAATTTCTGTACACTGATGGCTATTGTTATAGTACTATAGTATATGGATGAGGACCCAAGCGTGTTTTCACCCGGCCAATTGCAAGGACCCTAAGTCAAATAAAGCCAAGTAAAGCTTTTAGCGGCAACAGGATCACCAACGCCGTGACCAGGTAGGACCAGCGTTCGTGCATGTGGATTCCAAGGCATATTTTGATTTAACACCCATCTATTAAATAACCTAACGCGCCCATCTCCGCCTGATTTCCCAAAGGGGTAGGCAGAGGCCTATTATATCTACCCCAAATTTCGTCAATTATATTTGTGGTCCCACGTTGAACCAGCCTATTGCCGCTTATCGGGAACTTTTATGTTTGCCAGAGCCTCGTCCGTTGATCGGGTGCACCACTTGCAGGTAAGGTTGGCTTGAGCTCCTAAGGTCTGGGTAGGATCCCTATGTATATCCCCTTTGCATAATATTATAAGATAAATAAAAGCATCGTAATCAATTTAGTTGTTATTTTTATAAAATATTAGGTTAAGGATTGCATTGTTCTTTATTTTGCAAATCTGGCTCTAAAATACTCTTACGTTATTAGGCGAATGGTAATCATAAAAAATGAGCTGCTTAATTTTCATGACGAAATTAGACAAATTAAAAGTATCACCGTAACGGTGTCAATCACATCTGTCAAGCCACCCTTGAGACGCATTATCGCGGACTTGGTGGCCGTCATTTGCGCAGGGGCGTGTCGCGTTTGCCCCGCTGACGAGACAAATGTCACTCGTTAATGTCACAGGTCACTAATAATCACCAGCTATACCTATCTCAGTTCAGTCGTATTTTTATCTAAAATGCAGCGGCATAGGCGGTGGCACTTATAAGTATTACATTTTTTTATGTCTGCTTGTTAGTCCCAGCCAGTGCCATGGGCATCCAGAGGCGCTATTCTATATGTAACATTAGGTAAGTAATTAGTTGTTTGTGCACTCCACTGATCTAGCTTGAAGATCCGAACACACATGGGGCGTTAAGGTTCTTCAATGGCGACCACGAACCAGCAAGCTGAAGGCTCAAGGCGGCGGAAAGCCGGTGAATGCAAGCGGCATAAGAACGATCAACGTCAAAAACAATTGGGGAGGCCTATGTTTAGCAGTGGCTGCAGAGGACTTCTAATTGCTGAAATGATGATGATGACGATGACCGATCTAGACATACTTGCTTATCTGTTTTATATTGTGTCTTGTCTTATGTCTGTAGAAAATTTATGTTTTGTTTCAGTTCGGGCGATTTGTGATTTTTGAGATTAATACTAATGAGGACTTATTGGCAGGAAAGTGAAGCGTCACATCTGCAGTTTTGTTTAATTTTCTAAAATTTGTGATATTTCGAACATTAATGTGTAATAACAGTGTAATATTAGTCATTTTAACCGTTAAGTGTTTGTGAACGTACATAAGTGTTGCGAAATGAACCAAAACAACAACATCACTTTTCAAATTCGAAACGCACGAAGCCATTATTTCTGAAAAATAAAAAAAAACCCTAATGAGCAGAAAATGATTGATATACGCAATGCGTAACACCTAGGATAATCTAAGCCACAGAATGAATGTTAGCGTAGCTATGCGTTCTTTTTAGATCTAAGCAAGCTAAGATCTAAATCTTAGCTTGCCTTTACGTATTAAGTTGGTTGTTAGGAAGATTTAAAAATAAAATAACTTTGCACTAAAATCGGTTGCTATTTCCATCCACAAAGACATTTCATTTAGTTTAATAGCATTATAACCTCAAAGCTTTTCCACTTCATATGTAAGATCCCATTAAAAAACCGTAAACGAATCTATACGAACGAGTATGCCTTTTGTCCCCTTACAGTTTTTAGAGTGCAATACGTAGAAATATGAAATTGCCTCAACTTTTCCTACATTTATATGCCTTTTAAAATGGTTTACGTTGGGTGTAAGTAGTTCAATTGCAGAAAGCAGGTTAGTGAGGTCCACACGGCTCCGGCTGTAACGACTAGGGGTTCCTGGCTGGTGACTGACGGCGGAATTGCCTTCGTTTACCGTGTGCAATGCGAGTCCCAGTACAATGATACGTAGCGTTAAAATAACTTTATAGTTTAACATTTAGTTCAACTATGTGACTTTTAATATAAGTTTTTACTTATATTAAAAGTCACATAAGCGATTTAACAAAACAAATAAAAAAATATACAGTTATTAATCCAATTACTAACTATAGCACACTCCTTACCCTCACATTAAGCATAATTAATTACATTATTGTTTTTATTTGATTAACGAATGGTGGCTGAAGAAAATAGAGGACATAAAATTATGGATTCTAAATTTGACAAATGTTTCTGTAAAATATTTTAAGCATTCACTGTTAGAACAATCATATTTTGGTTGCAAAATTGAACAATATAGTCTACGTTACAACAATTAGAAAACGGTTATTACACAGAAACAGTACTACTTAGTATAACCTTAAAAAACTAAGCATTTTCCACGATAAACAAATAATATACCAACATTATCTTATTGTATACATCCTATTACTTTTATGAGTTGCAAACTAGGATGTAATGAGTCCGATCCATTACCGAATTATCTTGTAAGTAGAGAAACGCAATAAATACAGATATCTGTCGGTATTGATGCAGCGGAGACAATATTTACTGGGCTACTCCCCTGGCCCTGCCGAACGGAAACTTATAGTTTTCTTGAGGCGCCCGTCGAATAAAATACTGCTGTCCGGAGCATAAATCACGAGGCTTACTCTCAAACCGGTAGAATAGATGCACCTCAAAAATAACTCTTAGTAAACACAGTAGAATTTTTCGTATTTTAAGTTTATATTGCTACTTTATTTTAATATGCCTACTTGTAATAATAATAACAATGTGTAGAACTCAACACAGCTTCTATATTAAATTTTTTAATTATTAAACATTACCATACTACTTTCCTAAAAATACACTCAGTTATGTACTAAAAACAAACTATTGTACAACATAAAAATATTTAAAAAAATGGTAAGAAAAAGTAATGATATACCTATTTAGTTTCGTATAAAGTTTATATACTTCTTATTCAATGAAAAATTATAAATGTTAGTATAGAATCAAATCAGAACACCGTTGTCTCCTAATACGCACAACAGACACAAAAAACAACATAATTTAAAATATTTTTTAGTAATTTTCGTTTATAACGAGAAGCTTCGGCAAATGAAATGAAGCATCATATTTCATTTTATATAGGTTCTTAAGAAATGAAAACCCGTAATTGATACTTAAGATTTGTGTTATAGTTACATCTAAGACCATTCTAACAGTTTTAGATAAAGCCCTCGGGTATAAATCAGAGGCCGCGGCGCAGCCGGCGCGGTGACGCCGCTCCGCTACATTTTAATAACAGGACTCCTGCCATAAATGGTCACTGCCAGATTTTATTTCAACTCATATATTACGTCCAGTCGTGCACGTGGACGTTTTATTAATCCCCGACGTACTAGGATTCTCTAGAATTTTCCAATTTTCTTGTCTTTACCGATCCCTAACCGCATGTATAAATTTACTCCAGAGCGACGTGTCTCAGTCACGATGACATTTTCACACATTGCAAACAATTTATGTACAGCATTTTCTTTAATTTTATCGTCTGTGTGTTTTCTGTAGACTTTAAATAGCGTAACGTCTATACATTTATACATATATAAAAAATAGAGTTTTTGTTTTGACATAGTCCTATAAAGTTGTCTTACAGTAGTCGTTGAGGTGAAGAGCGATTGACGCCACTAAAGAAGTAATTAACACATTTTGTTTTATTAATTATAATTATGAATGTCCTAAACTTACGTCTAGGGCAACCGGGACACTGCTAGGATGATGATGATAATTATAAATTCCCAAAAACTATAAAATAATTATGAATACTTTTAAATATTTATAACATAATAGTTGGGCATTGGTTAGAATATTTTTTAACATTATCATCTAACAGAACATATTTATGGTGATAAAAAATATACTACACAACTCCTCATAAACTTTTGATAAATTCGATATTTTTACATACATATATTCACGCCTGTTTCCCCGAAGGGGTAGGCAGAGGTATATTATACGCCCACACTCGCTAATTAAATAGTTGGCTCCACGTAATAGGTGGCGAGCCAATTGCCGCTTAGATATTTTTAAAGTCTAGTTTAAGACCAATAAATCTAAAGACGAAAGATCAGCTCGGAAATAGCTCATATCTTAGAGTGATAATGTTTGGGCGATTGTTATGGGAAGTTTCAATAAATAAGCCGCCAGGGGGTGTGGCGGTTTACGGGCAGTTATAGTCCGCCGCCCGCAATAACGACCACTGGACGGCGCGGTGTCGCCGGTCGCAGCTGTTTTTTACACCACCTCTTACAGGACTTACATAAAACGCATTGGATGAAAACTGTGGAGTCTACAAGTAACAAAACAGACCCAATATAAAAGTATGTTCATTCATATTTTAAAATAATTCTTAGTAAAAGTGTTGTATTCTATTTATAACAAGACAAAACGTAAGAAAAAATACTTAACAGGAGTTGCTATGTCTGTCTGTTTATAATTAGGGTCATAAAAACTTCATAATTTTTTTTTTTAAATCTAAACCACACCACCACACGGTTACGTGAAAAAGGTTTTACCCCCACTACAGGGTCACACGGATTCTACCACAGGGTAGCGGCACCTCCAAAGAATTCTATCACCCATGACTTGAGATCTCGTCTAGTGACAATGTGGGCGAAGGACCTCTAGCTAGCTACCTCTCACCATTAGACACGTGTAACCTAGAGATCTTTGTGCTAAAAGTGAACTTTGCTACAGACATTGTTGTAGACAGGTTTCTGCCAATTCAAAATGGGATATATAGGCGTGAGTTAAGGTCGTTTTTTGTTATGTTATTTACTGTCATTAATAATGTATTTCCAAATCTATTCATACATTTATAAAACATGTATACAATGTTTTAAAATAGGAATAATTTAATTCAAATAAAATAAACTTCTTTATTCCGCTATACCAGCTCTATTCTTTTGTTAGCCCAAAAAGTGACCACAGGAATTACAATAAAAATATTAAAAACCGCATAAGTAAGATCGGAGGTCGAGGCAGTTCGGCGCAAATGTCGCCCTACACACTTACATTATTCCTGACGGGGCGGCAGGGGCGCCCGGCCTATTATCTCAATACTTTAGATAGCGGACATTCCCAAACTCCGATCGCCCAAATCACCGGCCATTTGCCAAGATCCGATTAGTCATGATTGTGTTTGTGTTGTATCTACTATAAAAATATAATCTCTCTGCGTGTAAGCCGAGCGGAATTGATGCGGACTCGAAGACGCTGAAAAGGATTGCAATTCGTCAAAGGATACTCTTAATGGACGCAAGACTTTGAAGGATTTTCTTAAAATATAATCTGTCCACGACGTATTTGTGGAAAATTAATCTTACGGTTTATTTTGCTTCAATGACTCTAAATAGGTGAAGTCGGCAAAATTGTTAGAGAGATCTAGTTGCATAATTTGATTGATTTAAGATCTAAAGCAAATGTTGAGAAATAGTATGAATGAATTAAAAGTAGAACTTTGAAAACAAAATTGTTGCAATGTTCAGTTGGAGACTAGTGATTCCATTGACAATCAATAGTGCGATTGATGAGTGGAGGGTGCGCTGCGTTCCGCTCCGTGCCGCGGGAGCCACGAGCGATTGTTCTGCTCCATTATACACCGCGACAGCTTCCAATATCTTATAGGGAAACTCTGCACTCTTTTTTAAAATATTTATTCGTAAAGAAAGAGTTTCTAAAGTTGACGCGTATTTTTTATTCATGAGTTTTTATATGGTTTGCTTGACTGATTTTTAACTTACTGTATATACCGGTGAATTTGTTGAAGACGGCGATATTGTTGAAGACTGTATTTTGATAGTAGTTTTACGGAGGACCTCGGGTTGAACTTTTTTCTTTTAGTTGATAATGGAGACGAAGGAGAATATAAAGTACCAAGTGCTTCGTGTTTGATCATATTTTATTTGCATTGATTTGCTAATATCAAAGAAATCCACGAGACCGTTTGGAGAATATCCTAAATCCTTTTCTGTGCATGCGGTTAGGCTGTGGAATGCGTTGCCGGTCATTATTCGCACTTCCAAAAGTATTTCCATTTTTAAGAAGGCAATAAAGGAACACTTCCTTGCTGCCTGCTAGCTGTAAATTTTTGTCTTATTGCTAATTTTAGTATGTTATTGTTTGATTTTAGTTTTTTATTGTTGTTTTATTTGAGTTTGTTTTGTGACGTATTTTGTGCACGTGTCTACTTTGTATATGTTTTTTTCCTTTTTTCGGTCTGCTGGAAGAAATTCCTTTTAGGGATAAGCAGTGCCGTTGTACATGTCTTTCATAACTTTTATCTTTGTATATGATCCTTATGTGCATAAATTGTTAAATAAATAAAAAATAAATATCCTAATTTGAAGTTTGTCCAGTTCAACCACAGAAAAGTAAAGCGTTAAAATTAGTTACTTCTTTAAAGTATGAATGTAAAAAATATTATGTAAATTTGATAAGAAAGTGAATTTATAAGCTGGGCCGTAATCTGGGTCATACCCGATCATATTAGCGAAGATAGCTTTTGAAGAAGAAAACTGACATGAAAAAACCTTATGGGTACCATTTTTGCTGAAAACTGAAAAATAGGAAAGGAAGAATGAAATACCTTTACGAATAAATTCAAATATAGATGGGCCGTAAAAAGTAAAAGATCCCGTACCCTGTCAAATTCAATTGCAATAACCACAAATTGTTAGAGGCACAAAGAGTTTGCCGCGTTTAAAATGACATTAGCGTCACACTGAGACGTGCTCCGGAGCATCGCCGAGAGCACTCGCCTGGCCGAACCCTGATCCCATCATAACGCAATCGTATATCGCTACCCTCACTGCGACACGGTTCTACCACACACGACCATTCCAAAATTCAACCTTATTTCACATGTACGTAAAGAATCCAATTTCTCTCGCTTATTAAACGCCTCCTCGTGCCAGTATAACGGAGAAAATCTGCAGATATTCATGTAGAAAGCCGGAAGCAAAGTAGTGGAGTAGATGTTCGTGAACTCGATTGGAGCAGCAACTATAATAATACGAAGCTTTTCTGATATGGAACTGACACATCTAAATTCTGATGTAAAAAAAATACTTCTTGTAAGAAACAACATTATACATTTGAGAGCTTTCTAGAGTAGACTTTAAATATAATTCTATCTATCAATATAAGTAATTAAATGGGATATCTTTTAACTTCAATCAAAATTTTAACACAATCATTGTTATTTAACTGTAGTGAGCGAAATATGTATAAAAAATAGTAATTTCCATCGCCCACCTCCTAATGATTATTGTCTTTTCAAACCATAATAAAATTCCCAAATTAAAGAAAAGAAATATAGACGAAAGAGAAAAGAACTGTTCTTCGGCACACCTTATACTACATTGCATGCGACTCAAACCACGCCAGGTCATGATTACACACACATTACAGAATGGCGATAAGGATATTTGCTAAAACAAAGAAAAATAATTCCTAAAATAAAGCAACACCATAACTGTAAAAGTTGTCTCCACTCCAACGTAGAATTCTGCTGAAAAGAACTGATAAGATTTTTTGTAATCAAAAGCTCTAGCTCTAATTTGTTGAAGGATAAAAGGCTCGAGAACTGTATACCGGAGAAGATAGAAAAATTTATAGCGAGTATCGCTAATTGATAGTCTTCTTTGTATGGCTTAATACTTGCCAGCCCATAAGTAGCTCTTATTACCTTAGTTTGAGACGAATAGGCGTCATAAATACCTATCCCATTTTTTCCTTCCTTAAACATATGAGTGAAAAAGGACGTTCGATACGTAGTGATACGATACGCATGAAATGGGGAAACCGACTTCAAAAATGGAACTTCACTAAAAAATTGCAGAAGCTTACTTCATTATTATCTTTTATAATCAGTTACACCGCTATGGGCGCCAGTCAATATTTCCAGCACTTTGAATTTCAGTAGGTGTACTTTTAGTACCTTGTCCTTTTTCAGAGGTTAGGCCAGTATTTTTTTTCAATAACTCGAGTATCTTATGATTTATTTATTAGTTTTCAATGTATTAAAGTGAGATTTATATCAATTGGGCATCCTAGCATAAGTAGACGATTAGACATCGTTTTGCTCCCTTCCGATTTCCTCTTTATAACGGGGCTCTGTATTCCGAAATCTATTAAAACAAATCCAATCGAGAAAAACAGAAAAAATATACGAAAATCCCCATAAAGTATTCCCCTAAGCCGGTGCTTACCGATAATCTCTTTAGCGAGGGAAAAACTTCAAAAGTTAGTGGGGGCCAAAATTTTTGATCTCTATTAAATTGTTTCAAATGGTTTAACTTGTCGCGGCTCAATCAGTGCGGGCTCGGGCGGCGCGGAGGTGGTGGCTTCACGCCCTGTGCCTCGAATACTGATGCTGCTTTTCACGCATCACGCCTCAGCTCGGATCCTTCCTTCATTTTTATTTTTGACATATTGTTATTTTTTTTATAAGAATAAATTTTTGGGTAAAATATTTCCGGGCGATAAATCTGTAATCGATTGGAAATCAAGTGCATTTTCCTATCAGTATTTTCTCTTGAATGAGGGCAACTAAAATGCTTGGAAATTTTAAAGACACGCTTCAGTTGACACTGATTTATTTTCGTTTGCATATTGCAAACAATTATGATAGCAAAATAATTTATTAAACATTGAATAGGTCCCATTTTAAACTCAACAATTTCATATTCTGAAAAATCATGTAAAGTAAATATATTGTAGACCTTTATTTATGTGTTTGTACAAATAAATAAAAAGATCATAATGTACATTCATCAGTCTTTATAATAAGACTGATGAATGTATACTTCACAGCTATAAATGTTATCTACGATTTTATCCTGATTTTTCGTATACTTGACAGTGCCTCGTTTTCCAATTGATAAATTTGTACAATAAACGGTGATGTAAGTCACTGAAATAATTCAGTATGAATAATAAAGATTATGCGCGACAGAAAAAAGCAATATCAATGACAAAAGTGTAAGCGTTTGGCTTTTTAAAACCATGACCCATATGTATTGCCATTTTCCCAGTTACTCTAACTAGTTTTTCGCAACTTGACTATCAGCCCTAAGACGTTAATTGCTTACAGACGAACATTCAATGTGAACTTGCACTCGGCTTGCATTCAATGTGATACCGCGACCTTTATCAGGGCAGCCTTGCGGTTGGGCTATGTTGTTGTTACCACATTACTAATAGTACCATTAACCCCTCGTGGTAAAGCGCTTGTGTTACGAGTGGGTTCACATCCGTTAAGTATAGGTAAGGTTTAAACTTAATGCCTACTGGTGTACTATAATACTTAAGAGCTTTAATGACGTTTCCTAAGATTTGATTTAGACAAACATACATACATACATATTATAATTACTATTAATTTTGTGTATAGGTATATGTAGTTTATTAATAACTCATATTTAATTCTATGTAAGTTTATATGTTTTCTTATTCGTACTGCCTCATACTTTTCTGCTAACCCAAAGGTTAACTGGTAGAGAATGCCTTGCAGCATTAAGTTCGCCTTTTGTACATTTTAATTTTAATTTGTGCGATAAAGTTTAAATAAATAAAATAAATAAATAAACTTGATTTAAAAATAATGACTCAGAGTTCAAATCGAACGCTCAACGCTGTTGGTTGTATATTACATATTTATGCAACTCAAAATTGTAATATTCGAAAAACTAACTATAAGTAACCTCAAGCCTCATGTTAAAGTATGAACAATTTTTTTTAGCAAAACCGTAAAAAGGCATATCAAATTTTTGTTATAAAATTAGCACAGATATTTAAAGATGAGCTTATTAATATTTTATCTGTGATATAATATTCCTTATACCCTGAGCATAAATCGAATAGTTGTAGGTAGGGGGTCGCCAAGCTGATTTATTCGCTGGTGATATTTTATAGCGCAGTTTGTTCCGGGTGCCGTTTTGTGTTAGGGCGGCCTCGGCACAATACGCTGCCCGCCCTCGTACACTTTTCTTTTAATCTATTTATAAGATTTGAAATCTATACAAACTTTTTTTGTACTATAAAACTAGTGCGATAAAGCTTTGATTGTATAAAAAGGAAAAACAACTTTTTTTTTGGATGGTTGGAAAGTTTCGTAATCGGAAACATTTTGAAATAAGCCGTCCTTGCTAAGGGAGGATTATACAGTTTGCTGCAGAAAACAATATGATCCTACTACTTAAACTACAATCTAACAAATAAGTGAAATTTGAAAGTAGCGTATTTTTTTTAAAAAACACAGTAAAAATTAAGCACTTGAGACTTTTTCTTTATAACATTCATAATAATCAGACACCGATTTTATAAGGTTAAATATTTTAAATTTACAAGTCGTTTATAATAGTCCTAAACACGTATCGTATATCGTGAACCAAAATATTGAATAAAAGCTTAATGAGATTAGATTAAGTGGGTGCTGATGAAGGGGTAGGCAGGCTCACAAAGACTGCTACAGGCAACAGAGGGCCGCCGGATGAGTCCCCTAGGAGGACCTAATTCCCCACTTCCGTCTCGAAACCACCACGATTATTGTGTCTAAATGGCAATTGTCTCTAATGTCCCCTTGAAGCGAGTTAGAGAACATCGTGATAATTACTGAACATGTAGGTACTACTATATCAGTAGTTTTGATAGGTTTTTACAAATAAACGTATTTAATTGAAAGATTAAACAATCATTTGAAAAGGGTAGTAAGACGTCATTCAGCTCAAAAATTGTTGAATGTACTATTACCATTAAGACTAATATTACAAAAATCTTATTTACACTACTGACCTACACTACCGACGCGCTCGTAGCTCTGCGGTGCTCGGTGGTCGGAAACGATCACCGAAGTACAGCAGAGTTTACAGAGGTCAGTCCTTGAATGGGTGACCGTTTGTGTGGCATTTGATATCGAGCGCTTCCGTGCTTCGGAAGGCACGTTAAGCCGTTGGTCCCGGTTATCACGAAATGTGGTAGTCGTTAAGCCATGTTAGAGGCCTAATGGGCGGCTTGAAAAATTCTAACAGCAGGACGCCACACACCTGCCTCCGCCAATCCGCACTGGGTCAGCGTGGTGGAGTATGACCCAATACCCTCACACCTTGATATGTGAAAGGAGGCTCGTGCTCAGTAGTGGGACGTTAATGGGCTGTGATGATGATGATGATGATGAGGTCGGCCCATTACATTTAGTTTACGTCTTATTCAACAATAATATCCTGCAACATTTTTGCACTGCACATGTAAGTAAACATGTGGAACAACAGATATTAAGCAGACAATAAGGTTTCCCCTACAAACATAAAAGGTTCAACCGCCCAGGATCCTATTAATAAACTTCGCAAAGCGGCGTTCAATAAAAAATAATATTTCCGACTGTCCCCCAAATTTTAAATTGCGTGAAATTAAATTTAGAATATACTTTTATCCCTCGGAGTCTGACAAATAGCCGAGAGCGGCGTCGCGATTTAGTCACGCTGTAATTGGTTTTTTAATGCGCACCCGCGAAGTACCACCTTCCGCTTTATCAAGTGAATACATTATCAAATCGTTAGGCTGTGGTCGGAGCGACCCCCGCGCCATGAATAAGAATCAAACGCTCTCGATGTTCACACAGCGCTCCGGGCCGCTGGGACCGCACCGAGGGGTTGCAAATTAGTGATTCCGCACAACGACTACGCATTTTAACGGTTAATAAATACAAATTAAACCATAATACTTATTGTTATGAGTTAGGGAGCTAGTTGTTGCCATTCCTTTACACTACAACTGTTTTGATAAATTGTAAAAAAAAACATAAATAAAGAACACCAATTGCTAGTTTATTTAAATTTAGATATCTATTCGCCACTTTATAAATGTGTTCTCTGTGAATGTGATCGTGACCTACCGTTTGAGCACTCGACTTAGATCCAGCGGGCACCGAGTACAAACTTTCTTGATATACTACGGCTGTGGACCCAGATGAAACTCGAAGGACTCATATTTACGCGAAGAAAGTTTGATTTTTTAACAATCTTTCAAAAATCTAATAATGACTTTTATACAGCAATCAAAATATATAAAAATATGTAGATACTAAACCCGTAGGCACTTGGGATTCAAAAACATTACAATGGTTACAATATTATTCGAAAGATCAAAACGCACATCACTGAATAGTCAGACAGCGACACGACAGAAAGCTATTGTAATGTTAAAAGGGAGTAATAAATTTGACAGGTTATACGAATCAGATATTCAAGGAGATGCAGGAAAAGGTTGGTACGCATGTGATAAGACTTCAAAGCAACCATATATTATGTGTTATTGATCATAACGTTATCTGCGATAAGTATGAAAAAAAAATCATAAAGCCATATAGAGATATTTTTTTTCATCTTACTAACTAACTATATTATTTTTGACTGTGTTTTATAAACTTTATCAAATAAGCACATTAGGATGTATAAATACTCTAACCCTAAGGAAAAGATATAGTTGAGTGTTCCTAGCAACAGTTAGTATCCAAATTTTGACCCGGCTGCATCTAAAAGTCATGCTGAGATGTAACCGATTCAGCGATAATGTATTGCATAGCGTTGTTGGTAGAATTGTTTAGGTGCTAAATAAATAATTTTCTAATCACTAATTACTTTTCGATACAGTTGTAATTTTTCCTTACAGATTTGTTGTCAATTTGAGATAGTGCCTCAAAACAAGTGATAGGGAGTTACAAGCTGTAATTTGACAAATCGTATTGTCTCCTGGATACATTCGATAGACACTTTTATTTACTGCAAATGGATACGTGCACTTTCATCGGCAATCGGTTTTCCGATCCCAGTCACGTACCACGATACGTCCGATCCTCTGTCTCGATGCCTCTGCTCGGGGACTATTGATAACGAGTCGTCGACGTATCGCCCCACTCGTAAACCCGTGTCCGTTTTATGAAACCATCAAAGCACGGACAGCCCGGTAGTGACAAAAGCAATAATTTCTTTATTAAGTAGCATCAATTTATACAGGAAGGCATTTTCTGGAGTTGGGAAACATGTAAAAAGCGTGGCAGAACTATAACCCTTGTCGTAAATATACCTAGTTCGGCTCGAGGAGGAAGCGGGATGCGTCGGCCGCTTGTCTCCGTGGTTAAGTGGCCCATTCGCTTGCAAACGAGGGAGCACTTTAAAAATAACATCACCCCTTAAGCGAATAATGTGACGAGTTTCAACATGAGAGTTCGTCACAAAAAACCTCGAAATTCACATAGATAAATCAATCATAGATATAGGTATACGGTTGCGTTATCTACAAGTGGTTCTATGCTTCTACACTTGATGGTGGTAGTTTTCAACATCTCAGAAGCGGCTTATCATGTTTAGAACTTTGGGTGATGCAGTACTGTCATTATTAATCCATGTCTCGTCTTTCGGAAAATAAAAATATAAGATTGTATGTATAGTATTTACGTATTTACAAAGGTTACCAATCAATGTGTATCGGTTAACCGTTACCTAGTTTCGTTCTCGACAAAGATTGCTGGATATGTTATGCAGGCCGCGTAAAGCTGTTCGTCCCGTGTGATTGCATTACATCTCTCCACAGAGGGCGCGGGTGTGCTCAACTCATTATCTGACCGCTGGCGCCCCGCAGTGTGGACCGAGCCTAACTAACTGAACACTGCACTTTCCTCGTCACTAAGTAACCAATCTTTGTCACGTTCTGTGTACTCGTGTGGCCCGTCTGCGAGCTTCGTTATTTTTATTTAATAAAAGAAAAATCTCTAGTTTTAATAAAGGCTTCTAGCTAATAAATAGTTTTATTCCCTCTCATCGTTTTCCGTAGGGAATCCAATTGGCTGATTACCAACAATAATTCTATTATCTGATAAGTTAAAAGACTTATAAAAAAAAAGCAATAAATTCTCTTAAAATACTTTTAAACATAGCAGTATTGGCGTAGAGAAACTACAATCTATTATTTGTTTTCAACGGAACCCCAAAAACTATCCTTTATTATGTGTATAATAAAATGTTGATTAATTTGAAATGTTTTTATGGCCGATTGTATGTTTTTTAATGGAAAAGAATTATAGCCTTTCTAAACGTTTAGAGATACAATAGTCTTTGAACTGTTCAAATATTTGCACCGACAATCAGCATTCTGGCAAATATTAGTACCACACAAGACACAGTACCCGTACTTCTTTTACGTAAAGTATCGGAGGCGCGTAGTTAACTGGGAGAACAGGGAAAAATGAAATACACTTGTATTATAGCAAACAACCGAGCTGATGGTATCAGCGGAGTCGGCACGACGCACTGTGTTTTAAATAGAACACGCTAGCTGGACATAATTAATTATCCAAAACTTCTGAAAGATATCGGATATTTTTAATATTGCCTTAGGATTTACAAAAGTAAATAATAAAGAAAGATACTAATTACCCTCATGTATAAAATAAATGCACAACTTTTCTCACACTTACACAGGTATACTCTCTAGTAAAATACAATTATTCTAATAAATGCTCTTAAAATTTGACGTTTTGTTATATACTTACCCGTATTGTTAATCAACGGAGGATAGTTAGAGAAAAAAAATGTTATGTCGAAAGGATCAGTAACAAATTATCATGTCATGTTCTGATGAAGTAGAATGTCGTTTTAGTCCAGCTACTAGTTCTATTGGAATCACAGTGCGTCGGTATGAGACGGGTCGAACTAACAAGCAAACCTCCCGCCGCTGAAACACACCCCTAACTGTTCACGTAAATTGACAACAACGCCAATAACAGGTGTGCATTGTAACACCGAGATTTTGCTACTCAAATAAAAAAAAATGTGTAAAGTGATGTGAAAGAGGTTTTCTGACAGAACAGGATCTATGGCGATTCCAATTAAACTAAGTATCTACAAGAAAACCTTGTACATTATGGAATGTATTTATAAAATAAACGTTTTAGTTAATGTTGGTAAAACGAAGGTAAAATAATTCAAAATACAGTTTGGGAAATAAGACTTTTGAAAAAAATAACCTATCGAGGTTTCCTAGAACAACATATAATAAGAAAATTAAGAATTGCCATAAAGAGTTTGTATCTTATTACGGAAATACATTATTAATAGAAACTCTTAAATTTGTAATCTTATAATTCATATTTTTAATGTTCAATGTTTTCTTTCTAGGCTGTTTATATTAAAATAATTAAGTTCTGTTACCTGTGAGGCTGTGACTTTCATAAAGACATCTAAATCAGAATACTCCCGTCTTTTCTATAAACTGGTTATATAATAATGCTTCAGGGAGGAAACATAGCTGCTCATGAATTCAGGATTCTAGTTCTTTTTCTTGCCTCATAATATGTAGTAAACACCTATTTTATACTTAGGGCTATCTAAAATCAATCTGAAGGAAGATAAATATAGTAGCTTGTGTGTTATGTTACTTTTCGTAGGGCTAAATTGGCACGCCGCCTATCTGAGAGATGTCAAACCTGCTAACAAGATCTTCCTAGCTGCCGAGACACATATTTATTTTGGAGAAATTTTACTATAATGCTAGACAGGTCTGATTTTTAGACCCGATACCGACCAATAAAATAAAATGGCTATATGTAAAGTAAGTTGAATTAAGTACGTGTTATTGTGTGCGCAAAGTATCCGTTGTCTATCACTAAGTCTGCTAAAATATGTAGTCAAAGTCAAGTCAAGTTGATTCAAGTTAGGGTCTAAATTACTTTTATAAAAGATAACATATGAACTAACGCTTATTATTAGTTTCTGCATAATTGTTCCAAGCTTAAGTAGTAAACATGTGGGCAAAAACTCGTGAAATATTCGTGACAAGTAACCTTTATGTAGTATTACAATACACTATCGTATTTTTATTTGTACACGTCTCTTTGATACGGATTAAAATCCGTACACTTTTAGTTTTTATTAGCATGTAGCTGAAGATTATTGACGATAAAAGCTCAGTTATAGCAATAGTTATAAATATTTCTGTCAGTCTTACATATTAAGTATGTAAATGTAATCCTCACCGTAAACTATAGTGTGAAATGAAAATACTTTTGTCATCTTTAGAACAGATCTTGCGGACAAAACCACACAAGAAGAAGAATACAACAGCTGAATAAGGTAACAAAATCTATTCCATTTTATTATTCGATAGGAGCTGCCAGTAAATCATCTGACATAGATAAGTAATTAAATTCAATTGTTTTGGGGGAACTTATACAACGTAATTTATGATATTTATCTAGGAAGTCCATTTGGCGGGATCCATAAAAATTTATACGAGATATTTCCGCAGTATTAATTCGTTGACCGGAGCTGAAACTATAAACGGTGGCTAATCCCATGTATCATAGCGGGGCGGTCATTGATTCACTGATAGCGCACCGGTGACTTACGGCCGGGCCGGTCCCCTCTCGCGCCTATTATACCACCGTCCATTGACAGAACCTAACAGTAAGATAACTTTGAATCAATCTAACTTCAATTAATATATTTTTCTTTCAAACGGATTAGTTATCAGCATAATATTTAAGCTCGAAGGTTGGGTTAAAGTTTCGCAAAGAACGATTCATACGATCTTAACCCATTTAAAACAATGGTTGGTGGGAGTTCTTTTGAATTTAGAATTTTTACCCTACCTTACCCTCTCAATAGAGCGTAAGATACCTCCAAGCTTCTCGATCGTATAATATAGTTGTGAATTCACTTATAACAGAAGCACATATTGAGGTTATTTATAAATAAAACTCAATAAATTAACATTATGTAGATAGAGTAAATTTAAAAAAAACATTATTTCTAAGCCTTGGCAATTGTTATTTTTATTGTAACTTTGACGGAGGCATAGGTAAAAAATATGCTTAGGAGTTAAGAAATCCCCTGAAGAAGTCTCAAAGGGACAGTTTAGCCCAATGCTCCTAATAAATACAGCTCACCGCGCGCCCCGTCCCGCCATTCGTTTCGTGACTAATTGGGCATAGGCGTTGCTCTAGCTTTATCTTGGCGGTAGATTTACTGTTATAGCTCCCGTCACTACTTTTAATAGTTTTCTTACAGGTCCGCTTGTGGGTGATAATACAAACTGTATTTGATAACAATAATTTACTTAAATAAAGTTTTCAAATATTATGTAAAATTAAACGATTTAACCCCAGGGAAAGGGCGCGTTAGTTTTTAAGTTGACATTCATAAGAGAATTATTGAGGCAGTTCGACTTCTGTTATTACAAAAATGGTAAACCAATAAATAAATACCAATAAATATATTTTGTATATCCTCAATACTTCTTCATTTTTTTACACAAAGAAGAAATTAATACATTAACGGGCATAAGAAATTTAAATATTTCATTGATTTTTATCGCAATGATATAAAGAATTGGTCGTGATAGGCTACAATGTTTATTGGGTAAGCTTGTGTAATGTACCCCTAAGTAAGTAATACTTAATTACCAATTGAGTTAACTTTGACTTTAATGCACCCACAGTAAATCTACACCAGATCATTTATGATGATGAATGACATGTCGCAATAATAATACCAACAAATAAAACGATAATAAATTATATAATTAAAGATGACAATACCAAATAAAACTTTAAAGTGGTATATTTTCGGATTAATCGTAGGGAAAGTAAATTTCTAACCAACTAAATTCAAAATAGAATAGCAAATGAAAGCCAACAGTAATATTAGGTAATTGTTAGAGAGTTAACATTATTTGTGTGGGAAAGGTACACAAAGCATGATAAGAGAGTCACAAGGCTTCATTAGCATAAGCCGACGCGCGCGCAAAACAGATAGCGGTAAGGTGCTTAACCAAATTAAGCGCGGAGTCTACGGGCGCTACGGCGTAGAAGGAGCGTCCCTTATCACTTATTGACGTGGCTCAATTTTAAATTTACATTAGCATATCTTTTTAATTTTTCTGTGTAACGGTGCATCTTTGAAGGAACAATAAAATTATTTAACTAAAATATTTTTGCATAATCTCACACTGGTATTAAACATTGGCCAAACCAAAGCGCTGAACAATACTTACTATTTCATTTTGCGTGTTGTTATTCATATTACTTGGTTTTAGTGTAAGCTTTTTGAATGCAAAGGGAAACTTCCATTTAAGTTAGAAACAAAAGGGCATTATGTCTCTTCCATTGCTGTTATAACCTCTGAACCTCTTACGCTCAAGACAGACGATTAATCAATAAACAAACTGTTGATTCGATGGACTGAAATCGAAAATACCTTGTCTATCTTCGCTTCGTCCAATATTCTTACTTAGTCGCCCACCGTCTGGAAGCCAGTTCGCTCAGATCGCAGGAGGCGTGTCCGTCGCAGTGATTGCATTAGGCCCCGCGTGCACCGACGAGGCCCCCGGGACCTACGCCCGCGGCGTCGGACACTTGCAGCCCGACATCGACGACGCTAATCAAACTGTGTTTTATGACATTTTTTTATAGCTTTAGTCATTTCGATTTGGTAAGTAATTTTTGTTATTGCTCATGATTCTGAGAAAAATACATATGGATGTGTATACTTCTGTTACGTGTGAATTTCGCCTTAAACATAAATCATCTTTTTACGCTAAAAGATATAGAATAAAAATATAATAAAATTATACAAAATGTCATCTATTTGCTTCATCTTCTTCTCCTTCGGTAAAATACATATCTAATTGATAAATAAAAACTGTTCGCTTAAAATATTTTTTTCGTATGACATGTAGGTATACCTACTAATTACGATGAGGGTAGCGGGACTATCAATAAAGTATTTAACCATTTTTGTAGAAAACGTGTAAAAATTATGTGGTAAAAAAGTTAAATTGAGTATAATTATAAGTGTAACTAATCTATATGGTTACAGATGAATGGATGACAGGACACAATAGATCCATATATGAATATGGCTTTGATTCAGAGACATAATATTGAAAATAACATATAAAAGCAACATGAGTCTTCATGATAATATTTTTTTTGATTATATGAAATAACATACTTACTGAGGTATTATGACTATTAAAAATAAGTACTTACTATTAATATTTTTATGATTAAACTTTAATAGTCTACTAAATTTAATGGTATTAACAAATGTTGTATTTAATTTAAAAGCCAAGGGTCAAGGTTACAATAGGTTCACGAGACAATCGCGTCCCCTTGCAATAACAACGATAGGCAATAAGCATCGGACGGGGGACACTGGATTAGGAGCCGGACAAAAAGCAGGTAAGCTTCGCCGTTGTTTTGCTCAGGAAGTGGGTAACGATAAAAGTCAGAGCAAATGGCAGTCAATAAAATAAATAGCGATGGCAGGGTGTTCTGTAAATAAGTCGGGCTCGGGGCGACGATCGCCTTTTTTATTGGCGCCTCGATAGCTCTCGAAACAGCGAGTGTGAAGACGCGGCGCACATTGCAGCTGACTCCGCAGATTACACAACGAGATTACAAATGGAATTCCCCGCTTTGTGACTCTCGGGTCGCCCAGGCGAAACACTCGACACAACTTCAGCTACAATATTAAATGTAAATTTATAAATTGAAAGTTATGAACCCGCCCCCACTTTGCAGTAAATCACACAGATCTCATTGACAAAGCTACTCTTTCGGTTTATTATGTTCATATTTATTTTAATTTGATTTTAGATGGTGCCGATCGAATAGTGCCAAATAATAGCGCTTTACGCAACGGTAACGCAATATCCCGTTTACAGAGTGCGTGTTAACGAAATGACTAGGCGTAAGACTTTTGACACCTATTATGTCAAGGATATTAGCCAATTATTATTCGCATTCCATGACGTGATATGGTCGATCATCTCATTAATCTGTGAAAATCAGTTTCATTTCACATAAAAAGTACAGTCTCGTCACTCACTCATAGCTTGACACTATTATATTTTAGAAGAAAATTATTTTTCTATAGCTCGATAAATATTCACAGGAAAGAAAAATACCTTAGAAAAACCTAGTAAGGTCAGAACATACCAGTAGGCAGTGTGTACAAATCACGTTAGTAGAAATAATACAGTATTCAAGCAGTATCGTGGTCGCTAGGAGGCGGCTCGGAGATAGATGTATTAATTTGTAAGAATTTGTCGCCGGCCGCACCCCTCGCCCTATTGCAGCGTTCGGCAGCACATTCCAATCACGCACAACAAGCCACGTAATTGTACCTAATAATTTCTTTAAATAGCTATGAATAAAAGAGACTTAATACTCTGGTACGGTCTCGTGGTGGTATCATACTCTGATAATAAAAGATAGTTCTCAACACTTCTGGAATTTATTTTGTCTAGAATTATTTACAAAATCTAAATAATTTTCTCTACATCTAGACTAAATTTAAAAGATTTTGTAAACAAGAATAAATCTTGGGAGTTTAATAAAAAACCCAGATGAAACGACATATCCATAATATTTTTAAATATTCTTGTAGTAACATGGTCAGAATTTATTTGATTTAAGTGTTGTTATTTTATAATGGTAGAGTTTAAGATTGAGATAATAAAATATATAAAAATAAATTTACTATGCGAAAGGAAAATATGACCCACTAATAACTGATCAGATATCGCCCAAATCATAGAATCGACCGGATCAAATTGAAATTTGATTAACAGGTAGGTGGTTGACGCCATTAAAACCCAATTTATTGTAAAATTTAATGAAATGGCAAATTTCAATCCGTTAATTTTAATTTGCATTATAATGACTTGACTCACTTTGGCAAAGAGATAAGAAACAAAATAAAAATACCAACCCAATATAAATCATAAAAATGAGGAGAATGTGCAGTTCACTAAAGTACCGAGTTTGTTTTATTGGTGCGTGCCGCGGCGAGGAGGGCAGCGGGCCACCAGCGCCGCGGCGGGCAAGGGGTGAGTCCATTTTCCACACATCATTGCATCGGGCCGCAGATTTATTTGCATGCGGGCCGCTGACCAGGATCCATTACTGCCATTACGACGCTATCTGATCAACCGGTACGAGAGTTATGGCCTCCTTGTTTTTCTTAACTACATAAAAATGCCAATATAGAGAAAATACGAATGTTTAGGAAGCCGCTTTGAAAGGATTGGCCTTGCCGCCTGGTTATGGCTTCCGCTATATTTCTTTGTTATGGATGAATTTGACCACCGTGTATTATTGTGTTTTGTGAGGGTAGATTCAATTATTTTAAGTAAGGAATACAAAGCTGTCGATACGTCGTGATTCATATGCGCTTGTCTGTAATAAATTGCAAATAGTAATCTATTATGAAAAATCCTAATCCTGTAAGGTATTCTCTATCCTAATAACTAATCAGATCACAGTTGTATTTGCTATATCGAAGACAAACGTCGTTTTATCGGTGCTTATCGCCAGAAGAACTCCATAAGTTGAACTGTGCCCAAGTCGGAAAAACTTTCATGGGCCGGAGAATGTGCGTAGTTTCATTCAGATTTATGCCGCGCGTCCGAGACTATTCAATACAAGTAATGAACGGGGCGGAAACTATAAATCTACTTAGTCACAAAACTTGTGTAATGGGGAAGAATTAAGAAAGTGAAGCAAACATTGGCTATTAGGTCGCTTGTGCGCGCGTTGCCGGGCGGCGTCGCATCGGAACTTGGTGAGGTTTCCGCTTAAGGGTATTAATGAGTAATTAGGTCACAGTTTACATGACGTGTGAAGGGTCACTGCTCGATTTAACGTTTCATTTCCAACGACAATGACATACTTAATACTTATTAGACTAATTTTAGAGTTATTTTATTTACTCATTACGCTCTGATTTTATTAGTTCAATCGTGTATGGAGTTAAGTCTTACATTCAATTTATATATGTGAAACTTAATTTATGGTAGATAGCAAGTCATAATTCTTTTAAAGCGGCGTAAAGTAAAATATTCTCATTAATGGTTGTACAGACGAGAATCAAGCAGAACCTTGCAGAATTGAGAATTTAAAAACTTTAATTTCCTGAAGGCTGACGAGGTATTAACTATACTGAAAATCTCTCCCTCTCATCTAACGGTGAGTCGTAAGAGACGACGAAGAGAAATCCTACCCGATGAACGGCAGCAGCGTTATCCTGCTACTGGCTTAAACTGCGATCACTAACCAGTCCAGCGTGGTGATTATAAGCAGATATCTCCAATATAATGTAATTTATTGGGGAGGTCAGCAGTGGACTTTATAAGGATGATACTGAAAATTGTTTTTTGAATTTTATTAAAGCTCAAACAGCCGCTGGTACTACCAGTAGCCATAGAAATGACGACTTGACTTAAATTAACAAGGTAAATAATAAAAAGTGTTTTGTCAACAATAGAATCGTTGGCCTATTTAGTGTTCTGATTTGTCTTAACTAGATTCTCGTTGTTACTTTGGTAAACGTCAGCCATCAGCGAGGCAGTTTCCCCAAATGTGATGTCATTATGCAGGCAGCCGCAGCAGTAAGGAAGACATTCTTGACCGTGTGGGGTGAATCCTACTATCGTTTGATTAGTTGCCTGAGGGATAGTGATGAGATTTTTTATTTTCTTGTCGATATTTTTTTATGAATTTTATTGGAACTTATCGAAAGCTTAATAAGTTTTCTGTTATTAATCTAAAGATATTGATATTTGGTTAAGAGATTTTATATGAATTTAAACACAAAAATACACACACAACGTGATTGTAATCAATAGATAACATTTTAGTTCCTCCATCCCTTGTGATTTTGTTTGTGTGTACATTTCTATAGGTATTCCATATTTCCGCTTTAATGCCGGCTATTAGTTTAGAAAAAGTCCCTTTATATCTTTTAGGCTAAGAGGTTTTTTTACGTCCTGTTAATAGTAGCTTAAAATACATAAAAGCCTCTCTTAATAAACTTTGGGCATAATCTTAAAATAATCAAAGATTTTCACCCAGGGACAAAACAAGTGTCGTCTTGTTATTAGAATTCAATAGGGGGCCTAAACTACAATTACCAAATGCAAACTTACTTGCCTAAGCACAGCGCAACAAATACCATAATAACGGTCAAACATCCAAGGATCGACCATGATAATGACATCATTGAGCCAGTCCTTGGATGTTTATTCATTCATTACTTGTGTCGCTTAAGTGTCGGCTCAAGTTTTGCTTAATCATTGGTAATCGTTTTCGATCTCGTAGTCTGGCGGTGTCCTTTCAACTATCGAACATTAGTAGCAACACTAGCAGCTATACATAAGCATGGGCCAGCGAGACAACGACAAATCAACTCTGGGCGGCCCCGATCGACACCGGCTGATTTATCGCGGACACCAAACGCCGCGACCCGCACTCTCTCGCTTACTAGTCTCACTACCCACTTTATACTGGCTCCATACTCATTTTATCACAGGGGTGCATTAGCAAGTATGAAGCGCTTGTGTAAGTCCTGAGACTGTAGTGCTGGATGCTATCACTGAAAGCAGAGTTTATGCAGGTCATATACCATTAATTGGTTACAACTTCTATGGCATTTGAAATCAAGCTTTTCGTTGTTCCGGAATACAAGACTTTGGTTCCATTTACCTCTGTAGTTGTATTAGTAAAACCCTATCAATGTAGTCTTAGAGAAGAAGCCGGGGCACAACATTACGAATTAACGAGAATGTGTTATATGGATGTCATCTTAACTTAATCAAAAAACTGCTCAGAAAGAATGTTTCATAAATTTATAAAAAAGATAGCGTTATGGATGTTGACGTAAAATGCTAAACTCTAACTTATATGAAAAAAAATTAAAGGTGTATTATTAAAGGTGATATATTTTTTTGAATATTTCGTCCAAGAGTGATTGATTTTATAAGAACTAAAATCAGTTTAAACGCTTTAATCGTTTTAATCACTAAATCAATTCCTATGGAAAGCCTGATTTTAATATTGATTCAAGCCAGCCATTACAAAATATATATTTTATTTTATTTTAGGGGGGCTTACAGCTAACACTGCTATATAATTTTAAAACATATATTCTAAAAGCCAATAACAAGCCTCTACATATAACAATTGGCTAACATTAACTAGAAATGTACATTTTAATTTAGACTAATAATCAATTTAAACAGTTAACATAAAAATTTACTAACCGTATAGGTTAGTAATTTTTTAGTTTGTAAGTGAAGTAGTCTGCAGACAGAATTTTATTAATTATAGATATATTGCTGCAGTAGATATCGAGGGTATCAGAATGATTATTATGAGTTGAATTAAAAAGCTTGCTAACGCGAATTATATGAAAGATATGGAATTTTAAATTTAAAACCTAGATACCTTGTAAAATTTCTCTACTATTTTCACTTTGTGAATATAGTTTCGCTACAGGATATTAATGTAGCTAAGTAAGTTTTCTGCAGCAAACTACGAACAACGTAGAATGCTACAGAAAGGAAGAAAAACACAAAACGTAGAACAGTAATATTTTTGTCTATTTATCAAAGGTTTGAAAACAAAAGTAATAACAACAGTAAGTGATTATATTTAGGTACTGTAAAAAATAGGATGAGAGTTCAAATATTACTACATGTTCTATTTACATAATTCGCTTTCCACGCGCTTAATCTTTTGTCGCTATATAGGTCAAAATAGCGTCACAGTATCGTAGGACAGGTGAAGGTCACTTTCTCTAGTTTTAATGCCCATATATAAACTTGATGAAGCTTAGACCAATTTTAATAATAATTATTATACTCAGTACCTACCTGCTGTGCATTGACTGATAAGTCTAGTCACATAAAATGCATTTCGTTGTAACACATGTAACACCGACTGGAACACAGAAGCAAAAAAGTTTATGTAACCTAACACATTCTTAAAACCATTAACCGGCCAGAGGGCCCGTTAAATTTAACATTTCTTTGCAGAGGACGGTTAATCGCATGTTAACGGTCGGTGGCCGTGGTAAATCTGTGGTAATCCGGCTCAGAACAAATATAGTTGAGAGCAGATAAGGTGCGTCCGGCCAGCGGGCGGCGGTAATGCGCAATTTGTATGATGATGCCGGCCGCTCCCGCCCTGCTCCTCGAGAGGTCGGCCACCCGCAAACATCTGCCTGTGACATAAACAACTCGACATTTCATCACGTAACAACTGGCGAATATTATATTATAAAAGGAAGTCTAATAAAAATTTAGGTATCTTTTTAAAACCGTTCTGTTATAAATTTTCCTATTAAATTCGACCCGCATTTAAGCCGTGTACAACAAATGGCAATGGTATCTCGGAATTGTGAAATTCAAGCTTAAAAAATAAAAGTTTACCTTTAGGTAAACAATTGTTATCATTCAAATAAACACTGATTGTAATTCATGACGAATACAATAAGAATCATAAGATTTACAGGTTTCATAAGCTTATGTATTGAAATAAAACAGCTTTGTTTTACTAAATTCTACAAAACAAACAATTAAAGTTCTCCATGAGTTGTGGCATGACTGAAAGCGGACAAGTGCAAACAGTGGCGACCGGCGATGTTTGCAGTGTAAAAAAAACGAGCGATGGCGCAGTGGCGGTCAGTTAATTTAAATGGAAAACGTGCGCTTAGAATGTGCCGACACGCGCTAGCTACATCACAGGACAATGTTTTGCACACATATCTCGACAAAGTCAACATTTGTATTTAGACACTCTGGTTTAAAAAACCTTGTTTTAAAGGTACCAACTAAATAATAGAGGTGTAGCATATGGAAGCCTTAACGTCCCTAAACTGTATATAAGAAACACCAATCAGCAAAACTTATTTTAGTAATTTTTTTTTTTTAATTACTGTTACCGTTTTAAAATATACGTAATCTTAGACAAAGTAACTGCGGCTACTGCATTTTTCATTAAGCACTATTATTCAGGTATTGTAACCAACCCCCCCGACTGGTCTCCACCTTGTCGTGGTGGGGGGGCTGAGTACCTCCCGGTAGGGCGCAGGAGGCGCTAGGGAAAAGGTAACATCCAGAGACCGACGACTCTGGGTGCCCTTAGTACTGACTACCGGGGGAGAAACTAAGAGGGACCTATGGAGGGCGCTGCGGGTAGGCCAGGAGGGCCCGCTCAGCAGCGCCAGGAGGGTCTAGGCAGCGGGGGCAGGGGGCCCCTGCTGTCTAACCATGGACCCTCCGGGAAGTCGGCCACACACGCTATGGTCGCAGGGGGAGGTAGGAGGGGCGCGACCACTGCGCCTCTCTGAGGAGGTCCTCCCGGTTTTGGTCCGGGGGACGTTGGCCGCAGGCGGGGTGTCAGAAGCTGCAACCCAGGTACTGGCCCCGCCTCTTTCTCAACAAGCGGCGGGCATCGTCGGAAGATTTTTAGTGGGTATTGCTGCCGGCGGTCGTGTCTGCCGGTGGTGAGTCCCACACCCCCTTTCGGTCCCCCTTTGGCCGGAAGGCAGTGCGTAAATGCATTTTGTTACCGACGTAAAACAAAAAAAAAAAGGTATTGTAACCAAGCTGAATATAAATACGTTAATGGCTATAAAAATGGTACTGTATCTTTTCAAAGACATCCAGTTAAAGTGCTTACATTGGTGGAAAAAAGGTCAAAAATAATAATTTATATACTCTAATATATAATAATCCACCGTTATTACACATTAATGTTAGTAATATCACAAATTTTAGAAAATAAAACAAAACTGCAGACATGACGCTTCACTTTCCCGCCAAGAAGTCCATTTTGGGTTAGGTTGAGGTTATTTTTTTTACTTACCATTAAAAAACATTTTATGCAGCCCACCTAACCACAGCCCACCTAGTTTGGACTAGGCTATACTAGTTTGTCCTAAAATCGGGTTTGACCGGTAACATGTACATAGATATAGCTTTTGCATTAAAATATTGATCATGGTCTTGCGACCTCAACAACCAAGTAAATGTTTTGTTAAATTTTATTTTTAATATCCAATATCAGATAAAAATTTAAATTTAAAAGATGTCCGCTGCTCCGCTACCCACCATGGTTGATGTAGTAGGCACGGATGAGTCGTCTGAAGTGCGTCATTAGCGGTTATCACTTCATTCCGGATGAAAAATCTTCAACAGCCCTCCTATCACGTGCGCTTAATGATTTATTAATTTTTACCTTCATAAAATATGGTGCACGCCTTATAATGAGCTTCTTCCTCCCAATGTAGTCCGTAGGTAAGGGAGAAAAGATGCTAATGAATGACAGTGTGGTTTTAATATAATATTTACTAGCTGACAAAGCTCTTTCTTACTCTAGGCTGGTGGTAATAACCAATACTCTAGTAAGTAGAAATTATCTGTGCTAAAAACTTGCGAATCTTTAACACGACGAAACAACAACCTTTTCACTATTGGGTCGAAATCTTATCGTTATCTGGAAAATAGACAATAAGAGAGACATACAAAAGTGATCACTGTAACATAAGACTTATTACTAATTTACAGATAAGCTTCAGCATGATAAAGGTGAATTTACATGATCTTCGAACAACTTTACGTTCGAAACCAAGTTATGAATCGTTCAAAATTAAAGCAGACAAACCCGGTTTTTGCAACTAACTGTAAGTTTGTTCTAGTTGTAATGCTTTCCTAGTGAATCATCATCATCATCATCACAGCCCACTAACATCCCACTACTGAGCACGAGCCTCCTCTCACATATCAAGGTGTGAGGGTATTAGGTCATACTCCACCACGCTGACCCAGTGCGGATTGGCGGAAGCAGGTGTATGGCGTCCTGCTATTTTTCAAGCCGCCCATTAGGCCTCTAACATGGCTTAACGACTACCACATTTAGTGATAACCGGGACCAACGATTTAACGTGCCTTCCGAAGCACGGAAGCGCTCGATATCAAATGCCACACAAACGGTCACTCATCCAAGGACTGACCTCTGTAAGCTTTGCTGTACTTTGGTGATCGTTTCCGACCACCGAGCACCGCAGAGCTACGAGCGCTTCCTATGCGCTCCTTGTGAATACGTCTTGCAACATCGCGGTTTTCAAATTAACGACTTCGAAAATGCGTACCATAGCAATGACGGTATTCGATATACATAACGGACCAACTTTATTAAGACTTTTTTTTGTTTTAATGTGACACGTTATAATGTCTTCATCCTGCCTGACGGTAAGCAGTCGGTGCAGTCCAATAAAATTTGAATACTCAATTGTAAATGAACTGAAATCAGATTTCAATCAATGGTACCTTAATTAGTGAAAGGTATAATTTTGTGACCAGGATTTTGAAAAAATAGAATCCAATTATTTGATTAGACAAAATATTTAGAATTTTAAAAAAATGTTAGGGCAAACTTTTTATCGGTTGTTCTAACATTATTATGATTGTTTTACATATGTTGGTGTAGTTGTAAGAGCATTATTGCTCTCACGATCACAACAACTCTTTAGTTCCAAGATAAGTTTCATTAAGAACTTGTGTTATGGATACATATACATACTACACTAACTAATGGGTATATATTTTTTTCGGTACTTGCCACAAATTTATCTGAACCGGTGACGGTGTTGTCGTATTTAGTAATGCTGCTATTAAGGACTTTTCACTGTTTAACGCTTAGTTCCAATTTCGGCCACTGGGTCAGATAAGTTTGTGGCACTGTACATACATAATGCTGACTTGATATACATAAAAAAAGCGGATATTTTTTTTATGCAACCCACGTTCTTAGGCGTAGAGTGCAGGTAATATAAAATAAAAAGACATTTATTGTCACACACATAAAAAAATAATACAAAATAAAAATAATAAAAAGAGATAAAAAAAACATTTTGTTAGTTGTTGGCAATGGGAGCCTCAGCATATGCCGAGCATACAGGATGTACCCGGCCACATCGGCTGTCATCCCTATACATTATATGCACATGTGCTATCCTGATGTTAAACTTTGACGTTGCAAAATTTCACTAAAATTAATTCTTTACATTTTGCGTGAATGAGTAAAAATAACCTATGGTACATGTACATTTTTGCAATATTATACTTATAACAAGACATACAGGGACAGAACCAAACCCAGACCCTGGCAGGCAATTATGAATTGTCCCGCATCCAAGTGTGTCCGGGTTGTCTTTGTAAGTTTAGTAGACATATTTTTCATTTTCTTTTAAAAGTAAACAGCGATATCGGTCATCTTATCATTAAAAACTCGCGCTATGTTTGGTTCAGGATCACAGTATCCATGCTTTCTTAAAAGAGAGACACGGTAAAACATGGTTTTCATAAAAGGCAATATTTTACTACTGTATGTGTATAAGTTACATACTTTCATGGAATGTTATTTTATATAAAGGCAAAGCAAAAAAGATAATTTATTTCATAACAACGTATGTAATCAAGTTAGTATTACAGATTCATCACCAAGTTGAAGTAGATCAAACCGAAGAGTGTTACCGAAGTGCCATGATAAATTATCGCTATTAGACGGACGTTTATTTTATTATAATACATACACAAAAATGGATTTCGTTCTTATCACAACACTCTATGAGCCTGATACATCGAATATTTTTTCGCCCTGTTTCCGCTATGAAATTAATATTTTTTATAACACTATATGGCAGGGCACACATCGATTTATTATATCAAAATTCTATCAAATAAGCTGCATAGACCGATATAGCTTGCTTAAGTTATAATTTATATGTTTAAAACAAAAAATCAATCTCTAAATGTCAAAAATGTCAAAATACTGTGATGGACCTGTGAATTGTTTGTTTGTAAGAAAAACTTGTTAGAAAGTACTAAAAACCATTAAAAGTAAGGATAATAGTTTAATTTTAACAAGAGTTAAGATTTGTACCGTGACAAAGAAAAAAATTACATGGCAATGAGGCATATATATCATTAAGTGGTTAGCCTTGAAGTAGATGTCACCTATTATCGCAAATGAGTGTTGTTTATTTTATATTTTAGTGATATTAGTGACGTTTTCACGATTATATGGCTTTGATATTTGACTTATGTTCCACAACGTTCCGGAAGAGGCATGTTTTACCCACGTATTCGGGAGAAAGGTGCAGGTTTAGTCATCCTAAGCTGGACTTGTCTAGCTGTTCTGTGCAGGGCATCCACTGCGCCTTGCGACAAGTCTCGTAGAGTGTTTACTGAGCAAAACGGCATAATCACCGATGGACCTAGTAATTCTAATTATACACAAGTATGTCCTATTAATATCTAGCCCATTATATACACCTAAATTTAAATAAACTGTTTTATAAATCAATGACATTGATTTCAGGACTCCCATTGTGAATGGCTTATCAAAGCTGCAAACAGAAGCCAATTTATAACCCTTAGTTTTATCCGTATGGGTACAGAATGTTCCTATGATTATGTATTTGTATATGATGGTGATTCCTTTGATGCTCCATTGTTGGGAAGTTTCAGTGGTAAAACAGACCCACAAAATGTTACCGCATCTAGTGGTTATGTAAGTTCATTTCAAGATTTTGATGTAAATCTAATTTGTAACTTTTTACATAATTGTTATTAAAATTTTCAGATGTTAATTTTACTGTATAGTGATACCAATTATGTGTTAGATGGCTTTCGGGCTAGTTATGCTATACATGACTGCCCAAACAATTGTTCGAACCAGGGAGAGTGTGTATCAAATAAATGTTTCTGCTGGGGACGTTGGGGCGGTCTTGACTGCAGCGTAGACTTGTGCCCCAATGGATGCTCTGGGAATGGGCAATGCAAAGGAGACAAATGTATATGTAAAAAAGGGTAAAGGATGGTTTATTAATCTATAATAATTAATATTGAATTTCAATGTTGCCATTTAACAGTGATATGTTTGTTATAATTGTACAATAGTGTACTGCTATATTAATTTTGATTTGCTTTGTCCTTCAATTATAGTTCTTATATCGAGGGTAGCGTGCTCAAGCCCGATAAGTGACAAAATTTTCGTTTTTGGGCTTAAAGCAGTACTTAAAAGAATTTATCGGTTAATTAAAAAAAATTAGACTTAAAAGGTTTACTTATTGGATTATGAAGTCCTCAGTTTTCAGTCTTCTTTTCTGAAATCGACTTATCTGATAATATCACAAGAAAAAGCAGCAGAAATTATGTATCTGATGTTGTCTCTTATCGGGTTTGAGCACGGAACCCTCGATATATATAACCAAAAGAAGAGAACAACACCTTAAAATTTTATATCACAGGTTCTCTGGCGAATCTTGTTCTCTCAAAAATAATGACAAAAAAGGAAATAGTTGGCACTGGCTCTCTCGCTCTGAGGGTGGTATGACGAGACGTGCCGCTCACACTGCAGTTTATGTAAATCATACAGACTCTTTATATGTATTTGGAGGATATGATCTAAATAAAGTCCTTGGCCTCTTGGAGATTTATAAGTAAGTAAAGTACTTTATTCATGAAAGAATTATATTATTGCCTACACACATATAAACTAAATTATAGACTCAAGCGAGAAGTAATATAATATATCTTAACATTGATATAAAGATGTTAATAATTTGTGGGAGATATTTATTACTCATTACCACTACTGGCTAAAAATATAAGTTGTATATTTGTAACTTTGTATAATGTTTCTTGAATTTTAATAGGTTTTATTAATGACCAATTTAATAATGATTTGGCTTTGGCTTGTGACAACAAAGGTAACATTCTTTGAATATTAAATTAAATCTCTGTCACCAATTATCAGGTTTTCTACTAGTCAATGGTATGGTGAAGATGGCAGAATTTTAAGGAGATATCCTACAAATGAAGAAATTGATAAGTCATTGTTGACGTTGTTTAAAAAGGTAACATTATTTTAAAATTTATCTCATTGCATCTTTTATGCATACAAACACACATGATTATTTAATATTCTAATGAAATAGGATATAATACATAATATTTTATTGGAAGTTGCAATTCATTATAGGGTAATGATGATGGCAGTTGGCAAATTGGAAATGGAAGTTCATTGTTCACTTTGATTTTGTCATCATTTTCTAATCAAGATAAAACTGCACTACCAATGATGTATTCTCATCCACCCGCCTCATATTCTGAAAGCTACCTCCAGTTTACTGATCGTCCAGAATTGATGACTGCTATGAAATCTAACTACACAAAACCAGAACCGAGATATGGTCACGCAGCTTGTGAATATGGAGATGGTTTTGTTCTGTATGGTGGAAAACTGTCAGACGGAAGTTTGTCATCTGAATTATGGCTTTATGATGCTAAAATTAACCAATGGACTTTAAGAGCAGTTAACTCAACAATCACACCCCCTGGTCTAACAAGACACACAATTACAACAGTTAAAGATGAACTATATGTATTTGGAGGAAGCACTGTAGAAGGGGAATTTTCTTCAAGGTAAAAATCTTGCTTTACTAATATTTATTTGTGTTGTTATAAAAAGAAGTGTAATAATTCATTATTTTTTTCTTATAGCATGTATAAGATTAAACTGTCAGATATAAGCACTGAGTCATGGGAAAAAGTTCATGTGAGAGGAGGCAAAGAATTGGATGTTCGGGTTGTATCCCATACTGCAGTGTATCATTCGTATTCTAACTCAATTCTGGTTTATGGAGGGGTTGTGGCAAGTGTGGCAAGGTAAGATTTCAGCTCAATTACAAAACTATTCTTTTTCCTATTTTAAATCTGTGTTATGAATAATTTTATTGATATCACTTTGTGTTTGCAGATTCTCCAAACTTTCTGATAGAATGTTCGCATTTAACATAGACTACAAACACTGGAGTGAAATACACTATCCTAGAGCTCATTTGCGCGATACTTATGTGCCTAGAGAAAGAGCCTTCCACACATCTACAATTATTGGTATACCTCAATGATATAATTATATTTTCAAATTGAGAATTCAGTGTAAAGCGAATTCTACATTATTTAGCTTAATAATAAGATCAGTAATTATAGTAATAATTTATGATTATTAGTGAATCAATGCTATTTACTTCAGGAAATTACCTTGTTGTATTCGGCGGCTATTCTCACCGTCACAATAGAGAAGAGATTTGCTATGATGGTCAAATGTACCTATACCATTTGGGATGTCACTCTTGGATACCCTTAGATGTTTTAGGAAAAATACCAAAATTTTATCCAAAGAAACAAGGAGTATTCGCGCACGCTGCGTCATTGAAACCTCCGTCTACTTTACTTATTGCGGGTGGATATCATGGAAATGTAAATGGTAAGGTATTAACAAAATATATTTCTGTTTGTTATTCAATAAAGATAAAATATAAATGATGTGATCGCTTATACAGGAGATTTATTGGCGTATGTGGTACCCAGTTGGCAAGCTGGCATCTCGAACGATAATCCAGAGTCAGCGTGCCCGCGACATCATACTCAACCGGAGTGCCTCGCTGACCCTGAATGTGGCTGGTGTTCTGCGGATGATGTATGTATTTTAGTATAATAAATAATTGTGGCCAACTACTTATGTGAATAAAAAGAAAATGATGAAGATGATATGAGAAAATGATGATGATGAGGTCTTTTCTTTCCAATATTTTTTCAGATATGCTATGGCAGAACTATCGGTTCTAACTGTACAACAAATCTGCAGTCCATCCGATGCGGTGGCATCTGTCCTGCGCTGGGCGACTGCCACTCATGTCTCATCCACGGACCACCTTCGACTCCTGCGTCTGATGTGCCTCCATTGCCCTCTGTAAGCGCTAAGCTCGGTTTGCACAAGTGTAGCTGGTGCGTACAGAATGCGCGTTGCCACCATAAGGACGGTACGTTGTTCATCATTTAACATAGCTCTCATAGTTTACATTTTATAAACATAACATTATTATTAATATTTTTCTAAGCACTTTTATTCAGTAAATATGCTAAGTAATGAAGAAGTTTTGTCAGATTACTTTTACATTATTCTGAGGTACTATTAACAACAAAGATAGGGTTAGATTGAGCTCAATGTGTTACTGATATGTTTGCGTTACTATTGACTGGTATTTAAAAACTATAGAGTAAATAATGTGTTTTATAGATAACTATGGTGTTTGTGGAGAAGACACACCATCTGAGAACCCGGGATGGTGGGGAACTACTGGTACGGAAGTTACTGCTCCAGAGGAATGTAAAATTCTTGACAAAAGACCAGGCCTTACTTTCTTAAGATATCAACAACCTGCTGATTGGAGTCATCCGGATGCAGTATCAGTAGTAAACGCTACAACTGTTGATTGGGGGGCAGGAGGCGGCAGTAACAATATATTTAGTGGATCTAGTGAAGCCAGGTTAAAGGGATGGCTCCATGTACCACAATACTGGAACGGAACAGGAGAAATGTTACATATTTGCGCTGGTCATTCAAATATTTCTCTTATGTTAGGATATAATACGGAGGCAGTTACGAATCTTACTGCACATTCACAAATCGCTTGTTCTCTTGTTCATTGGCCGGCGCTCTTCCCCGGGCGGTTGCTTGTAGATATGCATGCCAATGACAGTTTACATACGGGATTGTATCCGTCTCATCATCATTCAAAGATGGAATTATTACATAACAAATCACAAGAGACTGCGAAGGTAACTCTTTGTTATAATATTTTATATACATTATGTTATAAAATCTGTTCTTGAGCGATTACAACATTTCGATATTATTTGCAGGTGTTCACATTCGAATTTTTAGAACCATATTCGGAAGGTCATTGCTCAAACTATGGAAACTGCTTATTGTGTTTGTCAGATGCGGCATGTGGTTGGTGTGAATTAACAAACCGTTGTGAGCTTAGAAATACTGATGAGAAAACAGTATGTTCTTCCGAGGGAGAATGGAGGTATCTGACTTTACAACCTGCAGCATGTCCAAATTGCTCAAATTATATAAGCTGTGAGCGTTGTGTATCCGGTAATTATTGCGAGTGGTGGGCAGACGAAGCTAGGTGCGCTCGACGCGGGAGGGCCAATGGTGCCATAGTTGATATGAGCGAATGTCCAGCACCGTGTCGCATGCGGCTGGACTGCGAGCATTGCCTGGACGAACGCGGCCGCTGTGTGTGGTGCGAGGCCACGCGTCAATGTTTTAGCTTCAGCGTGTACACCAGTGAGTATCAGTTCGGACTATGTCGAGAATGGCTTGATCATGCTTCTTCACCAGAGAATAATGTGACAAGGAAATCCAGCCAATGTAAATCTTGCCAAGCTCATACTCAATGCTCAACTTGTCTTCGAAGTATGGGTTGCGGGTGGTGTCACTCACACGAGAACCCCATAAAAGGGGTTTGTACTGAGGGTGATTTTACCCGAGCTCACGTGGATTGCTCTTCGCTCTTAAATGTAACTTCGAGAGATGGTGGATGGGCTTATGCACAGTGCCCAGATGTTGACGAGTGTGGCCTAAGGCTTCATGACTGCCACGAGCATGCCGTTTGTAATAACACTCATGGTTCATATACTTGTAAATGTAAACAGGGATACATAGGTGATGGCAAAAAAAGCTGTATGAGAACATGTTATAACAACTGTATTCATGGCTATTGCTTAGGTGCTCCTCAATATAAATGCCATTGTGATCTTGGATGGACAGGTGCAGATTGCTCAATAAATTGCGGGTGCCATAATCATTCAACTTGTAAGACTGGAGTCGGTAGATGTGACGAGTGCCAAGATTGGACAGAAGGAGAATTTTGCGAATCTTGTAAACCAGGTAGCCATGGTAACGCTACCACAGGGCAAGGGTGTCGACGTTGTGACTGTAATGATCACGGTGATGAATCTTACGGTATTTGTGACGTCACGACTGGAGAGTGTATATGCAAAGATAATACTGAGGGTCAGAACTGTGAACGCTGTAAGCCAAAATTTTATGGAGACCCAAGACATGGAGGTCGATGCTATTATCAATGCGAACCGAGAGGAATGTTAAACGCATCACAGACCGAAGGAATCGGGTCTTATAAGAGTGACCCTAATATCAAAACAATTGGTCCTTTGAAGGAATGCTTATGGATTATTTCGGCGGAAGATATTAAAGACGCTCTTATTCAGTTCACTATTAATTCATCGACATCTGATGTCCCATGTGATGAAAATGCAGTTTACGTTTATGATGGATCAGGTGGCGTACCAGATATGACTAACAATCAGCAAAGTCAGCTTCTTGGAGTATTTTGTAATGGAGCATCTTCAGGAGTTGTAGAGGCTCGAAGTGGAAATTTGACAGTGCATTACAAGCAAGGTCAGCCAGAACAAGGATTTGAAGGAGTTTACAAAGTATTAGCGTGTGATGATCACTGTCCATGGCCTAGAGTTTGCAACAAAAGACACTGCGTTTGCAGAGAAGGCTTTGGAGGTCCCGATTGTGAGGTTGATATCTGTAGAAATAACTGCAGTGTTAGTGCAAACGCCGGTACATGTGATACCAGTTATGGCCGCTGTTTATGTAATGAAGGATATGGAGGAGATGATTGCTCAATAACATTAGATAAAACTCAATTAGTCTTTACAGAACTCTTCAACTCAGAGTACTTAACTGACGGATTAGATCACTTGAGGAAAACTCTACCAAGATTTGGTCATAGCTTAGTGGCTGATAGGAGAGGTTTGTGGATGTTTGGTGGTTATTCACTATCTCATGGCCCACTGAATGACATTAGATTTTTTGATACAAAAAATAATACTTGGATGCAGGTGACGGTAGAAGCCACCCCCGATGCTAAAATGCCTGAAGGGCGCTATTTCCATGCTGCTGAAATTTATCATTCCAAACAAAACATTTACATTTATGGGGGCTTAAGCTTACAGGAAAAAAGTGTACAAAATAAAACTCTTGACGATTTTTGGCAGTTTAGCTTAAAAGATCAGCGATGGGGGATTATAAAAACTAAAGAAGAAGAGCCTCCACCATTAGCTGGACATACATTGACTCTGCAAAAATATCAGGACTATGAGAGTTTGGTACTGATCGGTGGTTTCTCTATGGAAAACGGTTTTATGGCAAATGTTTGGGAGTTTGATCTGGATAATGATAAATGGGTGAAATTGAATTGTGAAGGTACGAAACCGGCAGGAATTATAGGCCACAGCACTGTTTATCACTCTCCTTCACATAGCCTTTACGTGTATGGCGGGATATTGTATGAATACAATGGAACATTTATGTCTAATAAACTGTTCTCATTTCACTACCCAACCAAGAAATGGAGTGAGCTTCCAACATTTCCCAATCTGAATTATTATGACATGTTGCCTCAGGCTATTTATTTGCATTCGGCAGTTACTACAAATGAATATATGATAGTATTCGGGGGTAGATCTGATTCAGACAGCAAATCAGATTCTTTGATTGCTTATGTATACAGCTGCAACCAGTGGGTCAGATTAGTCAAAGGTGAGCATAAAACAGCTTACACATTCGCAATTACTTTATGTATGTTTTATTTTTGTTTATTTCATATTAACTCTTTGTTCATTTTAGGAGTGAGTATTGTTGGACACCCGCCCCCACCCACAATAGCTCATGCAATGGCGATTGATATAGAAACGGAAAATGATGGCTTCATTTATATTATCGGTGGATGGACTGGTAGTACGCATTGCCAAGTTACTCGTATATCTCTGCCTGAAGACCTGTGTTCTTTGTGGAGTTCTAGCAAAATGGAGTGCAGAAGTCACATGGGATGCAGTTTTTGTAGCGCTGGAAACTATACAAAGTGCTATTCAGTTGACAAACCCGGATGTGAAGGAAGCGACCGAGTATCTACAAATTCTGGCGCCGCTTGTGATGCTGAGTTGGTTTCAAGACGATCATGTGAAAACTTTACTACTTGTTCGTCATGCTTAGCAGCGTGGCCACTTTATCCTGAAGAAAAGCCAGCATGTCGTTGGTGTGAGTCGTGCGCAGCTGCCGTTGGTTGGTATAATTTTACTATAAGTGTCATCAGTTCTTAACACATCATAATTCTGTCTTTAACATTCTGATTTCAAAATTTTAGGAGAATGTGTACCGACCGATGAGTCTTGCACTAGTATCAAGTGCAACGCAGGAACTACATACATAAGTGACGTTGATGAGTGCCCCGAACTTCGATGTGTTGCTTCAGATTGCGAAAAATGTGTATCTAACCAATGCACATGGACTAGACAAGCTAAAAGAGAAGGTAAGACCTTTGTGATGCACTTAAAAGTCGTAATTTAATATTTATTAACAAATTGATAGTAAATATACGTTTAATTATTTTCCTAGGTCAAATGACTACTATAGTCGAAGACACATCAGACCTATTCAATTGGACTTGTACTCTTATTGAAGAGCAAGGTCGCACTAGTTTACGCCCTTCCACAAAAGAGGAATGCCCGAGTCGATGCCACATGTATGACGACTGCCAATCGTGTCTTAGCTCCGACGGTGCTGAAGGCGGTTTCTCTGAATGCCACTGGGCTACTTATCTGGGGAAATGTATATCACCGGCTTATCAACCTGTTTATTGCGCGGGAGGGGTTTGTGGTTTGGTTTTAAATAAAGCTGACAAGAATAAATGTCCTGCGCCATGTGGTACATTTGAACAATGTTCGGAGTGTCTGCACCACTCTCACTGCGGTTGGTGCGCAATAGAGGGCGCTAATGGCGAAGGAGTTTGTACGGAAGGTTCGATAGACACACCTCTTGATTACTCCACTAGAACAACATGTGCAGCGGTTTACAATAATGTGCATCAATTAAACGAAACAGATAATACCTTTTCTTGGCACTACACAAGGTGCCCGCCGGAAAATGAGTGCGAGAACAACCATCATCAGTGTAAAGCTGAATCAGAGGTAAGAGAAGAAACATAATTAATCTAAACTTACTATAATATCTTTATGTAAAGTCAGACATACGTTGTATGTTCGTTTATCGGCAACTTAATGGCTTATAATATAATACTATTTTGGACTGGCTGATTTCACATGATTTACATAAATATATTTATTTGAAGATTAAACAAATCAGCACACTATTCAACTTAAATATTCTAAATATATACAAATAAATATTCATAACAACAACAATATAATTATTAATTCAACTATATAATTATTCAAAACAATTACTTATTAGTAAGAAAACATACGTTTTTAAACGTAAAGTAAAACTTAAAATGAATGAAAAATAATTAACAGCCTATGAATAATGCATTTTTTGGACTTCTTGGCAGGAGAGTGAAGCGTAATGTCTGCAGTTTTGTTTTATTTTCTAAAATTTGTGATATTTCTAACATTAATGTGTAATAACGGTGGATTTTTAACCGTTAAGTGTTTGTGAACATACATGAGTGTTGGTAAATCAAACAAAACAGTGCAACATCACTTTTTAAATTTTCTCTCAAGGAGTCCATGTGAGATCTCAGTATAGTCCCACATCTTTACTGAGGACTCAAGGGGCTTAGGGGAGGGTATCTCATTTACCATTTATCATCTTTATCACCACTCATTCTCATTTACTATAAATTATATATTATTAATATATCACTTACTCGACACTGGCTAAATGTGCTAGACGCACGAAGCCATTATTTAAAATAAAGAAAAGAATGCATTTGTTTTTTTTAATTTAGAATATAAAATTCTAAAAAATGTTATGATTGTTCGATGTTGTAGGTGTGCAGCGACCTTCCATTCGGTTATGAATGCACGTGCGGAGCGGGCCACAAGCGCGCGCCCGGCGGCGGCTGCGCGGCTGTGTGCTCGCAGGGCTGCGTGCGCGGCGCCTGCATTCAGCCCGAGCACTGCCGCTGCGACTTCGGATACGTCGGCGCCAACTGCACCATACAGTGCCAGTGCAACGGCCACTCGCACTGCGAGGGACCCGACAAACTCAATAACTGTATTGAGTGCCATAACAACACTATGGTTAGTGACATTTTTCCACCAAATGCGAGGTGCTTTGCACTCCTATGACGTTCTACTGAGTGTAACGATGTGCCGCTCGTAACCGATTGCATTGAATGCACTAGACTTAAGCTAATAAAGATCAGAGTTTTGTATCCTGTAAAATAAGTGGATGCACTCAAAAAATCTACATTATAATATTTAATTCATCATGTCGTTGATTATTTGTTTTTTTTTCTTAGGGTAATCAATGTGAAAAATGTAAGCCGAACTTCGTAGGAGATCCGACAAATAATGGCCAGTGCGTGCCTTGCTCAATGTTCTGCCACGGTCATACTTCAATATGTACCAGTGACGTTACCGAGACGCAAGGGTCGCGTGACGTCAGCGCGCCCGATATTGAAGACTTTTACCGTGACGGAGCTGCGGCAAAGGCGCGATGTGTTCGATGTGCTAACAATACTGATGGACCTCGGTGCGAAAGATGTATCGAAGGATTCTTCAGGGGATCTGAAGATTTCCGAGATCCTTGCAGACCGTAAGTTATTCACAATTTTCTCTAAATGAAAGAAAAACTATTATTCAGTTTTTAATCCCGTGCCAACAAAGAAGGTGTTATAAGTTTTATGTGCCTGTGTCCTTCTGTGGCATCGTAGCTCCTAAACGAATTATGATGCTGTTTTTTGTTTTAAAGCCGGCGTGATTAATTATATTGGTTTTGTTAAAAAGGAGGGTGTTTAAAACCGGCCTCTATTAACACATTGAATGCCATCTATTCTATTGTACTGTATGTCGATCATTTGGCGTCTAAAGATTTTAAAATTTGAGCAATTGAGTAATGCCGTTTCTACCGCGATGCTCTACTTTTTTTGCGACTTCTTACTCTAAACACAATGCAAAAATATTAATTGTTCTAAATAGATGTGAATGCCACGGACATGGTGACACCTGCGATCCGGTGACAGGAGAGAAGTGCAACTGCGGCAACAACACCGAGAGTGACGTGTCTTGTCGCACTGCTAGCTCCAGCAAGAATAGTGCGCAGGAATGCTGGCGGTACCAGTGCGTCAAGTGCAAGGACCTCTATATGGGCGATCCTCGCAACGGCCACCAATGCTACAAGACCGTTAATATTGAGAATAAACTTTGTTTTGATGGGAAGACCATAGGCAAGTATTTTTTTGTATATTTTCTTTTGTTATTAGCGCAACAAAGAACAGCGCTTATAATTTATTAAGCCTAGTAAATTCTAATAAACAAAGAAACAAACAACAGAAAATCACAAGAAAGCTTGAACTCTGTAAAATAGTAAGTTCATCCAACCAAAATCGTCGACGGCCGTTTTTCAGTTATATCACCAAATATAAGTACAAATTATATTGCCTCCAGTAGTAAAATATTTTTGACATATAAGATTGTTGATAGGGTTTAGTTCTAAATAATTATTTTTAAAATCAACTTTTTGAAAACATCCTTTTGAATCACTTTTTCTTTTACGTACCTAGCTATTATTTATTTTATTTTCAGATGAGTGCAAAATCAAGCCGCGTCCATTATATCCGGGTCAGACAGTGTTTGTCGCTGTGAATCCCAGATACATGAACGTGGACATCAGAGTGATCGTGGATGTGACGCAGGGCTCTGTAGATTTGTATCTGAGCCCGAATGACAGCTCGTTTGTAGTGGCCGTCAATGCCAGCAACGGAGCACATGGCGTCGAGCTAGACCCCACTTACTACAAACACGAGCCGTTCCGCAAAATGCCGTCTTTCGATGATCACATACCAGAGAAACCCAAAGTCACTTGGTGGTACGACAAAACGGAATACACTCTTGCGGACTATAAAGCGAAAGACCTAGCCACTTACGTAACACTAGATAAAAGGAATATTTTGCTCAGAGTACGAAATCTGCGAAATCGACTCGTGCTCACCCTCCCCCAGAACATTCATGACTTGACGCATACTAAGTTTTATTTGATCATCAAGGCCAAAAACACGGAAGAGGGCGCGGCGGGCTTCGGAGTCGTGTTCTTCAGACAGGATCAGCTCCACATCGACTTGTTCGTGTTCTTCTCTGTCTTTTTTTCGTGTTTCTTTTTATTTCTCGCCGCTTGTGTCGTCGCTTGGAAAGCGAAGCAAGCAGCCGACGTCAGGAGGGCAAGAAGGAGACACGTCGTTGAGGTGAGATATTATAAGTATGGAACATGTTATTAGTTGACTAGATACTTTAGGAAACTATGTTACTAATTTCCACAATTATTTTATTTTAAAATATTGTTTTCCTCACGAAGGAACATAACAATCGACATTTGACTCGGCACAGCTTTTTGAAATAATTCCATTGATAATAATAATTAAGAATATTATATTACTGCCACCTGTGAAGGTACAAGTACAGACATAGTTTTAGGTCAGGGAAACCAAGAAAATAACTCGTGTAGAATGGTTATTCAAACAGAGTTTCTTGTGATAGCCGAAGAATTTATATTTTTATTCTACGACAGTGAATGCACAGAAGCTCAGCCTCTTGCTGAATCTCACCCAATCCATTCTGATTCCATGTTTTATTTGTTATATGTTCTGATCTAATGAAAGTTTTACTAGCCTAATGTTAAAATTCGTCTATTAGATGCTGCATATGGCGAAACGTCCATTCGCATCGGTGACAGTGCTGCTGAATGGCGGGCCGATGCTGGGCACACGCCGCCGACGAGGCCCGGACCTCAGGCCCGTCGCGATCGAACCCACGAACGACAGTCGAGCCGCTGTCACCACTGTACTTGTCAGGTAATCATTACATTAGACATCTCTAAAAACCTTTTCTCCTATACCTAATATCATTATATATATCGCACATCTAGTTCTGAAAAGACGTAAATGACAAAAATCCAAAATTGAGTTTACTATGCGACACGTTTCCTTTTATCTAGACGCATATCTCTATACTAAAAGATCTATTTTTAATCCGACAACTATCCAATAGAGAGCGCCAAACACCAAACCGAGTATGTTCTTGTAGGTATGATAAAAAAATCTTAAACCTTTTCTGCTGTAAAATTGTCAAAATGACATTAACGTCTTTTAAGAACTAGATGTGCGATATATGGGTAACAAATATCTCAGATAACACCATGCTGAAACAAAACAATGTCAATAAGGAAATAAGAAGAAAATAGAACGTTAAAGGTTGTATGCAATAACGGAGTTAACTATATGACCTTGAGACAGTTAAAGTGATACTAGTATTTTTTTTGCAATTTTCAACCAACATAAATAAATAATAGTAGGCGTGTTCAATAACCACTCAATCCTAGCATACTTCGGTCGTACATGTAGGGAATTTGGGATTAAAAAATGAATGTTTTGTTTGCCTTGGGATTAACAACTTAATTGTTAATCTTGCGATTTTAATTTTAAATAGATCAAGGGTTAATAAGACATTTGTGTATTGTTGCAGACTGCCGGGCGGTTCTCGCGCGCCGGTACGGCTGGCGCTGGCGTCGTCTCTAGTGCTGGTGTCTCGCGGCCCGGGGCCCCGCGCGAGGGCCCCGCCACGGCCTCGACGGCTCGCCAACACCTAGTTAGACCCATGTAAGTCATCGCACCATCATCATCATACTTTAAAATGGTTGCGATCTTACTGGCCCTGGTTCCGCTATGTTGCCATTTTACATTATATCAAATCATTAATTTATTTACATAAATGTAGGTATCATACAGTGATAAGTTTATAGTTATAAGTGCAACATATTTACCATTTCTGGCTTCTGGCTTGCAATATTTATATACTATGTCTTTCAAGCAAGTTGAACAATTAGATTATATGCGCAGTAACACGAGGTCTCAATCGACGCAACTATAGCAACGCGGCGACGCCCTTTCGCACGCGCACTTTCTGTATATTTCTTTCTTTTGTATACCTGCTAAGGCAACAGGACTTTTTCTGGCTGCGTGGTCTTTTATTAAAAATCATTATCTGTAATGTAACTGAAATTGCATGGTGTTTGGCATTTGCATGCTTGGCATGAGAATATTTATTAAGTAACACTTTAGTTGACTACGGCTATTAATAGAAAAGACAAATTAAAGTAGAAATTAAATCGTCGAAAATATCTGACAGTGGATATCTTATTTTTTCAGAATGCTGAAAAGCTGGTTGGCTGCCAATTTGGCGGTTCGTTTACAGACTAGAGAGTTTCTTTTTAAGTGGGAGTGGACCCTACTTTTACTGATCCAATTGACTTGGATAGCTCTCCCATCTCTTATTATTTAGCTTCATTTGGACCACCAACCCAAACGGCAGTTCCACATAGCATTTTAGACAATGGTGTCATTAACGCCATTAAAGGGCTCGGCGTCAGAAAACATTTGCGCAATAAGTTATGTGTCAAGAATTTTAGGCCATAAAATGTACCTACGAGTATAATAGTGTGCTATATTTGACTATGAATCTATATTAATGTAATGTCTAAAGAATGAAATGAATACTTTTATACGTGCCCGTCTATTAACTAAGTAGTCTATGAGGTAGAGGACGACAGCTGGGGACATGAGAGATTAGGATTCAATGACTGGAAAGCGGTTGCTTGACGAGTTAGTATGATAAAGTAAAAATTTCCACAACTGCGTCTCGTATATCACAATGTCATCATTTAAAGTCATAAGGTAAATAAAGTATAGGTAAAATAATTGAAGATTGGAATTAGATCTCCCATCTAAAATATGCAGGGAACTATATAAGTCAATATTTTCGTCAATAAAATGGATTTGTTGAGTAGCTATAACATTTTAGACTTTATGTATTTCTCAAATAGAGGTAGCTATTATGATACGGTGTTATCTATCAATGTTTTGTTGGTTTTGTAAATATATTTAGTTATCTAACATTTTATTTTTGTTAAGTTCAAAAACATGTTGGAACCATCTTATAAAAATATAATATAATTCCATTATTTCCTCAAAATTTAAAAATGTTACCAGAGTTACAAAAGGCTTGGGGTTCGCAATGATTTATGTAAAGCTTATTATAAAATTTTAATTAAAACATATTTATCATTATACCAAAGAAGCAATCCATTATGTGGTTGGTTCTTCATGGTAAAACATGTTATGTATGCAATGTATTGCTTTATTGCAATAATGTACAAAATAGATAATTCGTTTCTGTTTAAAATTGTCTGAGAGCCAAAGGAATCAAAATTGAGCACAAACGGTGCAGGTTGTGAGTAATCGATAGTCTTGTTGTGTTGATTATTTCAAAAATTTATTAAGTATCGTTAAAAAGGTGTTGGTTCATGTTGAATTGCGCACGTAATTTAAAGAATTTAAAGTGTTTATTAATTTTGTTAGTACAATGTGATGAATGCTGTAAAAAATAACCCGTCGCTTATTTTTACTGTTTAAATAAAATGTCATGTTCCTTTTTAGTTCCAATTGTGAATCTCTTTTATGTGATGGAATCTTGAATGATAATAATAATTAATTATATTGGCTGCAGTTATTTACTGAAAGTTTTATCAAAAAAATAATTTTATGTATATATAGAATATTAATTTTAACAAAGATAGGACGAATCTCGCCACGATTTTGTGAAGATAATGCGTTTCTATTTTACCGTCCAAATCTTCTCCCACGTGTTACCTGTACTAATATATAATAAGTGGTTTGTCTTGTGTTTCTATTGTTTTGTATAAAAAGATACAGTTTATTCTAAGTAAAATTTTAATTTAAAACTGAAATGTATTCAGGTAATGTAAATGTGACTAGGTTCACTTGTAATTTTTTATACGTTTTTAAATTGTTATATTATTATACAAGATTAAAAATTTGGTCGAATTAATCCAGGCTATGAAATACTGTGTTCAATTTCAAAGATGTAACTTTACGAAAAAAAAAGTTGCCAGCGCAGTATAGATATGTTTTAGCGAGACATAATACCCTAGGCATAAAGAGCATAAAAATTTAAATATCGCTAAAGTATGGTTACGCCGACTATGCGCTTTACTTTTGTCGAATGTCGTAGAAAATTTCTCCGCTGCACTTCTCACGCCCATTTTTAACAATTTTGGCAAGGATGATCCCCTCGAGATTAATACGCCCAATATTTAATATTGTATATAAGAATCATTTTATATAATATATTTCAACGGTTATACAATGGCAACTTGAATTTTAATTTACTTTATTGCCTTTTTTTAATCAACAATCAGGTAATATTATCTAGATATGATAAGTACAATTATAATATAAAAAAATTCTCTCAACTTAATGTAAGGATTGTAAATGGATGTAAAGGTTTCAATAATAATTTGGCATTTAAGAGAATATGCCAAAATTTCTTTTTTTATCCATTGTTGCTGATTTTTCTCTAAAGGCAGTTAAAAAAGCTTTTGCTATATTAGCTCATCTTTCTATAATTTTAAATACTACTTGTGAATGCTATTTGCTTGTAAATCTCAAACCATAGAAATATTCAAATCAATTTATTTTATTATTTTCTATGACAGTATGTTTTTGAGGTGTCTCAAGCAGATTGTTCAGTTTTCCTTGGGGGAACTGTAATTAGTTATTATGACCTGTAAAATGTATGATATCGAAATACGATTGCAAGTTTAGTGAATGTAATAAAACATTAATAAATTAAATAAAAAGTCCAAATGACATTCCATTGAGTACCTACTGCATATTTTAAGAAATTACTTTATAATTATAAAGTTTATATCAGGTGTCACAGAGCTTTAAGAGTGTACCTAATAATAAGAAAATGTATTGCTCATCTCTACTTGAATTTCTCACTTACCTGCATTCAAAAGAAACTATTATATTTCTCACTAGCATATCATTATTGGCTTCAAATATTCATTACTATCTGTTATTTGTTTGGAAGCAGATGATTAGGATCTTAATTACATTAATAGTATATTGTGAAATGGATGAGCAGGAATATAGTTGTATTCACAATTCTTTTAATTTGTACCTACCATTTATTTTAATGCATTTATATTGATATAAACATTGTATAAATTATTGAGATTGCAAAGCTGTAATTATAATGTAATTGCATGGCTTATTGTTTATATAGCTGAATTCTAAAAGGTCATGTTTATATTAAATGCCTGATTTTGTATAAAAACATTTAAGTATTGTAGATAAATTGTAAAAAAATATGTTTAATTACACTATAACATGTACACAATAAGATAATTAACCTGCACACTGATAATACAATTATATTAATAGAATTATTTGAAGTCAAATAGGACATTGATTTATTTGTCTATTTGTATTTCTTCTTAGAAAAACACATAAGTCAATAAATGTCTGTAAATATACAAACATTACTGCTTTCACATTGGTACCATAAATTTTAGCTGTAGTACTGGTGCGGTTAGAATTGTTAAAATAGTAGATAATATGTATATTTCGTCTTATTTAATATTCTATGTATTTTTGGTTTGCTCAAAATATTTTTGATATGAAGTTTAAGCTCAATACTATATTTCCTTAGTTTTTTCTTTTTTACCTAAAGTCATTTAATTTTGTTAATTACATCAGAAATGTATACTTTCCAAATGTCCATTGAAACTGTCATTATACAATCCATGACAATATCGTCAGACAGCAATACATTCATGACAGTCAAATAAGATGTAGTACCAGTATTATGAATAAGCAATTATATATGATTTGTTTAGCCTTAAATGTTTATAAATAAAATATACTGTTGGTTGTAAAGAATGTTTTATTTTAAAGCTTTAGAAACCCAATTTGAAAATTTTAATGCATATATTACTTAGCCATATACATAAGTTACTCATATAACTTATAAATGTGCTGCGTTAATAATTTGTGCAGAAGCAGACAATGCTTTCTATTGATCTTTTTGTGTTAACAGATGTGTTTTGATTTTTTGTAAAAGTTCCTTTTTAACTGTATCAGGGACTAATGCACGAGCTCTTGGAGTAACTCTCGTCACCAGACTGTCAAAGGTAACAGTATTTGTTTCATTTTCCTTCACTACTTCTCTGCACAGCATCCTTACTTGATCTCTCCATCCACATTCTATTAAGCGCCTTCTCAATAATTCCTTAAACCTAAAATGATATTATAAAGCTGTAGCAATCAGCAACATGAAGAATTAAATTAAAATATTGTTTTTAATTTAGTTTTTGTTACACAGTTTATTCTACACAATCACACATATTTCAGGGTATAAAGTTGCCACTGACTTTATTGTTATAGACTATGATTATTGGTATAATAATTTATCTGAAGTTTGGATATCGCCTGATTAAATTTGCTTAGTATTAAAATGTCATAAGTTATTTAGAATTATATAGTAGGTAGTTTGATATTAACAAAGTAACATGTAAGTTCAAGAAAACATGATTCAAATATATTTCATGCTAGATAACAAACAAAAATATGGTTTCTTGTATCTAAAGGACTTATTAGTTATCAATAGGGTGTTAGGCATTAGGCACCCTGCCGGTAACAGAAAGATAAAGTGGTTTGAGCATATTAATTTTGGGAAATACAGTAAAGACAGTTAAATGGTGTGGTCAATTAAACACTAAGAATTAGGACAAGTGTTCAGTTATGTTGTAATACCTTTCTCGGTCTCCACTGAGAATTAATCGTTGATGTGCAATAGTATTATTCACTGTCATTGTGTTGTTATTTATAGGTGGACGATTCAATATTGTCTTTTTCTGGAGACTAATAATCAGTATTTACGGACACATGCATGCTACTTATTCGAGAAATTAAAAAGGAGGTTATTCGCACGACTGCTAGTACTTTTAGTTTCAGTTCAGTGCTTGATTGATGCAAATTTTTAATAACCACCAACAAACAAACTCAACTACAATTTGTAGAAAAGCTGTCTGTCAATGTCAAAAATGTCAATGTTCTTTGACGCTGACATTAGTTTTCTAATAATATTTTTTTCTTTTAGATATGGACTCATTTGTTTAGAGTATTCAACTTCAAATATTTATTGCGATCATGAGTAGATACATAGGATGTTATAAAAGGTAAAGGTACATACATGATACCCTGTTAGAGCGCAGCAACACAATTCCAATATAAAACCACTTACATTATATTATTTATCTATTTATACATATTATTGTACTCATATATATCTTTATTATTAGTTTTCCGTTATATTTACACTATTTACTTTAACATATAATAAATTAATTATTATTTATACTATGTACACACACTGTGGTACGGTTTATTTCTGTCCTCGAAAAACTCTTTTATATTGTAATAACATATTTTGGTCAAGTATTTATTCTTGAATATATTGAAGCTGGAGGTTTCTTTTAGTTGTTGTGATATTTTATTTTATGTCTGATACATATTAATTATGGCCCAGAATTAAAATTAAATATAGATAGAGAAATATTGCCAGTGTCGAGTAATATTTGTTATTAACAGAGGTCGCAATTAGGTAGAGTTATTTATGTACTTGCATCGAAATGTTGATATTAATGTGGACCTTCCCGGGATTTCAAATGGATTTCAAATGGGAGTGCTCCGCATTTTCGCTATTGTATTCTTTTGTTCTCACAAGCTATGTAGTGCGAACAATAAACGTGGCAACATCGCGCGTGTGCGTATTGGAATTTTGCAACTTCGGTCATCCAATATCATTGATGTAAGTTTGGCAACGTCGCGCGCGCGTGCAGTAGTCTAAATTAAAAAAGTAAAAGTAAATAACTTTTTATTAAAAAGTAACGGGATTTTTTCTATTCTTTAAAATTAATCCCGGGATTTGAGGCATATTCACTATATTCTTTCGCTGTGTGAAATCAGTGTAAGTACATGAATAACTCTACCTAATTCCGACCTCTGGTTATTAATCAAGGTTTGCATTAATGCAGTATTTTCATCATTCAGTGACATTACAGTAACGTCAAGTAAAGTTAGTCTTAGTCGAGTTAAGTCAGAGTCAAGTAGTACCCCAGTAAAATAGTAAAAACTTTACTAGAGGCTTCTAGGTAGTATTGGAGTCAACACGGTAAATCACAATTCGCTGCAATATATCACTTACCTACATTTGTGTACATTGTCATTTTATGTCTAAAAATACACTCATACAACACATATTTCTACAAAGTAACTTGAATTTACACTAGTTTTGGAAAATAAAATATTGCGGCGATGTGTCTTTATACGCGTCAAAATAACACATTCAAAAATTTCTGTGAAACTTTGGATATTATTTCTTCGGCAACGCACACAAGTGTAGGAAAATAGTATATTACAGTGAATTGTGTTTTACCAAAACTTCTTAGAACCTCTAGTAAAGGCTCCACTACTTTACTGGCGAACGTTTTTGATTTGACTCGACTATGACTAAGGTGCTTTACTTGACCCTGACTGTGGCTTAGTGACAAAAGCGCTGTATATATGCAAATAACTTGATTTATTTAATTATTTGACACAGGGAAATAGTTTATACTAGTAAGTCCAAATCAAAGAAGAATAAAAATGGTTCGCCCTTAAAAAGACCGCGGGTAATGAGAACATTGAAAATACACAAAAATAAAAAGACAAGGGATTTGGAGATGTGCTGTTTCAGTCTCAATATTGTTTTGAGACATTTACTGTATAGTAAAATTTTAGTTCTATAAAAAATAGAGTGATCTCTGCCCTGGCTTACATTACAGTCAGTGACAGGTCAAGAATATCTACAATAAATTTCCTTGCATCATATTTATTGAACTGACTTCTGTCTCAAGGATGTGGGTATATCTGTCGCTGCGCATATTTTTTCCTAATATTTTTTGCTTTAGATTTCCTGTAATTTTTTTTATCATCATTATCAGCCTGATAAAGTCCACTACTGAACATTGTCCTTTCCAATACATTCTACTGGGGGTATTTGCCCGTAATTATCACGCTGAGGAGGCGGGTCGGCGATCGTAGTTCCAGTCGGTACGCAGGATGACGCTGCTGCCCATTTTTCGGTAGTATTTGTTTTCTACGACTCTTACGACTCCCCGTGAGACAAAAAGAGGTAAAATTATTCTAGAGGCGTCACAGAATAGATATTTTTTTCAATTAAATTATTTTGTATTTATTTTATGATAACGAAGAGTACGCGGAAGATAAATATTGATATAAATATAAGGTAAAACTATAGGCCTCTTTAATTAAAAAGGTGTGCAGAGGGCAACAAAATAGATAGGTACTTTTGAAGCCAAAGCTTTACCCAAATCTCGGGAATAGATTTTCGCTTGCTTTACTTTAATATGATAATAATATTTTCTTATTTACCAGTAAGTTCAAGCGTACGTTTGGGATGATGAATATACTTTTCCATGAAATTACTAACTACTTAACGGTGATCGTCAGTTTGGCTGGACCAAATGAGATATGGACATGAGACCACATGCTGACTTGCACGAAATTTGCGGCAAGACTTAATAATAAATAAATCTATCCTAGTTTAGATTATTATTTTTTGGTAAAGTATAATGAAAAAAAGAAAAACATTTTTTTTGGGGGAATCAGAAACAACAATACGAACAACAATAATCATTCAGTAGTATTAAATATGCCTTGTAGTTTGGTAGTATAAGGTGCCCGGAAACGACCACAGTAAAGCAGAGTTCACAAAGGTCAATGGGTGACCATTTTATCCAAGTCAATCGGCAATGGGTAAGCATGCCGGAGTATGAGCTTAACCTCTCTCATCATGGTTCGTGAGAAGAGGCACGTGCTCAGTAATGGGGTGTGAATGAGCTCAGATGATGATGTGTCTCCATATTGACATATTAACTGCATTATTTTTGGCAAAGTTCAGCTTAAATATGTCCTGTTGAATGCATAAATAAGTGTTCGAAATTATTCTATTGAATCACAATTTAAGTTGCATTAATACAGCGCAGGTACGATCTTCAGAAAGTTTCCTACACATTTTTATTCTAGTGCACATTTATGGCTTCGCTGGTTGTGTGTGTAGCTTATTAAATTAACAAACCAGTAGCTAGGGCAGTAGTGGACGATTCAGACTAAAATGATGTTAAAATATTGGAAAACATTTTGTGTTTTAACACTTTTTTACGGTGTCTGTTTTGTTCATGTATGTGAAGTCGATTTCTAAAGTGGCATAAGATGCATTTTGGAATCTAGGAAAAATGGTGTGCTTTTTTCTACAGGGCAGGCAGTTCCGTGTCACAGATCAGGTTTACTTAGACATTCACAATGAAGACAAACATTTGGGGAAAATTGTTATCGGACTTTTTGGCGACTTAGCGCCTAAGGCTGTACAAAACTTTAAAGTTCTGGCGACCAAAGGCATCAAGGGAAAAACGTATAAAGGAACTTCTATCAACCGCATAATAAAAAGATTTATGATTCAAGGTACCACATATTTAAACTTTTCTTTTTTAATAAGTTGTTTTAGTTTAATACTTAGAAGTAATAATGTAAAGTTCGTAACGCCAGAGTTAAGCAGTGCTTATATAGGTCAGTCCTTGGTTCGGTGACCATTCTGTGGAATTTGATATGTAGCGTTTACGTGTTTCAGAAAGTACGTTCAGCCAGATGACTATCAGTTTATGTTATAGTCTTAATAAGGCAAGTTAAAGGCCTTAAAGAGAGCTTTGATATTTTAATGAATGTCACATTAAAGAGTTTGTGATTACACATTGGAGAACCTATGAACTAAATTGTGTGCGTGTGGACTGAGTGATCTTTTCAAAAAACTCATCCAACCACAACCAAATTATAAGAGGATTTAGGAAATAATTGTGAAAACTTCATAGTAAGATAAAAAAATTGTGAAACCTAAACAAAGAAAGTTAGAACTAATTAACTGGATCACTCAATCTGGACACCTGAAGAATAAGCCATAACGCATATCCAAGAATATACAATCTATGTGTTTATGATTTGCATTTGAAATAATTGTAAAAATTTGTGAAAGCTGCTTAGCAAATTTTCGATTCGTTTCAATGCCACGTTTTCGATTAAGAACGGATTTTAAGGATCACTCAGATTGCACTGTGTTCAGTTGAGTGATCTTTTAAAACACCACCTTGTACTGCAAAATTATGAAACAATGTCATGTTTGTTATAAATTAAGCTTCTGGGAAAATTTGTGAAACAGAGATCGTGACTGATATCTTACTGATTTAAGAAATAATGAAAATCTTATTTTTTTCGATCGTCCGAACTGAGTGATCCTTATCTTGAACTTTATTTAATAAACCGAAACTTATAGATAGAAGGTAGTGACATCAGAAATTGTGAAAAATGTTGCTCTAAAATCTAAGGAACTGATCGTCCCTGTAAGTGATATATTTTAAAAGATATCTAATTTTTTACAATTCTTAAGGAAAACGTTTAGTAGGGTGACCATATCGGCCATATTTTTTTAAACACGTTTTTAGAGTGTATTTACTACATCGGTTCGACATATACTTACATTTTTTAAGTGACAAGTTTGAGCAAAGTTATGTATGTATTGTCACACTGTATTAGGTTTATCATACTAAAGAATTCCATACACAATAAAAAAATCAGAATTTTTTTAAGTTATCAAAGAAAGTAACTTTTTATTATGTTAACTTTTTTCTAACAACCTTCATAGTTACATAGGATGTAACCTAATCGATAAATCCGTGGGACAAAGTATGTAAAATAACTGATTCTTCTTCTTTGCTGCTATACATTTTTCCCACCAAATCATCAAAACAGACTATTTCGTCGTTCTTATGGACACCATGTCCTTTGTAGTGTCCAATATTATCGGGACTTAATGAAGGAACAAATTCTACACCGCCTAATAATTTGTAGCGTCTGTTTCTTACATAAATCGTATTTGGTACATCATTCAAATAAATTTTATCACATCTGTTCAAATCAAAGGATATCAAATTAAAAAATTCATAACTAATAAATTTGATCATCACATAAATCACATGTCTTAGTTTCATTACTAAAAATTACTTAAAAATGCCAAACATAGAAATCTGCCAATCTATATTGATTGGCAGCAATGCAATCTGCCTTGATTTGGTAGAATAACATGATTCGTTGGAGCACTGTTTCTTAAAAACAGCATTTCAAATGTAATCATGTAGCAAATGTTCAAATATGTAACATTGCAGGCGCAATCAATATTTTTAATACCATGTTGCTCTTTTCTTTTATTAGACAAAGGATAATACTAAAATAACTTTACAACCTCTGCCGCCTTATTTTTACAAATTCTTATGTTCAAAAAACGTAGTCTCGTTCTTATTTAAAACCATATTTAAAAAATAATTTTAATGTGACGACAAAAATCTACTAATGATGGTTTGAATATTGAATAACATACTTATATTGCACAATTATTCGCTATCATTGAAGGGAAACACTGACAATGTTGTTATTATTTATAAATTTTATACCACAGCAATATTTAAAAAAAAAACTAGCATTAAATTCACTGCACAACGCCGTCAGCTTCCCAAATTTTAAAAAAATGAAACGATTACCAATCGAGAAATAATCCGACAACATAAAAAAGTACCAGCACCCTACTCAACGTTTTCCTTCAGAATTGTAAAAAATTAGATATCTTTTAAAATATATCACTTACAGGGACGATCAGTTCCTTAGATTTTAGAGCAACATTTTTCACAATTTCTGATGTCACTACCTTCTATCTATAAGTTTCGGTTTATTAAATAAAGTTCAAGATAAGGATCACTCAGTTCGGACGATCGAAAAAAATAAGATTTTCATTTTCTCTTAAATCAGTAAGATATCAGTCACGATCTCTGTTTCACAAATTTTCCCAGAAGCTTAATTTATAATAAACATGACATTGTTTCATAATTTTGCAGTACAAGGTGGTGTTTTAAAAGATCACTCAACTGAACACAGTGCAATCTGAGTGATCCTTGAAATCCGTTCTAAATCGAAAACGTGGCATTGAAACGAATCGAAAATTTGCTAAGCAGCTTTCACAAATTTTTCACAATTATTTCAAATGCAAATCATAAACACATATATTGTATATTCTTGGATATGCGTTATGGCTTATTCTTCAGGTGTCCAGATTGAGTGATCCAGTTAATTAGTTCTAACTTTCTTTGTTTAGGTTTCACAATTTTTTTATCTTACTATGAAGTTTTCACAATTATTTCCTAAATCCTCTTATAATTTGGTTGTGGTTGGATGAGTTTTTTGAAAAGATCACTCAGTCCACACACACACACTAAATTTCTTATACCTTGATTTTTCACCCTTTAATCGACGAAGAATAACGATACGTAGTACGTTGATGGGTCTTGATTTTATATTGTGCTTTTTTCTACATCTTTTTTTGAATGTTATTTTAAGTAGGTATACGCTGTACCTACCTATTTCACATAACACGCTGACGTGCTCTGATATTTATTGTAATACGATGAAATGAATGAATTTGCAAAGAAGTTTGGCTGTTTTCGAAAAATTACACTGGAGAGACAGTGTAATTTTTCGAAAACAGCCAAACACCAGACATACAATAATGTCTTTAATTGACTTTCAAATTAGAATATCAAAGTAGTTTATTTGGTTTATAGTATACATTTGGTTGTTGTCCCAAGCGCATTTTCTATACGAAATAAGATCCTTGCATAATATATTATATTTAAATGTAGTTTTATTATAATGATAAAATGTAGGCAATTCCTTATTCCGTCGTTTACATAACATTACACAAAGTGTAGTTATTTTGCTTAGTTATTAAAAGCCATATGTTACAATTATTTAAAGGAGGAGATGTTGTGAATGATGATGGGACTGGATCAATTAGTATTTATGGAGACACATTTCCTGACGAGAATCTGGATACTCAACACACCAGCTCTGGATTTGTTTCAATGGCAAATAAAGGTAACAGTAGTTTGTAGTTTGTTTATATTGTAAATAATATTAAGCATTATAAATTAACAAAATAAACCGTTGTTCGGAAAAAATTACCAACCGAAATTAATTTGTGTTGAGGTTATCCTACCGGATGATGGGCAGTAGCGTCCTTCTGCGTACTGGCTTGAACTGCGTTCAGCAACCCGCCTGCCCAGCGTGGTAATTATGGGGAAATGCCCACTGCTGAACATTGGCCTTCCCAATAGATTACTTTCTAACTCATTGGATTTTGTGAACAACGTATAGGATTACGTAGTATCATTTTCATATTATAAATGCACAAAATAAAATTTATTTTCAGGGAAAAATACAAATGGGTGCCAGTTTTTGATAACAACGGTAGGAACACCATGGCTCGATAATTTGCACACCGTGTTTGGAAAGGTTAGTTTTATTTAGGTACCTTTTATTATCATTGCAATCTCTCTCTCGAACTCTCGAACAGTAAAATAAAAAAGTGCTTTATGGATGTTTTCAGGTCGTAGAAGGTCAGAAGGTAGTGCACTTGATTGAGCACACTCCCACTGATGTAGAGGACAGGCCCACTAAGCGAGTGTATGTAGCTGACTGTGGATTAGTGCCAACGCCACTGCCGTACTATATATCAGATGATCCGTATGAGTAAGTATAATCTCACGCACATTATCCTTACTATCCTTATCCTTACTATATAATATTATAAATGCGAAAGTAACTCTGTCTGTCTGTCTGTCTGTTACTCTTTCACGCCAAAACTACTTAACGGATTTGAATGAAATTTGGTATACAGATGGTCTAGACCCTGAGAAAGAACATAGGCTACTTTTTATTTCGAAAAGGGGGTTGTAAAGGGTTAAAAAAGGGAGGGAGTGAAAAGTTGTATGGGATTTCTTAATTTTAAAAGATAAAACCATGAAACTTAATATTTAAGCACTTGATAGGAAATAATTAAACATTTGTTTTAGCGTTTTTGAAATTTCGTCCTGTGAGAGATAAAATAGGGGTTGAAAGTTTGTATGAAGTTCGTCATTTTTGAAAATAAAAATATAACATTTTGTATTTAGGCACTAAATAATAAACAAAAAATCGTTTGTTCTAGCATTTTGAAATTTTTACCAGTATGGGGGTGAAATAGGGGTTGAATGTTTTTATGGGTGTCCTTAATTTTTGAAGATAAAACCATGAAACTTGGTACGTAGGTCTCTTAGGATGTGCAGAGTTTTTCTACAAACGGAATTCTCGAAATTCGAACGGAACGGAACGGATTCGGCACGGGAACTACGACGCTAAACTATTCTAGGAACGTGATATTTAAAAATTTTGGGTGTATTAAGTTTAAAAAATATTTTGGCTTTTGAAGTTATAGTTCCTTTTAACGAATTCTCTGCATCGCCGCCGCTGATATCTACTATACCTACTAATGATTCTTCTTAAATAATAAAAATGCTACCCAAAGATACTAATCCACGCGGACGAAGTCGCGGGTAACAGCTAGTATGCCATAAAATTAAGAACTTAATTTCATCCTAAGACTAAAATAAAATGCATGCTGCTAATATTTTTTTTTAGCTTATGGGCGTGGATCAAAGCATCTGCAGTACCTCTTACCATGTCATTTTCAATTTTGGGATTCTTTCATTGGATGATACGAAAAATGGAAATTTAATCAAGACATGAATTAATTTTAAAAGTATGTTAAATAAGTTTTATTTCAATGTGTATTAAAATTTTTGATCATACAATTTTTCTTAAATAAAAATCTTTTTTTTTTATAAAGTTGTGTTTTATTTATCTATATTAGTTTATAATATTAAATTACACTTAACTATGTACACTAAATTGGCGATTAGTTAACATTTTATGTTATTTTTTTTAAACGAAGGGATACATTTAAATTTTTGTATTATTGTAATTGATTACTGTTAAAAATTTGTAAAATTATTCTACCTATTATCATTAAGATCTTTAAAATGAGATTCTGGAAATATAGGTTTTGAAAGCGTGTTCTGTTGATGTTAGAAGTTTTAATGTAAAGGCCGCACTGGTTTAAGTTCATTGAGGTACATTCAGACGTTGGTGGAGTTTTTCTGTGAACCTCTGGTGAACTTAAGAATTTCCAGTTTATGCTTGGGTCAATATTTGAAGATTAGGATTAAGACAAAAGCGGCTGTTAAAATAAGACCCTGTGAACGGTAGCTGTAAGGTGGTTGCGGTAGAGGTAGAGTTATCACTATGCTGAACGTTTTTGATTGGATTTGACCCGCATATTACGCATATGTCACAATGAAGTTCATAGGTCAGTTTTCGGAATATTCAGTCTGTTTCGAAAGTTTATCAGCCGGCCCGTAGAGTATGTACCAAAATTTTATAGTTTGGCACTTTAGCAATCATAAATAGAACTATCTGAGTGTCTGTAAAGCTAAAGCGATAAGTACAACGGCAGGGGTCAGACTATCCCGGGCAGCCGTGCCGCGCGCCGTGCGTCCCGTGGCGCCGCCTTCGCGCGTGTCCCGCGGCAGTTGAGCGCTGGGCGAGCCGCACGCGCGCGCGCACGACGCCCACGAGCGGCACACGTCGCACAGGCTGCTCTGTATTGGGTGGAAGAACACCCTCGCTCGGTGACCTGCGGACGAAAATGACTCGATGATGACAATAAAAAGAGACAGCAGGCGCTGACTCGCGTATAGTAGGTGGATCTCGCAACTGATGCATAATATAGAGTACCTATGCAATCTAGATTTCGATAACTATAGGTAGAAACCATCCAGGCGATCCCATACGTATAAAATACTATGAGAACTTTAGGAATAAAAACAAAATGTTTAAACCGCCGCATGAACATTTTTGACGCAAGGATCGAGAATAGTCAGTAGCGAGGTGGCTGAAACATAACTGGATATGCAGTGAAACCTGTATAATTTAGATGGCGAAGTGACTAGTTTTTTTATTGCGCAAGTTCTTAAGCCGTTGCTATCATCCCAATGACATATAAACGCGGACACCCTCCCTCCTATAGTGGGGTACGGCTGTCCTCATTTTAATGAAACGATCACGGACACTCGCGCTCATGTAGTGTGACGAGGTCGTTTTCATTATAATAACAAGAACGCGAAAACTCGCGCTTCTGAAGTGGAAGGAGGCTGTCTTTGGGATGAATGACCAGTGGACATCCGCAGCCTGTAGGCATCACGATGTCATGAACGTTAACACGAAAGGTGGAAGGGACACTCACTGGAGTCATAGATGTCGTGCAGTGTAGCGGAGCCGGGCCGCTGGCGCGCCACGGGCAGCGCGCGCGGCGCCGCCAGCGTGGCGCACTGCTCCGCGCGTCGCGCCCGCACCCACGCCGACACTCGCGCGCCGCCTTGCTGCAGACGCGCCGATGACACCATCCGGGACGCCTAGTAACGTAAAAGTAACGTAAAAGTAAAGTAAAAAAAATATTTATTTCATAAACTATTATACATAATTAGTACTTGAAAACGTCATGATTAAAAATGAAAAAAAAACAATCGAAATAATATTACACTAAATCACGAAGCTTAGATTCACTTACATGCAACAAAACAATTTAAAAACAAAAAATAATTAAGTGTAAGTGAATCTAAGTGCCAGTTCCGAGCCAACGCTCTGTAAGAGGAACTGGCAAGAAGCTCACAGGCTATGTTCTTTTAAATATGTCCATTAGTTTGGTACTAGAATTACAATCTTTATTTATCTGTGAAGCTATACAATGCAATATAACATAACATTAACAATATTTATGTTTTCAAGTCATTCATTTTAGAATAGCCTGTATGAAACGGCAGTTTAATCCCAAGATACACAATTAAGATTTTATCTTCAAGCATTTACGAAGTTCTTTAATTTGTTAGACGGCGATACGAATACCCGAATTGACGTGAACATCATAAAAGTAAATATTCGTAAATTTGTGAGACGATGCAATGGCGTGCACATCATACAAGTAAAGAAGCACTTTATTTTCTAAAATACGTACAATCACGCCTGTTTCCCCTAAGGGGCAAGCTAGGGAATATTATACGCCCACATTTAGTCAATAAAATTGCTGGTCCCAAGTAATAGGTGGCGAGCCTATTGCCGCCTATCGGGAACTTTTATGTTCGCCAGAGCCTGTCCGTTCATCGGCAGGTGTACCACTTGCTGTTGATGTTGATAAACTAGACTAGACCTAGGATAGCAGGCTAATTGAAATTCCGATAACTACTTTAGTAGACCACTTGGTCTGATGGAGCTTATTCTCACTGCTTAGTCTATGATTTCAGTGCAAGCCTCCATCTGCACTTCGATTGAGCGGTTAAATATATTCAAATCACCTAGTTCTCCGGAATATGGTCAGTAATATTGTTTGGCTAACAGCTATAGTAGGATCAGCCTTAACGATGCAATCAGAGTAGAGTTCACAGGCTTTTCTTGAAGTTTGCCCTGTTCAGGGCCCTGTTAACTTAGGGGTGTAGGAAAATATTGAGCAAAAGATTGCTTTTCAATATATAAACTTCAAAAAATGATTTGTGTAGAATATTATAGTTGTAGTATTTACCGTCAATTCAGTAATAGTGTTGAGATCTGCTAAGTACCCGGAAGGAAGTTGCACCGTCAATAGAGTAAGTCCACTCTCTGTTTCGTTTCCTTGTGGTACAAAACTGTAAAATGAAACATTAGCACATTAGTGATTTAGCAATAGGCATCCGTATACATATTAACTTTTTTATTATTTCCGATATTGTTATTATTATTTATCCTAGTGTTGAGCTTACAATAATAAGCGGTAAATGCAGTCCATGATAAGGATAGGGAAACTAGTTTCAAGGTTAAACTATTTAGTGGCTCAAGTGCATAAGCGTGTCAAAACTTCAGGGTCCACAAAATAACTATGCTACTCACCCGATGCAGATAGAGAGTTGCATGCGGCGACTGGTGGAAACCTGGTCAACGCGAGGATCCAAAGTGTATCGCGGCCAAGCTCCCGTTACGTTTGTAGAGCCCCGAGCCCACAGGCCCACCATTCCCACTCCTCTGCCCTCTGTGACTGCTGTAGCTGATCGAGCGTTTCCAATCTTTAACAAATAATATCAACTCACCCCTTATTTTTGGTCCTTTAAAAATGTCACTACGAAAAATTGTGATAATTAGAGTCAAATACCTGTTGTCGCTGTATAATAAGTGAGTTATGTTCGCCCACTTGAACTTGTCTTATTTCCGGGGAGCCAGTAACGTTGATAGATATCCTCAACTTGGTAGGAGTTTTGATCAGTTCAGCGTAGTGGGAAAGGGCATCCAGCTAAAACAATCAATTCATAAGTTCATTGTAGAATTCTGAAATACTTTGTAGATGAAAAGCCTCGTACAGACTTCTGCAATGATTATTTTGATATCATACCACATCTGGGTCAGGATCGTGTGGTTTATAAGCTTGCAGAAGAAATCTGGCGACTGGTTCCGCCTTGTCTTCTAATCGAGACGCCAGCATTGTGCTAAGGCCAAACGCTGCTGTGTTGGCTTCAAAACTGTTCTCCTTCAGCCAAGGATTCCGCCATTCCGATCCCTGAATTTTACGGGACCAGAACAAAGTAGACCCTAAAAAGTTTGACAAAGTATAGACGTGAAACACAACACATGCATCATATGAATCACACTTGAAAAGAAGGTAGTGAATTCAGTTTACCTGTGCTATTGACATATTTGTCCATAAGCTGAAGAGCAACTGAAGCTTCGGGATGCTTAGCAGCAGATAATGCGCTTCCCATGACTGCCAATGTGTAGGCGTCTAGTGTGGGCGACAGCGCTTTGGCGAGGAAATCTACTGCCTTGTTGATCGAGTTTTTATAGTGTATGTCCTTGCCCTGAGAATATTACACAACATAACAATTTAGGAAATATGTGGGTGTATGTTTAATATGCTAAATTTGAGTTCTAAAATTTTGATTAGCTAATGGTTATTTATATGTGACAATCGAAATCGACTTCATACGAGAATCGGCATCAAATATTCAAAATTTTAGGGCTATGTAGTAAGTGTCCTTATTACGTCGCATTGCAGGTCATGTAATGTCTTGCGGCAATAGGTAAAAAACCTTTTTATTTTATAATCGAGATATTAATGCTTAAATACCTTAGCTTGTATTAGCGCAAGTAATGCATGCGCCGCCTGTGGCAGTGGAGCCTGTGCATGAGGGTCATTTCGCACGATTTGTGAGTTGAGTTGAGGCTGATCGTAAGGACTGCCCCATCCGCCGTCGTCTTGCTGCTTCTTCATCAACCATTCTGCTGCAGAACTAGCAGCTATGGGTGTCACTTCTACATAACGGGCACACCGTGATAACCAGCGCGCTGCTACTGAAGTCATCCTAAGAACAATAAATAGCACATAAGCGTGGCTAAGGCTTACAATGTAAACTTTCTAAATGTAAATAAGCTTATTCAATTTTTTTAGAAAACAAATGCAACTAATTTAGTACTGTACTGTAACATATATTCTGAAAAATTGGAAGGTCAACTATTTCCATGTAATTTTGTATAAAAACAAGCACATTTTTTAAATTGTGATTCAAAAAAATTCTAACTGCATCTACCAAAAGTTATAGTGCCGATACGATACGAAGATACCTAATTTTTGATGGAAAATCCTTCCATAAAAGGTTCTTTACCAAACATCTCCTTTGGAATCCTTGTCTGTTTCAGGGGCGAAGGAGCCATCAGGGCGGCGGTACGCCATCAGACGTTGAAATCCAAGCGACGCCAGCGCGTGTGCTTCTTTTGTTATAGAGACCGTCTCGTGGTTCGTTTTCTGCGAAAGAATTATCCTTTGTATTGGCATGCATTTTTGCTAAAAGTAGTAGGACTCTATTAAATTTTTATCCAATTTAGGTCTTATAAGCTCTTTAATGTATTCATAGATATTCTTAGCGAAAATTCGTTTGTCAGGCTTAATATAAAATTAATCGGTAATCTAAAGCGCATTCAAAAATTAAACAACAACTCCAGATATAAAATATTTCAATCAACTTATTTCTGCACTTATTTCTTGTTTCCAGTTCTTCTACTACTACTTAAATAGCTTTGTAGCCAGTCGTATGTCATATCTCTAATTACATTATTGACTAACTGGAATTTTTGTGGGGAAAATACCATGGGCAAATCCGCAAATGGCAACGTTTTGAGATACATACCGGTTTGGAATCGACAAATTTTTCAAACCCTTTTATGTATAGGTACTTTGTTTATTTCCTTCCATTTTATAATGCGTATTAAGTTAATTAAGAAAGCAATGTACATGCTGGGTAGGCGGGTGGGCGATCGCAGTTCAAGTTAGTACACAGAATGACGCTGCTGCCCGTCATCCGATAGGATTTCACTTCGCAGGCTTATATGATAATAAATAATTAATTAATTCATAACTAATAATCAGGCTTAATTGTCGTCTTTTTGTGAATATAAATGTCCTCTTTAATTATATTTTTAACTATATATGCATGTAAAATTACTCACTGAGTAAGTTATTGGTAATTGGGCCAGACCCGTGTAACTAATACAAATAAATAAATAAATGATTACCGTGAGAGCGCTGGCACTACTCTAGGCCGGTATCACACGGCATGTCGTTTCGACTTATTGTTAAATACTTAGAAGTACGAACATATTGCTTCTAAACAATATTTTATTTTGTTATATTTCTGTATAAGTGACGTAAGCATTTCAATTTAGTTAATTTATTTTTTAAAATATGATACCTGTAAGTACTGCAGCAGAACACAAGCTACGGCCAAAGGTCGCACGGCATGCGGCGGGTCCCCGGCTGGTCCCGGCGAGGCCTGCAAAGCCTGCAGTGCAGCCGCTAGCAACTCGCCCGATTGTTGCAGGAACACGTGGCCTAATCTGGTGCCTGCTACCGTCTCTAGAGTCATGTTGGCTCGGGCTACTCCACTTCTGGCGTTAAGAAGATTCCACACCCATACGTCTTCCTCGTACCCATCCTATTGATTTAGAGACAATATTAATAGCTAGTTAACCCTTTTCAAGGCAGTGGGAAATTTAATACCAACATAAATTAACCTTATGGAGTTAAAATAAGCATAAAATAGATATTTAAAATAAGAAATAGTATTGTTATTAGAAATAGTATTGTTATTTGGTGACAGTCTCTCGGTAAAAAAAGGGACATTATAAATAGTATTGATATCTTGACTCAGCTACAAACGGACACAAAATGTAAATTTATTATTAGTGCATTCCCCTATGCAACAAATTTGACTCGGGAACAAAATCAACGAATTGCTGATTTGAATTTATTATTATATAACTTGACAAGTCGTCATAGTGACGTATTATTTTTTGATATAAATAAATTTATAAAGTTTTTTTTTTTTTTTTAAGTTGACTTCTGATACAATGTATCTAAATTATAGATTTAAGGTATGAATTGCTTCTTTGTTAGCATTTAATATTCAGGATTCTGTTATAAAATCTATAACACAATCCAAAATTAATTTTGTACAAGTTAGTAGTCCTACTAATATTTCCTTTACAAATAATGCCTTGACATCACCCAGTTTAAACTGAGACACAAGACAAAGGCCAAGCCCTTTGAACTTAAAATTGTGCATCAAAATATTTAGGGATTGGCTGGCAAGGTTCTAGAATTAGAATTATTTATTAAAAGCAGGAATATTGATATCATTTGTATAACTGAGCACTGGCTAAAGAAAAATGATACATCATTGGTTCTAAGTAATTATGATTTGATAAGTTCTTATGTTAGAGTATCAGCAATTCACGGTGGTTCTTTAATTTTTGTAAAAGACAGCCTTAGATGTAAAGATCGAAAAGATATTGTTAGCCTTTCCGTAGAACGTGTAATAGAGCTCTCCTGTGTGGAATTAGACAAATTTGTTGTTGTATGCGTATACCGACCTCCTTTAGGAAATAGTGCAACTTTTGAAACGGTTATGGAAGAGGTATTAAAGAAATTAAAATTAAAAAACAAACATATTATTGTATGTGGGGATTTCAATGTGAACATTCTTGAAAGTTCATCATTGACCACTCGGCTGGTTTCTTTGTTTAAATGCTTTAATTTGGTTAACCAATTTTCTGAACCAACTAGAATTACCACACACTCAGCTACATGTTTGGACAATATTTTTTCGGAGTGCATACCGGTAGATAAATCAGTATTTAGTTGTCTGACTTCTGACCATTGTGGATTACAAGTAAATTACATTGATGAGGTACATGAACCAAAATCTTTTCAATACAGACCTGTGACAGGTAAACGGTTAGAATGCTTCAAAGATAATGTTAGTAAAAATCTTGCTACGCGTAAAATTGTGCATAAGAATCCTAATATAATGTATGAAAATTTATTTAATGTAATTCAAACAGATTTTAACAAAATATTTACACCTAAATCTATTAAACCTACAAATAAACTTCAGTTTTGTGAGTGGGCAACTCAGGGAATATATAAGAGTAGAAATAGACTTTACGAATTATATAATTTAAAAAAATATAATCAATTCCCAAGTTTCTTAGAACATGTCAAAAATTATTCAAAAGTATTTAAAAGGGTGTGTGTAATGGCCAAATCCTTGTTCACAAAAAATAAGATATTGACATCCAGTAACAAAATTAAAGCAACTTGGAACGCTATAAGTCGCGAATCAGGAAAGTGTAAACCACGTGATAATAACTACGCTCTTAAGGAGGATCAGGGAGTCGTTAATGATAATACAGCAATTGCAAACATATTTGATGAATACTTTGCTAAGATTCCTGCACTGACCACTTTTGAGCTGAAATCTTCACCGTCCACTGCCTTAGCTGTGCTTGAGAAATCCTTGCCTAATTATAGTTCCACATTTAAGTTCCATCATATTCATCAATTAGACATAATTAAAACTTTTGGATCTATTAAGTTAAAGAATACTGGCGATCTGTGGGATATGTCTGTTAAAGTTATTAAGACTATCTTGGATTCTATTGCTCCTTATCTAGCAGAATTATTTAACAAGTGCGTCGATGAAGGGACTTTCCCCGATCTTATGAAACTTAGTAAAGTCATACCTCTGTTTAAAACTGGCTCAAAGGAGGATAAAAGTAACGACCTCGACGAGGCGGGCAAGCTCCTGGAGCGTGTCATCGCCAACCGCCTCGTCGAGCACCTGGAGGAGGTCGGACCAGATTTGTCCGACCACCAGTTCGGGTTCCGCCGCGGCCGATCGACGATTGACGCGATCGGCCGCTTGCAGGACCTGTCGGAGAGGGCGGTTTCCCGGGGTGGGGTGTTGATTGCGGTGTCGCTCGATATCGCAAACGCCTTCAACACCCTGCCCTGGTCAACGATTATGGAGGCGCTCCGATTCCACGGGGTGCCTCCATATCTGCGGCGGTTGTTGGGGAGCTACCTGTCGGAGAGGGCGGTAGTCTTCCCAACGATGGGCGGAGGAGGCTGTCGTCGGCGTATGGTGTGCGGTGTTCCACAGGGGTCTGTCCTGGGACCACTCTTGTGGAACATCGGATATGATTACGTTCTGCGCTGTGTGAACTTGCACGGCGTGGACGTGATCTGTTACGCCGACGACACCCTCGTAACATCCCGGGGTTCTGACCCCCGGGATGCGAGAGTGTTGGCCACTGTCGGCGTCGCGGCGGTGGTCGAGAGGATACGGCGGCTGGGGCTCGAGGTGGCACTGCATAAATCCGGGGCCATTATTTTCCATGGTCCCCGGAGGCGGCCGCCTCCAGGCCCCAGTATCCTGGTAGGAGGAACTCCCATCCCTGTCGAGAACACGCTGAAGTATCTCGGCGTCCTTCTCGACAGCAGATGGGACTTCGAAGCGCACCTTCGGCACCTAGGCCCGAGGTTGGTGAGCACGGCGGGAGCTCTATCTCGCCTGCTCCCCAATCTCGGAGGGAGTGGCGGCAGTTGCCGCCGCCTTTACACGGGAGTGGTGCGGTCCATAGCCCTGTATGGAGCCCCAATTTGGGCGAGCTCCATATCGGGTCGCCATCGACAGATCCTGCAGCAGTCGCAGAGGGTCATGGCGACCCGTGTCGTTAGGGGGTATCGCACCATCTCCCATGAGGTGGCATGCGCGCTCGCCGGGTCCCTGCCATGGGACCTCGACGCCGAGGTTCTCTCGGCGGTCTACTGGCGTGGCGCGCAATCCCGGAGCCAGGGTCTCCGCCCCACACCGGACACTGTGGTGCGGTGGCGTCGAGACGCTCAGACACAGGCTCTGGGCGCATGGCGGCGGCAGCTACACAGGAGCGCCGAACTACGTGCCGAAGGATCGAGGCGCCGTATCCTCGAGGCGGTCGGGCCCATCTTGGAGCGATGGGTCGGCCGTCGGTGGGGGTCGATGACTTTCCGGCTCGCACAGGTACTTTCCGGGCACGGGTGCTTTGGGAAGTATCTGTGCGACGTCGCCGGGGGGGAGTCGACCCGGTGTTGCCACCACTGTGACTGCGCGATGGATGATGCGCAGCACACTTTGGTGGCGTGCCCTGCGTGGGCTGGGCCGCGGTCGACGTTAGCCGCGGCCCTGGGTGGAGTGGCTCTCTCGCTGCCGACCATCATGCAAAAGATGGTCGACAGCGAGACGGCGTGGGAGGCGATGGCCTCCTTCTGCGAAGTGGTGATGTCGCAGAAGGAGGCCGCGGAGCGGGAGAGGGAGCGGGATCCGCTCTCTCTCCGGCTACGCCGTTGGCGCAGCGGGCGGGCCAGGAGGGCCCGTCAGGCAGCGCCCGGGGGGTCTTAGGCGGCGGGGGCAGGGGGCCCCTTCCGTCTCGCCATAGACCCCCCCCGAAGTCGGCCAGTTACGCCATGGCCGCACAAGGAGGTAGGGGGGGCGCTGCAAATTGCGCCTTCCTGAGGAGGTCTGCCCGGTTCTGATCCGGGGGACGTTGGCCGCGGGCGGGGTTCCAGAAGCTACAAACCCGGGCACTGGTGCCTCGCCCCTTTTCAACAGCGGTGGGCGTCGTCTGAAGTTTTTTAGTGGGTAGGACTGCGGTGGTCGTGTCGGCCGCAGTGAGCCCCACACCCCCTCCCGGTCTCCCCCTTTTGGCCGGGAGACAGTGCGTAAGCAGCATTTTTTACAGACGATAATAAAAAAAAAAAAAAAAAAAAAAAAAAAAAAAAAAAAAAAAAAAAGGATAAAAGTAACGATAGACCAATTTCAATTTTACCAACTTTAAGTAAAGTTTTTGAAAAAATTATCTTAGATCAGTTATCTGCATACTTTTATTTAAATGAACTTTTGCACAGTCAACAATATGGTTTCATGAAGGGTCGTTCCACAGCTGATGCTGGTGCTGCGTTACTACAGCATATTTATGATGCCTGGGAGAGGTCGCAAAACGCCATAGGTGTGTTTTGTGACTTATCGAAGGCTTTTGACTGCGTTGACCACGGTACCCTTATTCTTAAGCTTAATTTCTATGGCGTGTGTGATTTGGCTCAGAAGTTGATAGTTTCATATCTTACATCTAGATTTCAAAAAGTAGATATTAATGGCGCTAAATCATCTGGTTCGTGTATACAGATGGGCGTTCCTCAAGGCTCAATCTTAGGCCCATTTTTGTTTCTGGTGTATATAAATGATCTTCCATTCTTTATTAGTAGAAAGTGTGAAATGGTGTTATTTGCAGATGACACATCAATAATATTTAAAACTAACAGAAATAAAAATAATTATGACGATGTAAATAGTGCACTTTCAGAGTTGCTTCACTGGTTTACTGTTAATAATCTTCAGTTGAATGCCAAAAAAACTAAATGTGTTAATTTTTTACTACCCAATGTAAGAGATGTTGAAACCAATATAGAATTGAATGGTCAGAGGTTGGAAATGGTGGATTCAACCTTATTTCTAGGTGTAACACTAGATAAACACCTTCAATGGGGCCCACATATCGAAAGCCTTTCTGGTAAACTGAGTTCTGCCGCATATGCGATTCGAAAAATTCGTGAGATAACGGATGTCGAAACTGCTAGAATTGTTTATTTTAGCTATTTTCACAGTTTGATGTCCTACGGTATTTTATTGTGGGGATCTGCCGCTGAAATTGAGACTATTTTCATTTTACAGAAACGAGCTATACGTTTTATTTATAAACTACGGTCTAGATCATCCCTTAGAGAGTTGTTTCGGGAAATTGGTATTTTAACTACTGCCTCGCAGTTTATCTTTGACTGTATTTTGTTTTTGCGGAAAAATATAAATAATTATTCTAAGCGCTGTGAACGTCACAGCTTTAACACACGAAATAAAAATAAACTGTTAAATCCATTTCTAAGACTCCAAAAAATTCGGAAGTCTTTTATGGGGCAAGGTATGAAATACTACAACAAAATTCCGCATGATATATTGGATTTGCCCTTAAACAAATTTAAAGTAGCTATTAAAGAAACATTGATTCAGAAAGCATACTATTGTACGCAAGATTATATAAATGATAAGACGGCATGGCTATAAATTGTATCTATCATAGAACAAACAATTTTGTGGTCTGCGGCTGTTTGATTTTTATAATATTATTGTTATTTCTGCTATTTTAATAGTACAAATGTGTACAAATCTTTTTATTTTGTGGCTTGAGTATGTCATGCACACTTAAATGTCTCTGGGGTGGCGGCGTTATGCGTCGGGTCGTTACATTCCCTAAAATATGGTTGAGTGAAACGATGGCTGGTTCATTCGTCATACTCGTGAACGAGTGCTGCTTGTGGGGACTGGTCTGCTCTTGTCTACTATTTTTATTTGTAATTAAAGATTTAGCTAACTGAGAAAAGTTAATATTATTTTTAATCTGATAGCTGCACACACAATTTTTGTTATCCTATCATTCTCCTAAATGATGTTTTTGATTAGGAACGCATAGTATTGTTCAAATGATTATATAGATATTTAGACTGAATTGCTGTAAATGATATCTTTCATAAGACCAAAAATATTTGTGGTTTGCAGCACATTTAATTACTTAATATAATGTTATTTTTGTTAAAATTTGTTTATCCTGTAGTTTGAGTATGTCATGCTCACTCAAATGTCTTTGCGGTGGTGGCGTCATGCGTCGGGTCGTTGCGTTCCCTAAAATATGGTTGAGCGAAACGATGGCTGGTTCATGCGTCATACTCGTGAACGGGTGCCACCAGTGAGGACTGGTCTGCTCATGTCTACTATGTTTATTCGTACTCATACTCGTATAACTTAAAATAAAAAGTTATTTTCTTCTTTTATTTTAAATCATGTGACTGCAGAACACATGTTTTTGCAGATTTGTCAAATTGTTTTACTACTAAGTACATATTCTTGTAACTGGCGGGAGAAAAAACTAACCTTGACGATTTTCTTGCCCGTTCTTTTACGATCAAGCTCCCGCCCGCAGTGAATGGGCGCGCTAGTTTTTAAGTTTTGACGTTCATAAGAGCTCTTTTGAGCCAAACTTGAATAAATGAATATGAATTTGAATTTGAAACCAATTAAATCAAATAACATGTTCAATACTTTTTGTTGATGAATGCTGGCACGAGGATAAACTTGACGACTTTCTTGCCCGATATTTTTCCACTCAAGCCCGTTGTGAATGGGCTCGTTAATTCCTCAGTTGTAAGTTCTAAGTTAAATTAAATAACAATCGATTTTCTATTAAACACTAGACTTCTGTGGCGTTCATTGTGTTAAATAAACATAAAGAAGGTCGACTACAAAATCAAAAAGTGGAACAAAAACTTGTGTCGATATTTGTGTTGCTGATAATATGAGTCACGTAAAAGTCACGGGATTTTCCGATAATCTCGTTAGCGGTAACCCTATTAATAAATCGTGGTCATTGAATTAGTGGCTTAGAAAAATTGCGTGAAAATACACAGAGACCTAAATGTAATTTTTTACTTGCATCTAGCTAGGTTTAGCTAGCATGCTCTGAAAAAATAGTAATTGCTGCCGTTAGCGTCCAGGTTGATTGTAACTTAGCTTTTTTTTAATTATTAGAATAGTAAATTCAGCACTCACAGTGATAGTCAAACTGGTCGAGTACGCAGCTGAAACGCCGGTACCTTTGGCGTCCACTAAAACATCTGCGCGTCCAGCTTGAACCAACGTCACCAGAAACGCGGTGCTAATTGAACCTCGAGCTGGCACCGTAACTCGCTGGCGACTGAATGTTTCGATTTCTGAAACATTATTTATTTTTAATCAAATTATTGTTGTATACTAGCACCTATAATTTGATTGTGACCTGATGACAATTTTGATTTTCTGTTAATGACATATTAAATTATTAAATTTTATAATTTTAATAGCATAGCGGAGGCAGGTGTGTTGCCACCGCATTGGATTTGAGTTTGACCTGAAACTCCTTCCCCGTAGTTCGTGAGAAGAGGCACATGATCAGTAGTGGGATAATTACAAACAGAGACATTGGATTACTCAAAAAATTACAGAGTATTACTCTATTTATAAATTCATCAATGGCGACAAAAACTTACTCTTTGATGAATTCAACTCGTTGTCAAGTGGTTCGAATTCGAAAAACTGCGCTGTGTTGTACATAGTGACCTCGACGGAGACGTCCTCAGTAAGCGAATTTCTTAGCACCACAACTGCGGCTAATGATTCACCGCGATGCATGGTCGCCGGGAGCTCACAGCTTAAGGAGAGTGCTACTGATGTCGAGAACTGTTGAGGTTCTGCCAAGCCCAAGCCCAGTTTGGGGTCTACGGCAAATGCGCCTACTTTCAAAGTAACTGGCGTCTGTGGCGGAGGCGTAAAACGACCTATCGAGCCCTTGCCTTCGTTGCTGAAACAAACAACATTTGTTAGACTAAATGTCATATTATGTTGGATACCAGAATTTGAAGGCAAAAATATCTGTTTTTGCAATTCTTGCTGCCAGACCATTCTTGCTTGACATCAGAAGTTATGTTAGGTTCTTGTGAAATCAATTTTAAAAAGATTTGAAATTAATAGCTATTCTGCCTATATGTATTATATAGATTAACGTCACTTAAAAGTCACTTTAAATTATTAAGCATATAAAGGGATACAAAACTAAGAAGCAAATGATGTACGTACTCTAGAGAGAAGTTTCCATAGGCCCAAGTGGACAGTGGCACCCTGGTGAGGTAGAAGCGCGGCGTGGGTGGTGGAGGCAATTTGCTCCATGCGTACGGGCCTGCCAATGGAGGACGCGTTCCGGATTCCACTACTTCATGGGCGCCATCTTAAATGTTTTTTATAAATATTATAGTAACGATGTGTCATGTTTTTACAAATAATATTTTGTTTTAAATAATTTTCATATTCTTTCTTTCTTCTTCCATCTGAGTTATTAAAAAACATGGAAAAAAGACTAACTACCTGATTCACTTTGGCTGAAAACGCCGTCAGTTAAAATAACAACTCCTGCGTTCTTGAAAACGTCTTTGGTGGTGAATCCACCCAAGTCCAGGCCGAGACCCGGCAAATGTTCTTCATTTTTAAAGAGTGAGTGCTTCAGTCCCATGAAACTCTCAACTTCGCGTTGGATCTACAAAAAAGTAAATAATGGTGTAATTAAGAACGAAAGAAAGTAAGTAACCCGTATGTAAATCAGACAAAGAAGTTTTTCCATTAGATATCAACTGCTAAATAAACTCACCTTACCCAGTCAGTTTACTAAAGTTGCTCATAAATTGACTATAAAAAGTAAGTTTTAAACGTATGTAAAATTATTTATAAATTATTTTGGAGATGGACTTTATTAAATCAACCAATTAGTGTCCACTCCATTAAGACAGGACTGCACTTGGAAAGAACTTGATCACTTGTGAAAAAGTCAAATCCCGATTTGCAGAACGCACATCTTACGATTAGTTTATTTACGGACACTACAAAAATCACTGTTTCTATCTATCTACAAAATAGCCCAGATAATATAACAAATAATATGGGCCAGATGAAAGCTGACAATAACGAAACCATGAAATCTATGGAAGAGTATGGCGTGTTCTCACCATATGCTGACTTAGGCCGCTGCCGAGCCCACGTGGGCCCGCGAGGCCGGTCGCCGAGGCCTCATCGTCAGCCCCTAGAACCACCGCTCGAGAACCCGGGGCACCCGTTACTTGCAGCTCAGTCAGCGTATTTGGCTGGTAGTTTGCTGCAGACACTGGCTTCACTGATACCTGACAACGACATAGATTATTGTACCTGAGTATTATACTCATACACAGAGATTTGGTGTGTCAATACATTGCTCATGGCGATAGGTAGGACAAGATGGGCAGAAACGGTGAAGGAAGTTTACCAGAGTTAATTAAGACTGATATTGATGTTGTAGTGTGGCATTCTACATCCAGAGCCTCTACGATTGGTGCTATTTTAACAGTACCATGTTTGAAAGTGCTCATTTTCATATACTTTGTGCACGTCCTTGATTGTACCGGTGTTCGTACACAATGGTGATGATGGTGTTATGTTTTTATTTACGCTAGAATCGAATAAGAATTACTATTCATTAACGAAATAACTTCGCGTCAGAGAAAATCTCTCCATAAACATTTAAAATTCCATTGTACACTGGTTTTCGGCAGCCGTCTTCTTAGATTAGGGCACTCTTTGATCTATAAAGAAGATTACCTTGTGCGATAAAAGGTCGTTCAGAGGAATGTAGATGGCAGCGGCGGCAGGAGTGCTGGCAGCCACTCGCGGCGCCCACGACAGCAGCACGCAACCCGGGCCTTTCTCTGTCACCAACGACACATCTAAGCTGCGCCGGGCCGGGTTCAACTGATTTCATAAATAAATATTTTTCTTTGATATTCCAGATATAGCCTCTGTATAATATATTATTATTAAGTAAAATTTTGTTAACATTAATCTCATTGACGGGTGATTATAGTATGAATAAAGGAGATCGTAGTATCTTTCCATAGGGTCAGAGAATATGTACATTGCTCTTACGCCGTAATTGTTGAATAGGTGCGTTCCCCCAAACTTTGAGAAAAGCAAATATGAAAATTGTATTATATTCTAGTTTTCCTTAATCTAAATTTACAAATATAATTATTGGTCCATCTTATGGATTTTATGACAAAAGATTACAGTATCAATCAAAATGAGATCAACAATCAATATTTAAGCGAGCAGCTACCAAATCGATATTAGAACAATCTATCTCTTTCTGAAATTAAATATACCTCAATAGTCTTAGCTTGGACGATATCTCCTCTTGCGATTACGACATAATGCACCAGGTCCATGGGTTCGGTTGCAGTGATGCGTGCTCGAAGCTCATCATTAGCCGATTGTCTAGTGAGCAGTTCCACCACGAGGAACTGACCTTCAGAGTCACTGTTTCTTTGAACGTTTACTACGCGCTCAACGACCTCCTTGTATTTAATCTGAACGAACATAATAATGACTTTATTGGTACACTTAGAACATAGCTAAACACTAACTATTATATGCAGTAGTGTAACTATACACCAATCTACCAAATGACTTAAAACAATATAAAAACATAAATATTTGTATAATTTAACTGTAGCAGCACTTTTATACCTCGCTATGAATAAGTTAGGTACTTACTAGTTTATGAATACGCCCGGAGGCATTATTAAATTTTTATTATTTTTGCCAAATGTACCTTGAACTGTTGCATTGGTATGTATAGACAAAAAAAGTGCAAAATGAACATGATCCCGAAATTCCTGTTATTTAAATAATTCTAAAAACTCATAATAAAATGATTAAATACTTTTTAATGCCCTTTCCTTATTTCGGAATGCTGGAAGAGATTCCTTTTAGAATAAGATGCTACATTGGACATTGTTGTAAGAAAACCTTTTTTTCTATATATGTTTTGTGGGTACATAAATTGTTAAATAAAAAAAATTATAAGTGTTGTTTTAACAAACTTACCACCAAATTGAGTGTAGAATTAATGTGCGCGGAGTCGGGCACTAGAGAGTAGAGGGCGATGCCATTTTTGAGTCGCAGGGTGGTCGTATTAGAGGGTGCTCCGTCGTCCCATAGACGCTCCACAGTCACTTCTTCGTTCACCTTCATTATCTCACCTGACGTGTCCACTACTTCTATCTACATCATTAACACCGTATATTTAATTTAAAACAGCTTGTCGCACTAGACTAATACATAAATTTTTGAAGTCTATTTTAAAGACTGATTTTCTAAAGGTCACTGGAAATCGTGAGAAATGTAAGATCGTAAAAAAAACTCAAGAATCAAATGATTTATAAAATAATAATAAACTTATTATTCCCTGACTTTTACAATCTATCGAAAATCAAAAATAATAGTTTTAATAACACGTGAATTAGGCAGACATAGCCACAAAAAATACTAAGCTTAATAAAGATTAAAATGAAACAAAATCTTTGCAGCCTACCTGCACATTATATGGCACCATTGGCTTAACATAGTCAGGCGCAGTGACCTTCAACCTATAAGGAGTCCTAAGCAGCAATATCCTCGAGGTCACATTTTGCCTTATGAGTGTGTCTTTTTCCTCTAGCACGGCTTCGACCATGACTGGCCTAGCTGCATCTACGGCCAAATCGAGGTCAGTCTTAAAGTCATACACAACTTGAGCATCTCCAGTAAAGTCCAGGACTTTACGAGCCGGTGGAGAGAATACAGGTTGAAGCAGCTGCGAGAAAAATACGGCGTACGCTGAGATCGTCAGCTCCCCGGTTACTGGGAGGCCGTTGAAGTGTCTAGAGAAACAAAACGACCGTTTTTAATAAAATATCTGAGTTTATCTATAAACAAAGATCACAACTTTCTTTACACTTACACAATTTTTTTGTTCTTGATTTGAATTTATGTGACAATTTAAAACACAAATAAAAATTATAAATTATCATTTTGTTTATTAATATAAATATTAAATTAAGATACTCAGAATAAGCCGTCGATTTTCAAGAAAATAACAACACAAGTAACTCCAATTGGTTTATTTCTTAGAACCAAAGCTTAGAGCCCACAATTCAATCTACTTTGATGAATGGATGCGGGTGTGAATCAATATTTCAAGATGGATAAACACCAAGGTTTCGGTCGCGGGGGCGTTTTTTGCGTCAATACCAATTACGTACTTTGACATTGTTATTAGATTGAATTTATCATTGTTATTTTTCTGAGCGTTCTAGAGTGTATTCCTTAGAAATAGAAGCAAGCAATAACATTGCTTTTTATTTGTAATTTTTGTAATTGGCATGCCTTTGCCATATTGAGACTGATCTAGTATGCCAATAGTTTGAGTATACTAGATCAGTCTAAACTCGCTAAGTATAATGTTTTATCTTTTTTATAATTACTTGGCAGTAACGTTGACAGTAAACCGGCCTTCGGTAAAGAGCGCCTCCTTGGGAAGGTCGATGTCCATTTGAAACTTGGGCAATACATAGTCAGCAACCAGAATAGGTCTCGAGTAGGTTTGCTCTCGCGTTTCCACCTGTAAATTATTTGTCAATGATTAATACTAGAATGAAATTTGTCGTTGTCAAATAGTAACATTAAGGCATTAACCGTAGAACCACCTAATCTGCCGCCACATACCATTACGGGTAGTGTACGATTCGGTTTGAAAGCTACTGCAATACTGGTGCTCTGAGCTAAACTAAATACATTAATAAAATGTATATGCATGTATAATAATGCATACAAAATGTTAAACTGATCTCTTAGGGTACTGAGCGTATTTCAGTGCCAATGAGTATTATTACCTTAAAAGGATTAGGGATAGGCGTATCACCTCAATTGAACGTCTTGTGTAGTCTCGTCACATGCAGAAAACAATGACTCTGATGTGGGTGTAATATAGGCATTTAATAACTATACCTATGGTATAGGTAACTAATTGTTTACATACTTATCTTTTGCAAAGCTTAACCATTGACACCTTACCAAAAATAACATGAAAATAAAAATACAGGATATAAGACTACATCACTACATAGTATACAACAAAGTCGCTTTCCTCTGTCTGTCCCTATGTCTGCTCAGATCTTTAAAAATACGAAACGGATTTTGATGCGGTATTTTTTAATAGGTAGAGTGATTCAAGAGGAAGGTTTATATGATGCACTTTATATGACGCGGACGAAATCGCAGTCAGCCGCTAGTTAGCAAAGAAATAGGCAATTGAATCTTTTTTGTTTAAAGCGACTGCTAAGTTCTGCTTGACAGACTATAAATCCCTCTGTAAAAAAAAGAAACAATATGTGTGTCTCTCTCAATCTGTTAAATCAAACTAACCTTGATGGTCCATTCTCCCAGGGCGGGCTCGTCAGCTATAGTGAACTGGTCTGTGTAGATGCCCCTATTTAGAGGGACCGCCAACTTTTGCCACACAGGCGAGCCGCCCGCGTCTAGTAAACTGACGTCCACTGGCGAAGACAGAGGCAATAGGTGTCTGGATAGATAAAACAAGAATATTTATGAATTTAACCTTTAAAGAAAGAAAATAATAATTTAATTTCATAAGACTAAATTCATGAAGTGTAAAAAATACTGCAGACGATTTTCTCTTCAAGTCGGCAGACAATTTACGTGTCTCAGTAAATATTAAGCAGTAATTGCTGTACATTCATTAAACCTTTAATCCTCCTCTTGAAGTACTCTGAATGGGCTGTCATACTTTGGGTTCCTAAGGCGTTACAACCCCAACTAGGAAGATTAATGGAACCCATTATTTTTCCTATGGTCGAAAACTAAATACGACAAGCCGTCATGATAAAAGTATGACTACCTATCTAATAGGGCACAGTAAAAGACAGACCACCAACATAATCAGATGCAAGATTTCAACCTGGCGCCTTCTATTACCCGGAAAGTATATGGGAATACGTTTGAACCCGATTGAATATTAACCATCAAGGCTTCTTTAGTCAACAGAATTGTAGATGGACATTTAGCCGTATTCAATACTTTCGTCACCTATGGTTCTAATTTGATTCTAATGACGCTAGAAATATCAATGGCTTTGTGCAAAAAACAAAACTAAATAGAGTAGCAAACTTGTTTCTTAACAGTGTGTAATTAAATTTAACAGTAAATATTAGGAACAGGAAATAGTTGCATGCAGGTAGCTCAAGACGGCGAAAAATAGTTGCATGCAGGTAGCTCACGATGATAGTGAGCGTGAGCTCACCAAAGATAGTGATATCATCTTGAGCTTTATACAGCTGAGATAATGATGATTTATAAATAGACTTCGCGTGGATCAATTTGTGCTAATCACAAAAGTAACAAAACCTTTATAGAAGCTTTTCATAGAACGAGTATATAATAGACCTGCCTATTATCCGAGTTATTCGTTCTTATCACAATTGCATAATGGTAAGGTAACCCTTTCGGCGTGTTCGTGGGTACGACGACCTCTCTCAGTCACACGTAATCGCGCTCTCACGCTTGCCGCACTGATGGTGTTAAAAACGAAAGTGTCTTCCACACCGCAGCCGCCGATAAAGACCGGTCTTTTATTTGGTTTATTAAAAGATCTAGTACTTTTCTTACTTTATCGGAAATTGTAGATACGATTTTATGTAGCTGGGTAGTCAGGACTTATAAATTGTATTAATTCTGCTTTAAGCTCTCATAACAAATAGGCGCGACATTCATAAGAGATTTTCTGAAGCCCAAATTGAGTAACGCAATTTTTAATTTACATTAGCTCTACCATGATAAGCTTATAACTGCTACTCGATGGGAGCAAGTCTGCTTGCTCCTGCTTGATCATGCTCATGATCATGAGGTGACTTAGTTTAAATATTACTTCGGGTTTGGTTTGTAGCCTATCCAAAACTTAAGTCCCTCACTAATTTCGGTAATAAATTGTGCATAAACATTCAATTGGTAGAACCAACAACAAATGTTCTTATAATTACTTTCATCTCGCAGAAAAAAACATTTTTTGGAGAGTCAAAATAATTCGGAGGTTTTATAGAAATAGTAGATACAAAAGTGGTAATCAAATAGGATTACAGGATTGGTACCGTATGTTTGGTAGCTGTACTGGACAGACTGGATTAACCACTTAACTTCCGGATTAACCAAAAACTGTAACAGCAACGATCTAACTATCTTACGTATAAACTGTTAAGTGATTTTAACTGCTTATACGTATTTGATTAAATAAGAAACGGTTATATAAAGTTCTAGTATGTATTGTTACATCAACCAGTTATCAATTATTTAGGTATAAAGTATTCAGTAAAGTATTCAATGGTGCTGTATCTAGCATTTGATTTCTTGGGGTTCACTGCTAATCAGGTTTTCCATACCCACATCATAGACAGGCAAATCTCTTGCTATCGGGAGAACGTCTGTTCTTCTCCTCACTATGAAATAATTTAATAACAAGCCCGAAATCTTAAAAGGAATACTTACTTGTCCAATGCTATTGCTGCGAAGTTTATGGTGTCTCCGGGCTGATATACTCTTTTGTCTGTCTGCATGAAGACGCAGAAACTACGAGGTTGGTAGACTAGCGGAGAAGCAGATGAGAATAGGGGCCCAGATGTGGACCGCGCAACCAGGGAATATTGTCCAGGCCCTGGGTCGCCGATCTATAAGATGAGGGTGAGAATAAGTAGAGAAATTAGCTTAATAAAAAACCTCATTTAAAATGTTTTAAGATCTCTTATCTATTTTAGAAACGTAACCATCATAGTGCTTGTTATGCGGTATAGAGCGCTTTTTTTTGGACTGCATGAACTGCTTACCTTCAGGCAGGTTTTGGTAATTACGATAAGTCACATCAAAAAAATCTCTTTTACAGTACTCGATGTGTTTACTCATTACTTACGTCGAAATCCACTAATCTGGAAGTGGCAGGAGGCACTTGCACCTGGCGTCCTTGCGAGAATTGCTCCCCATTGTCCCTTCGACCCTCAACTGCCACGTAAAGGGTATAGGCTCGTGATCCGCCTGCTATGGCCACACTGTATGGGCCAAAAGGACGCAAAATCCTTGGCCCTATTACTGAGATACTGAAAACATAAACCTTTGTTAAGGCACTAACAAAATAATATAACATCCTGGTTTCACGCATTCCTAATAATCACGTATCTATACGGTACAATTAAAAGTAACATTAGATATTTATTCTTTACCGCGTAGTTATAACTTGTTAGTTGATAATATTTAGTTAATAAAATGTGATTTTACAAGTAAGTTGCTGCTTTACTGCTTAATATATAAAAACAATCAGAACATAATTTTAATTATATTCTATATTATTTTTAATTATAAAGAAAAACTCACCATTGAATGAGGGCCGGAGATGAGAGAATCACAATGAAGCTGAGGATTGCTGGGATTTTCATTCTGTAATAAATATATTATATAAATATAAAATTGTGATTATGAACGCAAAAAATATGTTTGTAGAATCACTATACATGGAAAAATATAAATATACCACTTTGTCTATAATATAAAAAAAGAGAGCTGCTTACTATAAACTTCAGGCTTTTTAAAAATCTTCCATTATAATGAATTTTCTATTAAATAAATTTCAATATATCTAGCGCATTATAGATCAAATAAACGATAAAACAGAGTTTTTATCAATTAATGTTGTTTTGCAATCATTTGAAATCCGCTAAGAATACTTCAACTTAATAATTGTTTCGGCTACAGGATGTAAGATACGATAATATTAGGTCGGGGAAAAAGTCTTTTCGCATAACGTAGGTATAAACTTATTATAAAATTTTTTTGACTGTACTATTTGTGTCTGGCTGGTTTTGGTAACATTAAAAAGGTTCCATTATAAAGAAAAGAAAAAAATTAAAAAAAGTTGTTTTCCGCTATTTTTCATTTGTTTTTCTCTCCGTAAAGATGAGTGAATCTAATGAAGAAATTCGATACATTTTAAAATTTTATTATAAAAAAGGCAAAAATGCAACTCAAGCAGTGAAAAAAATTTGTGATGTTTATGGACCTGATGCAGTGTCAGTAAGAGTAGCACAAATTTGGTTCAAACGTTTTCAGTCCGGAAATTTTGATGGTAAAGATGCACCTCGCTCTGGTCGCCCTGTTACGAATAAAATGGACGCCATTTTTGAAAGAGTGGAGCAAGATCGGCATATTAGTAGTTACGATGCAGCTGAAGAACTGGGAATTGACCACAAAACAGTTTTGACCCATTTGAAGAAAGCTGGTTATACAAAAAAGCTCGATATTTAGCTGCCACACGAGCTCACTCAAAGAAACTTAATGAACCGTGTACTCATTTGCGATTCATTATTGAGACGTAATGAAACCGAGCCGTTTTTGAAGAGATTGATAACTGGCGATGAAAAGTGGATCACGTACGACAAGAACGTGCGAAAAAGGTCGTGGTCGAAAGTTGGCCAGGCTTCACAGACTGTGGCCAAACCTGGCCTAACACGAAATAAGGTGATGCTGTGTGTATGGTGGGATTGGAAGGGCATTGTTTATTATGAGCTTTTACCGCCCGGCAAAACCATCGATTCTGATCTTTACTGCCAGCAACTGATGAGATTAAAGGAAGCAGTCGAGAGAAAACGGCCGGAATTGATCAACAGGAAGGGTGTGGTCTTTCATCACGATAACGCTAGACCACACACATCTTTAGCCACTCAGCAAAAATTAAGAGAGTTCGACTGGGAGGTCCTAGTGCATCCACCATATAGCCCTGACCTTGCGCCTTCAGATTTTCACCTGTTTCGGTCTCTGCAGAATTCTTTAGGTTCTGTAAGGTTGACCTCAAGAGAGGACTGCCAAAACTATTTGACCCGTTTTTTTGATCAGAAGACCCAAAGTTTCTACAGTAACGGGATAATGTCTCTGCCCACAAAATGGCAAAAAGTTATTCAACAAAACGGTACATATATATTGTAAATAAACTTTGAAAAAAATGTCTTGACTTTTCATACAAAAATACGAAAAGACTTTTTCCCCAACCTATTATACTGTTTTACTTTAGTGTTTTTGTATTGTTGGCACGTAAGCTAATACCTAAATGTCAATAATTCTGAATATCAAATTAACTTATTACACTTTATCACAAACACAACCTAATAATTTACATATATTTTTTGTAGCTAGAAACCTAAAATTTCATTAAAGTTTGAAATTGATAAGTTCATTATTAGACATGATTGGTGTACCTACATATAACAGGTGATATTTTTAGTAATTTCTCTTTTTTCCGCATTAATGCCTAAAAATATTTTTCTGATCAAGATCTATAAGCTAGATTTTATTTTAACTAGTATTTTGAAATTAACAGGATAATAAATAAATGTTCGCAAAATTCGAAACAAGCTATTGTCAAGTATACTAAGTATATGGTGAATTACATTGGCTTCATTTTAAGTTAGAATGTTTCTAGAGTAATGAATACGACTGCTGAAGCTTGTCTTCTACCTGTGGTGCATTGTATTTTTACACTGAAGTGGAACTTTATAATTAATTTATAAGGGTAATGCGAATTACATTATTTCCACGCGTAATAAAATGGACCTTCTAATGTGACAATGGATTTTTGTGCACTCTTACAAACTTTCATTTTAACAGCATAAAATGTTCGCAATGAACGGCAAACTTTTATTTAAGATACTACACACCTAGTAACTTCAGCAGTACGGGGTAGTAAATTATAGTGTTAAATAAACAAACAAATGCGATTCTTTCTCATGCTTTACATAATAATTATAAAGTTCTTTTTACGTTATTTGACTTACTACTTCTTGTCTGTTGATGATTGAGTCGAGTTGTTGTGTTTGTCAAATAAAATCTACAAAAAACAAGTTCTAGTTCTACGAGAATAACCTTTCAGTACATAAATTACATTAAGCGCTTGTAGCTTCGCGGTACCAAAGGGTCAAAAACGATCATCAATGTAAAGCAGCGTTTGTAGGGGTAATTGCTTGGATGGGTAACAGTTCGTGTGGAATTCACAAAGTATGGAGCGCTTTTGTCCATCGAAAAGCATCAGCCGTTAGTCCCACCTATCACAATAAGTGGTAGTGAAACTTAAAGGCTCTATTGGGCGGCTTGAAAACTCTAATAGCAGGAGGCCCGTGCTCAGTAGGGGGACGTTAATGGGATGAGATGATGATGATTTATATTTAATGACAGTAGTATTAGCTCCATACATATGAAGTTGGCGTTTTATCGGACTGGCCACTTTGATCTCAAAAATTCGACGTTGGGCTACGAATTCCAAATTAAAATTTATATTTTTAGTTCAGAATGTAATAATATTCATTTACCTTTGTCCTATTTCATTATGGTTACCACATGCATTACGTGAGGCAAACCAATGCTGCGTCGCGTTACTCAGCCGTCACAAAAAAGAGGGGATTTTGAATTGTATCATTACTTGTGATAAAAAATGTATCCTATGCGATCATCACAGTGGTTGAACCCAGGTGATCTGGCCAAATCTTGCCCCAAGCGAAAGTTGCCCCAATAAAAGGTACCTACTGGTTAGAGTATGGTGGACCAGCGTTGGTGTCATTCAATACAGTTTCCTAAGATCTGGTCAGACGATTACTGCAGATCTGTATTTGCCAACAACTGGAAACCATGATGAAAAAACCAGCCATTAAAAAACCGAGATTGGTCAACTGCTCCAGCCCACTGCTGCCCCAGTACAACGCTAAACCACACACTGCACAACAGACGGTGTCTAAACTAGAGGAGCTAGGATTGGAATGTCCCCGTCACCATACCCTACCATACTCCCCGGACTTTTCTCTAACCGATTACCACTTTTCTTTTTTCTTTTCGGAATTTGGATAATTTTTTAAATATTCAACTCAGATGAGGCAGCCCAAAACGCTTTCAAAGATTTTGTAACTCTCGCTCCCGCAGTTTTTTCAGCAAAGGAATCAATGAACTCCTTATAAAATGTCAAAGTGCATAGATACTAACGGTACATACTTTGATTGATTAAATTAAAAAAAAAATGGTCTTTCATTTTCCACGTAAAACATCAATTTCATTTGTAGGAACCTAATGTTAACAGTATCATGTATCGTTTTTAGTTAAAACGTGATGGGAAACTAAAGACGCTCTATATTCTGTAATATAAATAGAAGTTATAGCAGGAATAAGTGATAAAATCTTGATTTCTTAACTGCTTGGCATTGCTACTTCCTTGAAAAAATGTTTCTATTCAAAATCTACATTTTGTTTATATCATCCATCGATCTAAATTCATACCCATTGTGGTAACTAAGAATGCGCAGGTATTTTCTTCATTATTGTTAACTATGTAAGTTTATTATTGTGATGTTATGTCACAGAGTCGCTGGTTATGTAGGTATGTATGTGGAATATATATACATTTTTGTATTGAATTTACATGTTTGTCATAGTGATTGAGCTCACCGGCCTTGCGTCCTGCGTCTGACTCACTGTGACAACATCTTGCGTTGGCGGAGCGGCCTTTTTGTCAGGTGTGGTAAAACAAACATACCAAGTCGTCACTTTAGATAACTTGTTCAATAAGTCAATAAAAATATGGTTAAAAAAATATTTGTATTTTAGGCAGTTCTACTGTATTTCTGTTATAAACTTAAAACATGTAGGTACTTCTTAACGAGATGTCGCAACTTATAAAGCCATGTAGCGTAAGAAGTAAGTACCGTGTAAGTATCAAGCTATAAAAACTTTCTCTAGACACGCACAGAATCAGAGGCTCGCATTGTGTTTTCCCTCTCCGTTCAACAAAATATTCGGTGCACCTGACGATTATAAACAATCCATATCTTCGCAAAAGTGCATATTATTGGCGCAAAAGTACAATATATTAGCAATTTCCGAACTTGTATAACTTAAGTTACATCTAGCAAACCTTTTTTTGTGATACCACAAATGTACATTTCTGTTAGCAGGTATTAATTAAAATACCGCGATGACCTCACCTGTTGGACACTTCACTGAATCCAGCACTAAATTAATTGTAACTTAATTCTATATCACAGATCGTTTTAGTTGCGCGCGCGGCGTGTCGAGGCGCGTGGAGAGGCCGCGACATGCAGTGGTACTGGCGAGGCGCCTACGCAGCAAGTAGGGCGCGGGCGCCGCGAAGCCTTGCGAAAATCCGCCGCGCGTTGCACCCACATCCCGTACACACCAGCCTTTAAAGCACGGAAGTATTCTACGTGGTTCCCAAGTTCATCAAAACACTTACCTTCGTTATAATTATATTCGGATCTGATTCGTAATGTAACTCACTCACCTTATCCAAAAATCATGGCCCAATCGACTGTAATTGTTAAAGACTTTTCAATATATACAAACAATACATGTAGTTATGACTATTTCTTTATATTATCTTATTCAAATTAAGTTCAATAAAATATTACCATTATATTCGTGTGTTATTTTAGCGCAGTTCCTGTCTAACTATCGTTGTTGTTTGTGTGAATGTAGTGGCATCGAATGCTTTACAAAGGTTCCATTCTACGGCAGTCGTCTATGTAATGTAGGTAAACGTGGTGCATTCATAAGAACAAGTTTTAGCGCATTACAGTGCAATGGCCGCGATACGCATCTACCATAGAACGGCGAGATAAACGAGTGTACTTGGCTACGTCTTCTTAAAGCTTTATTTGAAATGTTACGAATAAAATTTTGTTAAAATGTAAAAATATGATGTGAAAAAGTAAAATAATAAACCTTAATAGGATGGTAGTGGTAGGTTCATTGTTTCTGAGAAATCCGTCCAAAAGAATGATATCTGCGTATTGTGGCCGCCAGCAAAACCCGTTTTGACTATAAAACATCGACAGGTTCTCCCACATCACATACTATAAATTTATGTAAGCGGAGACTGTTACGCTATAGGGTCATGTGTATTGGTTTAAGTTATGGACTTTAAGTGGGTTGATGTCTAAGTACAGAAGGTTAGCACATATATAAACAATAACATACTAATATTTAAATTCTAAATAATTTATTCAGCCAAGAAAGAATCTATAGCTCCTATATTGGTAGACGCAGTAGCGGACAATGTGGGTTGTAATATTTGTACAGTCGATAGATCATTGTCCGTGGAATGTAGACTAGCAGCTAGAGTTGCATTGTCTGCTAAAGCCGCAGCCAGTGCGGCTTCAAGCCGAGCCGAACCCGCTCGCTCGGCTTCTAAGGCAGCGCGAAGCTCTGACAATGTCTCTGATTCGATGTTCTCCTTCGGTTTTTGTGATGTCATGTATGCAGAGTTACGTAACTGATATTCTGCTACTAATGCCCCAAGCCTTGCGATTTCCGCTGCAAAACAGTAAGTCTCATTTAAATCACGAGAGAGAATTTAAATAGCCGGTCTTTATTTCTGTAATATTAGCGGCAGGACGAATTTATTGAGCATTTTTTATTTCATTTTATATAGAAACTTACAGTTGGCTGCGTGGAGTTCCTTGACAGTATGCTGCAGTTCAGCTGAGGCCAGCTTCCTTTCGCGGGCATGAGCTGCGGCCGCGAGACGAGCTCGTTCTCGAAGCTCTGACCCACCACTTGCACATCTTTCTACTCTGCGTAGTTCGGCTTCCAGACGTGAAGATTCACTATAAATATTTATATATACAGATTGAAATTAATATATTTACTGTTCACTATAAACAATACAGATAATGTAACCAAGATATTACTCATTCAAACGTAACTAATTGTTAGAAAAAAACTAATGTAAGTAAGTACAATATCACATAATAAATATGACATAAGCAATTATACTTTATTAAAGTTGAAAGATGATACGATATACTCTATACAGTTGCGAAAGTTATATACCAGTTATGAAACATAATAGTTTTCATTGCCCTGTTTTCATTTGTAACATAATATTGTTAAGTATCAGGTTCTTCAATATATTTAGATCTGCCTGACGTACGAAAATTGAGGTTTATTGAACTGGCCACATTGATTCGGTACAAATATTTGGGGTTAGTGTCTGGGATGCACAGTAATAAGGCGGAGTTGGAGAGCTCTCCGACGAAGTTGAGCGCTTTTACATCGTAATATGATTAAAAGTTTTACCTGCGAGCGTCCCCCGTAGCCAGCAGAATGCGATCTTGTAATTCAGCGTACTGTCGTTGCAACGCTGTCATATTGGCTTGCAGTGGTCGCAGTGGCTGCAACTCGCGCTCTAACGTGCTCAACTGCTGAGACATCTCTGTGCAACGTTCTTCCAGCAGAGCTCTTTGACGCTCCTGATATCATGTTACCAAAAGTTATATTTCTCTAAGCTCTTAGGTACTAATATCTAATTAAATTTTCAAGGTTGATAAAGCAGACACAAACGCAAAATTTAAGGGCTCTTTAAATTTAGACGTTTCTTGATTTCTTCTTGTTGTTTTCTTGCAGTGCCGAAGTGGTATTGTAGTCGTACTGCAGACAGACGATCATAATTTTTCACATAAAGCGTGCCGCACAGCAGACGTACGACTGCAGGACGGCAAGAAACGTCTAAATTAAAATATCCCAAAAAGCCAGTGAATTGTTAGTTCTAGTTCTAAACCTTTTTAAAACCCTAACCTGTGTTCACTTTAAATGATTTTGATTTTGCTGGTGCATCAAAGATAAGTAGTAAATGATAATGGTAAGCTAAACGCTTAGCTTCGCGTGCATAATTATACATTTTCTCTAGTTGATTCGCAAAGACCCCTATCTCGTACGATTTGAAGTAACCTACTACTAAATTAAGCTGCATCTTGACTCCAGTGAGTTCTTCTTGCACTAAAGCCAGTGCCGAGGCTGCTTGGGTGGCGCTGGCTGCGGCGGCGGCAGCGCTGTTGCGGGCCTCACTGGCGCCCCTCTCGGCAGCCTCGCGAGCCGACTGGGCTGCCTCAGCTCGCGTCGATTCCACACGCAGAGCATCGCGAAGTCGCTCTTCAGATGCCTAATATTTATACATACATAATATCAAACCTGCTTCCCCGAAGGGTTAGGCAGAGGCATATTCTACGCCCACATTTCGCCAATTATATTGTTGGTCCCACGTAATAGGTGGCGAGCCTATTGCCGCTTACCGGGAACTTGAATGTTCGCTAGAGCCTCGTTCGCTGTTTAGCTGGTGCACCACTTGGAGGTGAGGTTGGCTCCATAAACACGCAATACAATGTTTATTTACTTATAATACTTAGTTAGACTTACTAAACATACACCAACCTTCGACATGCATACAAAAAAAATAGATCCACACAAATAATTTATCTTACAAAGAAAAGGCCAAATACAAGTAATATATTCCAACTTATTTAATGACGTGACCTGGATTTCTTATTAGGTAAGTATATAATGAGAGATAAATGAGTATCTCAATAATAGTTTAGTGAAAACACGAGAGGTTGCTTTGCTGGATCTCAAAAACAACGACAATTATGTTTAACTTTTCGAGTGACTCGCTTAGATTAAAAAAAACAATAATTTGCCGTGTGGTACCGGCCTAGAATATTCCCCCCCCCCCCTTCTCATCTCACGGGGAGTCGTATGAGTTGACGAAGAGAAATCGTACCGGATGATGGGCAGCAGCGTCATCCTGCGTACCTACTGGCTTAAACTGCGATCACCAACCCGCCAGCCCAGCGCTGTGATTATGGACAAACACCCCCAATAGAATGTAAATCTCTTTGGGGAGCCAATGTTCTGCAGTGGACTTTCTAAGGCTGATATGATGATAATCCGTCATATAATAAAAAAAACATATTTAAATATATTCATACTCAAACTAGAATAAGATATCAAGTTTAAATGAACATTGCACTTACATTGATTGACTGATATTCTCCTATAAGTTCTAAAAATTGTTGTTCAAATATTTCAAAGTCTTTCATTTTCAAGATACTTATATTCCAACAAAGAAGTAAATTTTATTCATACGACTAAGAAAAAAGCGGGAAAGGTGACACATTGGATAATTTTCTTTTTTGTACGGCCTTGGAACTTACCTTCTTTTGGTTTGGTTGGTTTTCCTTTTTTAAATTTCTGCAAGCTACTACCAATTTTGCATAAAAGACGGAGTATCTATTCTATTTTATTATCTGTGGTCGTTTTTTTTTGTTTCTGTGTTTTGATCAATGTAAAAATATACCCCGTTTTTGGCGCTAACGCGGAAATAGACTTTATTTTCATAGAGTTTTATTTTCTAAGACTGATGTCAATTTGAGATTTTATGTTAAAAGACAGTGGATTTTTTGGTTTAAAGAATTTTTAGACATAACTTTTTCGACAACGTATACAGCTGTAGGAAAGTAGTATATATTAGAGCGAATTATGATTTCCGTGTTGTTTTAAAAAGTCCATAGAAACCTGTAGTAAAGTCTTTTTGGTTAGATTATAAAGATTTCATATTTAAAACAATATAGAAGCACCGGACACTTTAAATATATAAAAGCTGTTTTACCATGACGAATTTTATAGATCATTTTTTATACTTACACTAAAAATCTGCCAAAGCCACCGCGATCCAAGGGATCTTTCTTATATGTATATAGATCATATATACAGAAATTTTCAGCGTTTATAAAATGACGACTGCCTGGCAGGCCTGGGCTTTTGGGCTTACAAAAATCTATCTCTCACTTTTACACATGATTACTCACTACATCCTGCCCGATAGTAAGCAGTCGATGCAGTCCAAAAAAAATTAAGACGCTTCATTCCGTGGAGTAAGCATAGTACAAAGCGCATACACTCATCACTGCCTGCTAAACGACCCGTGATGATAGGAACTGGGAAACCCATAACCTGGCAGCGGAAGCTTAATGGTCTTAAGCTGGAACGACCTATTAAATTACTTGGTTCGAGTGCTGATAGTCTAAACCTTTAAGTTATTACATACACACATCCACGCCTGTTTCCCCGAAGGGGTAGGCAGAGGCAAGTGATAAGCCCACACTTCGCCAATTACAAAGTCCCACGTAATAGTTGGCGAGCCTATTGCCGCTTACCAGGCACTTTTATGTTCGCCAGAGCCTCGTCCGTTAGTCGGCAGATGTACCTACCCCTTGCAGGGTTGCAGGTGAGGTTGGCGTGGGCTCCTCAGGTCTTGGTAGGATCCGTATACACCCTTTAAGTTATTGCAGTAGTACTAAAACAATAACTCTCTCATAGTGTGATTGTAACGAATGGCTGCATGAAAACGATCACCATTCTTCTTACTATACCTATATTAAATTAGGGCCAGTTAAGATCTCTCACGATACGAAGCGTGTAATTAAAACACACTTTAAAAGTTTTAATCGCTGTACTGTTCTTTTTTACGGTTAAAATGTTTAACAGTGAGTGATTTTACTTAGTAGGTATGGTAGAAAAATCTTTTTTATTTTCATACCTACATTTCAAATAACCTTTATTTGATGGTATTGAAACCAAAATAGTTAGGGAAAAAAACGACGTTTTTAGTTTGCTTTATATGTGTTTAATCCACAAAGTCGGATTAATAGCACAATGACATATACTTTCTTTCACATAATAATATAAATAAATAAATATGTCTGACAATTATATCAAATATTTAGTTCCAAGATTAGTATCATTAAGAACTTATGTTATGGATACTAAATAACGGATAAACATACATAAGTGCATTTTTTTTGTAAGTACATATTTTTTAATGTCCATAGGAAAACATCCAGATCAGAACATATAAATAACGGATAAAAATACATAAGTGCATTTTTTTTTGTAAGTACATATTTTTTAATGTCCATAGGAAAACACCCAGATCAGAACACATATTTATTTTTATGCACACAAAGATTGGTCCTGTGGGGCAATCGAACCCCTCACGCACTTCGTGTATACTCGCCACCACGCCATATCGGTCGTCAAGTCGTTTATTTACATAGTTAGGTGTATTTTTTAATTATTATTAGGAAACCACGTAACTTATCAGCTTCTGTAAGTTGATAATTATAGTTTTATTTAGTATAAAGTGTTTTTTAAATTTCTCGATGGCGTGGGTCTGAATTCCTCCTATTATTTTTCGTGGAAATGAAGAAAAATTATTGTAATAAATAAATGTAATCTTGTTGTAGCTTTACGAATCAACAGGCCTAGAAATAAGTATTCACAAAGAAATAATATTAAGGCCTTAATATTATCAATCATAGGAATTTAAAATAATTGAAATGTGTCAATTTTCTTGGTGTTTGCTCTAAGGAACCGCTCGCGAGGGGAATATTAAAGCAGGGGGAGTGCTGTTTTTCCACTGGGAAAATTCAGTATAAAAACCGTGTTTATTGTTTCAAGCCCCCATTCCTTACAGCAGACGCTTTCATTCAGGTAAGTCCTGCAACGAGTTTTATGTAGATTATCTTCCTGTGTTTTGGAGTTTATCTTAAAAGTTTTTTGTTTTATGTTTTGTATTGTCACTCGAAAGCAATAATAAAAAAGCATTAGTCTAGCTTTAATTTCATTTTATAAACCTACATTATCAACCAACAATCGCATTGGGTCCGCGTGGAGGAATACTCGTAGAATGCATTTTCCTTTCGCAATAGAGTAATCGGAAATTAATTTAAAAATAAACAAATGTGAAGAGTACATTAGTTGGTTTTTGAAAAGGCCCGTATTAACCTTGCATTTCTTAACCGTTTCTATAAATTAATCTTAGAGTATGATTTTTCTATACAAGATGTTTTTTTTGTTAACCCATAGAATCTTGCAAATATCAAACATCAGTAAACTATAGTGCCTTAGAAAGTAAATCGACACAAATTTTCCGTTCGGAGAAAAAATTTACATATTCAGATTTAAGCCTTATTTATGTATTCATATCAGTTTCTTACATTGATCTGTTTCATTATAATATGTTAGTTTATATTTGTTTTCTTGTTAATACAGCCATATCATTTTCTGCTATCTTACTGGCCTTGTGCCATGAAGTTCGCCTTTGTTTTACTTCTATTCGATATAAATATAAATAAATATTCTCTTACAATTACACCAATTCTTTAGTTCCAAGATAAGTATCACTAAGAACTTGTGTTATGGATACTAAACAACGGATAAACATACTTAAATACTTTTTTTTTTTTGTAAATACATACTTAATATACATAGAAAAACACCCAGACCAGAACAAATATTCATGTTCATGCACACAAAGATTTGTCCTGTGTGGGAATCGAACCCACGACCTCTGGAGTGAAGTGCAGGTATACTGACCTCCACGCCAAATCGGTCGTCATATACCTACAAAGTTTAAATAAATTAACTTCATGTAGTTCCTAAACATATTATCAAATGAGCAAACAAAAGTAATGTAAGTTTTCTTAGCGCCCTAACCTTAAATATCACGATAGATTTTCTTTTTATATTTTTTGCATGATTTTTATTTTAACTTTATTGTATTTAATGAAAGAGTTTTAGTGTATAATTTTAACTCACTAATGGTTATTAAAATCCTACCCTATTGATTTGTAAATGAGAGTTCCAGATAAATAGGATTATTTTTAAAGTCATAAACAAATAATATAAATGTGTTTAATATTTTCAGCAAGATGCGTGTGGCAACTGTATTCGCGTTGGTATTCGCGATGACGCTGTCGTTTCTACTAAGGCGCTGCGAGGGCGGCGGGCTGCGGGGAGTAGCTTTCCCTGAAGAGGAAGAGGAGTTTAGACCTCGGCCAGCATACCGCGAGTACGCCCTGCATCGCGGTGCCAGATCTGATGACGTGTTCGACGACTACGGGCATCTACGATTCGGCCGATCGCGTGCAGAGGACTGACGGTTGCAACTAAAAAGAACCGCGCATCGAACGAAGACTCCAAAGAATAAGAAACCTTTATGCCGTTATTAAAATTATTCCTCTATCGTAGAGTGTAGATTTGAAATAGGTAACTATCCTACTTAGTAGTGAAATATCAAAACGGCTGGAGTGATATTTCACAATAAGATATTTTTTTATTTATAAAATCTTAATATTTCTAACCTTACTAAGTATCATACATTTTAAAATAAGATAAAACTGTATAATAAATACACAGGCATACGTAAAATAAAACAACACAATTAAATTGATTTCATTTATGTAATATAACCAATAAATACATTTTAAAACAGTTATTTATTATAATAAAATTGTTATATTAAATTAATTTTATTACGATCTGGTTGTCGACATCAACATTATAACATAATTATTTTAAAATTTATAATAAAGATCACTGTTAAGGCATTTTCCTATGGCTCTAGTTATAGTTATAATACATATTGAATAATTTATTCATAATTAAACGGTAAACCTAAGCACATTCATATCATTATTTTTGACCATTCCCATTTCCTCCGACGATGCAGTAGAGCATAACTGGCCGAAACGTCAGCTTTAGCGTTGCACTCTTTGTATATTTTTTGAGTATAATATCTATTTCGGTTATTCATACCAATTTCTTATGAGAACCTTCTTCTCAAAATACTAAAATATCTTGGGTACGTAAATAAAAATAGGTTGTGCTTTAAATTTTTCATATTTCGTTGTACTCGGTAACTATTTTACATCAGTTGCTAGTTACCATTAATCTTTAATTGACATTGTACAGTGAATGCTTTTACCATAAAATACTTTGATTGGGTGTTATCTTACAACCTAAGACATATTTTAGGCACGCTTAATATCACTACAATATATTGTTAAATTAATATAAGACTAGTTAGTTTTCTTCTATTCTACTATTAACGTAGGTAATATTTTATAGATTTTGTATTATATAAATGGTTCATTGTACTTGGTGAAAATGAAGCGTATTGGAAAGAAAAACCTTTTCAAAGATTTTTAATGAATGAATCTTACTTTAATACATAACATCAAGTTGAAGTGAGTAGACACATAGGTACACTGAGACAGAAAATAATGAAATTTATATTAACATCACATTGTAACATCATTTATTCTGCTGGCACTTGTACCTAACGAGAGTATTCGATTTAAGTTTCATATAACACGATGTTCTTGTTAAATTTTCTCCTTCTTATATCATGTCCCTTTTTTGGGAGTTCCCAAGTAATGCCTGTGGACAAAATAAAACATATTCTTAGTTAAAATTATACTCCACCAACTTAGCGATGTATATTAGGTATGTAATGGATTTCATTCTTGTTTTCTATATTCTATATTTCATTTGTTTTCTATATTGTATAAAGAGATATTCTCGGACATCTCACTCAGCGCTCCTACCTCAAAAATTAAGAAAGGTCGTACGATCAGTAGGTACTAGATAATCGTAGCAGCTAAGGCTGAAGTCAATATATTTATAAAAAAATGTAAAGCCATGTTTTCTTATTGTGTCGCCGGCAAAATTTAGGCATTAAGGAGCACTTACGAATGTCAATATACTTATATAACTTTAAAACTAACAAGCCCATTCACTATGGAACTTGTCAAGTTTGTTCTCCCGCCAGTATAAATTGACTTATGAAAACTAACAAGTTAGATGGAAGGTGCCATTGAACCATTATGGTAACTTTCCATTATGTTTGTTTTGCTGACCTTGTTGACGAAGTTGACGATGGCGGTGGCAGGCTGCTCGGGCTCGAGCTCCGCGAACACGTGGCACTGGTTGTCAGAGCCCACGGACGCGCGCGCTACAAATGCGAATATTCTCCTGCGAACAAAAAGACGATTATTATTACCATGAAGTATTATAAAGATTATAACGCATATAGCAAGGAAAATCATTACAAAACCAGCCACCATGTTTTACCTTAACCATACTCATACGTTCATTTCACATCCACAGAGTATTACACAAAATTACTAGTGAAGTTAGAAAAAATCTATCTATAATCAAAGATCATCATCATCACAGCCCATTAACTTCCCACTACTGACCACGAGCCTCCTCTCACATACCAAGGTGCGAGTATTGGGTACTCCATTTCGCTGACCCAGTGCGGATTGGCGGAGGCAGGTGTATGGCACCCTGCTGTTACAATTTTTCAAGCCGCCCAATTAGGCCTCTAACATGGCTTAACCACTACTACGTTTAGTGATAACCGGGACCAACGGCTTAACGTGCCTTCCGAAGCTCTCCGAAGCACTCCCAAGCACTCCGAAGCACTATTTATTTTTATGTATATTTATTTTTGTACATACACTATACATAAACTCACACCCATAAATATATCTGTTTAAAAGGGGATTTATTGGTGGTGGCAAATTATTTATTTATTTATTTCTAGATAAAGTGTATCAAATGAAGAAAGCCCTTAGCCCAAATTGACATTGACGAGATTTAAAAATATACGTACGACTTACATGTCCCGACTTTACAAATATTATGCTTAATTAGATAAAAATGCTCATAATTTAATCTAGGTCCGAATGAGTAACTTACTTTTCCGTCTGTTTCCCGTTGTCCGTATGCGTGTACCGGCGGTCATCGGGGTCTAGACCTGCGTATGACACGCCAGACGCTGGGTAGTGCCGCCTGAAGAACAGCTTCCTCGCCGCATCCGTCAACGTTATTCCACCTCCGAATACTTTGAAGTGCACCACATGTGCTGGTGTCTGCAACAAATTGTTAGTAAGTGGAGAATTCCTTACACTTAGGTAAAACAGTATTAGTAAGGAATTTAATTAAATCATAGTGGTAAAATCTACCAAAAAAATGGTTGTAAAAACGTCCTTACTTCGGGCAGGAGCACGTTTCTTATATATAATATATAGTTTATTATACTTTGTGCTCCAGCTTTTATATATTTATTTATTAAATCGTTGGAAATACGACAATATGTGCTCGGAGAATATTCAGGTCACTTTGGCAGAAGTCTTAGTTTGTCGATGGGTGCGCGAGCACCCAACCCATTTACATTATATTCTATGTTCCGTGGGAAGGCTCAACAAAGGCAGGGTGTATTATATCGCACAGCTATATTAAAACTTTATCAACTCAAAAAAATACTTTTAGAATTCCTTATGCTATCTAGTGAGCTTTTGTCGAAGTAAATTTACTACGGTTTTATTTTCATATAGGGAATCGAATGGAGAATCAGAAAAATAGGTTAAATCTAAATTCGACTTTTTTGTGTATAAAAGACTTTTTTTCGTGTATAGGGTTCCTACAAGGATCTAGGGAGCCCAAGCCAACTTCACCTGCAAGTGGTGCACCTGCCGATCAACGGACGAGGCTCTGGCGAACATCTGTGCCCGATAAGCGGCAATAGGCTCGCCACCTATTATGTGGGACCAAATATATAAGTGGGCGTATATTATGCCTCTGCCTACCCCATCGGGGAAACAGGCGTGAATGTATGTACATATGTATGAATTTATGTCGACTTTTTTGAGTTGAATCAGTTTTAATATAGCAGTGCGATATACAGCAACTACCTTGTCGGTAAGCAGTTGTCGCACTGCCCGCTTGACTGCAGCAGGTCCGGTGAGAGCCTCCGTGTTGGCAGCACCCAGCAGCAGCACGTGGCACGCGGCACCGGTCGCCAATAAGGCTCTGGCAGCCGCTGTGGCTCCCCCTGCGCCACCTGACCATGGATCCCTGTAAACATTTTTAAATCTGTTTAAAATTTACCACACCGCACACAAATATTTATTTATTTAATTAGAACGGAATAAACCAATTACACTAATTATCAAAAACAGTAAAAGTTAATATAATATTAAAATCTCACACTTAAAAACTTCTTTTATCCCATTCTCTCACAATACCTCAGACACACTGACAAAATCTCAGGCCATCCATCCGCAAACAAATCACAGTCAGGTGCTGTTTCCAGGATGGCATTAAGTGCGTTGAGTGTCCGCGGAATGGGTGATTTTGAGCGGGCTACGGTTCGGCAGGTAGGCCCAGCAAACAGTTTATGTTTCCTGCTCCTATAATAATTATCGGGTGCATAAAGTCGACACAGCTCACCATGAAGATCAGGAGAGTCTATTCTACCACGTAAAATTTTAATTATAGTGATGATTTGATCACAGGCTCTTCTCACCTCTAAAGAATTGTATTCTAATTGGCCAAGGAGAAACTTGGTAGGATACATATAAGGGTAGTAACCGTATCTACGTTTATACAAAAACCTAAGGAATGCCTTCTGAACTTTTTCCAAAAGCAGTGTATATTTGCTTTCATGTGGATGCCACACACTTGCACTGGCTTCAAGTTTTGTTCGGACCAGCGCACTAAAGATTAGTTTCACCACTCCGTCAGTCCTAAAGTCTCGTGAGTTTCGCAATACAAAACCCAAACGTTGGTACGACTCCTTTGCGACAGCGGTTATGTGGTCATGAAAAGTTAGTTTTCGATCGAATGTTACCCCTAGATCTTTTATGACTGTAGATTTTGTTATTAAATTTTGGCCTAATTTGTACTGAAATTCAAAAGGGTGAAACATGCGTCCGAAAGTCATTCCATAGCACTTGGCACAGTTAAATTCCATTTTATTAGTGACACTCCAATCGTTAACGGCGTCGATTTCCCTTTGGAGCAACAAGCAGTCCTCAATGGATTTAATTTCCATGAAAATTTTGAGATCATCAGCGTATAAAAGCGATCTAGCGTAACGGACGACTGACGGCAAATCATCGATCATTAAAATGAAAAGGAGGGGACCAAGTATTGACCCTTGACTCACTCCAGAACGCGTATGATAGGGCTTAGACTCATAAAGACCGTGCTTGACAAACTGCTGGCGATTGCGAAGATAGTCTGCAATGAGATGAAGAAGACTAGGAGCGAAACCAATCGCACATAGTTTTTCCAGCAGAATATCATTGTTAACCCTATCAAAGGCCTTCCGGAAGTCGAAGTATAAGACATCTACTTGGCCTCCACGGTCGAGGCAACTGGCAATATAGTTCACCAAGGTAAGGAGGTTACTGTTCACCGACCGTTTGTTTCTAAACCCATGCTGTTCCATACAAAGGTACCTTTCGACCTGCTCGTATATTCGTTTATGAAGAATACCTTCAAATATTTTACCCGGGCACGATAGAATTGCAATGGGACGATATTCTTCAACATTACATTTATCAGTACTCTTCTGAATTGGAGTTACCCTAGAAATCTTCCATTGGGGAGGGTAAATACCACTTGCTAATGACAGATTAAAAATATGACAAAGGGGTGTGCAGAGCTCCTCCTTAACCTCCTTTATTATAATAGATGGAATATTATCCGGACCTATAGAACTGCTTGACTTTAATTTATTTATCCCAGAGATTACATCGGACCGTGTAAATGCAAATATGTTAATGTAATTACTGTTGGAACAATAATCAAGATGGTTTGTTTTTTCTGCATCAAGTGCCGGTACTTCGGAAAGAAAAACACTTGCAAAAAAATTTGCAAATGCCTCTGCAGCTTCTGGGCCAGAATAAGAAACACCCCTATATTTAATACTCGGTTCAAACCCCCCCTTTGACCGTAAACTCGACACATGCCGCCAGAAAAGTCGAGGATTGGATTTTATATTATTCTCAATGTGAGCAATATAGGACTCATATGCAAGAGCAACGCGAGATTTTAAACTTTGCCTGAGTTGTGAGAACAGCTTATAGGAGTCTTTACAGTTCGTACGTTTCCATTTAGCATGTAGCCTAAGTTTTAACTGTGTGTCTTTGATTATTTCCTGAGTGAACCAAACAGGGTAGCGACGGCTCATGGATTTCGGCCGATGCTTTTTTGGCATACAAATATCGAAGATAGAATAAACTAAATCATAAAACTTTTTAGATGCACTGACTACATCTTTCGACTGAAGAACATCATCCCAAGAGTTTGTTGAGAGTAAATGGAAAAGTTGATTGTAGTCACATTGCTTAAAATTCCAATCTTTACAAGGATTAATATTACTAGCAGCCATGCAGTCCGAATGGTGAGCCGTTTCAACTATGACCTCAATATCCAAAGGTGGATGATAAGCATCGGGAGGAACTATTCCTTCCGTAGCAGTAACTGTGACGCCGCGCGCGAGATCACCTTCCTGGACCAGCACGACATCTAACACTCCTCCATGCGTATTCACCACTTCATTTCTCTCAGACAAACTACAAAATGATAAAAAGTAACAATAGTATGTAATGATATTAATGGATGCACTTCTCATATTTAAATCACCTAGTACTATTAAGGGCCCATTCAAAATAGTGACTACACTTTCTACCTTACAAAACCATAGCATGTATTCTTCATCGCTTGCACTTGGTTTAATATACACTACACATACATAAACCGGCCGACCTCCCCATGAGAAACTGGCCCATAGGTCTTCTCCTGTATCAGTTTCAAAATCAGTTCTTCTGCGGAGTGCAATAGGAGCACGCGCAGCGAGGAGAACACCTCCGCAAGGTGTACTTCTGTCTCGTCTTAGCATGGTCCAATCTCCAGTCAATAGCTCAGCATCATTTACAGTATCGTCGAGAAAAGTTTCAGTGGCCGCCACTAAATCTTGTTCCAGCAACCCCAAGCCATTTCTCCACACTCGCATCTTGGTTTTGAGGCCGCGTACATTTTGGTAGTATGCTTTAATAGTGGTTTTCTTATTGCGTCGCTGTTGGACTACGAAAGGACCGCTGATAGTTTTGGGCCAACCTTCGAGAGCCAACAGGAATCCTGTAGGTAATCCACGCTTTTATTCTCGCGTTGACTGGCCAGACATCGTTGCTGTAACATTTGTCATAGTCAGCTACCGGGACGCCGATTTTATAAGACTTATAGGTACCTTTTGGGGTTAGTTCTTCTACAGTACAAGTACCATTTGAGCAAAGCTGACTGAGATAATCAGCGATCTCAGCAGCACTCGACTCCATATTCCAGAGGTGCAAATATCTTCTCGCTTCCACCGCTTTCAGTGTTGTAATTGCAGGACCAGCAGTCCCGCATAGGGATTGTGGCCTTCTGTTCTTCCTCTTTACATCCATCCATGGTTGCGCCTCAATATCAGAAGGGTTCTGCTCCACAGATTTCTGCATCTCACAATCAATGGGAATCTCAGGACATTGCGACTGATCAACTGTTTTTGTGCACTGCTTTCTTTTCTTTCTCTTGTTCTGTTTAGATTTCTTAACACTCGATACAACAACTGTTTCAGCTTCATCAGCGGGAGAACTTAGTTGCAGCAGAGGCTTTGACTGGCCTTGTCGCTGCGATTCAGGTTGCAGCTCCCGCTGTGGTTCAGGTTGTAGCTCCCGCTGTGGTTGAGACTTAGGTTGAACGAGCGTTGTAGAGCCTGCCGCGTTGCTGCTACTAATGATGGTTCTACTGAGAGCCTGTGCTTGGGAAGCATACTCCATCAGTTTAGGATCCGCCGCCATGGTTCGAGTTATAAGAGAAACCGCGTCTGTAAGTAGCTCCCGCAATTTCCGCACCTCTTGTGTCAAGCTCTTAATTTCACCAGACAATTCAGTATCCCCCTGTGGAACGTGTACTTTTCGAACAGTATCAGAGGATATCTTCTTGCGGAAGGTAATATTAGAATTATCCCGAAACCGCCCCGCTCCCGAGGCGCCAACAGGTGTGAGGCTGTTGTCTCCTCCTTTCTTCGAAGAGCAACGACATTCAGGACACACCCAATTATTGAGCTGCCTCCCGCACAGAGAGAGTGATAGGATTTACCGCAGCTAAGAATAGCACAGTACAAGCCATCCTCTTCTACAATTTCCGTTGTACAAGCCGCACACTCCATAATGAGTGTCGAAAATTCTTAAACAGGCAATTTCCAACAATACCTTAAGTTAAGCACCAGGAGAGCAGAAGTCTTAGTCTTAGTCTTCGGCCGTTTTATCTATTAAATAGTTAAACAGAGAAACAGAGAAATGGAAGCTTTGGATTATGGGAGATTACGAAGGTTGGACAGGACCTCCTTAAGATTTGAGGTGTGCTCTAATAATGGTCTATACCTACACTAATCTACCGTATTCTCCCGGTGTTAGCGACGCGGCGCCACTGACGTCACAAACGCTTGTCTCGAAACACCACCTTGCACCTTTATGCATATTGTATGCCCACACTTCGCTAATAATATAGTTGGTCCCACGTAATAGATGGCGAGCCTATTGCCGCATTAGATTATGGGGATCCTACCAAGACCTGAGGAGCCCAAGCCCCTCTCGCCACCTATTACGTGGGACCAATGACCTTCTATAATACACAGGGACCAACTTTATAATTGACGAAGTGTGGGCGTATAATATGCCTCTGCCTATCCCTTCGGGGGTGTCCCCGAAGGTGTCGCATGTGTATGCGTGAAGGTTTGTATGTATGTAGGAATGTATGGTAATGTAACTCTCCCGGCATTGTCTGCTAACAACTACTTCTACTAAGGTTAGTCCTTACCTGTCAGGTAACTTGAGCGGCACAGGCAGAGCGAGTGGTGTGACGGTGTGCTGGTATACGAGGGCGGAGAGTGAGCTGAAGACAGGCTCGTCGGGGCAGCCGCGCAGCCGCACGCCGCGCGCCGTCGGCTCCACCAGGAAGTGGCGCACGCCGCCGCCCGCGCGCACCGCCAGCCCGAACCCGCCCGGGAAAGAGTTCGAGTCCCGCACGATGAACGCGCCTTCCTCCAACTGCTGAAGGGCTGCTACAGCTGTTTGATTACATAAAGAACATTACTTATTGGTCATTCTGATAACACGGTTACAGACATTATGCAAAATCTGTTGTTTGTCAGTAATTTTTATACCTTGACAGCTTGCACATTTACTAAAGTCGCTATACTATTGTGGAAAACATCTTTATTGGTTCTATGGAAGCGAAATAAAGTAAACACACCAAAAGACGTTAAAATAATTAGTTTTTTTAAATAATTATGTTAATATACAAAAAAAAAAGTTATGTCGGGACGAATTAGCGAACAGAACGACCTTAACGTCATTTTGTGGTGTTCAGAGCGAGGGAATCAAAAATCTGCTAAGTTCTAGTTTATTTATCTGTGTAGTGTGCGTGCGCAATACACACGCTATAAAATGTCTCGGTATTTCTAGCGTTACAGATTATATATCCTCCGTGAGATATATCGAGCCCTTACCGCCAGTTTGTCGTAAGCGACAATTGCTAACTTTTACAGAATATTTTTCTTAAATTTTTTTTTTAATTATTAATCCTTTATTGCGCATAAAAATATAATCACATTACAAAAATCGTATGTAAAAAAAAGTACATAGATCCAAAAGCGCAATAAAGGATTAATAATAAAAAAAAAATTAAAGAAAAATCTTCTGTAAAAGTTAGCAATTGTCGCTTACGACAAACTGGCGGTAAGGGCTCGAATATGTCCACGATATACACGCGATAGACTTACCGTCATCCCTCGAGATGTTGGGCTTGTACCAGAAGTGGCTGGTGTCTCGCGCGAACCGCACGCGGTCTGCGGCCACGGGCAGCGGCTCGGCGGCGGCGCCCGCCCCGCTCACGCTGGAGCGCCGCGACCCGCAGCTGCCGTTGTACACGCGGTACTCCGACTCAGGGCTGCTTTCGCGCTCTTTTCTGCAGACACAAAACAAAATACACATTTATTTATTTATTTATTAGTATAGTTTTCTTTTAAAAATTGATGTGTTAATTTAATTATAATTTGCATGCTACCGTTGTTGGCTGAATGAGAGGAGCTTTATTTTATTGTACAAGAACTGTAATGTACCTCAATCAAGTGCAAATAAAAATATTCTATTCTATTCTTCTATTCTTCTACATCATTACTCTATTTGCATTAGACAATTGAAGCGCTCGTAGCTCTGCGGTGCTCGGTGGTCGGAAACAATCACCGAAGTACAGTAGAGTTTACAGAGGTCAGTCCTTGGATGGGTGACCGTTTGTGTGGCATTTGATATCGAGCGCTTCCGTGCTTTGGAAGGCACGTTAAGCCGTTGGTCCCAGTTATCACTAAATGTGGTAGTCGTTAAGTCATGTTAGAGGCCTAATGGGCGGCTTAATAAATTCTAACAGCAGGATGCCATACACCTGCCTCCGCCAATCCGCGCTGGGTCCGCGTGGTGGAGTATGACCCAATACCCTCGCACCTTGGTATGTAAGAGGAGGCTCGTGCTCAGTAGTGGAACGTTTATGGGCTGAGATGATGATGATTGGAAAATTATTATTGTTAGGGTAAAATATTATTTAGATTGATTATTTATATGTCTATAATTGATTAAGTTAAGTTTCGTTTTATATGTTCAACATTCTGTCGTGGATAACGTCGCTGGTTACGCAATGAACCAAATTTAGTTTTAGCCTTTTTAATGTTATATATTGTGTGACTGTTTGTTCTCCTAAATATAATAAAATTAATAAATAAATAAAATGTTAACAGCAGGACGCTACAGCTGCCTCTGCAAATCCGCACTGGGTCCCCGTATAGTATGATACAATCCTCTCACCTTAGTTTGTGAAAGGAGACTCGTGCTCAATATTGGGACGTTAGTGGGCTAAGATGATGATGATTTAAAAAGAAGTTATAATCCCTAATAATTTAAGCAAGACTAAGTGGCAGTGGGCAGGGCCCTTGGGGCAGAAAATTTAAAATTCTGGAATGTAGACTTTTTGATAGGAAACGTAACGGATTACGCTGGATTTCGCCTGCAATGCCCGTTTGCAATCCGCTTGCGTTATGTACTTTTCCATCGTATGGGCCAAAAGCTTGAGGACCACCTTGTGGTATCAAAATCTGTATGTTAATGATCTGTCAAAAAGTGTGTGAACGTAAATAATTTATTGATTCAGGCGTTACTTTGAAGAAATCCATTGTAAGCAAGTGATGGATTAAAAATATATTTGTAACAATTCCCGCTCTACTATAATTTCCCGAAAAATCGAGAAACTATTCAACACGACACGTGTTTCGGCCTTACACAGGGTATCTTCAGGTAAGATAGGAGCCTCAGAACAACGATGTGTTCACGACCAACGCTGAAACAAAAGTGCTACTATAATTTCCCGAAAAATAGATTCTCGATTTTTCGGGTAATCATAGTAGCGCGGGAATTATTACAAAAATATGTTTAATTCATCACTTGTGTGTGAACCTGCTAAACAGCGTACACTTGCCTGGACACTGGCGGCGAGCGCGGGGGACGCGCGCTGAGCGAGGGCGTGGGCGTGGGCGGGTAGGGAGTGCGGGGGTGCGTCGGGAACGCGGGCGTACCTGCGCGCGACTCCGACCGCGACCAGCTCTCTGAACGTTCTCGAACCTGTTTCGAAAACACAGACAACCGTGATGAACTTTCTAATTCATAAAAAAATTCTGATATTCATTTCCCTTAAATAGGTTTTGGCATCAAAGGGAATATACGCATCGCGGCAGTATTTTGTTTTCCAAAACTAGTATAAATTTGAGTTTTTTTTGTGTATATATAGAAAATTTGTGTCCTAACTTCTTCGGAAACTTACACAAGTGTAGAAAAGTAGAATATGACATTAAATGACGATTTCCATGTTGACTGCAAAACTACATAGAACCGCTAGTAGATCTAGTGGGGTTAGGGTTGCCAGATCGAATGACCCTATTATCGGGAGATCACAACCATTTGTCGGGATTTTGGGACTGTGGTCGGGAGAAACAAAAATAAAATCAAATTAAAATAAATATATTAAAAACAACAACATTTAACATCGTCCGCTGCCAATATAAAAGTTCTACATACGTAAATTCTAACAAAAAAACAGACAAACAGAAAATGGCTTTCTCATTACCTACATTATCATTATGATATTAGCAATAATCAACAAAATTGTATAAATCAATTTTTTTTTTTTAGTTTGCCACATGTATTTTGTGTTGCTTTTTACAGCTGCAACCATTTTTTTTCCTTTGGCACTATTTAGAGACGACTTGAAATTTAAACAATTTTCCTCAAAGTTTAAGATTTTTTGCTTTGTCGGGAGTCGGGAGGACATATAAAAAGTCGGGAGAATCCCGCCAAATCCCGACCATCTGGCAACCCTAAGTAGGGTAGGTATGACTTTGACTTCAATCGACTATGACAGATTTTACTGAATTTAGACTGAGACTAAAAATAACGAAAATGCTGCATAAAATTCGATTTATTTTATTACTTGACTCTGGCAAATATCTTAAATTCAGGCCGTTGCAGGAACACCGGCGCTGTTGTATAATAATACAGCATCTAATAAGATGCAGCGCCTACGCATCACGCTGATGTATCAAGTCAAGTAAGTGATATATTAATTATATAAAATTTATAGTAAATGAGATTTATCATCTTGATCACCATTCAGGTGAACAAGATGATAAATCGAAGAGGAAATACCCTCCCCTAAGCCCCTTGAGTCCTCAGTAAAGATGTGGGGCTATACTGAGATCTAACATGGACTCCTTGAGAGAAAATTTTAAAAGTGATGTTGCACTGTTTTGTTTGATTTACCAACACTCATGTACGTTCACAAACACTAAACGGTTAATAATCCACCGTTATTACACATTAATGTTAGAAATATCACAAATTTTAGAAAATCAAACAAAACTGCAGACATGACGCTTCAATTTCCCGCCAAGAAGTCCGTAACATTACTTATCTTGTTAAGTAATTTGTATTTTTTTAAAAATATTTTTATTTGTTTTTGTGCATGTGATACTGTTTAATCTAATTGTTTGTGTAATGTTATTTTGTTAGTTAAAAATATTCTTATTCTAAACGAGTGAGTCCATATCAAAAAAATGAAAACCTATAGGTACCTAAGTATATTCGCTCGTAGCTTCGAGGTGATAGGTGTTCGGTAATAATCACCGAAGTAAAGTAGAGTTCAGAGTAAGACAGAGACGGACGGACGGGTGACGGATTGTGTGGTATTTAATCTAGAACTACCGTGCTTCGAAAGGCACGTTAAGCCGTTGGTCTCAATTATTACAATATGTGAGTAAAAGGTAATTGCCACAAGTGTGTCACAATTATAAAAGGTTTAGCTCTTTTTTGTTAGCTGCTGTATTTCGTTATAATAATTATATGAATGAAAGGTGAGAGTGAATTACCAGTGAGTCGCCATTGGTGATAGGTTCAGCGAGTGACAGTAATCCGGGCGCCTGGGTACTGGTGGGGGTGGTGCTCGTACTCCATTCACGCATCGTCATCTTTTCGAACATGAATTTTCTAGATGAGGTCCTGAAAACATGAAATGGTGAAACGATTACAACTCATACTGACTAAAAAACGGAACTAATTTATATCCGGCTCGAAGGACCACAAAATGGACACTTAATAATAGTATAGTTAAAATTTTAAAAAAAATGAATTGAAAGTAAAAATTGCGTTTGTGTACAATTAAAGTTAAAGGGTGAGCGCCTTTCACTCCTATTTTATTGTAGAAATACGTATTATATTGTCTATACGTATTGTATATTGTACAGTCGGTGGTGGCAAAGTATAAATATGTAATTAATTTAACTAAAAATAACGTGCATGACGTAGGAACAATCGCGGCTGTAAAATTATAGTTCTGCTAATGTATAATTATGTACACGACTAGAGAGACAGTGCAGACATAAGGTAATAAGGTGCATACGCCGAGTTACGCCACCACTTGCCAGAAAACAACTCTTTACTTTATTTGCCATAGAAGGCAAAGTTCCCTAGGAAGTTCGCTCAATCACAATATTCATTAGCTTTTACATAAGCATTTATAGCAGTACTTAGGATGCTAGATAACTGGCAGCCCTCATAGCAACATGTACTAAGATCTATTTTGTATTGCCGGCGTATCACGTCAAAATAGCCTATATTATAGAAAGTGATGAGACAACAATTCTAACTATTAATAAGCTGTCTTCAAGTCATGCTTAGAGACGTGAACACTTCGTATGTCAAATTTATTCCAAAAAAGGTTTTGCCCAATAAAAATTCAGATTTTTTACATACCTGTCGGGGGCTTGTGGGCTGATGCTATCATTTCTAAAGGAGGTTCGCGTCGTATTTACGTGGAGAGGTACGCTGAAGTCGTCGTCATCGTCAGCGAAGGCTGTTGTATCACTGGTATAGCCGTCAACCCTGAAAAATAAACACGTAATTATTGGTGTCATCTGAAATTCAAGATTCAAAGTATTTTTTAAATTTATGAAAAATATGAGTTTCTTGAATCCGCACTAGTTCTGCGTGCTGAAGTATGACTTGAATTTCTTGCACCTTGTTTTGTGAGAGATGAACCATGCTCAGAGATAGGACTTGGATGGGCTGAGATAATAATGATGAAGTTTTTTCAAAAAATATCTATACGCATAACACTACTAAATATAATGAACTATGTTGCATACCGATGACTTGCCGACCTCCGGACATGCCGGGATGGAGCAGTATCCCATTCGAGCGGTAGTCTTGCAACTCGCTCCCGAGCCTCCTTGCGGTCTCGAAGTTTCTGCTGCTGTCGCTGCAGCCACGTGAGTCCCGAGTTGGTCTCAAGTGCGCTCTCGGAACGTCGAGGTTCCCGCGCTCGCGAAGTCTCGTGCCAGCCCAAAGTACTTGCTGACCGCCACGGTTGACTATCCGGCGTTTTTCTCGTGCTGCTCGCCCACTCAGCCTCGCCATTTAACCATCTGGCAACAAAACACATTCGCTAAATAAGGCAGTCATTATAAACTATAGATAATTTAATTGTCCAAATGAATTATTATAATAGCGCAATCGACTTAAACATTCGATGAACATTTTTGAATATACCACATTTAGCTCAAACTGGTCAATCGTTAAAACATTCAAAAGTATTTAGATATATACTGTAAGTAAGTATACCAATATAGACTGTAAGAAATAAAAAGCTAAACACACACATATTTAATACACAAATGTGATAAATCATGTGATAAATCACACAAAAAAAAACTCTTTTGGTTTCTTTAAGTCTACTACACGGTAGGTCATAGTTTAGTTATATGTTACATATCTCAAAATAAGACACAAAAATATGGACGTCGGAATTTTGGTACATCACTTATGAGATACATTACAACATGATACTCAATACAGAGGCGGTTCATGATTAATTAAAGTTTCTACTGAGTAAAATGTATCGTATAAAATAAATATTAGTATTTTTTTGTATATACTGTAATCGTGCGTAGGACTCGTTGCTCTGTTTGAAGGTCCAAGTGGGTACCTAGTGCCTACACGGTCTTGATAAACAATTCAACGCATCCATAAACGGTTGGCTAGCTTCGAGGATAACCCACATTAATAAACTGTTAATAAGAATATTAATTGACTTCCGCAGATCTCGTTGTATGGAATGTCGCACTTATAGAGTAATTTGCATATAAGATAATCGGAAAGACATGAGGTTTCAAAAGGGCATGTTTATGAAAGAACAGAGTAGCATTTATTAGAAAGTAACATATGAGTGTGTGACGGCGACCGGTGACCGGTCGGCTGCCCCCCGTTTAAGGCGACGTTTATCTCAAAATAGCAACTTGTTTGGGTCATGGCGGCGACGCAATCACACGCCATCGCTCCAAATCAATCGCAGAATCGCGTTTGCTTTTCGACACACGATTTGATACATGTATGGTAACTCGATAATGCGAAAGATAGGTATCTCGATGATGTAATATAACTTTCTAGATGTCATTGTGATAACATTTGTAGATTGGTGACTTCTAGTCGATGTATATAATCTCTTTGATATTTAACCGGATTATTTTTTCTTAGTGAGTTAAATTATTTTCACGTTTGGTTATTTTCGTTAAAAGCTTTAATTATTGCATTTAAATAATTAATTATTATTTTTGATGGCATGACAGAACTAGAGACTTTTTATTTACGCAGTGTTAAGTTAGAATTATATTTATACTAGCTTCGAAATTACAAACCAGTAAGAAGTAAATATACGAGTATATCAGTAGACACATTGAATCGATTCTAATTGATGGTGTTTTGGAATAAAGAAAACATTATTTGGATTAGTTATGTGGTGGCTTCAAAATCGTGAACACAGTTGCAAGCGACGGCTGTGATAAATAAATAATAAATAAATATTTCGGACATTTACACCAATTTATTAGTTCCAAGATAAGTATCATTAAGAACTTGTGTTATGGATACTAAATAACGAATAAACATACATAAATACTTTTTTTTTGTAAATATGTACATACTTAATATACATAGAAAAACACCCAGACCAGAAAAAATATTCATATGTATATGTCACCGTAAAATTGTAAAACACGTTAAATTATAATCTATCCCGCGATATTGTAATCTGTCGAAAAATTGTAATCCGTAACAAACTGCTCGCAATTTAACGCATTATTTTTCGATAGATTATAATCTATCGAAGACAAACCGTTAAATCACAATCTGTCGCGCGTTAAATTGTCAACTGTTTAAAGCCTGTCCATGATTGGCTGGTCTAGCCATCAATACCAGCCAACCAGGGACGAGCTGGATAGAGGTAGGAATCAAACATAGATATCCTTTAAAAAAAATAAAATGCAGATATAATAAGTATTTTTTTAAATTAAAATAATTAAAACAAATTTCTTCGAACACAAATTAAATATAAATTAAAAAGTAAAACATTTTACACAAAAACACAAATTAGGTTATGTTCGGTGACTAACTCTTATTTATTATTTAACTGCACTTCTTTAGGTTATCACAGGTCCGTTAACACTCCCTACAACTTATTATAATACAAAATGAGTTATTATTATTAACACGAAATCTGTTTTAAATCACCAAAACACTGTTTGTTTACATTTCACAACAAATGAATTTGACTAATAACAACCGAAGATGGCGACGACGCGCGACGGGCGGCTGAGCGGGGAACATGAAGTTCAACCAATCAGAGCGCGAGGTACGTTCTGTCGCATGCCATTTTACAATCTGACGGTTTGTCTTCGATAGATTATAATCTATCGAAAAATAATGCGTTAAATTGTGAGCATTTTGTTACGGATCACAATTTTTCGACAGATTACAATATCGCGGGATAGATTATAATTTAACGTTATTTACAATTTTACGGTGACATATACACACAAATATTTGTCCTGTGTGGAAATCGAATCCACGACCGGAAAGCGGGTATTCTCGCCACCACGCCATTTCGGTCGTCAAAAGACTAATGTGATAGGGCTACTAATTATATAATTACTGTAAGTCCTTTTACGTATGCAATATAATTCTATTAAACGATTTAATATATGTAGTTGGTACCAATTAAATCAAGTAACGTTACTTTAGCATTCAAGTAGCTAAGGACGGCTTTAGTACTACGCATCACGCTCCGTGCAAACGGCAAAGTGTTACATTTGACACTGACTGAATCTACTACATTGCTAAAGCATATATATCTATAACATTTTAGCTACTTATTTTTTGCTAAATACTATACGAACCTGATTTAATGAACCCTTACTATCATATTATAAACGCGAAAGTTTGTATGGATGTTTGTAACTGTTTCACGCAAAAAGTACTGAATGGATTTTGGTGAAACTTTACAGTAATGTACCTTATACATCAGAAAAACACATAACTTATAATTGATGGAGATAACGTGTTAATTAACTAATCCGGAGCAAGAAAAGGCGTGGGCACAAACTAATACTTTAAATTCTTGTAAAATGTTTGCTAACCCAACCGTGTTGAATGTTGCAGAACGCTCAATCCGGCCCACGCCTAGGGCGGACTCAATTACAGGACATCGACGCTTCCGTTTCTGTCTTCGACGATTGAACTTATTAGTTTTTAACCAAACGATTGACTGGCGTGGGAAGTCTTGCGATTTACAGACTTCTTTAGATATGTAAGATTGGGTATAAATTTGTGCCAAAATATCTTTTACGATGTATTTGTAAGTAAATAAGCTCCAAACAGAAATCAACAATATTTTGAAACTCGAGGGAGCGGTTATTTAAACTGAAACAAGCGGCAATTTTAAAACTAGTTCATCATCATTTATCTCAGCTTGGTTCCCTTTCGTTTCTAGTCTTAAGCTTTAACCCATAAACTAAGGTCAATAAGTCCGACTCTGTCACACATTTGTGCTTGAAAAGGTTATTCGGTGGCTGAAAAAGCCATACAAACAGAATATACCTATAAATAGGCGTTGTGAACTAAGTCAGTAAAGTTAAGAACTATCATGTTTAAGTTATAAAAAACTCTTATAATTTAGCAAACAAAAGTATTTTAGATATTTCGTAAAAAAACATAAACGAACATGAAATGCTCAGCCACGATCAATCGCACGCCACATGTCGAGTGGGGCACTTAGAAGCTCTGCACACAATGTGTTATTATATTAAGAACATGATTTTGATTGACGTGGTTGATATCAGTCATTTATCTGCCGTCGATCAATTTCGACATGAGCAGCACACACAGTTGTATGACAAGACATGACGTACAGTTTACCTTGTGTTAGTGCTCATTGTTACTTTTATTTGTGAGTACCTTCAAACACATCCTACTTCCTTCTAGTAACGTAAACATAAACGTTTAGATATTTGATGAACAAACACGCAAAAACGGCCAAAAAGATTTAGTTAAAACTTGTGAACCATTTTAAACTTGGATAGTTTTTAACACATAAGAAACTTTTTACCGTGGGAAAATCACTTGATTTCACGAGAAATAAAATATGCAAATATTTGTTTGTTTATTTTTACTTGTCTCTATACAACGCAAGCGGAGACGCGGGTAGAGATAAGTTCTTCTGGAAATTAGTGCATAATATTCTCTGCCTAAGTCATTTCCATCTTAAGTTTCCAAGCTGAGGAGAGTAACTACAAGATTCAGATTATTTTGTTTGTCGATGGGTAGTCCCCCCACATCATAGATTAACCAAAATTTTAAATAGGTAAATTGATCCACTCAGCTGCCGTAGCAAACACACATCTATATTCGTATAGATATAAATATTTTTATAGTTCGATTTTTTCATTTATTATGTTTTTCTATTTATTTCATGTCTTCTTAGTCATAACACAAGTCAATGTATTTTGCTATATCGTTTTATTTTTTCCTTTGTGCTAATTGGATAGAATCACTTTTATTGCATCCGTTTCTTTTCCAGCAATTGGACCACTAATTGATTGTCCCATTCCCTTTCAAACGGGTGACCCTGGTCTGGCTAATCACAGACGGTGCCCGCTAAACCCACGCAGTCTGCTTTTAAATTTACTTAAGGAAATTTTCTAATCCGATTCCTGTAAGTGCTCAATTATGTACAGTCACGAGTGCTCTCATTTTCTTCATTTTGGAAATTGATTCTTTTTAATCTGGTAAAGTATTTATTCGTACCGGTTTGCTATAAAAAAACGTTACGTTCTATGATTATACGGTATAACTATCCCTACAGCAATAAAGACATATGTGTATCTTTCGTACACAACCGAAGCGGCACCCTATGGATAAGCAACTTTAGCGAACTATATTATAAATATAATTCCGAATTCTCTTTTTATCCTGTTGTTAGATTTCGCTGTTGACCTTCGTTTAAATATTTATATTTCTTATTTGTTAATACAGCTGTTTTTATTTTGTTACTATCTGTCTCCTACTATCTTCTTTTTACATGTATTGTTGTTATTTATTTATTTGTCTTTTATATGTTTTATTGTAATACACGTACTTGCCATCTTTATCTAATGTCTTACCTTTCGAGGGCCATCTGGAAGACATTTCTAGTTGGAATAAGCCGTGCCCTGCTGTACCCAATTTTTCTTAGTTGTACGTTTATTTTCTGTTGTTTTATTTCTGTGTATATATTAAATTTAAAAATAAATAGAACGGATGCACGTAAATGCTTACTACTACTACAGTAGATATGTCCGTTATAATGAACTAGGAAGTAGTCATACAATACATAGTACTCTCTTTATGTGAGATTATTCAAAGAGTTTAATCAAATAGAATTTGCTCTTGACTCACGATGTGAAAACAGTAAATGCGAGTATAAAGATCAGTAGTGTTTGCAATGTGATGTTGCAATAAAGGGATATTGTTTCACTGCTCTTATTGCACTTACATCATAGCACAAAACACATGAGTCTGCTATCGTTCATATGTAGATCACCCTATCCTTATAACTAGAATCTTCTATAAAGTAACTTCGGAAAAATAATATTTAAGGGCTCTAACTATAAGATCGAAAAATAGTAATTTCTTTAAGTTGGTAGCGCTACTTTAATTTTTGCTATCTAGTCTGTAAATTATCTTACAGTTCATTTATAAGTAAGTATTCTGATTTGAAAGAATATAAAAATTCTGTATCAGATATAACATGTTTCATCTTATTCTAATGATATTGAACACAAGTTAGTAAAAGACAACGATGTGAATTTAAAACGTATGGTATGATATTTATATTATTTGCAAAAGATGTGTTTTATATATTTGCAAACCGCACTTCACTTGAATGTCATTTTCTCTTCTCTACAATCTATCTATTGATGACAAATGTTCTAGTTTCTTATCGCGATATCAGTTTTAGAAGATCTTTCCACTGTATTTCTTCTAATATCCTCGTGTATGCAATTAATATGTAAGATTTTAAGAGACCTTGAATCTAGGTGCTCTAGCTCCGCTGCCCACTATAATTCTCACTCAATTACCTATAAGCCGTAGAATGGATTTGGTTTAAACTTGGCAAAAACTCAAACACAATTTGAGTACTGTAATCAAGCTCCTGTGGATCACACGGACAACGTCTGTTGTTGTATTCGGGCTTTTTCTCATAGGCCGAGATCAGAGCGTTAAGAGTTTTCAGTTATACTCAAGCGGAACTAGCGTCGATAAAGCTGTTATATTTTTGAAGCCATCCGTAAGGTAAATTGGCTTCACTACACCACAAGCCGTAAAACATAGATCAACTATTTGATGTGCCTTTAAAAGACACGCTAGCCGCTCATGAAAGTGCGAGCAACTGCTGGTAACAAACACGTTGATGATCCTTTTAAAGATACATGACATGCATTCTAAGTGAACCACACACACTCTGCATGGATGATTATAGTAATTTACTGCTCGTTACATCTAACGACAGTACTTTGATATCGTGTATATACTAAATGTGTATGTCGTATGCTGTGAGATAGATTTTTAACAATTATATAGTATCAGAGGAAAAAGATGACCATCATTAAAATAATTATGATATTTTTTTTAATGGGGCATGACTGTAATCGAGGCAATTTTATTTTTTTGAGTTTAATCGCTATGAATGTCGTGAATGTAATTTCTGTTTTATAGTAGCTTCCTAAATAATTATTTTATATTTTATTTCATAAATATTCTTAGACATCTAATAAAACATAGTAGCCCAAACCAAGCAGAGCTTAAAAAAGCTTAGGTACTAGACAACGAATAAACATTACGTAAATACCTTATTTTATAAATACCTGCATTAAATATTAACGATAGACAGACATAAAATGTGACACACTGCCACATAGCCTAAAGTAAGCAGAGCTTTTATAAAGTCTACCCGGCAAAGCATAAACAAAATTATCATAAATAAATTCGGCCAGACCAAATAATTATTCAAATTTATGCACAAATATTTGCTCTGTGTGAGAATTGAAGCCTCGATTTCAGGAGCAGAGACAAGTAGGTACTTTTCTTGTTAATAGATTTTGAATATCTATATGACATGCGTAAAAGAAATGCTTGTTAAGTACATTATTGCCATAAAAATATATAAACCCTTTGATTAAATAAGAATACATAGTAGGCATATGTAATTACCATGCTAGGGCTTCACTACGAGACAATAAATGAGGAGATCCGTGAATAAACGATTTTCACTGACATAGCTCAAAAAAAATCAAGATGCTGAAGTGGCAGTAGGCAGTGCACATAGTAGACCCTTCGATATAAAACGTAGAGTAGGACGTCCACCTGCATGATGGATTGACGACCTGATAAAGGCCGCAGGATCACATTGGATGCGGGCTGCCATTGGTCACATTGGTAACTATCAATCATATTCTAGAATGATCCTCGTTGTGCCCTAGAATAACGCTGAGGGCCCAGAGTCTGGCTGAATATCAGTTATTGGAGGTACATGTCAGCCCAAACTAACCTCGGGCTTGTGATGATTACATATAAATCTTTACTTATAAAAGTGGATATCTCTGTTATGGCTTGTGTTTGTTTTTGTGAGTGTTCTTATTCAATTAACACCCACACTTGTTGTTCACGCCTACATCTCAACTATTTAATAAAAAAGAGATCTAACCAGAACGGTGAACGATTTGATCGGAATTATTATATAGGAATTAAGCCTCTATTTCGATATCTATGTATATTATGAATAATTTAAAACATGGAAGCTACATTTTACTAATATTATCTCTTTATCTTTGTAAAAATTTATTACGAATGTTCCTACCCATACCCATGTACAAGTAAGTTGGCCATATTGCACGGTATGTAATGTTTTTTATAAAATAAATTAGTACCATATGGTGGTGCGCTTAATCGAAATTATTTTAAACTGTTAAGGCTGTTATAAAATATTCATTCATATAATGTAATAAGAAATCAGTAGTCTATACCCGTCCCTGATAATGCGTTAAGACGTGAAATGAAGGTCTTGAAGATTTCGTCATATCTGCGATAGTGATAGTAGTGGGTTGACCGGAAAACGGCAAAATAAATTAACGATTGGTGCCAAACATGATACCAAGACTATTATACCAAAAGCTATGATCGTACGGTCAACTGTTGACTATTATTTAAGTAAAAAGTTAAATAGTTAGAGTATTATCATTCGGAGTATATGGTACCTTAGAAACTAGAATGTATGACTAGTCAAAGATTGTGGAATTTGCTAAAAATGCATTGTAAATATTGAGGTTGTAAATGTAAACAAAAGTAAAGCGAGTGTGGGCGAAACTGGTGGCCTCCACGCCGCCTACAGATACAGGAACACATGTTTAGATTTACATCAGTTTCCCTAGAAGTATTTACACTTTTAAATTTATCGAGCAAACATACTTCAATTAAACTGAAAATGATGTAGGTAAGTAATTAAGAGTAAACCATTATTGTATGTCATCTCCGTCGGCATCATCTAAGGCAACTGATAATTTTTATTTAAGAAAATAAATTACAGAGTTTCAGCCGTTTAAGGGTAACATCTAAAATTACTGAGGACTTTGATTTCTATTCAGAGGTCATATGCAATTAATTTATTAAAACTTAGCTAAACTAAAAAAATATACATTATAAAAACCTACATCTATTGATAATTGAATAGAAATTGAATTTATTGTATTTAATAAAAATTACTTAATAAATTGTGTGATATTTTGCTTCTCGGAAAACTGGTTTAATCGAGCTTTAAAAAATTTATGCTAACCGCTTCATTAAAGTCACATTCATGTTTCCAGCAACCTACCTATTTCTTGTTACGACAATAAATAGGGAAACAAAGTCTGTGGGATATTGATTTACAAAAGATTAGTCTTACCTTCCATTGCCTACTGTTTTGTTTTGCGGCAAGGGCCTAGTCGTGGTGGTGACATCTTCGTGAGTGAGTTTTCTGATGGTTCGAGGCGATGTCGGCGTCCTCGGCGAGGGTGGGTCCGGGGTGGCGGTCCGCTCGTCGTCGTCATCCTCGATGGGGCGGTAGGAACGGTCGCCGAGAGCGCGGCGCACGAGCTCCGGGCTGGCGAGGCGGTTGGGCGCGCGCAGCATGCCGGGGCGCAGGCCGGGCGCTCCGTAAGTGAAGGGCGCGGAGTCTGCGCGCGCGTGATACGGTATATCGGATGCGCGGTCAGCGCGAGACTGCGCGTGCGGCGCGCCTGTGGCGGCGGTGGCGACGGAGTTCGGCGGCGACGGCGCGGGGCCGGTGGGCGGCGGCGGGTCGGGCAGCGCGCTCACCGTGCGCAGCATGTCTCCCAGCAGCGCGTCCAGCTCGTCGGGCGGGCTGGGGGCGGCGCGCCGGCCCGCCGACGAGATGCCCGAGTCCATGGACGCGCTCAGCGGCGACGCGGGCCCGCCGCCGCGCACCACCGTCGCGTAGATGGACCCGTCGAGCGGGCCAAACGTGTGCGACGCTTCGCCACCCTCGCCCGCTTCTCCGCTCGAGCCCGATCCCTCTGCACTGCCGTTATTTTCACCTGCACCAAGGAGGGATTAAAACTTAAGCGATGTCACGAAAAATTTCTCTTAGCTACATAATTAAGGGATTTAAAATGATGTCCCTATTCTCGATGCTACAAATTTAGCGAGGCTCTAATTACGAATAGCTTTTAAATTGGATCCGATTCGCTCCAATAAGCTGACTGGGAGACGATGTAACGAGATGGTATTTAAGCGAACACGTGTAATTTTCTACCGCACTCCTCGAGGCCAGAATCAATTAGCATTTTAGAGCGACTAATTGCGCGGTATTATAGGAAATAAGCGTGTGCTAGTGAGGAAATTAGCTATTAATTCAATTCAGGTTCCAGGAGATGCGCATGCCTGTTTGTGGCGGCTGGACCAGATCCTTAAAAGGGCTAGTCTGGGCTCCCGTTATACCGGCCGCGAGGGGTGACACCGTTGTTTAAAGGAATGAGGATCAACTTCCTTATTAAACGGTACCTAAAAAGTTCTACTAGAAAGAAACCAGGATTCTTGCTAAGCAGATAAGTAAGTATTTAAAGCTTTCTTGTTGTTAATCTAGTTACATTATTTCATTATATTGTCGTCAATTCGAATAAAATTTTATATAAGCTGGCTTCGCTAGTTTTAAGTCATAATGCATACATTACCCGAAAAAATAACTTACTGATATTCCGGTAACGTCTAGTCAACATTGAGTTAAAATTTGGCGCGCGTAAAAACACCGTGCTGTGTAATTTTGATGCTTATATAATCTTCGCAAGTTTTTATCGTTTAGAATCATCTCATATACCTACCTTATTCTGGTATTCTTAAATTATATAAAGAAGAACAAAGATACTAAAGAAATAAGTATTTTGTTAGTTCTTTTGAAAGTAATGAAAGACAGAGGTAAGAGCGGTCTTTTACGGTTCATTTTGTTTTGTGTAAAACTATTTTATTGCTCATATTAATATTATGTCGTAGGTACATGTTCTTAATTTTGCATGAATGTATAAAATTTGTTATTAATGTAATTTTTTTGTATACAGTTCAGATTATAAGTCTAGGATTTTAAAAGCACTTTAGTTAACCCGTCACGTAGCTAAGAGTTGTGTATAACAATGGTCAGAGTAAAGTCTGGAGCCAAATTTTAGCACGAAATTAGAGAGAAACATGAGGGTTTGTTCTAGAAATTGAAAACTACAACCCAATATATTGTTCTATATATCTTATATTACGGTCTATAGAATAGTTTCAAAGCATTGTTTTTGCTACTTTCCTTAAAAACTATTATCAAAGATTAGAATGACTAAATATCCCATACTTCTATTATATGTAAAAGTCGTGTTATGTATATATAACTCAAGAACGGCTGAACCGATTTAACTGAAAATTGGTGGGGCTTAGATTAGCTTAGAACCAGAAGACTGACATAGGATTTTGACCCCTTTCCCGCGAGACGAGACATAAAGCATGGCAAAAGTGATGGATATTTCCGCGGGAACTCAATTTAAAAATATTTGCTGTAGGTCACGCGGACGAAGATGCGGGCGGCCTCTAGTTGTAGACAAAAATAAGTCATTACTGAATCCGTAGTCGTTACTAAATCTATTGTTCCTCGGAGTAAAGAATTGAAACATGATGTAAATCCGTCAATATAACCTCGATATTTAATGTCGTCTGTTTATACAGTCGCATCCGCGCAGGTTAGCGGTTCAAGGCGAGGCGACTCTAGGAAGTGACCTCACAAATTCATCGTGTACCCCGAATCTTTCGAGGCAAAATAGTACTAGATACTCGACTGAACGTAATTTTAACTTATCTTGGTACCTTGGATACATTACGATACGAGGAATCAAAGAGCTGGCGCTTATTGCGGTATGCTTAGGTTTACGATATTTTTTAATATTTAGTTGCATGTGCTAGATATTTATTGTACTGATTTAAATAACTCAATAGAGGAAATAAATTTATATCTGCCAGTGAGTTCCAAAGACTTAAAGCTTAGAGCCAATCACAATCACAGATATAAGTTATACGAGGAACGCAAGTTATATACGCGAACTATTATTTAAGATAGGAAGGAAATAAAATTATATGCAGATCTTTACGCCCACAGCAATATGAGATAGGTTTTGTTTTATAGCCTGAATAGTCAACTTACTTTTAAAGTTAATCGTTTCAAAGACAAAACAATGTGTCTTTTTCCTTCCTGAAACTGTAAGCTTCTCCTTGAATCGTCCTGATTCCTAAAATCAGGACGATTCAAGGAGGAGGCGGAAATTGTTAGTGCTTTATAAATTTAGAACAATAAGTAAGTTGGTTTAATCAAAACTGTATTGAACACAATCAGCTAAATTTTAAACTAACCTAACCACAATCTTCATTTAATTTGAATACCTTGTATACTGCTACACAAAAATAACACGCTACACGCAATTCTTTATCTAATCACTGGCGCGTCGGTTTCGAAACTAAACTAAAAGTGAGGTTGTCAATAACGCAATTAGTGTAAAGATATCAACGTCAGCGTCTGGTGTGGTGACCGTCGGCGTGTTAAGGAAGATGAGGTTATTTCTGTGGTGTCAACTAAAATAACTGGCTGACTGCGGGCTATTACGAAATGCGCGGCGCCGCAGGAAGAGGATGTGCGCCCTTCGCACACGTACTACTTACTACAAAAACATATACAACATCGTCTTTATCATTGTCACATTCTAACAATCAATTTATGACATCTAAATTGATTAGTTACGACCATCACGTCAAATTTGTGGGACATCATGAAACATGTATGGGAGCGTCGGCGGTTCAGTTCGTTAACTAATTAAAATGAGCGTGACGGTGGTGCGACGGGCGGATCGGATACGCACGCGACAGACAGACCTTTTAAATAAACGAGAGCAAAAGTTGTTAAAAACTCGAAGACATTATTTAATGAAGGTCCAGTATCCTCGCAACGTATGCGGCAAAGTTACAAGCGAAGGTGAACGCGTGCACCGCGCCGGCTCGTTATGATGTCATCGGGTGCTCCACGCTCCACCTTGTGCTTCTACGAACCTAAGCTTAGTATTATTATTCGCTGTGCTATCTCCGTTTAGCCGTTGGGTGATTTGCAACCAGTTTCAAATATTAAGATTTCAACCAGTTTAGGCTGTTTTTTAAAATATGCGTGCTCCACAAATTCAGTGAATTCATTATGGTTATTCAAAATAGTATTATAATACTCGTATTTTTCTAAGATTTATACAATGAGGAAAGAAAAAGTCAAAAAAATGACTTATTAGCTTTTATAGAGAAGCATCATAATATTTACTATATATGTATGTTTAATTATAATATGTGTGAATTACTGTATTTTCTTACCCATATCATCGTAAGCAGTGATCATCGATATCCCAATCTTATAAATTGTATTTTGTTGATTTAAATCAAATTAATAAAAAAAATGCACAACGAGTACTTCACTTGTTTTCTCACAGTAATAAATGAACACACGTCCACAATACCCCCACTTATGATATGGACTGTCCATAAAGTCTGAAAGCTCCGTCGATAAATAAATGCTGATCCGATAGCGAGTCGCGGTTTGATAGTCTCTCTATAGTGCAAAATCAAGTGGATTTTATTGCAGACAGTCCGACAGAGCTTATAAATAATTTTTGCGAACGGTAATGAAATTACAAATATAATCACACTTTAAAAGTTAGCAGAATGTCGAAATAATTTCTAACATCACGACGTTTACTGCATAATTTATGTAAAGAGCTTTTTAACAATTTTATGTTCGCTTCAGTAAAATGGCTTTTTAAATTTCGAAAGTTCGTGATGTACTCTCTCGCTGAATAAATATAATAATATATAAGATACCTAAATTGTCTTCTTTATATATTGTTGTGATGAAATGACTAAGTTTGTAATAATTAAATTAAGTACATCCGCTGGATAGTTACTATAATCATATTTTACGATTTTGTATTGAATATCATGCTGGTGGTAAATTCCTGATAATATATTTTGCGAAGCCCTAGTATGACGTCAATGTAAGGGAAAGAGGCTCGCGTGACAACGAAATTATGTTATCCAAGAGCAGATTACTCGAGCCGGGCACTCGATCAATAGTGATATCTCATTATGTCATTTGTACACTAATTCCATTAGTTAAAGCACCTGATAGATACGGAGGATCATAGGGTAAAATTATACGATTTAATTAAAGTTAAAATATTATATTGTTCTAGGCAAATTAAAAGACATACAGTGTATTTGTTATATGTGAAGATTCTATACTAAAATTTGTAATGATGTTCAATTTTATGATTAAACCTTGTCCGAATTAGTAGCACAAGCAATTATTCAGCTTCAAAGACCAATCTGTTAATAATGTGTTTCATTACTTTTTAATTATCGTTAAAAATACAGTCATGATGCTTACCATCAGGCGGACAGCATGCTGAATCACGATCTTCGAAAATATATCAATCGAATTGGATACGAAAACTCATTAGTCACAATGTAAGCACTACGGGTTGTAACGACACTTCACCTCGATAGATGTTGAAGTATAACGAATGGCAGGCGGGCGGTGTCCCGAGTGGACATACATCACCGATTCACCACACCGGTCAATTAGTGCGCAGGCGCCGCCGCTGCGGAACCAATGCGTCTCTCGTTTGTCCACACCGATGACAATACATTGTTCGTTCATAAGTTCTATTGTTAAAAGCCGATTGTGTGCTTTCGTCACGGTTTTCATAACACAAACATAGCTTTCGAGATCATTAATCCCAGTTCTAACGTTTTTATTATGCAATAAGAGCGCATAAGCAAGCGTTAGTTGTAATTAACAAATTTTAATTTTAACTCACCTCTTTCATGAAATTTTAAGAAACGTATCTATTGTTGTTTTAGTTTCACGTGAACTTTATTTTATCATAGTGATTTTTGGTGTGTTGAATTGGAGTTTTGAGTGAGTGAAATGTGGAGCGCGTGAGTGATCGCGAATGCGTGCGCGCGGCGGCGACTGAGGGCGCAACACTGGGCGGGCGGCCGGCCGCGCTACTGCCCTGAAATAGACGACGCCACAGGTGACCGGCCCGCCGCTAGGAGCCCCTACACTACTAGACCTGACACCATTGTGTGCTATTCTCACGCCATAAAATAGTTAACAGCGCCAGTTTTCAATTCTGACCAGAAAGATTTATCAAAATAAAGTTTTGGGAACGACTCATAAAATTGTGAACACAATATCAAACAGAAACAAAACGTTAATGTGAAACGCTGAAACATGAAATACTTTTATGTTTTCTCTGCGATTCTTTGAGCAAACGGTCACTTTGTGGTGTCATTATTTATGTGCGGATGTGGTCAACGAATGGTGGTATGAAACTCTTTAAATGTGAGAACTACTTTTCATTTATGTTCTTTTTTGCATACTACAGCGAAAAATATACGTACTGGTAATTTAGTATAGAAGAGAAATTTGTGAGGAGACAATATATGTAACTAGAATTGTGACGGTTTGTATATTTGTTACTTAATTAAGCTTCAATATTTGATTTGAGTAATTATTATGGTATGAGCCATGAATTGCAAGTGCTTGCTTTCTGAAATAATGAAATACGATATAATTTCAATTACTGGGGGACGGATTTTTATAGTTTGAGCAATCCTAAAATCTTATCAAAAAAGGTTTACTGATCTGCTCTTATACAGCGGATAGACATGGCAAGCTAACATTGCAACGTAATAATTCATAAAAAAAAGTAAAAGTGAACAAAATGTATGTGAGTAAGGCCACATACGACGCGCAATGGCATCGCAATACTCGTTGTTTGATTTCCGTTCCACATCTCGCCCGTCGAAAGTGACAACCAAGCCGGCAGCTTTACCAATGACCAGCATGACAGGATGACGATCTCATTTAAGATACCACTTAGATTCTCACATAATCCGCATAAATTACTAAAGATTATGTTTTATGTAATATGTACAAGAAAATTATAAAAGCTACAGTTATCGTTCTCATAATATTTTACTTGAGGTCAACTAAGAGTTTTATTTATTTGTCTATTCACGACGTAATCTACGATGTAGGTCGTAGGCTTTATAATTGTTCATATTGGTTCTCAAAAGAAAGTTTATAGAAAAACATTTTATCTCAAAATGTTTACCATGAGTAAATTCCCGTTGTAAAATCATTATAAACACGGAAAGTAAACTATCAAAGGACATAGAGGTAGGACTATAATTCTGTATACTGTAATTGTAAGACATATTAATAAGTAGATGCCCAGATTTCAAAGAGAATTGTAGAAACGACAAAGTGACGGCGCGGCGCCGAGCGGATGTGCCGGTGTCCACACGGGCGGCAACGCTAAACACCGTTCCTACCACCAGCCAGGAATAGACCAGAATCGCGGATGTAGCAGTAACCGTTTGTCGACTCGTAAACCGTACATCTATTTACGTGGCCCTTGGTGCGGGTAACTTACCTTGTACACATTGTGGTATACAGTTTGTGGTACAACTCTCTACTATTTATGACTATGAAAACGATTGCAATGTTAGGTGGTATTTTTCATGACAGAGGGTAGGTACCCCCGCAGTGCTAAGAAACGCTACAATGGTGCTGTCTTTTTTAATCTTTAACAATTATTTGTTGATAAGAACATTCAGTATGATATAACAAGAAATTGTTCTTCTTATTATAAATTGAGACAGGACTAGCGTATAAGTTGAGTTTTCGGTTAAAGAATTAGTTGGTACCAAGTACAAACCTCGCCGAAATACTTAAGACATATTAGATAGACAATGTGTGTCTAATATCTTATTATAAATAATATTTGCTATTGTAATTAATATTTAAAATAGCAAATAATTCTGATATACTAACTTTGAAGACATTAATTATGGCAAAGTAATTGCTATTATTTTTTTCAAAATAAGTGATTTTGTTAAGTACATGTTGTAAGGAATACCTTTTTATGCCAAACGTTCTTCATAAATTTTAAATTCGTTAAATAATTTTATTCAATTTAAATATTTTTTCTTCGTAAGAGCTCCTAAGTAAATTTAACTTCAAGGTGCTCCTAAAAAAGTTGGTGATAATCTGCATACATTCAGAAGTAAACGATAGAACTCTTCGATAATTTAAAGCAAATTATTTCCTATATATACATACAAATTATTTACTATATATTTAAAAAAATATTTAAATACATTGTAATTGCATGTTTCAATCTATGTGTTTTTTGTTGTTGCTTTAATTTATATAATGTATATTAAGATTCTTAAATCAGCTTGATCTACATGCCTTGTATTGATTACTTTGAAGCAATGTTCCGGTGCCCTGACTTGGTGCATGTATTTTTCACACTGCGACCTTCTGCTATGCAATAAATGATGGAATTTAATACATCTTTATAATCGTGTAAGTGCTTGACTTAAAAAAAAACTCTTAAAAGTCTCATGGTGCATTTTTTAAGCAACTTTATTCAACATTATGTAAGTTTATGTAACTCGTTCAAAATGTTAGATGGGTGCATCTTAATTAAAAATCATTTTTCTTTTTGAAGTCGGTAAAATTTCTTTGTTGTTTGCAGAATCCAAACTAAGTCTCCTAGGGCCAAGAACGAGCGCTACTACTTTACGAATAATACTCGACTTGCTTTTAATAATATAATTCATTTTGTAAGAGTCTGGGGCGTGGATATTGACTTTTATTTTGTAACTAACTTTATTTGACCGTCCACTCCCTTAAAAAACTGAAATACAATCTGATTTCGTACCAGGGTACCAATCGATTTAAGAAATCAAAGGCTTATTGCTTAGAAGGAAGTAGCTGCGAGTTTTAACATAAAGTTTTACAGACATGAAATTGGATGAGCGAGATTTTTGTCCCGTCTCACATGGCAATATGTGCCCTGACAGCTAGATGGATCGAGAGTTCTGCTACTGCCTAAGTGTTTGAACATCCACTGCCTTATAAAAACTGAAATAGAATCTGCCAGGATCCCAATCGATTTAAGAAATCAAAGGCTTATTGCTTAGAAGGAAGTAGCTAAGAGTTTTTAACATAAAGATTTACAGACATAAAGTTGGATAAGCGAGATCTTTGTCCCGTCACACATGGAGATATGTGCCCTGACAGCTCAGAAATCAATCAATCGAGAAATCTGCTGCTGCGCAAGTCAACGTTGAGATATCCTTTTACGTGACGCGAGCTGCATAGTGTAGTCAGTGTATAATAATATCATAGAAATTACTTACCAAGATTGCAGTGGCTAGATGAAATCTGCAGGGGCAATGGACATGCTAAATGCGAACCTTCGCTGCCATGGTTAATAGGCTGGCGCAGCACCGAGGAGTAATCGGCAGATGTCCCATAATGTTATCTAACGTGTGGTACGAAGGTATAATGTGGTTCTTACCAGGATCATCATCAGTGATGGTAGACAGCGGTCTTAAATGCTCCAAAGAGTCAGCTCTAGCGATGGCATCGGGAGCAGCCCGCAAAGGGGCGGCAGGGGTAGGGGCAGGCGTCGCCCCACCACCGCCCTCGCCTCGGGAGAACACCAGCTCAACTGCGCCGTCGCTTGGGAACGACGGATCTGTTCGATAAATACTTTTGTTAATATTTCGTCTCAAGTGCTATGTGGTACCTTGGTTTTATTTTTTTATTGGATCTCATCTATCACCTCGTTTGTACTCAAATATGCAATTAAAAAAATACAATTTCTAGTCAGTAGTAAGCATATCATATATTGATGATTCATGCACAATGAGAAACTTGAAATCTTTCCAAGTCTTCATTGAAAATTGCATATATCTTCAGGTTACACTGCCTTAATATTTCTCAGTTTAAGCTTAAGACCTTTCCTAGAACAGTTTAAACTGATATTTGGTGCAAGCGGAACTGACTCGCATCGGGCCTATGCTGATAATGCAAGCAATGGCATCTACCGGTTATACGGAAGCCACCCACTGAGGAAGTGTAACGGCCGGGTGCGGCTTAGTCGAGTCGCTGCATAGTGTGTGGTTATGCGTAAATTAGGCACGCAAACAACATTTAGCACAGAGATTAAAGCTGAAGCTATATAATTGTAAAGTTTTTTCAAATCTATTCAGTAGTTATTGCGCAAAAGTTGCTTTTTGCTCTCTATCATGTATTTACATTACAATAACATATAGTCCAAATTTGTAAAGAAATTGTGTGAAGCGCAATCATGCGCAGACGAAGTCGTTGGCACCAGCTAGTCGTTAAAATTAGTATCTGTGCTAAATGTTGTTTGCGTGCCTATTTCACGCATGACCAAACACTATGCAGCAACTCTACTGAGCCTCTCCCGGTCAGTTCCTTCCTCAGTGGTAAAGAAACATCTAAAAAAACTTTCGAATTTATAATATTAGTATAATAGTAAGGATGTATACCGTGTGCTGCGTAGTCTAGCTGCTGTTTAGTGAAAGAGAGCGTGTGGTCAGCGACGGCGCATGTGTGGAACTGGCACGCGAACACCAGACGCCGCGCGTGTTGTGCGTGCGTGACGTGCGTGGCGTGCGCGGCGCGCCTGTACGCTCGCACCAGGATATCGCCTCGTAACGCCAGCCGGCCTACCCCGACCGTCCAACCACCGCCGTTCACCATGTAAAGGCCTGAAATGACAATAGCGAGTTAATACAAAGACAAAACCTATACCCAAACTGCCATTATCTATAAGTATTTATTATTTGTGGTAAATGTTTGATAATGTAACTAAAATTCGGCCAAATGTGGTTAAGCCCTAGTCGTTATGCTTAAGTTTATGGCAACTGGCAAACTAGGTGGCTATTTAAAACAATGGGACCACTATCTTGAGTAGGTCTATATATTTTCAAAATAAGCTTTTATCCTAAAATTACGGAATATGTTACTGTTACACGTATCTCTTGTAATTATTATAGTCTGTTTAATTTCAAAATTATGGAACATTCCCTGGTCTATGGACCACCTTCCTGGCGTCTAAGCCATAAGTATTTTTACTAGGTAAAATAGCACTAACAATTTTACATCTTGGATTAATTGTTATAAGTGTTTGTATAGCATTTTTATTACAAATTAGAGGTCCATTTGTAATGCTATGAAATGCTATGCTTTTGGATTTTGTATTGTTGACTCAGGGATTTTGTAGCAATCTAATGGTGAAAGAACTATCCAGATTCATCAAATTGTTTTTGAGTAATATTCGTAACAAACATGCATATAAGAATTTATATCTTTCCACTTTGTTTATATTAGTACCTAAAGATGTTGATTCATAGAAAGTATTCAATCTACTATCATTGATCAATCAACATTCATAGACAGTGTACAATATATTTATATTAAGTATGCCTATTGTACACAATAGTGTATTGTATACCTGAGGTATAAACGCAAACGAAGTTCTCGTATATCTTGAGGAAGGCGACGGTGGGCGCCGCCGGGGACGCCAGCGAGCCCGCCACGCTAACATGGGTCAGCTGCAGTGGCGCCGCGTTCACCCGGATCTGGCCCGCAAGCAAACCCGCAAACGTGTCGATGTATCTGAAAGTAAAACGTTTTATTCAACACTACATACATACATACATTCACGCCTGTTTCCCCGAAGGAGTAGGCAGAAGCATATTATACGCCCACACTTCGCCAATTATATAGTTGGTCCCACGTAATAGGTGGCGAGCCTATTGCCGCTTATCGAGCACTGTTATGTTCGCCAGAGCCTCATCGGCAGGTGCACCACTTGCAGGTGAGATTGGCTTGGGCTTCTTGGTAGGATCCCTATACACCCAACTATTAATCAACACTAAACTTCCTTATATATATCGCTTGTTCAGTGGTTTGGAAAGGACATTAAGCCGTTGGCATTAACATTTATGGCAGATTTTATTAGGAAGTCAGTATCCTGATAAAAGGAGGCCTGCCAGGCAGTGCCTGAAGGGTCTTAGGCGGCGGGGACAGGAGGGCCCTGCTGTCTAAACATAAACCCTCCGAGAAGTCGTCCACACACGCTATGGTTGCACAAGGAGGTGTTCACTGCGCTCATCTGCGAGGGTCCAGTCAGGTTTTTTGCCCGAAGGACGTTGGCTGCGGGCGAGGTGTCAAACACTGCTGCTCAGTTGCTCGCCCCGCGCCTCTTCCCCAACAAGCGGCGGGCGTCGTCAGAAGGTTTTCAGAAGGCATTACTGCTGGCGGTAGCACATGTCGGTGGTGACTCCTACAACCCCTTTGGCCGGTAGGCAGTTTGTTACCGACGTAAGATAAAACAAGTAAGCAAGCCCTGGGTCTGGGCCCCACCGGGACCATGCTAAAATGATGACGAAGACCGTCGTCTTAAGACAGTCAGGTAATTTGGAAAAGAAGATATTTCCCAGTTTTTCAAAAGCGGCTCTCATGGTCGTCAACAACTTCCGAGGACTGAGCCCCCCTTACTATTTCGGGGTAGGTGCAACAAGGACATTCGTCAATTTTATCGTTGTGTGCCAGAACCTCTGTTGGTATGACAACCCCATTGATATTATTTTCGTTACTTTTCCTTTGACTGAAAATTTATCTTGTACAATTATTTAGTTTACAACTGCGAGTTTGGCTGGAGAAACCTCTTCTGGAGTAAGGTCACATTTTTACACTTAATTTTATTACCCCATTTAAACTTATTATTTTTTATGCAATAAAGGATTATTAAGGTTGGTTATACCGTTTGTTGGAGGGTAGTTGGAAGATTGGCACGCGGTCGTCGAGGTACCGCCGCATGGCGTACCGGTCGAGCGCGTGCTCCGGCGCACCGCAAATAGCCGAGTAGTGCATATACGCAGCCACCAGCACGCCTAGGCGCTCTCTACTGCCCCTGCAAACATTCAAACAATTAGATAAGACGTGACGAGTATGACTGCTCATGTTTAAGGAGAATTATTTACTCTACTTGTCTACTTTTAGTTTAATTCTACGAGTTGTAGTCATAATAAGCATTTAGTAACAAGGGGAATCCACTACGCAAGAAACAACTTAAATCCTAATGTTCCATTTTAACATTTAATAGTTTTTTCATATTTTTTTAATCAGAGTGTAGGTACCCATATAATCACATAGGTACAATTGTGTTTCCTCTTCTATAATATCTTATAAAAGGGGGAACACAATTGTAAGCCTGATATTATTCTGTGAGTAGCGTGCATAATGTGTAAAGTAAAATATACAAAAAAAATATTTAGTAAAAGAGTATGTCTCACCATGCTAACAATATGGCGACGTTCTTCGGATGCGATGCGAGCCAGCTCTCAATGTGCTTGCAGGCGGCGCACAGCCTCTCTAGCGGAGGCGCCAGATCGCCGGGCCAGCCCAGCGCACGCGCACGCCCGAACGCCACACGCGCCGCGCGACCGTCGCCACTGCCGTCCGTACTGCTAACTTCGAACACCTGGAAAATATAATACTATACTTAGCCTTCGATTGAATTTCTGCTAAAAACTTTACTGAATTCAAAAGTATAATGTTAAGTCGAAGATAGTTTGATTTCATCATCTCTGAAACTCAAGACCGGCTGAGATAGAGAGTCACTGTGCGCCATCGAGTTTTAAATAAACATGCATTCTTATATACAAGCTTCGCTTAATTCCAAAGCACTTGTGAACGTTGAATCGCCATTCGCCACTTCACTAGAGCAGGAGACTGCAACAAGATGAAGTTGGCAGGACACTCGGCAAGGTTATATCACCCGCCAAGACATTAAAGTAAATCGGTTTAAAATCTATCTTAGAAATTATAACCAATAAAGTAGCACTTGGAACCTAACGCACATAAGTCAAGTAGGTAGTGAATATGTTAGAATGCTCACCATGAAGTGTTCTCCGTGTTTGTTAGCGAGCATGTGAGCGGCTTGTGCCTCGGCGTGCGCGTCTCTTGCGGGCAGGTGCAACGCCAGCATACGCTCCGCCACGTAGCACAGGTCCAGGCGAGCGGCGCCCCCGCTGCCGGGATAGCTCACGGAACGACTCCCACACTATGGAACAAACACTTCACTTTATTTAGATCACAATACAGCCCATCAGATGGTAACAGCAGTGGTCACTTGACGCTTAAAAAACCATGGGAAAAACTATCGGGTTGCTGACACTTTAGAGCCCCTTTCACGCGTTCGTTAAATAGCTTCATGATGTAATTTTACAATTTGATATTTTTATGACAAAAGAGCATATGGCCCGCATGATGAGTAGTGGTCACCGCAGCCTATGGACGTTTTAAAAACCAAGAGTAACTCTGATATTTTCCCGTTTCTCACCCTTTAAAATTGGTAAGATCATATAATTTTTGTATCAGGTAATCATCGAGTCAAAACATAATTTCATCTTATTCTACTGTTGTCTTGTGAGGTAAGACGTTATTTTTTATAACGAGTAGACTGACTATAAGACAACTTATTCTATTCGAGTAGTTGCGAAAGTAAAACCCATATATTAAAAAAATATATGTCATAAATATTAACGAAGCTTGATTATCTTCTTGAGATAATGAAGCAACATCTACTTAGTGGTTTTATTTATGTTTCCTCTGTAATGGTTCTGATTATACTTGAAACGCACATCTAATGTTTTATTACATGTTACGTAGGTGTACAACGTCGTAACTCAAGTGACACGACCAGTTTGTTACATGCGAAAGGTGTCAAATTCCGGCCCCTTATGATGGGCACAACTGTCAACGTGGAAATGTCGCCTAATGAAGCCTATGATAGATTGGTGCTCTTTAATTATGCACCATTGGCCACGCTGTTACTAAGCTTGCGTTGCTATATTTGGTATGTTTTTAAGAAACTTAATACGGATTAGTTTATCAAGATAAGGTAAGTGAGAGTTTAATTACGTAGTATGTATATTTATCACAGAGGCCGCCCGTATTATTCCGTTGCGGGATTGTCTGAAAGGAAAAAATATAACGTGCTTATTCATCAGTATAAGTCTGACACACACCTCCCCTCCACTTACAACGGGAGACTGTCATTATATGATTTTCCTTCTTTGATAAAAAGGGAATGTTCTGTCGCCAAACAGTCAATTACGCCGAGTAAACCAAGTTTGAGGCCTTGTTAGGAGGCTCGAATTTATTTTTCAGCTGGATGCCACACACAAACTGCTGCTAATTCGTACTGAGTCCGCGTGGTAGAGTATGACCCAAATCCCTATCACTTTAGTTTTTGAGAGAAAGCCTGAACTCAATTAAAGATAAAAAAAAAAATATCGTCAGGTTTATACATCTTAAAAATAAAAATAATATCCCTAAATTAAAGTAAAGTTAAAGCTCTTCTTAGCGCTAAGTAGTAGAATTATATTTTTTTAAGTACATGTCGTAAGTCGGATGACCAATTGAAAAGGAACTATTTTTTTACTTGCAATGCAAGCAATAACATCGACTTAGTTTGATATCACTTCTTAATATTTATTAGTGTACTGATTATACTAATAAAGCTAAGATATGAGTATGTTAACAATATAGAGAAAGAAGAAAATATAGAAACTACTGCATACTGCAACCCTGCATAGAGCTGATTTGGTTCATAGTAACATTATTCATTCTAAAAGGTCCACTTAACAAAAATAAACCAAAATTAGAAATGTGTCACAATCAATAGTGAAAATCCCAGGCTTAATGTGTCAGCTCTAGCATTCGGTTATGGGCGCGGGCGTCGAGAAAGTGACACGCTGCGTAGGCGCATTGCAATGCATCGCTCGGCTCGATACACTTAATCCGATTTGTCTAGCATACTTACTTAACTTCAGTAACAGGGGATTAAACTCTCAGTGTTTGTTTAGTTTACATAAGTGGCAAATATTATTTTGAAGTAAAACTTTGTGAAGTAATTATATTACAACGTAAGAAATTCAATTTCCTATTAAGTTTCTGATTTCTGATTCTTATTGTAAAAATCGTTTGTCATCGATTTAGGTAAAAGTTAAGAAAAGTCGGTATGAAACCCAAGTAATATTAATACATGTCATTTAAGTTGGTAGACCTGTCTCGAAGCTAGTGAAGCCCCGTCGAGTTTTCGAGTACTTCCTTAGTAGTCAAAATAAAAGCACTGCTTTTTTTAAGCCATCTAGTCTTTAACTGTGTGTAATGTCCTGAAGTTTTTATTATATAGCTTCAACATGGAAGTTTACCTAAAACCAATCAAGTCGTTGTAGCGACAGATATACAGTATCCAACGGTAAATATTGCTAACCAGCAATCGTCTTATTTCGGAATACCAACGAATGCTAATTTCTATGCCCACCAACTATTAAATTTATCGTATATTAGAATTTAAATCCAGAACTAATATATGTATAGGCAGTGGTAGTAGTAACGTAGTCCCTTTCAATAAGATCCAACAATTATGTACACATTGACACTTGACGCTGGCAAATTTTAAATTGCCAATTGGGGAAGAAAAAAAAACAAGATATTTTTTGACATTTGTATTTAATTACAAAAAAACTTAATGACAGTTTTACAAATTAATAAAATTTTCGTCGTCCGAGTTTTATTTAGTGTCGAAATGGTTGAGAGAGTTGGTACTCAAATGTAAGTAATTACTTAGTAATCGTGTTAAAATTGGTTTGTTTACCGAATTGGCAGATTCAATTTAAATATACTAAATTTTATTGGTATTTTATTTTGATTTCCGCGTGAACTAGGGCTGTAAAACTGCGTAAGTCGGACCCATAACAAGCCCCGTTCCCTATAAGATTCCAGTCAGAGTCAGAACTCCTAGTTTTTTAGAGCTAGCAACTTCTTAATCCACTTCAAAAGGCTGTTCATACGGTTGCCATACGGTAAAAAAACAAAAGATTAAGCACAGAAACGGCGAATTGGCAACGGACAGCAATCCGCTCCTAGGTCAAAAATATAGGACACAGGACATAAATATCAGCAGGAATACGACTATTTATGTTGGACTAAGTGTTTGCTATGTAATATCTCCACAAGCTCTGCTAAGTTTGAGCCAGGAAGCACTGGGTGAAATGTCCATGAATATGTTTAAAAAAATGAATGCTGATGACTTATACGGCTTATGAAAGGCACAGCAGAAATAAGGCCACCCTGGTTATAATCTAAATAACCCTAACCCAAAAGATTATTAAAAAAGATATTGTTCTTACTTGGTCCCTGGCGAAGGCTGGCGTGGCAGGCGTGGCCGGCGCGCTCGCCGCTCGTGTCTGTAACAAAACACAACAGACATAAATTAATCTTCCGAGACTCTTCGCATTGTTATTGTGCCGGCAAATATAAATCACCAAAGCCCAAGGTCGCCGATCGTGCCACTCATTAAATTGAAATCAAAAGTTGTAATTTAATTCTCGTCATTCTTTCTTCGCTGCCGGGTGACGTCGACCCCGTGCTGACAACTGATATTATTATATTTCATTTCACCGAAACAAAAAAATGACATTGAGTAATGAATTTAATATTAGCTTAGTATATCGTAAGTTGTAATATTAATTACTCTATTGTGTAAGATTTCCTTAAGCAATAAACTTGATTGTTTGTTCTTCATCGTAGGAATGTCAGTTTATTATTGTCACTAAAGTTTAGTCATTCTTGCAGTAATTGAATATAAAAATAATACATTCAAAATCTTAAGCTATAACTAATTATAATGATGAGTGCCGATTTATTTTACCATACCAAGCTCCCTTAATAGATACAAATTCAAAGAGACATTACAAAAATTACATACTATTAAACCTTATTTATGTAAGCACCTCGTCCGATTTCAATTTATTATTATGTATGTTTATGGTACACTGATTACCATGTTGAAAGCATATAATTATTGAATACCGGCTTGGATAGTAATAATATAATATACTGTTCTTAGAAGCTTATCGTGTGACGATGGCGAGCTACAATGTAGGTAAGGGAGTAGTTGATGAAAGCAGTGGTTATATAATTATATTTTCCTAAAATAAGTGAAGCTTAAATTATATAAGAGAAATGTCTTAGATGTAAAATTGGTTGAGAAAAGTCGATTGGATGAATTTTAAAACCTCTTATCAGTGCGAAACAATTTCCACGCACCTACTTATTAAAAAAATAGTGAAAGATCGGTCATTAATAATTTTTAAAATTTATAGCGTTATTAGTAATAGAATTATAAAATAAAATTATAATAGATTGCATGTGTGTTATGAAACGTAACCTATTTGGAAGAGCCCATCTTTACTGAGAACTACGAATTGATTATTCGTTACATTTTGTACCTTTACTGTATTCATAATCAAACAATTAGTAGACATTATTACTTTGACATTCTAGCTAAAGTTGCGTAAAAGGATAAGAAAAACATCAGCTGAATCGTAATGTCATTGTTTTAATGGCTTTTCCAAGATCTTTTATTTTTCTACATTCAATTCAAACAAAGCTGCAAGATACGTCGGTGTTGATATATTGTATAAAATTTTATTATTACGGCTATTATAATTAAAACATTACGACATGTTTATAAAAATTCGCAATTTAAACAAAGTTTGAAACAAAATCACATTCAAATATGATAAAGTTATAAAAACCAATTTAAAAAATATACATATTTCTTATAAATCAATGCACGTACTCATTAACCACATAACTATAAGGCTCTATCCGACTACAACGGTGGTTAATATCAAAGCATTAAGCACATTAGGGCAGAGCCTATAGCCCGCCGAAGGGCGATTGCCTTCAATAAGGATAGGTGTGGCTTAAGTGATTACTGCAGCACGGGGTAACTTGCATTATGGATAATTAATATGACTCATCCGGCCATTTAACGTCAGAGAAAATATTACTAAAAGCTCTATGTGGGAGCTTATTATAGAGGGGCAAACAATCATCGAAGATTTAAGACACCGGAACAAGTAGGTAAATGGAATAGTAAGTAACAGGAATAATAAAAGCATTTTTAGAAGAATAACATTAAACTATGTCCTTGGGTTCAAGCCTTCTTCATGCCAAGATTTTATAGTATCATCATATTCATTATCATCCTAGCGTATTTGTTAATTTAACGAACCATTTGCTTCTTTTTGGTCCCCTCAGCGACACTTCGGGAGCGCGTGCGTGTGTCCCTGGAGAGGTATCTGGGCGATCTTTGGAGGTAAAACACAGCGCGCCACAGAGCAAACGCGAGCCTGTGCAGCGTGCGCGCAGCGTCCGCGCCATTGCTGCGCCCGCGCATTTCACTGCATACTTTACTGATCACTCATCAGCCACTTGTCACTGACGCATGTTTATTTTGTAAGTTAAACTTTTTACTTACTTCATATGGGGCACAGATGACCCGCAATTTTAGTTCTATAACATTTTCTGTTTATCGCTCTTATATTTTGATCGTTCAAACGGCACGTGATACATTTTATTTCACTTGCCCGAAAACCACATCAGAATCACTGCAGTAAGTTTATTCCATAAATATTAATCGTTACTTAAACTGGTAAAACTTGCATGGTTTCAACTTTGATTTATCAATTATACTAATCACGTCCCTTGGTATATCAATTTGTAATATCAACAACATAATTATATTCTGCAGAACACGTTAGAAGCTGCAATTACCGCCAACGTATTGAGTGACAAACCGTTAAGCTTGCTTTCTAAAATATGGAAAGGAAAATTAATTACAACGTCAAGCTAACAGTAGCGTTTATCTACTAACAACAGTTATTAAAAACTACATTTAAAACTAGTAAGATACTAGATACTGTTTGTTCACAAAAAAAATTGTTTTGTCAGTCGAACATTGTAAATATATTATTTAATGGTTATAATGTAGTTTCAACACATTATTTTTTTTATTATTAGTTTTATGTAACTTTTAACATTAGTGAAAAATATTCTTGAGTGGCTTTCAAGATAAGTTTGCTATCAAGTCGAAGTCACTCGTATATGTAGTAAATAACGTAGCTACGTGAAATGTATAAGTAATGACGATTACGCGAATCTCTGACGAATAGCTCTTATTGTAGCGGTAGGACGAATTTTTTTTTTTATAAAGATACTTTTTGCACCTTACTTAATTGTTTTCATTTAACAAAATACATAAATTAGAGTCCCTCGTAGCTTAGTGGCTATAGCAGTCGACCGGTTTATATATACAAAGGTCATATGTTTGATTTTCATCTGCGCGGTAGCCCTACCGCGGACGAGTTGATTTTTTGTAGTAAAAAATTAGTCTCAGCAAGCAGCTTAAAGCAAGTATTGTTTTACTTCGCTATAGGTTAACTTTCATTGCAATATGTGATAACAAAATATTGTTAAGTTAATGTTAGTCATTTTTAAATTTTATTGTCTTTAAAAAATATATTTCAATTTATTCATCAATCTGGGCCACCTTTGCCCATTTCTATGTCGTAAGTTTTTACGATGTAAATATTGTGTTTTTAAGTCATAGTATCCATAGCCATATATAAACTCACAGTGGTTTATAGTTGAGCGTGAACAGTTTTGTTGTTTAGTTTTACAATGCACTTAAAACACGAGACAAAGTCGTTGACGTCGATTCAATTTCTGTATTTTATAAACAATGAACTAGTAAGTATACATTGCGTGGAATGAAAACAAAAATTATGACAGTAATCAGATGGCTTTGCAGTTAAGTGACTAACTGACTAAATTAACTTTTCCCGAATATCATTATACTGTTCCTATAAAATATTGGTTGTTTCTTAAGAAACGAATTTGTTTGCGGCCATAAAATATTGCATTATATTTTTTTTTACATAGATTTGTTTGTAATAGTTAAAGTTTAAATATTGCAATGCATTTAAAACTAAAATATTTCATTCATTTATTATAAACTAGGGCTAGATTTTAGACACTAAATAAATAAATATTTTCTGACAATTACACCAATTATTTAGTTCCAAGATAAGTATCATTATGAACTTGTGTTATGGATACTAAACAACGGATAAACATACTTAAATACTTTTTTTTTGTAAATACATACTTAATATACATAGGAAAACACCCAGACCAGAACAAATATTCATGTTCATGCACACAAAGATTTGTTCTGTGTGGGAATCGAACCCACGACCTCTGGAGTGAAGTGTAGGTATACTGACCTCCACGCCATATCGGTCGTCAATTAAAACTGAACTGATAGTTTTATCCTAAATTTTGCTGAGAATATCACATTTCAATGCCTCAAATTAAACAACTAAAATATTGCAATAAATTATTCTATAACTTAAAGCTCGATTTCAGACAATAATAATTTTATCCTAAGTTCTACTGAGAATATCGCATTACTTTGCCTCAAATTAAACAACTTGGCTTATCTTAACAGCAATTCACAGTTGTCAATAGCTAGCGACCTTTTGAAGTTTGAGACGAGTGTAAGTGGTCATTAGTCCCATAAAGTAAGAGGGGAAGTCGGGGGAGAACAGCTGTACAGATTCCTATATACATGTGTCAACAAAAACAAAGGACGCAGTCAACTCGAAAAGCTATGGGAGTGCATTCGTGTTAATTATCTCACAGTGTGGTCTCTTCAGTATATGGCTTGTTCAGAAATCAGGACTTAGTGTTAAAAATGACTTTTTTAAAGAATTTCTACAAAACATTCTGCTATAGCTATAACTTTAGAATTAAGCACTCTTGGGATATACCACTCGTATTTATACTGTAATGCAATCTGTTTATTTACAGATATTGCTGTTGTTATAATTAAACCAGGCTAAACAAAAAGGCATAAAAATCCAAATTTGGAAAGAAATTTTTAATCTAGAATAAACATAGATTAATACAATCATTATTTATTTATCGTGTTTTATAACAAATTATAATAGTTCAGAATAATTTCGTAAATGCTCTGTTAATTCTTAAACGTCACTTAAGAATGTAGATAGGTACAGAAATTATTTACTACTGTCAATGCAGATTTGGACCAATTCTTTTCTTAGCACAAACACACAGTCTTTCATATAACTTTCAGTAAAACAAATAAGCTTTGTCTAACAAATTGCCGGCATTCCCCGCGTTGTTTTACAGATCAGAGGGATGTGTGACTCGCAGCGATAGAGCGTCGCACTGCGGCACGCCACCAAAAACAATTCATTATTTTGAGAGGTCCACTCTTCTTGCGTATTCTTTTATAAAGTCAAGCACACATCGAAATACTATATTTCACTTTTTGAAAAGGAATACTCTTTATAATTAATCCACTGAATCTTGTACAAAGTAAAGTATTGTACTTAAATTGTAGTTGGTGGTAACACATGTGTGGGAGTTCTCTACGTCTTTTTTTATTCTAATGATTATTTTTGAAAATTTTGTATTTCTACACTAAAATATTCGTTATAAAACAATGTTAGCTGCAAACGGTATATGCTTTTGAAATATGAAGTTTTATGCAGAAATTATACTAAGTAGGCAAGTACGCCACTTCTTGACAATGTATATTTTATGGAAAACGAGTAAACGACTGCCACGAATAACAGCGCTCTCTAGTTATTCTAATGAATAAATATTTATTTGTTTATAGCTGCAAATATTTAATACTTATTTGACAATTAAATCCTTCATAAAATCAAGCTTCGTTTAGCGCAGCATTTAAGATAGTATGGATATGTGAGGAGAATTTCACGGACCAATTTGACATTAAATCATCTAAAGGGCGTGCGTGACGGCGACACCTCCGCTCCATAACCCTGACCTTCCGCACACCAAACGAGAGAGGTCGTCGACCGTGGAGGGTGGCTAGAAATAAAGCCACCTACACACTGCACTATCTTATCTAGCTAGCTGCTCATTCATTTCGATTCAGCTGTTTTCTGCTCATGTGACTTTTACAGAATATGTGCACACAGAATTGCTGCAAACCTTAAAAGGGAGCTATTCAAATGCAGACTGCAGACTCTTTGCAATATACCATGACATATTGTGCCATTTCAGAGACATTACTTGATGGCAAAACTATTGTTCCGAATTTAGAATTTACGAGTTATTTCAAAGTAATGATATCTGTAAAAACGCGTTTATGTTTATTATACAACAAACAAAAGGCAACCAACTCTCTCTTTAATTTGGAACGTTATCGTTTAGATAACATTCATTATCTTATCATAATTGCAACACGAGTTTGTCTGTTTAATTATGATTTAAACCGATGTTCTAGTTTGTTGTTGTTATTATGCACCGACTAGTGGTTTATTAGTATTGGAAATTATTTTTATTACATTACGTAATGGATTTATGAAAAACTAATGTTTTTTTCTTATTTCCCTAATTAATTAGATTTATGCTTGATTGTCTTTAACATTAGAACGCAACTAAATTACGTACAGTGTATTTTGTTTAATCACATTTTTTGTCACAATCATTATCGTCACATCACACAATCACATGAATATTAAAAAAAACACTAGTAATTTTCACTTTGCGAGCATACGGTTTCCGATTTTTGGTGCATTGTCTATATCAGAGAACGGTAAGTGTCTAGCGTGTGTCGTCCGCATGCGAGTGGGCGTAGCATGCGTCGCTAGCGCACTGGCGCCGAGAGTCCGCAGCGTCCCGACGCTCGTCTCTCCGACGCCGCGGTTGCTAGGCAACGCTCCTGACGCCACTGAAAACCATTGCCGTCTATGGGGACGCATTCGGCGTTGACTCACAATGTTTACGTAACTCTTTTGTAACCATTTTTTTATCTTTGTGACGGCGATTAACTATTAGTAGGGCTCATAGAATTTTCATTCATTCTTAACGAATAAAGATTTCGGAAAATGTATTTATTTTCCTATTGGATTTAAATAAAAATTTAAGAGAAATATACGATATCCCTGATATTGTGTCATATTAATATGTTAAAAATGTTTTGAAAACTTTTCGTCCTAAAAATCGTGTAAAATACCGCCTGTAGGTATTCAACATTAAAAATGAATGTATTCATAATTTTTAATCCGATAATAACGTGATAACTAGTAAAAATAACAATTCGTTTTTAATCTCTTCATTCATGATGAACATAGACTATTTTACGACGCTTATAAAAATAAATATTGTAAAAATCCAGAACTCTACTATTAGAAAACTAATTTTTAATATGCTGTGTAGAAATGGAAATAGGGCTGCATTTATTGGTTATCTTATTTTATATTATTATTTATTGGTTAATACTTTACTGATAAGCAGACTTACAAAGTCTTAATTACATAACAATGTCTCGACAGCTCTCAATCATAGTACTTTTCTACATTAGACTATAATATGTCGTATGTCAGCAAAACGTGTATATTAAACGTATAAAAGGTGTATAAGAATCCTATCAACATCTTGCAAGTCTGCACTTACCGAAAACGGACGAGGCTCTGGCGAACATAACAGTTCCCGGTAAGCGGCAATAGGCTCGCATTACGTGGGACCACAATAAAATTGACGAAATGTGGCGAAATGTATAGTATTGTGTATATGATATTATATTTATTAAGTTTAAAGATAACCAATTAATGCAGCCCTATTTCCATTGCTACACAGCATATTAATAATTATCCCTTCGGGGAAACAGACGTGATTGTATGTATGTATATAAAAGTAAGCAAACCGTTCTCTATACGCAAAGCAGTAATCCATAACACTGTAAAACAGAACCGGAAGAATAATTCCTCTCCGTAGTTTTTATTTCGGTGAACCAATCACCGCCACCGATTTACGTGCTGAATTACGATAGCCAACGCGCCGACTTTAATCATGGCTTGGATATTATTCAATAAACCAGGCAGGGCTCCGTTGCGCAATACCCAAACATAGGTGCATTTTCGGCCTATTTACATGTTCCAGATTGAAGATAGAATGAACACGGGCGTGATCAAAACGTTTGGCGCAACTGCTGTCATCACCTTACACTGTTAGGGTTATAGTTTATTACTAGATGTTGAATAAGAAACCCGCATTTTATATTAAAGTAAGGTTTTAATAATTAATTTTTTTTTTTAATTATTTGAGCACGGGATAGAAAGAAATAAGTGTGTGGCGTACTGATTTTATAATTATTCTAAGGACCCAATAGGGCTTATAACTTGGTTAGACGATTATCATATACAATGATAACCGGAACATAGTCCTACTGTGTTCATCGTTATATTCATAGGTGTCTTTGAATTTCATTTTACTTTACAAGCTCGGCTAATTACATATCACCGACTTAGGTGCTTCCACATAACAGTTAAAAATGTTAGACGACATTAGCTAAAAATAATTTTTAAACTATTTTAATCTATTTTTATAACTATTTTAACACTAATGTACATTACGTGCAACAACTTTTGTTACAACATTTTCACAAAAATGTGTATACTTACTCCAATCATCCAGTCAAATCATCGTCAACATAACGAATGTTGACGATGATTTCAGAAAATTTTATAAAAAAGACAATGGCAGACTTACCAACGACAAAATTACAAAAATATGAATCATGTTAATTTTATTGTTTTAATGAAGAAAATGACAATAATAATGATGTTATTTACATATAATTAGTACGAACAATAAAACCTATTGCCATTATAATCGTGTGAAACTATTTCTCAAGGACATATTTAATAATGTGTAATAAATTGTAATCTAAATTAAATTAATTTGTAGAGTAAAAAATACGCATGACAATTTATTAAAACCACAAAACAAAATTATGCCAAAAGTACTATATGTAACAGCTGACCTTTGTATCCCATCATAACAATGGGACCTTTGGCTCCTAAATTTCCCTTAATGAATAAATCAATCGGCGGCGACTGGCAATAATGCAGTAGAGACATACTTAAAGCCACAAACCGAACAGTACAGCAAATTCACTATTAACATTGAACGCTGCATTTGGTGAAGAGACTCAGGCATTTTTGTATGTTAACAATCTTTGATGTAAGGAACCTGTTCTGGATCTTGTCAACAGATTAGCGCACGCACACCCTCACAATGAAATATGTCGGCATGATGACTTACTCTTTGTTGGCTCTATGTTGGAATGAAGTCTGTACACTTTAAGGCTAGATTCGGTTAACTGCTCACAACGGCTTAAAACAAATTACATACAAAACTAACGACTATTAAATAACTAATATAATGGTTTTGTATATATTTAAAAAAAAACATAACAATACATAAAAACGATATGTCTTAAATTATGTTTATATAACTAATGATGCTTTGCATTGAGCTAGCTGTTGCAAATAGAGTCTGTCGAAGATACGTAGTTCTCACGACACCTGTCGGGCGCGCGGGGCCGCTCGTGCCCGCCAATCACGCGCCATCGGGCCCCGGGGCCCTTACCAGATAAAGCCTCCAATCATATTCCCCGATTTTGAAGCGTTCAGCTATGGACCACTAAAACACTTTCACAATGTTTGGCGAAACCTATTGTTTGGCGGTAATATGGCGTTAAATCACGAAAAAGTATATACCTTTATAAAAACATTACCCGCCAAACCCGCCAGTCATCATCTTTTTAATCCGCCATAAGTCCCTAGAGAATAAATTTGCATGAAACCTTCCATAACGCTTACTTTGTACGAAATGCCCCATAAGCTCGATTAAAAGTTTCTAAGTACCTTAGTTTACTTGCAGAGACAATACTAAGTCCACCTGTTGGTAAGCGGAAACTACGGTCTATTCCATTAAATTTGCGTCATATAGTCACGTTTAATGTATTGGTATACTTTGATCCCTTACTTAAAGTATACTGGTCCTGATATTTTATAATGTTGGAACATAGCATAATACAAAATTATATTAAAATATCAAAAAAGCGTAACACTTAAAATTAACGCAACTAGAACTAAAATTACAATTATTGTTGAATTTGTCGATTATTAAATGTTAATTACTAAAAACAGAGCCTATTGCCGCTAACCGGGATCTGTTACGGTCGTCAGAGCCTCGTCTGATGATTAATTGGCTTGGGCTCCTTAGATGGTGTTAGGATACCTAAAATATAAAAACTAAGATCTTTATAAAATCATTCAAATCAAACCGTTAAATAAAACGCATATTTGTCAGTCACCATGTCAATGTTTACATCTTGTGCCCTAATAATAGCCGCACATGGTCGACACGGAAAGTTTATTTGATAGTAAATCTTATGTAAATATTGAACTTTCAACTAAATGTTTATGAAGTCACTGATGAGGCTACCCGTTACGCTTGCTTTCCTCGCTTTTAAGGAATATTTACACTCGTGGCCACTTCAAAAGCAAAATATGACTCGGCTTTTTGTACAATGGTAACGGGGAGCCACTATTGATCAACATCATGTTTATTACTGCGTGAATAATTTCAAACAACATTGATGGATCAGGTTGATTTATTATGAAACTAGCTTTCAACTGCGGTTTTCTAAAATTCTCAGGGTACTATGTAATTAATGACTCTACTTATAATTAACTGCTACATAGTCGATATTATGAATTTATTCAGTTTACTGTTTTACTTTTTTTTGTTGATCAGTCTGCGTGCACGAAATTATTTAAATAATTAAATTACAAAAAATCGGGGCCACTATGATCTTCATTAATAATAACAAAAAACTGTCTTTCAGATTATTAAAATTTGAACGCCAAAGTTAACTATTTTATACAATAAATCCTTATGTTTATGACCTCTTAATTATAAAAGAAATACCTTCTTCAATGTTGTAAACCGTAATTAAAACGCTGTAAATAGTTTCTATAAATATGAAATGTAAGTAGGTAAATCAAACACGTCGCTATTATTATTGTTAAGTAATAACGTCCTCAGTAAACTGCGAAATGAGATAGCCGGCTGTTTTTATCTCTTATAACCGAGGAGGTTAATTCGAAAATTTTAATTGAAGGTGGTCAAGCAGCAAATTTTATCTTTAATTATTAACACACACATTTAATAATTATACAGTGTAGTCATAAAAATAATGCGATAAGAACGTCTGATATCTGTGTACAAAACAAAGGTCAATAAAAAAATACCTTTTTCTTGGTTTGAAAATCGTCTTATGACATTTTCCCGCTAAGGGTGGAGCGGAAGGGTGTGTCAGACTTTTACTGACTAAAAACAATCATGTTCCTTCTTGAACATGGATTGTTTTTTGCCTGCTACGCCCCGAGGTCGCCGTAACCCTTTCGAACAGTCCCGCAAGAATAAAAAAATTCCTGTGATGCTCATTTTTCTATATTTGCTGAACTGAAATGACGAACTTTCTTATCCTTTCAAAGAAAAACTGCTGAACAGAGCTTTATTGATATATTTGACAGAAAAATCAAACTTCGAACAAGCCAGATTTAAGGCATTACGGTGATACCAAGGAGTCTTTGCCACAAAAAAATCTTCCACATAATAAAGTGTATCAAAATTAACATATTTGTAAATCTATGTCATGGCTGATCTGTGTGCCATATTTCAATGAGTTCCGCTTACTGATAAACTAACATAAAATCTTACAGACGTCCTAGCTTTATCCAGGTTGCCCTTTGGGCTCAAGGTGGATTTACTGGTCTCACCTGCAGTCTGTTGTCTGATCTCCCCAACCCAGAGGGAAAAAACATTAATTTTAATTGACAACAACAACATTATAAACAAGGCTTACAACATTAGTAGGATATTGTGGTAATCAGATTGCGAGATATGTCAAAGATTTAAGCGTGCTATTTGTCTAGGAGAATGCGTCGTATGTCTGGTACTGGCGGGCGGAGTCGCGGGCGGCGCCGCGGGCGCAGGGCAGCAGTATCGCCGCGGGCGCAGCGTCGCGGTATCGCCGCGCAAATCGTGAGAAACCTTCGCGATACTAACACACTAACGCGAATTGCATCGTTATCGATTTACCTTAAGCTGTAAATGTGATTCATAGATGTGCTTTATGCTGTTACTAGCAGGCTCCAAGAAAATAAGATATTTCTTTTGTTTTGTACGTCCACCTTCTTTATCCTTAGTGACCCAACTTCAAAATGTTTTACTTTAGCATGCATGTAGACTTGTAAATTTAATAGGCATTATATATATTATATATATTTACCACTAGAGCACAGCAAATGACCCGTGATTGTTGTACATTATAATTTAAGTCTGTTTTGCAATTAAAACGCATAACATGTAAGAAATATTAAAATCCTCAAAATAAAATGTCAACGAAAAAATAAAAATCTCCTAAAAGTTCTAAATGTATAAAATTAATGTAATACAGTAAAAAAAAATTGAGTCAGTCGGATGCCTTTAAAACATAGAAAATTATTTATCTATTTAATAAGTATCTACTTTAGTGACTTTTTCTTATAACACAACAACAACCATCACGTGAAAAAATATGTCTTAACAATCAATCTTATTCTACGGAACTCCAAAAGCCATGTTTACGTTAGATACTTGTTTTATCGTTACCATTCGCTGATTCTCTGCTTAAATGCAAAGCCACGAACCGAGTAAATTATATTTACATTACGGCTGAGAGCTTGTTGGTAGAGATTTTCATTTCAAGTCAAAGCTAATGTATTTTTTGTTTTTATTTTATTAACCTGAATAGTAATAATAATGAACCTACTCCCTGTATTAGTATTAGAAAACACTAATATATGTAGCTATCATAAAAATTACAGTTACATCGCCAAATAGTAGCATTTTAATGAATTAGGCATATTTATAATCAGCTAAATGTCTTTTATACCTCGTCACTCTTTGATTTAAAAAAAGTACATTATCTTTAACTTAAGCAGATATGAGAAATGGTTACTGTCACTTTCAGCCCGGTTTGAGGCGACTTGGTGTCAGATTACGACCAAATAAAAAGTCATAAACTACAGCTTTGGAAACGTGATACCGTGGCACACAGCAAGTGAAGGAATCGTGCAAGACTGCTTCTATCTATTCTTTTCGTTTAAAATGTTTTTTATGCATTGTTTGAGGCAATATTTGAGGAACGACATGAGCCGCAGTTTATGACCAGTCCAGTTGTTAGTCAAAAGGACATAAGGCGCTTGGGTTTCGAGTGGGTCTCTACCGAACGCTTAAAGTTCTTGTAATATAAATAAATATTTATAGATAGTAGTAGAGTGCGAGCCCTGAAGAAACATGCGTAAGCTGTATTTCGAGAAGCACCTCCTCCTAAAATATAATTTGATAAAATGTTTTTACGATCTTATATGCAGTTTCAAAGTCTCTACATAATCGAATTAGTACTACTGCGTGTACATTAGTACAGTGTGCGTGACTGAAAGACTGTGCACGTGTGCCAACAAACATATTCATTTGTATTTTAACTATAACATCAGGCTAAACTTTATTTTAATTTTTCAATAGCGTAGCACTCGAACGGAAAATTATACACCTGGTGGGAAGTGGTATGAATGTTTGCGACCCCTAGGCCATTGACGATCTTTTTACACCTTTTTTGAAGAACCACATGTTAGAGTATTTCTTTCACAAAGAAAAAGGTGAAATTTTGAAATATGGATATCATTTTGATTTGTTTCAGGCAAAATAAAGATTTGTTGATGTCGGGTCTATTTATGTATTTGTAACTACACTTGAAGATATTTTTTCACATATTCTCCATAAGGACAAAACAATGTCCTTTTTTTTATCATTTTCATATCTTAGCATTATTCCGGTTGCCCTTTTTTTTTTTTTTGTTTTACGTCGGTAACAAAATGCATTTACGCACTGCCTTCCGGCCAAAGGGGGACCGAAAGGGGGTGTGGGACTCACCATCGGCAGACACGACCGCCGGCAGCAATACCCACTAAAAATCTTCCGACGACGCCCGCCGCTTGTTGAGAAAGAGGCGGAGGCCAGTACCTGGGTTGCAGCTTCTGACACCCCGCCTGCGGCCAACGTCCCCCGGACCAAAACCGGGAGGACCTTCTCAGAGAGGCGCAGTGGACGCGCCCCTCCTACCTCCCCCTGCGACCATAGCGTGTGTGGCCGACTTCCCGGAGGGTCCATGGTTAGATAGCAGGGGCCCCCTGCCCCCGCTGCCTAGACCCTCCTGGCGCTGCTGAGTGGGCCCTCCTGGCCTACCCGCAGCGCCCTCCATAGATCCCTCTTAGTTTCCCCCCCGGTAGTCAGTACTAAGGGCACCCAGAGTCGTCGGTCTCTGGGTGTTACCTTTTCCCTAGCGCCTCCTGCGCCCTACCGGGAGGTACTCAGCCCCCCCACCACGACAAGGTGGAGACCAGTCGGGGGGGTATTCCGGTTGCCCTAGACTTTAGGTTAGAACCCAGGGTCTGCTTACTGATCTAACCAGATTTGGCTGAATTCAGATAATGCATGAAGCGACTGCCGTCTAACCATCCCAACTCAAAGGGAAACATCATTCTATGGTTAAACCAGATGTACTATACTATAATATGCATTCTGATTCAATGACATCACTAAATAAATCTAAAGATCTGCCAGTTGACGGCAAGGTGATGTCATTTTTATCCTTTTAGCAGTATTAACGCACTGTTGTGTAACTTACGGAATAACAAAACGCGAGATGACTTTTTACTAGCCTGACCTTAGTAGCCTTAGTCGCGTAGACCATATTTTATAAATAACTTTTTCTAGCTATTACTGGGATCGGTACTGACATCAGCATGTTTTTTTCTTATTTATAATAATTATTATTCTGTTCTATAGGTGGTTTTCTTACTTATGTTAGTGTATGTGTTTGCTTCTTGTGGTTATGCGGGTTGAGTATCGTGTTTTTTTTTTATTGCGTTTTAGTGTTTCACCAAAGGGCTTAAAAGTATAACAGTGTAGCAGGGTTAGCTATGTCCTGCTCGTCCAGAGTAGAGCTCCATGCATTATTTACTGTTTGTTTTCTTTCGAATACTTACTTCTGTCATGTTATGTTTGTTTCTTTATGTAAATATTTTCTTTATTTTTTAAATATAAAACTCAAATGATTATTATTTCATCCCTTACGTAGTTATTATATTCGCCTGTACAAGTACAAATGCGAAATTAAATGCTGTCAGCCTGCCTGTAAACTTTTTAACGCTTAAATACACTTTAGAAGCAAACTTTAAACTAAATTTAAAATGGAAATAGTTTCAGAATCTAGAAAGGACTTAGAAATAATCCCTTTCTTAGTGAATGAAAAGGCGAGTGTAATTTTGTATGGGGCTTCAATCATTCTGAAGTAAAGGATATAAAACTTTTCATAATTATACTTTCTGTAAAAAGTACAGAATGTTCATATGAATGTGACTTAATCATAAGTCACGCGGACATCGACAAAAGCTAATTATTATAATATGTTCAACTATCAATCATTCATAATTAATTACACGAAAAATATCTCCTGTATTATTTCGATTTGTAGTAAAATATAACAATAGTCACTATCCAAATAAAATTCACTAAGCAAATTAGTTAACGTAATGTTTGTAATGCTAAAAGCAAATACAGTAAGACATTAAAATTCCACAGACTTACGAAGGTGGCAAACAGTGTTCAAGCTGAATTGGAAAATCTTTATTGTTAAGCAACGACAAACGAGGCTCGACTCTTAAAAGGAATGGACTGCTTAGTAAAATTGAGTAGCTCGCTCTCTTGATAATCTTGAATAGATGCGTTTAACGGTAAATATAAAAGCAGTAAGTTTCCTCTCTTAAGTAAATAACTTCATCTAAATTAGCTAAATTGTTTGATTTAATTTAATGTGCTCTTTATTATTGTGACTGTAGGTTGAAATTGTGTGCAAATTTATTATCAACTCCCAACTATATGCTGTGTTTATTAAATTATTTATATATTAGCTGGAGAATAAATCTCTGTTTCTTTCTTATTACAATTCTTCTCCACTCAAACTCGCAGTGGATGGGCATTTTAGACATGACAGCTTTAATGAGCCAAACTTGAATAAACTATTTTGACTTGATTTTTTATTTATTTCTAAAAAACATACAGCTTTTAACAGTTAAGTTAACATAAAGGCATTCATTTACCCTAGGCGATGCGTCACAAGTTAAGCTCATTGTATGATCATCATATCATCATAATTCTTTATTGTTTCATTTGGTGTACACTTAGGTCTTAAAAATGATGTGATGATGTCGCAGGAGAAAGACGCTCTCTTTTTCCGGGTACGCCGTTGGCGCATGGGCAGGGTAGGAGGGCTAGTCAAGCAGTGCCAGGAGGGTCTTAGGCGGCGGGGACAAGAGGCCCTTGCTCTTTAACTATAGACCCTCCGCGTAGTCGGCCACACACTCCATGGTCCCATAAGGATGTAGAGGGGTGCAGCTTCTGCGCTTCTCTGAGGAGATCATCCAGGTTTAGGCCCGGGGACATTGGCCGCGGCCGGGGTGCCGGAAGTATAACCCAGGCATTGGCTCCCGCCCCTTTTTCAACAGCGGTGGGCGATGTCTGAAGATTTTTAGTGAATAGAACTGCTGGTGGTCGTGTCTGCTGCTGTAAACCCCACACTCCCCTCTCGGTTCCCTTTTAGCCAGAAGGCAGTGCGAAAATGCATTTTGTTACCGACGTAAAAAAAATGTCAAGCTCATTGTCTATATAACACCTACAACCGAGCGCTGTATAGTTATTTATAAGAAAATAAATAGATAAATCTTTTGCTCCAAGTCTAAAGTTGGTCTAAATTATTCATTCTCGACCTCAGAGGCTAAAACACGGCCTTATCTACGTATCCTTTTCTTTATAATTATAAATTATTCATGAGTCCTTGTCAATTGTTTTCCACAAACTCGTCTAGAGGAAGGTGCAGTCTGTTTCAGAGGTATTTTATATTTCAAAAAAACTAACTTCTGTCTGCTTCTCGCTCACATTGCCAAAATATGACTGCTGTTAATCGTGGACAACAAAATTGAATGTCATTTAGTGTAATTGTAGGCGACGCACACACACCTACCTATAGTTTTATTGTTAATTTTAGTATGGTTGCTTAATTTTGTATTTTTTGTATTATTTAAATAAAATAAACACGGGTAGTTGCCGTCTGCGAATTTATATTGAGGGTAGATTGAAATTAGTATGCAGGCGAGCGCACGCCCCTGCTGGGAGTAGCTTCCAAACCGCGATCGCGACGGCCACTTCCCGTGTGCTCTGGCTAAATATCGGTGTTCATATTTCCCATCCCTTACAGTAATAACTTTTGAAATCGGTTCAGTAAGTCTTAAGATTATCCAAAACAAAACATTAAATAGCTTAAAAGTGCAAACTTTAAAAAAAATATTTCTACGTCGTAAGTACGGTCGGCATTAGAACAGTTAAACATTTTAGTATTTTGACATACCAATTATTTACAGCCATAGTTTTAACTTACACCATTAAGATTGACAAAGTACTAAATTACTCAACCACTTCGTATACTGACTGTACTATTGTTTCTTAATTATTAATAAGTATGTTTTATACTATTGTTTTTCATATATTTGATTTAACACTCGGAAATAATCATGTACGTAGGGTAAAACTATAGAATCGCCGTAATCGCATTACACAAATGTAAGAAAATACAATACAATTGTCAACTTGTTAAACCCTTGAATATGACGCAGAAATAAGATTCTAAACTACTAAGCGTTACAATGAGTTATCTTCTGTCGATGATAGGCCAAGAGCCAGTAGACCTCGATCAACAAGAACAATAGCGGCCATCAGAGCCGTCAAACATAGAAATCCGACCCATAAGCTCAAAGTCAGAGATTTAACTTTTAGTTCCCCAAAACAAAAAAAATGCAATTTCAAATGTCAAGGTTTTTTTTATATTGATAAATTTCTACATTTACTTTGGGCACAAGCCTAGCTAATAGAAATTGAGCCGGTTGTCTAATGTAAAATTATAAGCCGACAAAGATTTCCCAGATCGTGGTCTTTAATGTAACTATTGTCATATTAATGCCCGCTAACTTTCTCTCTCACTTCAGTTAACGTTGACTGACTTCGTCCTATTCACGTAAGGCTTTTTTTTGTTAATGTTTTTGTACAATAAAGAATATATACATTGTTCATTCCATTGCCCCTATTCTTGCAAAATTATTAAGTAATTCCAATCCAATAAAACTTTGTAATGTTGTTTTTTTTATTTCAAATTTATTATATTTAAGTAAAGATAAAAAAAAAGTTACGCTTTTTTATTATGTAATAAATAGTTATAAAAACATGATCAGTTTTTAGGAATAATTTAGTTTTAACACTAATTATATTACATCAATATAGTTAGTACCTACATAGTTAAAAGTATTCGAAGCAACTTTTGTTTTACCAATAATATTAATAATTATGTGCCTGTCCCAGATTCCGTAGTTTCGTAACACGATACCCGACCCAACCAACAAGGTTAGGGAATAAGTTAGTAGGAATGAATAGTATCAAAGTTGTGATGGCTTCACAAAATTCAATCTGACTCCCCAAATGTTCGAAAACTAGAGCAAAGCCGAAATGTAATATAAATCTGACTGGAATGGTAACATATTCCATGGCATCAAAGTAGAAGAAATGTGATATATATTTTAGATATACTTGATACAAAAACATGAAAGGTTAGTTATAATATTTCAAAATAACATAAATATTTGTTTGAACGTTCACGTCATACGAAATGACTTACAGTTTAAAATAAGATGTTCACAGAAATAAAATTACATAAACTTTGGTAAATTGATCTTTTGTGTTTTGTCAGACCAGTTGGCCTATGCAGTTGTTTGTTTTTAATTTAAAAAAAGGTTTCGTACCTATAAATTTTATAATATTATGTGTCATCATCATCATTTCAGCCATTTGAAGTCCACTGCTAAACATAGGTCTCCTCAATTGTTTTCCAAGTTGATCGATCTTGTGCCTCTTGCATCCGCCGAGTTCCCGCCGCCTTGACTAGATTATCGGTCATTTCTGAGTGGGACTCTCCGATCATAGCTCTCTCCATTGCACGCAGAGCGACTATGAGCTCTCTTATGCGGCCCATCAGGCAAGTCAGGCACCACGTCTCAGTGCCATGCGTCCATACATATTTCTGTGTAATATATTACTCAGATTCTGTGTAATAAAAAAAATTAAAAGAGTCAGTTATCCCAAAAACAACTAAACATGCCCGAAAAATATATAGTTTTGGTAATGTTTTAATAAATTGCACTAAAAACTAGATACCCAATGATTAAAGATAGTTGTTAAACTTGTTGTTTTAAAATATTGATCATTATATTTCATTTACCTTTTTTATTTTGATATTTCGCGTAATATTGACCAAATAGAAAAGCAATTCATACAAAGTTACGGGAAATATTGCAAGTAGTAATTAATGCTAAGTCCATTAAAAGTTACTAGTAACGCCGGTACATAACATTGCACCGACGAGAGGACGCAATATGGCAATGGAAGGAAGATGGATCAGGCCATCAATTACGCCGCTACAATTACCCTATTAGCATCGAACCCGCGCCCCGCCGCTTTCCGTCGCGGAAATTATTACCGCTTGCCGATGAGCCCCGGCTTTTACCGCTAATGTGATTATCATGAGGCGAATGTGAGCTTATATGGTAGCTAGAAGAGCCCAAGCTATTGTATGAATAAATAAATGCTGTTCATCGGTTTTATAATTGAATTTGTTCCTTGGTGTTTTTGGATTATGAGCTAGAGTCCAAGCTATTGTATAAATAAATAAATGCTGTTCATCGGTTTAATAATTGAATTTGTTCGTTGGTGTTTTTGAATTATGAGATGGCCTTTGACTCCATCGAGCTCTGGTCTGTTCTGGAGTCTTTGCAACGGTGCCAAGTTGATTGGTGATACATCCAAGTGTTGAGATCGTTGTACGAGGCCGCCACTACGTCCCTCCAAGTACAGAATCAGCAGTCTAAACCTATACTATTGCATCGCGGCGTGAGACAAGGGGACATCATTTCCCCCAAATTGTTCATCAGTGTATTGGAGGATACTGGCTGATTGTTCTGCACGCATCGGTCTCCGGATGAACTTGGACAAGACAAAAGTAATGTTCAACAAACACGTACATTCGGAACGAATTGCATTAAACCGTGTTCCTCTCGAAGCTGTTCATGAATTTGACAACCTAGGACAAACATTACAATTTGATAAAAACAACTTGGAGAGAGAGCAAAATGATGAGAGAATGATAAGATGCGCAGAGGAATCCAGCTAGACTGAGCAGAATTTGGAAAACTTTATAGAGTCGATTCGTTGCCGATACTGCAAAGCCTATTAATGACTTAAGTCTTTAATGAGTACGTTCTACCTGCCATGACTTACGGTGCCGGTATATTTTAATTTGCAAGTTCAAAATAGTAGCATGTTATTGGTACGCTAATTTAAGAACACGTCTGACATAGACGAGACCAAATTTTCCGAGATTATTCAATTATGATCTAAGTTAGTATAAGGTCTTTAGATTGTTTATCATTATAGCATCAGCAGAATAATAGCAGCTTCTTAATTTGCTCTTATTGGATAAGATACCTACTACTACTATCGAGATCTATATAGTCGGTTTAAATTATAACTCAAAATTCTTTTGCGATACTGGCTTGAACTGCGATCACCAACTCGCATGCCCAGTGTGATGATTATGGGAAATACCTTCAATATAATTATCTTATAATAGTAATCTATTGGGGAAGCCAATGTTCAACAGTGCACTAATAAGACTGATATGACTTTTGCGATAAAATCGTATGAGACGTTACATGATTACAAGCTCTGTTCATAGTACACGCGCGTGATTTCCTAGATTTAGATTTTGTGGGTGCAAGAGGTCTAGAGAGGTATGTAAAGAGGTAAAACTGGTATTTTAACAGTGGCCAGTCAATTCATTTATGATAACCTGGTTTATGTACATAAGAATACTGATCAATTTAGTAAGAAAAGCTGTGTACATAACCTAAACACAAGGAATAAGCATAAATTAGTTGTACCTGCCACTAGGCTCCAAAAGATAAACAAATCTTTTAAAGGTTAATGTGTGCGATTCTAGAATAAAATCCCAAGCAACATACAGCAATTGAGCCTAAATAAATTTAAATTAACAATAAAACACAAGCTGTCTTCAAAGGGATACTATTCTATTAAAGACTATATGGCAGATAAAAATGCTTGGGATTAAGCTGCCGTTTCATACAGGCTATTCTAATATGAATGACTTGAAAACATAAATATTGTTAAGGTACATAACCTTAACTTATTGCATTGTATAGTTTCACAGACAAATGAAGATTGTATTTCTAGTACCAAACTAATGGACATATTTAAAAGAGCAAAGCCTGTGAGTTTCTTGCCAGTTCTTCTTACAGAGCGGTGGCTCGGAACTGGCACTTAGATTCACTTACACTTAATTATTTTTTGTTTTTAAATTGTTTTGTTGCATGTAAGTGAATCTAAGCTTCGTGATTTAGTGTAATATTATTTCGATTGTTTTTTTTTTTTCATTTGTAATCATGATGTTTTCAAGTACTATGTATAATAGTTTATGAAATAAATAATTTTTTACTTTTTTTTACTTTTTACTGAAATCTATGGGGTTTGAAACCAACCTCACATCCTGCTTAAAACTATCAATGATTCTACACTGGACAGCAAATAAACCGGGCCACCCGCTACCTTGGAATTTTGATTCGATTTTCTCAAAAAGTATAAACCTCACAACTATCAAAGTTACACCCACAAAAAGTGCGTTTCATGTTGTTTGAGAAATGACCACAAATTTATCCAAAGTACCCTCAATTCACATTGTAATCAAGCAACAAACACAATACCAACGATTTGCTCTGTTTTGACTAGAGTTTGCGATTAGCGTTCTTTTTTTCTAAATGAGGATAGTCGGATTTCTCTTATAATTTCTTTGGTTGCCATCCATTATTTGCTCCAGACGCGTGTATTTCTGCTATTTTCTTCGGTCAATAATGGATACGACGCCTCAAGAAGCAGCTTAAGCTGTAGCACTACTTCAAGCAGGCTTTTCGCCACGTGAAGTCGCTCGGAGACTTCGAATCAGCAGATCTTCGGTACGACGGGCTTACAGACGATACTTAGAGACTAGAGCATTCGATCGCCGTCTAGGTACGGGCAGACCTAGGGCTACATCAGCAGCAGATGATCGTTATATCCAACTTACTGTTTTGCGAAATCGCCGCCTCAACGCAGTTGAAGTCTAACGAAGTCTGCGTGACGAACGCCAAGTGGTCATAAGTTCAGATACCGCTAGAAGGAGACTTGCTAAACGAAATCTGACTCCAAAGAGAGCTGCTACAGGCCCAAAATTAACCATACCCTACCGTAGAGCACGACTCGAATTTGCCCGAGAGCATAGGGATTGGACGTTAGAGCAGTGGGGCAATGTACTCTTTACTGATGAGACCAGGGTGAGTCTACAAGGAAGTGATCGACGTCAGAGAGTATTATACGCACTTTTTGTAGGTGTAAGTTTGATAGTTGTGAGGTTTATACTTTTTGAGAAAATCGAATCAGAGTTCCAAGGTAGCGCGTGGCCCGGTTTATTTGCTGTCCAGTGTATAATTAAAGTCTAATAAAATTTAATAAATTAGCGTTTATCTACGTACATATTTCATTTTCGCGATGACGGTCTGTATTGTCTTTACGATTTGCATTTTATATGCTTCTAAAAGAAATGTATCTGTCTTCGCAGTTAAATCGATACTAAACCAACTTCTTTGAATCCTAAGGCGAACCCGCACAGGATCGTAAACTTTAATACTAACCAGTAAATCAAATGCGGTAGCATACATGAGAAGTCCAAACTACAATGCTTAATTAATTGTACAGTGAAGGAAACGACGCCCTTGCCACTTTGAATCGAGATTGGCTTTTAGCGCTACGGAACTGAGACCAATGATGTTAACAGTAATGTGTTCTGAACTTTACAACCTCAACGTCAGTTTCCGGGAATTGGCCACGGTTTTATAACCAGCGCCAGTCAATATTCTATCCTGTAGCGGAGTGTAATAAAATCACATTGTACAGAGTCAATAGTCGCAATGTTGTGTGAAGTGTGTAATATTCTTACACTTAGGGCAAACATCAAAGACAGAGTTTAAGTTATATTATTCGTTGTTGGATTTTTTTATTTTATCCTATATGCAGCTATTATTCAAAGCAAAGAAGCACAAACTTCAAAATCTGTGAGTCGTCGAACCATGTCTAATAAATCAATCATTCTATAATATCATTAATCATGTTTAGTAAATCTCAGTCTTATAAGTAGGTACATTACATAAGAATCAGATAATAATATAATTAGAACTGATTTGCAAAAAGTAATGTGAAAAACTTAATAAGGAAAATTTAACTTACCGTTAAGTAAGAGTACAATTCTTTGTACCGGGATACAATTAAATCAAAAATGTAAGGTGGTGTGTTCGACCTGCATTTATTCGTATGTCTTTATGTCCTCTTTTATGTTACCTGGTAACTACTACACGTCTAGCCCAATTTTAATGGATCACGTTATGTCTGCCATGTTAGGCTCTCTAGGTAGGTCTACTTTAATTTCAATAAAACAAAATAGCATATTTTTTAGGCTAAAACCTCAGATCAAGTAAAAAAAGGTAGATAGCGCAAGGCCATATCCGTGCTATCAGCACTGAAGTCACAAAACTCAGCTCCTTCATGTAAATACACGCGCTCACGCACACACATGCGTAAAACTACACTCATTTCACGTTATTATCTCCCGTGACGACGTGTAGTAAATTTGTCATTAAAATGCCGTCATGTGTGATTAAATGGTGCAAAAACAACACCACAGCGAACAAAAAGTCTAAAGGAATATCGTTTTACACTTAAGTACACACACACAAACTATATTTTTTTATGTTTGATAATAATTTGTAGGTTATTCGGAAAAAATATAAACAAAATAACCCGGGTTAATCCAACCAGAATCTTGGCAGTAGTTGGTATATCTAATACTCAACAAAAATGTGGGTACTAAAATGGGTGTGCTCGCAATAAATTCGGCACGTATAAATAAATTCGGCATAATCATTTTTCATTTTATTTGTAATTTTCAGGAGGTTATGACAAAAAAAAGCGGATTTCATACCTATTTTTCTATGAAATATTAGGATTGGTTATAGGTTTCCAACGATTATTGTAATAAGAGAGGAATGGGCAGCTTCGGTAATAGTAAGCCGAAATGAACCTCAGTAGCAGCCATCCTCATCTAGCGTGGCTCAGATCATTTTGAAATAAGTTAATTATGTACGATAAACGCCAAAAATTTTTAAAAATTGTACAGCATAACGGGTTTCTGATTATGGTTTTGTTTGTAACTTCTATCAATTATTATTTTTATTGCATAATTTTGCCTCTTCCAAATATATTACTTTTTTATTCATAATAATTTACAAAAGCTGTCTGTATTTTCTTACACACTATTATACAGTTGAAAATAAAAAATTGTTAAGGTATGCCCCGAATATCGCAAAAATTCAAATTTTCTTATTGCATTGCGTATGTCAAATTGTACTAAAAGTATTGTAATACTATATTACAATAAGTGTTTTAATTTTATTAAAATTCTACTTCATATAGAGCTGAAAATTGCAAAAATCGTTAAAAAAAAGTAATTACGAGGTAAATCCACAATAAATTGGTTTAAAGTGGAGTTTACCCAATTGATTCTAGTAAATTTAATAACGTAAATCGCAGATTGACTGAGTTCTAGTGTTTTATTAAACTTGTAATATCTGGGGAGATTTTCAAAAAGTGTCAACACTTCGGGCACTCACACATCGTTAAAAATTTGACTTCACTTTCTTATTAGTAAAAAGGTATCTACCTTCTTTACTTTACATTACTTTTATACTACATCGTTAATTTATGTACGAGATTTTGACAGGTTGAACCGTTGACGGCCTGGGTTCAAAAGTATTTTATTAAAACATATTTTTAACGTTTTATACTATCTGAAACTGTAGTGTGATTGTTTATGTGGTCTTGGTAAGTTAGGCACATAGTAGAGGCAAAATTTTATGTCCGGAACGCATTATGCTGATGAAGCTATAAACAGAACCAGTTTTACATTTAATTGCTGTATGTATAAGTGGTGTTAATAAAACAATTAAAATTACATCGCCAACTTATGAGACTAAAATGTATTTCAAAATAATATTATAACTAATCCACAAAGACGAAATCGCAAACAAGACCTTGTAACTCCCAAAACATTTCCCTTTTCAGTTACTAAGTAGATAGTATAAATAACAGTAACCTAACTCTAAATACTGTTTAGAAAGGTCCGAAAATGCGTGGGCGCAGCTAAGCTGGACAACAAACGCGCAGTCACGAGGAGCCGGTCACCCGCTACAACCCGGTATAAATAGCAGTATCCGGTCTAGTTCCTTGAACATATCCTACGGCCCTTGTCAGAATATTCATCAATAGCCGGCTTTCATACCACCGCTAAGTTTACATTGTACACATTTCATCGATCTGCTAACAAGTCGCCTATCATGTAAACCTTTGGATAAACTCAGCATTCCTGCACGAAGACTTCAGCTATTTACTTACAATTGTAAATAAACCAAGGTGAGTTAATAATAATTGTAATTATTATAATATATTTTCTGACATTTTCCAACGCCGTCATCTTACCCCATACTACTTACACAGTGTTTGTACTAGACAACGAATAAATATATATGAAACATTTTTTTGATTATAATTATAAATACATATCTATACTAATATTAACCAATATAGAAATTAATTGGCCCTCGACTTATCAGTTGAGAGTCTTTAAACCAAACCATATGTCGGCGTGAAAAAGGCATGAACGTGAATTACATACCTTTCTCAGTCAATCTACTCTGGGTTCGCGTAGTCGAACGATCGACCTAAGTCAAGGTAAGAGGCCTGCGCCCAATATAAAGTCAATCGGCTGAGATGATAATATAAGATTAAGTTGCAAAGTGATGTTTTGACTCTGAGTGAACCTGCAGGGTTCAGTGACAATCGGTATTGGGCTTCGTTCACTAACCCTGGCTTTACGAGCGCGCCACAAAGGTGCATTAGCGGAACAACGGAACGGCGCACGCGCATGCGCGAGAGTTGCGCGGACCCGCTCCATTATGATTTACGACCAGTTAATGCAAATCTATAGTTCGAAAGCTCGCCTCTATACGTTCTATATGACACAGTGCACATTCAATTGCAGCGAAGTAATATTTATGTCTCTATAAATGGTGGTATCTATCTCTAAGCAGCGGGATGAATAAGTATTTAAGATAAATACTTGAGTTCTCCTATTCGCAATGTTTCTCTTATATGGAAAATTGATAGCGCAAGTAATAAACACAAACGAGACACTTTATGTGCGTGAAATTAATTTGGAATTCTATATAACTTACACAATAGTAATTACTGTAATACAAAACACTGCTAAATGACTGGTTTATTGTCTTACAGACATAATCTGCAACAACTAAAAGCTAAAGCAACTAAAGCTGGGCGTGGGTTAGGTACCTGTACCTATAGTTACTATATAAGAAATGAATAAACAAATTAAGAAGTATCTATACTTCTTATTTTGTTAATGAAAACTTAAAGTAGCTAGCAAAAACTCGGACCATTCGGACACCAGACGCAGCGCAGTGCCATAATTATGAATTGGATGCATCGTATTGAATATCCATCGCGGCCAACCCATCAAGTAATCCTACTTTTAATTTGGTTAATTTTGAAACTCTTACAAATAATAAAAACTGCTATTTGAATCAAGAAAAACGAATTAACTTTTGACGTGATTTTAACAGGCACTTGGGCTGTTAGTGGAGACGGAAATGGCAGTCCCGAGGAGGTAATGCCACGGCCCGCCACCCACCCTCTCATTTTATTCAATTTTCTGGACTGCGCGCGCGTCCGTGAAACGTGCGCCTGAGTGTTTGCGCGCAATCTGACGCTTAAACAAACAAGTATTAAACGTGATTTCTGATTTATGGCCACGCTTCGTATAGCAATTACAGAGGAACCTTTAGACGTTATTACATACTTCAAGGGTGCGATCTCAAAAGGCCCATAAAAATAATTTTAATCTTCGCAACTTCTACATTTTGTTGTAGGTAACTTATATTCAATCGGGGGGCCGTTCTCTAAAATAATCAAGAGTCATTCAGTCAGTATTCCCTTAACCGCCTTCTACGAAACCCCGTGAAATAGGATGGTAGAATTGTTGGTAGACTTTCCGCTACCACACGGTTCATAATATTTTGTCTGAATATAAAGTTCTATTACAGATATTTTCTTTGATAATTTTGTAAATATATAGCGTAACTATAGGCCGCACGCCGACAGGAAATTAACTCTCATCGCTGACTGCGATTACAAAGTGTCGGCCTATCGAGTAAATTAATGATCAGCTTTTCTAAACAACAAACCAATGAGGTAATTTCTTAAGCGATTGAGATATCTTCTTTAAGGCCAAGAAGGCTAGCATCAACTTAATTTAGACACACAACGCGGACGTTGGTAACATTTCGAAAAATATTGTTTTATTCGTCTCCGATTATTCTACGACTGCTCTTGTATAAGTAATATATTCCCTATTTAATAAATAATTAAAAAGCGCTTGTGCGTTTAACTGTTTATTTTGATATGTTATACATAAATATTCATTACACATTTTCAGTATACCTACACAAACCTGCCGGAAATGGAATGTTTTAATTGAAAAAATAATGAATTCATCTAGAATCATCTATATGCGTTCACTAATAAGATTTGCATAAAATATTGTATGACATTGTTCTTAGTTCGAATCAAATTATAAATGCAAAACAATCTCGATAAGGTCGCTTCATAAGCGATGCACAACATGATGTGACAATGCCACACATGTCAACAGGTGTTAGAATTATAATTTGCGGCAGACTGCAATATTTTCTGTGTGATATTTGATCTACTTGAAAGGTGCCCATGGATAATATAAATAAATAAATATTTTTCTGACAATTACACCAATTATTTAGTTCCAAGATAAGTATCATTAAGAACTTGTGTAATGGATAATAAATAACGGATAAACATACGTAAATACTTCTTTTTTTTTGTAAATGCATACTTAATATACATAGGAAAACACCCAGACCAGAACAAATATTCATATTCATGCACACAAAGATTGGTCCTATGTGGGAATCGAACCCACGACCTTAGGAGCGGAGAGCGGGTATTCTCGCCACCACGCCATATCGGTCGTCAAAATATAAACTTGGGGATGAATAAATGAGGGAATCAGAGAACTTTTCAGTACGGTTTAACGGTAATTAGTTTGTATTTATTTAAAGTAAAGTATATCTATTAAATTACAATCCCCACTAAAAGTTTTTGGTTCTCAAACATGTTTAATGACGGGCCCTGAATGCCCTATTAAATAAATAAATATTCTCTTACAATCACACTAATTATTTAGTTCCAAGATAAGTATCATTAAGAACTTGTGTTATGGATACTAAATAACGGATAAGCATACATAAATACTTTTTTTTTTGTAAATACATACTTATGATACATAGGAGAATACCCAGACCAGAACAAATATTCATGTTAATGCACACAAAGATTTTTCCTGTGTGGGAATCGAACCCACAACCTCTCGAGTGAAGTGCAGGTATACTGACCTTCACGCCATATCGGTCGTCAAAATTAATCAATTAAAATATACAATTGGGACACGAAATTTATTTCACCGCTAAATCGTGAAAGGAAGCTTTGGTTTATCGCACCTGATAACGTCACCACCTCCAATACTTTGTCAAAAACTTAAGTTAATATGGAGCGATATTAAATATATATGCGCCGCGGAATATTAATTACCCGTAGATATTAAAAAAGCGGCGACAGTTTAAGACAAACGAGGACGCGATCAATTTCTTACAGTATTGGTCAAATTCTAAACACTGTTTTAAAGAAATTAATCTTCTGCGTAAAGAAGCCCTAAAATAAAATTTACCTCTCGTGAATCAAAAATAAGGGTTACAAACCGGTTGATGTTCAGTTGAAGTCTTGTCATGACAAAAATGTAACGTGCCTTCCGAACCACGGAAGCGCTAGTTATTATATTTGACACAAACGGTCACCCATTCAAGACTCTGTGAACTTTGCTTTTCTTCGATCGATCCCTACCACCGTATCGTCAAACTAATAAAACTTTGCGATACAAATTTTCCGAAAAATCGAATTACAGCTAATATAAGAAAAAGATGTACTTTTGGATTTGACATTTACACAGTCATGGCATTCATATGGAGTAACAGTAGGTAACACTCCTACCTAAATAAAAAACAGTCTCTTACCGATATAGTGTCGTAGATGCTGTTCTGTTCGGAACGCAAGGGCACCGTGGTGATGGGTGGTAGCGCCGACGCTGCCGGTGCGGGCGCGTGATGCGCGCGCGTCGGCGGTGGCGACAGCTGCAGGGGCTCTCCATTCCGTGCCCAGGTGCGATGGATTTGCCAGCTCGTGTCCGAAAACCTGGCTCGGTCCTGTGAATAAACTAAGTCATTAGAAATAGAATTATAGAAGATAGATTACATGGATTACGAAACAGATAAAAATGGTATCAATTGGATTGACTGCGAGTACAAAGTCCCGCTCGGATAAACATCAAGACATCTACATGATTTTTCAAAAAAAAAATGTGGGTACAAGTGTCCTCTGGCAATCCTCACGCTCTGCATGGCACATAGGTAATGTGACCATAATTTCTCCCAATCTAGCTTATAAGACGAGGAGAAGCCCCAGCCGAAGGCGAGCTAAATTAACTATTAGTAAAACAACGTTTAAACAAGTCAGTTTTGGAATAGATGACCTTCGGAGTGGCATTTCATATAAAGGCATATTACAATACTCGTGTATGTTTAATATATTGTCTAAGTCAGTGTATTTTCCAAAGCCCTGATTATATAGTTTGGTGAAAAAAATAGTTTGCCAAGTGCAAGTCCGACTGTAATACCTCTAGTGCATTGGTATTAGGTATATATGATTGACTTCATATTACTAATAAAAATAACGAAAATTTTATTACACATTTTATTTCCATAAATAATATTTTAATCGCAATTGAAAGTAGAAATATGTTCAGGAGAAAAATATTGAATGCGTAAGGTAATTTGAAGTCGCGTCACGTAGCTGCCTCTCAGTTAGTCTTCTTTGTAACACCAGGCGCGTGCGCAGGATATTGGCTATGTCCAATCTTAAAAGGCTTCAGGCAGATTGCAACTAGGTAACCTAATGACACACTGTTGGTAGAGCCTGAACGGACACTACTTTCTAATAAATAAACAATACTTGCAATATAATATATAGAGTTTAAATAAACTAAAAAGCTAATGTTTGACTTTTTTTATTCAAGTCAATATAGTCTATTCAAATGCAAAATTTACTTGTTCTTGCAAAATATCTTTCTGAACTTCACTTAAATCTAGGAGAGTCTATTAAACTTCGCCTTAATATAGAAAGCTACGCTACATATGAGAGCATAAACGCCAACTCATAAACAAACAGAACTTTAGGTTTAAATCACAAAAACAAAAGAAAACAGAAGAATTTGAAGAATAATAATTTTAGCGAAACCAAACATGCAATTCATTATATACAATTTAAATATTCATATCAAAAAAATGTCGCATAATCACACTTCTTTTTTGTCAGTTCTTTTTAATTTACTCTCGCGGAGCTCCTGAAAGAAATTTCTTCGGAAAAATCTAAGCCCGTGTTAGTTCCACGATCTTAATTGTGTACCAAATTATTAATTGAATAATTTTCTAGAACACATTCATGAATCTCAACAGCTCCTGAATTATCAGTTTAAGTGCTATTTTATGGCACGCTGTTAATTGCTGTAGCTAGCGAAATAATTATGCATATGAGACTTAACAAACGTTTTATGGGGTGACTAGAACATTCCGCGTGTCGTTTTTAATCAGGAACTTACTTAAGTGCTTCCAGTTATGATAATGGGCAGCCATATGCACTGTTTGCATTTATCATCAGGTCTTCAGTTTAAGATATCACTCGGAAAATAAAACCTGTTCTCGCCTTGACTCTATAAACAATTATTTATTTATCAATTTATAACTTGCTCAATAAACGTAATTGAATTACATAAATTTAACCAATAAATTATCCTATTACATTAACGAAATAAGCGGTAAATCAAATTTAATACTTATAGTAGAAGGCGTTGAAAAATGTCGGCACAGAATTTATGTGGCAAACATGATGAGATCCCATCCCGATAATTCGAGTGAAATTGAATAATGATTGGTCCGATAACTTTGATGCTGGGGGCCGGGGATTTCTGGTTAGCCATTATTTACATGAAAAATTTCCTCGTATCAGTTATATCTCTGTCATTTTTCACATATTTACATTGCATACTAAAAGGAATTTGTCTTTTTTTACGAATTTCAGAAGACTGTAAACTTACGTACATTCTGTGTCAACAAATAAATATGTGCCTAGTACCTGTGTAATGCTTGGCAGATCGCGTTGCATTACTTGATATACTTTGTTCTACTTACAGGTGGTTTCAAAATCTCTACACGTGTGAAAATAGAACGGCAGGTAGATAAGATAATAAACACGCATCCCACGTGGACTCGGCGGCGATAGTACAATTACGATACCGTTAGATCTTATTGCGTAGGTACAAAGGGTGTGATTAAAAAGATCGGCTTATATTGTTTGTAGGGCGGTTGTGATCGAGAAGCGCGGTGCGTGGACTGCGTGGGCGCGTGCTCAACATTTCGTTGGCACTTTTCAACACGGAGCGTCGCGATAAGCAGCACGCTGTGCCGGCCATAATGAAGTTGTCCACACCTCGCCGTGGCTCTCAGCTCTCAGGCTCCTTTTAACGGTCAAATTAAACGTGTTATGTTGCATACAATGTCTAGAGTCACAAATTTCTCGGTTTACTGCCTTTGTCGACGATTTGATAAGAGCTTGTGTTGTGAACGCTGTACAGTTAGTTAGCATATAAAATAAATGTTACCTTATGTGTTAAAGATATCGCACCTGCAATAAGCGCCGCCATAAAATAACCATCAAATCATAGAAAAACAAATATGTTTGTAAAATTCCATACAACCGGTTTCCTATAATCGATTTAAAAAAACGGAAATTCATGGTTCAAATAATTAATTGTATAGTGTATATAGATTCAATTTCACAGTAAATTACTTCGATGGATTCTCGGTTGGGCTCAAGGATATCTGACAGATTGGTATGCAAGTCGACTATTGACGCAAATGGACGTAATATTTTTATGATTCGCATAAATAACGCTGATTGTCAGCTGAACATAGATTGCTTTAAATTAAGACATCAATCGTCATAACCTCGTAACCTTGAATGATAAGCGGATAACGATTATTTAATATTGTCGTTTCTTAACGTAATTACCTTAACAGCATTTTTAAACCACTTTAAGCGGTGATTGCTACCGGTTTGGAGCATGGTATTTCTTGATTTGAACTTTGAATATCTGTTTCTTAAGTAATATTGCTAACTTGTTAGGAAGCTCCTAACTTTTTTTAACTTGCATATCCATTGCACGTTTAGAAATAGTATTACTTTTGTAATGTATATTCGTTTTGGATATGCCCAAAGGTATCATAATATACTGACAATTACCTTAGTATAAAAAAATAAATAGATTTGTACCTTGTAGGTATATTATATTAAACAATTTGACTTCGAAAAAATCCGTTTAGAATCAATTATATAATATTTTTTGTAGTCACATTTTTACATTAAATTTTCGTAATTTTCCATTAGATACATGACCAAAGTAACATATCAAAAAAGTTGCAAAATAATGTGTGAAAACAGTCGTAATAAAAAGAGCCTATATTTCATAGACGCATGGCTTAATATTCTTGGCGTACACACACGCGCTTCTTCACCTAAAAATGTAGCGCTTGTACCTATGGGTACTAGACAATGGATAAACATAATTATAACATTGTCATTAAATAAATGCTTACTTATAATACATAGACAAAATATATTTGTCTTGAGTGGAAATCATAACCACTACCTCAGGAGTGGACTGCAGGTATACTACTAACCTCAACGTAATATCAGTCTTCAAAAACGCATAGATTCACATGGAAACTCCTTTTTTAAAATAGCAATTTCAACGTACAGCATTGCGTGTCTGGCCATAATAAAAACTATTAAAATCGTTTAGTTCTCTACACTTTAATAGTCTGTGGAGAATTAGTAGACAGATGGTAAATTACGTCACAAGGACAAACCTCCGAGCATGAATGGAGATGGGATCGCGAAATTAAACAATAAAATTTGCACAAAATCTGTTCATATTATGCTTTAAAATCGCAGTTATGTTGCATAAATCTGCATTTTTTTTATTATTCTGCTATTTATGTTTATTGATTACCTATTACTTGGGATCAACGATTTAATTTGCAAAATGGGGCATATAATGTGCCTATGCATACCTCCGAGGAAACGGGCATGATATCTATTATGTATTGTGTTTATAGAGGTATTGACTACCGATATGGCGTGGTGGCGAGTATACACGCTCTCCGCTCCAAGGTCGTGGGTTCGATTCCCACACAGGACAAATATTTGTGCGCAGAAAAATGAATATTTGTTCTGATCTGGGTGTTTCCCTTTGTACATTAAGTATGTATTTAAAAAAAAGTATTTATGTATGTTTTTCCGGTGTTTTGTATACATAACACAAGATACTTATCTATGTTGAATATGTTACATGTTGAATGTGATACTTACCTATCTTGGAACTAAATAATTGGTGTAATTTTTAGAAAATATTTACTTATGTAAATTTGTAAAGTTATTTCGCATTTAACTATTCTTATTCAATTTGCGACCAGATATTGGCACATAAAGCGCTTAAGAATTTAAGAGATCAATTTCCTCTTTTTTTTTTCAAAAGGTTAGCACATTTAGCCAGATTAAGAGAAGTAAAAGATATATTAAAACTATATAATTCGTAGTAAATGGGAATAAATGGTGAAAGAGGTGATAAATTGTAAACCTGCTAAATGGTCCCCCTAAACCTCTTGAGTCCTCAGTAAAGATGTGGGACTATACTGAGATTTCACATGGACTTCTTGAAAGAATTTTAAAAGCGATGTTGCACTGTTGTCTTTCATTTACGAACACTCGTGTACGTTCACAAAAACTTAACGGTTAATAATCCACCGTTATTTTTGATATTTTATTATTATCTTCAAAATATCACAAAATATAGAAGATAAAACAAAACTGCAGACATGACACTTCATTTTCCCGCCAAGAAGTACTGCCTGATCATGATCACTGTTTGTTATTGTATTTTAGTTTACCAGCGACAGTTTCCAAACGCTCGATTTAAGCGCTTGGTACATTTAGGTTCGTAGGTTGAATTGTGGTCTTAGAATCCGTAGCCAATAAAGTAGCACTGAGTATAAACTATTTAATGTGTGCTTCATTTAGAAATAATTATAATTTTACCAAGAAAAGAATGCTATTTAAAACAAAGATTACTTTTCAATTTGCAGTTAGAGCTAACTTTGCATTCAAAAGAACCATATTATAGTAAACTTTTCCTCAGAATACAGCCAAATCGTATGATCGGTTTGTCGCGGTCGCCGTTAGACCTTTGCTGCGGTTATCTGGCGGTGCGATCGCCAGAAGCTGCGACGCCCGGACGCCTCGAACCTCTCATTTGCACAGACCTACGGACATCTTGCCTGAGAAATCGGACGCTAATTGAACATTCACCAGTGTCTTATTGGTTCTATTGGCATTTACACTCGTGTTTAAAGGTTCGAAGCATTGTTAGAGACACGCTTCTTCTTGTTGGTCGTCGGGAAACGAAAGTTCACCTTAGCGATGTAATCGTTTCTAGAAGTTGCCAATGAAAAAAATTAAATTTTGAAGAATTGTAAATTTCAATTATATTACTATTTCTTCGATGCATCAAATGGCACATTTTATTTCATGCGATGGAATTCTGCTCAAATAAACTGCTTTAATTAATCAGAAAGAATTCTGTCATATTATTATTTCAGCATAAAACAAGGTGTAGTTGCAGGAAGATTTGTCCACAATGGGCAGAGTAAATTTTTCGCTATTTTTTACGGTCTAGTCACATAGACCGAAATAGAAAATACAAAATGTCATGTTTAGTAAAATCTTCAATTAAACTGTTGATTGAAGTTTTAGGTTTAAAATTCAAAAAAGGTAGGAATAAAAATAATAACTACTTATTTCAAAACATTGACAGAGGCACGACGTATAAACAACGCCATTAGTTTTATAAGTGGCTTTATGACACTAGCACATAGTACGAATTACGTAATCCCACCTGCACTGCAGCGTGTAAGACTTCAATAGGTACTACGACTCACTTACTAATGGGATATAAATATTAAATTTAACAAAAATTTTATAACCAGATAATAAATAACTAATAAATATTTTTAATTGCACGCAAATTCAATTAAATTTTTCACTGGCAATATTAGTTACATTGAACTAATAAAAGATTAATTAACAACATCCACAGTAGACCTCAAGAATCTCAAAACTTATGTGCAATTCTGTAACAGCAGCAATTTTTATAACCAGATAATAAATAGGTAACTAATAAATATTTTTAATTGTATGCAAATTCAATTAAATTTTTTACTGGAAATATTAGTTACATTGAATTAATAAAAGATTATTTAACAAACTCCACAGTAGAACCTAAGAATCTCAAAACTCATGTGTAATTCTGTAACAGCAGCAGCTTCGTATCTTTGTACCAAATTTGTAGTCAAAATATTATAGTGTTGTTTCTATGTCTCTATACCCAGTAGTTACATTTAAGTATGGTGAAAACTTCCCTCGAATAAGAGGGCAAAAATTCTGCCATTGTGGTGGTGTTTACCAAACCGTTATCAGTCAAAAAACAACTATAAAAAATTAAGATAAGTGCGTAGAAAAAACAATGCTAAAAAATCTCTACAACATTAGAGAAAAAATTGCATGTTCGTTATATATAGTTGACAAAGTATTAATAAGTCAAAAAAATATGTAGCTCATATTGCAATTTTTTAATAAGAGTCTGCATCGCATCGGTATGATCTCGTGGTAGAGGGGCGATGTTTATTGATTTGGCATTGGCGTTACGTCATTAATACAGATACACTGCATTAACATTTGAGTCAATACACTTTGAGTACTACGACAAATTATGTAGTATCTCTTAAACGTCTTTTCAAACTTTCTCATATGCAAACGTAGGCAAGAAAGTTAAACGTTGCTGATTTTTAGCACCTAATGTACTTATTTGTGTAAGGTTCATATAAAATAATATACAGGACTTAGCATTGCGTAGTGGGCGTCTTTGAATTCTTTACGTAAATCGGTTAAACATTTTGAGTACCTACCTACCTAGTACCTACTTACGCTACGAATAAGAACACTATTATCTTATCGATTCTATCAGTAGTACCTAACTAGTTACTATTAATAAATACGCATTTGTTTGTAATAATAAAATATTGAAGACATATGAAGGTAACATATTGGCGTATATAAACGAGACCTTCATGTAAGAACGCAAATAGCGCTGATCACATGTCATTACAGCTAGTGCCACTGCTAGTCAATTGAAATTGCAAACAACCGAATGTGATGTAACTTTTATGAGGTTTCTGTTGAGGTTGTGGAATACCAGTAATTTTTTATGTGAAATAATAAATACCAACTTCAAACAAATAGTTATTAGATTAAATTAAATAGAGGCTTAACTTTAGACGGCAGATCGACCGCCCGCCGGCATTCCCATGTATACATTAGTTACTTAAATATTTTTGATTCGCAGAATTGAAACGTAAAGTGGCAAACCGCTGCCGCCGCGGAGCGCGGCCTCCGCTGATAAGATAACCTTGCCTTTCAATTTACTTTGCTAAACTCGCGCCCCGCTACAAACTGCTTTGAAAACACTTATCAATCAGCAGCGCTAGAAATACCACATATACGTAGTTTTGAATTTATGTAATAGAAAGTGATAATAAAAAAGTACATTAAAATACAAGCCTAATCTCCTTACAGATTTATAGGGATAGCGTTCTCTTGTAAGATGGGAATAAGTTCCACCGTAATAGCTTTTATTGTTCGAAGGTGTGGGCTGCATGGACGTACCTCGTGCTCAAAGGGGTCGTCTGTGTGGGAAACTCGTTTTTGTTTATCTGCGCTGAACGACAGCCTCCTCTTGAACAGCTTCATCTCAGCGCTGTGGTCGCCGGCGGCGCTGAGCCAACGTCACCTCACTGCCGTTTCACTGCACTGCCTTAATCATTTTTCACTCAAATTTTAAATATAGTTTATAATACTATATTTCTTTGATATGATAAACGTGAAGGTTGTGTAACATTTTTGGCTAGTTGGACGAGGTTTTTTGACAAAACCGCGTGAACTGGCTGCGTACGTAAGGGTTAGTAGATGTAAGGGCGAGTGCACACAGGAGTCGGTAAGGCTACATGCCGAGAGCGTGCGGTCAGCGGAGTTCGGTGTGCGGTCGGGTCGCGGGCGCGGCGCGCACTGCCCGCCACGAGGTACTCCGCGACTGCCGGCTTCGCGTCACCTTCCTACATTATGTAAACAAAACTAAGGTAACATTCGCAGTGTTTATTATCTGCGCTATACGGTTCACTTTTGTAAATCACTGACACCCAGTTCTCGGCGGCCACAGTACGTCCGGTGATGTTCAACCCTCCCCATGTTTTTTCACATCAATCATAATCAGCACATGACAAGTTTTTACACGTGAAATTGCGGAGGTCCAAATTTTTCTCTGCAGGAATTTCAGAGTTGATGATTCAAATTGAACTTGCTTATGAAATATGAATTTGGAAAATCCGTCACAAACTTGATAAAGTTTGTAAGATAAAATTAAGTAAATTTATAATATGTAACTTAAAAGTATAATTTTGTATTCATTGTAAGATGGGTATGAATGCTTACATTAATGTTCAAATAACACATAATTTAAAAATGTTTTGTATTGGTTACTGTGATAGTTTGGATACTTTTTAAATGTGTAAAAGTAAATATTTTGGCCGCAGAGTCCTGCTCTATATTACAATATAGCGAAAACTAGAATAAAAAGGATAAACGTGAAGCCATACCATTGTGAGCAGGGGATCTTTTTACAAATGCAAGTAAATTTAATACACATTTATTTACCAGGAAAAAACACTACTAAGGATATAAAAATTTCTAGTTTCGTTTTTGCAGTATTTAATTATGTTTAATGATCAATCGACGTGGAAAACATTCAAGGCCTATGTTCAGAAGTAGACTTTTAATGGCTGAGAAAATTATTATTAATATGTTTTAGCTTACTTAAAATGTGCTCAGAACTTTTTGTAGACCTATTTCCTCAAGGCCCAAAATTTTCTATACTTATAATTTTGAACAGCAACGTTGTCGTGCGTACTCCCTTGTACTGCGATCACCAACCCGCCTGCCCAGTGTGGTGATTATGGGCAAATACACCAAAATAACGTAATCTATTTGGGCGGCCAGTGTCCAGCATGATTTGATGGCAATAATAGTTATAAGTAAACATTCTATTCCAGATATTACATTGTACATAAATATTGTAATATTTACATAATATAATATTTTTTTTACCATTATCTATGGCAGATGCTAGAAAAAAATAAACAAAATGTTCGCTCGTGTTGGTTGCGTGTGGAGTAAATAAAGCATCCGTTGCTGCCATAAACAGTCTGCCGAAATAGGCCGGTCCCGCTCTCGCCCCAGTGTCCATTGCGTGTTATACATGTCAATTCAACACGACCAATTTTCCATTGCTGTATTTCTCTTTATTTTGGTATACAATAAAGTTCATTCATTCATTAATTTGAACTGATGAACACTAGTTGTTATTATATTACTATTGAAACTATAAATAGCTTCTTTTGAGTATTCGCAACCGTATCTAAAGAATAATGTATACAATTAAAAAAACAGATTTGTAAAATTACGAAACAAAATATTGTAGAAATTTGTAATTTTTTTTTTATTGAAACCTTCTCTCGCCGCTAACAATGTATTGTATTCTTTGTAATTTTTTGTGTATGTTACAACTTAAATAATGTGATGTGCGCCTTAGTTCTGGATGCTATTTTTTATTTCATATGTCATGTTTAAGTTAAAGTCTTAGCTTCAATTGCCACACAGAACAAACATTTGCATATATATAAATATGGATATATGTCTTGTTTTGGTGTCATTTAGGTACATTCAGTATGTATTAAAAAAAAGAACCTTAATCTAGAAAGGTGTCTTATCTATCCCATAAGTATAAGCTACCAAGTATATGCGTGAAACTTTTGAAGAATACAATGCTACATACAATATCACGTCTGTTTAAGTAGGCAGAGGCATATATCGCCAGTTATATTGTTGGCAGCGAAAAAGCTAGCGAGCCTATTGCCGCTTATCAGGAACTTTTGTTCGCCAGACCCCCGTCCGTTGCTCTGCAGGTGAACCACGCGCAGTTGAGGTTGGCTGGGGCTCCTCAGATCTTAGTAGGATCCCTATTGAAGATAATTTGATATACAATTGAAGGTTATTAATTAATAATTTCCGGGTAAGAAAATATCTTACGAACTATTAAAGTCCATTCCTTGTAAATCAATCCTAACGCCTCCCTTGGCTCTTGAAGTGAGACAACCGGAAAATCGTGACATTAGCAAGACCTTAGCGAATATTTCATAGTGACCACTAAAGTGTAATTAATTGGCGCTCGAACCCCTTACACCACTTATAAATAACCTAAACCGGCGCAGCTCCAGTGAATTATATCACTGCTCATAATGGAGAATAATTTCATTTTAATTCCTTTTATTGCTCCGTGTTTTTGTTGAGTTAAATATCAATATTAATCATTGTCGTTTGTTATGTTTTCTTACGGGCAAGGGTTAAAACTTGTTTTCAATTGTGTAAGGTATAGACATCATACCAAAGAAATCTAAATAATAAGACAGAAGGTACAGATTTATTAAAATTTTGAAAAGCAAGTTTAAACAAGATTTTAATATAATACGAATTATTTAAAATGTCATTCAGCTTAAAGTGATTAGATTTATAAATTCTATATAGCGTTGATTGTCATGAACTCATCATTCTCTTTAAGTACGTAATATATTGTCTCAGAAATCAGTAAGTATCATTTTTACACATTAACGAACCACCGCTGGGCAGAGTCTCGGGGATTCAGAAATGTATCTCTTACGTTTCAATCTATCGCTTTCACTTTGCCAACCATTGCTTGTTTTGTTCAAGAATTATGCGTGTGTATACCAACTAATATACTAATTCGGCAGCAGATCATTCCCTCCACGCGGACATAGTACGGATTGGCTTGGCAGATAGTTGAGATGCAGAAGTTAGAATTTATGAAGTCACCCAATATACCACCCTGATTAGTCTAACGACACCTCTTACGTGTAATAATGAAGACCTACGTCCTAACGTCTTACGTCTTTTGAAGCACAGAAGCGTTCGAATCAAATGGAACACAAATGGTCACCCGTCTGAGAATTTGACCTTTGTAAATGATGCTTAACACGCCACAAGCACTTCTCGCGTAAATCCACCAACGCAAAAGTTTTATGACAGAACATTATTAACATACTGTTGAGTAAAAGTGTACAATGTGTAACAAGAAAAGTTTTAATTTGTTCGAGTATGATTGTGTCGCGCAACTAACCTCTATTTAACCTAAGAGTTTTGTAACTAAATTCAGGGCAAGTCAGAACTGACATTGTCAGTAAAAACTGGCAGTGCGTCTACCATTAATACGTAATTATAAAGTTCAAAACTAGTATTCACATTACATTATGAAATTTATAAAGTAATTGACGACTGATATTGTAATAATTACAATTGGCATTGAGATTATTACATGAGCACTCAGCTACTGAGGTCGCGGGTTCGGTTTCCTCTATAGAGAAATATTTGTAGATGCCTACATCTACAGATGCAAACGAATTTTAAATATACTATGTAGTATTTATCATAGTAAATGCTTTACAACTCATAACTACATTAAATAAAAAGATATCTACCTATATATAATTCTTAAGAGGTCAAGATGAGTACCCCGAATACTCGCCTAAGTGTTTATTAGTGTTTAAACAAATATGAAACAGGAAGAGGTATGTAGGGTCGGAATGCGCCGTGAGCCAGTGTTTGCCGCGCGGTTAGCACTTTCTAAATCCTTGCCATAGCTGAGTTCAGCCTTAAAGCGCTCCTTTCTTAGCGGTTAGCGGGTACTTCACGTAGCACTTAATGTTTGCATTAGAACATTCTTATTAGGTCTCATTAGAGTCAAGATTATTATTGATGTATCGTTCGGCTTGTAAGCATTATTTCTTGAAACTAAAAACAAAATTTTAAATCTGTACATACTCGTTACGTACTTCAACTTTTATTCCCAGTTTTTTGATGGATTCCTGTAGATAATTAGCACAGTGCTACAAATCCTGATATGTAATTTTTTATATTTATTCTGGCACAAACAGTCGTTATAAAAAAAAGTACATTCAGTAATTTTACATGTGAAGGGCAACGAACGCCGAGTAAACAATTGAAAAGAAAAATACAAAGTAAGAGCTAGGTTAACAACAAACACGTCTTTACGCAACAAAAATATGAATACACATAATCACCCATATGTTAAGTCTTATTCCCAGTATATATTTCCAAATAACCTAATTCATTTTCTTTTAAACCGGAATACAAGAATCCGTTAGCCGATATCATTAGATGGCATTATCCGCTACCTTATATATCACTAATGTGGTTCCTACCTAAGTTTCAGATGTAGAATAATAAAAAAAACTGCCAATCCTTGAGGTGGAGTTCGTGATTTCTCACCTTGTGAAGATAGTTCAACGGTGGAACGTTAATCTGCTAAGAAGATGAAGTTTATTAATAAGTGCACAATTTGACAATAATGATTGTTAAAGTGTTCTGCTGCCGATTGTATTTAACGAGCCCAAATTGCGTCCAATGGTAGCGTAAATATAATGGGCGAGAAATCGTTCCTCGAGGCCGGGAAGTCACCGCCCGCCCGCGCGGATCACTCTCATTCACCAGTTTCACGACTCATAACCTTAATGGGGAGTAATATAAGCAATTTCCAACTTCAAAGAGCCTCTTACATCACCCATATCTCGCGCCGGGCAATCGGGACGCCTCCAAAATATCTTTAATGACCCGAAACCCTTTGATAGCGGCTACCGAAAATGATTATTCCTGATTAATTTTATATAGTATATCACTTCGCAAAAGTATTGCTTAAAATTACCTTACACGGGTGCTATAAACGTTTTCCAAATATATCTACATTATGACCGTAAATGACCTTATAAGTGATTGGCAGATAACTGCTTTTAAGTTAACTGTGTCGTTAAATTATCCAGTTATCTGTGACCACTTTTTGGATGCGATTTTGGCGGTGTCTAGTAATAAAGTAAAGTAAAGTAAAAGTAAAAAGTCTTTATTTCATAAACTATTACATAAACTATTACATAAACTATTACATAGCACTTGAAAACGTCAAAATATAAATTTAAAAAAAACAAACTAAATATTACTACACTGAAATCACGAATCTTAGATTCACTTTCATGCAAATAAATAAAAATTAGGTGTAAGTGAATCTAAGTGCCAGTTCCGAGCCCCCGCTCTGTGAGAAGAACTAACAAGAAACTCACAGGCTATGCTCTTTTAATTTATCATTTAAATTTAACAATACGGAACACACACAGTGAATATTTGAAGATATTGAACGGGTCCCCAGATGCCGTAACCAATAAAGTAGCACTAAGGGAACCCTTCATCACAGTCAAGTAATGTGAAACTGAGCTGAATTTGTACAATAGGGGTGATCACGACAATGACCCGGTTGACTTTTTTAAAAAGATATAGTTTTATTCTTTTATTCGATACCTTTCATTCAATTACGAATCACAGAATTTTCCACAGGGTGTTAGTTATACAATAACAAACTGTTCTTGCCTGGTTAATAGCGATTGGGAAAGCTTTGTTAACAATAGAGCACATGAGTGTATGTGAAGATGACAGCTCGTAGCGTTCAAATCGAAATTTTTGCTGTTAAAACTGCGGAACGTTTAAAACTTAAGAAATTAATTTGGTTATTTTTTATAATTAGGTAACAATTTATTAATTGTTTAGTGTAACAATTTATTAAAGTATAGCATTTAAACCTAGCCGATCTTTAAAGTCGTGTTACTCAATCTGGCTATGTATATTATACGAGTAGGAAATATAGGATATATGATATATATATATGATATATATATGTCCTACAGGACACATTAAAGTCAAATTTGACTGTGTATTGTACTAGCTAGTTCCCTGTCGTTTAATCTTTTTAAGATGCAGATTACAAGATTTTATTTCGGCCTTTTATTGTTGTGCTCATAAGTTATTTTTTCTTATAGTTCATAGTATATATTTATATCAAACCATCTGTCGATCTGAACTAAATCAGTTCTAGCAGTGAACTTAGTTTCATTCTACGTTTCAGTAAACATAACTTGATAAATAAACTACATCATTTGCACTGGAACACATCTTATCGAAACTATCATTATTATTTAGTTGGATAAAGTACGAAGTTGGCCCCGAAATACTTCCCTGCGGAACCACGTACGCCACAGTTATTTCCTCACTAACAATTTGACCTATTTCAACCCACAGTGTTCTCCCACTTAGGTAATACCTGAGAAGTTCAAGAGGGAATTTTGCTTGTACTTACCTTTATTTTAGTTTCTTTTCAAATGTCATGACATCTTATTGGCTATATCCGTTACACACATTAAATAGACAGATATTGATTAACAACTTGTGACCCTCAAGCAGATATATTTTTTTCATATGGATATAAAATTAAATTTTAACATTCACAAATAGTTATGATGTTATATGACCTATAACTACTTTATATATTATTATAAAGAAACATAATTTCATGGTTTGTTTGCATTGAATAGGCTTCTAAAGTATTCGAGCAATTTCAAAAACTTTTTATTATGTTAATTATATTCTTCGTGAGTAACATAGGTTAACTTATAAAACGATTTAAATTCAAGATCATCACAAAAACTGTCAACTGTCACGCGGGCGAAGCCATGGATAGTAAAAGATAAAAGTATTTAAATTTTTAAGTCATATCATATTCTACTTACACTTACCGAGCTTTGCAATCTGGCCAGTAGCTGTTCTGCGTTGGCAGGGTCGGCAAGCTCCACGGCTCCCGAAATCTGAAACAAAATTTTGTTAGTTAGTTTAAAAAGGTAACATCTTTCACTTTTACGGGCAACGGGGCCAATGACACATTTACTTGATGGCGAGACGTACGTTAAATGCCTGATCCAAAATAATTATATAATAAAAAAAAAATGCAAAAATACGATACATATTTATTAAGCACTAACTACTATTTAACACCAAATGCTAAATAATAACATAACATAACATGCTTTGATAGTAAAATAACATAAGAAAGACATTATGAACAGTAAAAAATTGGTGATATATCTAAATAATAATTTGAGTTCGTTTTGATTTCTATAAACGTGACCGCCGTGTACCCAGTATTTTTGACTCTAAACATCTAAGGTGCCGTTGGATGATTTGCCATTATTTTATATTGCCATAAATTACCGCTTACTTCTATAATAGTAGATTATAATCTTTTAGCTGTTAATAATAATTATTAAGAATAAATCAATCGTTAAATTTAAAAGCTTGTGCTTTGATCTTTTTTTAAATAATAATAAACTAAGTTAAAGTAATTTTATTATTTTGTTTAATTAATCTAATCTAATAAACCTTAACTAAAAAAAAAATTTTTTTTAGTTAAAGATCATTATATTCATTATAGATATTCAATATTTTTGGAAGAAGTTGGGAAGGGACAAGTCGCTTGTGGGGTACTTCAAACACTCGTAATAAATAATTACTTAGTGTAAGAGATCAAAAATAACTAATGAATCAACAAAGTAGAAAGATGTTTTACCCCTAAATCTAATACTTATACAGGTTCTTACATAAAAACTTACTACAAAATATTTGTTTATTCATGGGACAAAAAACGATGCTTACAATTTTTCTGAAAATGCGCATTGACTTATTTGACAATCAATATTGATTAGTACATAATGTAACAGTTTCAGAAAAAAATAATTTCTTCAGATTTATGTCATAATAAAACTTTGTTTTAATAGGTAAAAAAAATTTACTGAAGTAAAAAAATAAATCTTCTTAGGAGCATTATATTTGAACAATCGTTACAATATATAGACAAATAGTTTTGTGTACCAAGAAAATTTTAGTCTGTAGTCATATTCTCAGTAGGTAACAGATCGTTCAGTTGTTAAGTTCCCTAATGACACTTTAGCCCTAGTTTGTTGTTATAAATAAGGCTTATAACACCACTTGAAAGTGATAAATGGAGCCGATAGTCCGGCTAGGTGCGGCATGGACGGGCCCGCGAGTATTGTGCGGTCGCACCGCCAAAAGGCATCAATTAGCTATTATTGTCTTTCGATATCGCCGCCCGTTTGTCACGAGACAATGCTGTCGTAAAAGTATATAAACTGTACGAGGTTTTTTATTTTCATTTATAGCTGGATTTATTTAAAGTTATTACTTCAGGGTGCTTGGTCTGTTGTGTGTTCCACCTTTATCTTTACGTTTACACAATCTGTATTTTTGTAAAATATGTATGTCTCTATCATCTCGGTTTACTTATAACATCCATATTGTTGTAAGTTTTCTACAGAAAGTGAAACTAATTATAAATTTAAACGAATTATAGACTCGTTTGGTTAAAAAGACACACCGTCCCAAAAACGTGGTACGTAATATTTGCTCGACGATGTGTGTAAGAACTAAAGTAGTAGTCAATTGGGTAATTGGTTAATTTAATAAACTTCCAACATACATTCAACAACAAATAAAACTGTAAAAAAAATATTTATACAAAAATTTGATAAAATAATCTTCATAGTTCCAACAATTTTCTTTTAATGTGACACGTCATAATGACTACATCCTGTCTGATGTAGTCCAAAAAAAATGAAAGCGCTTCATAACGTGAAATAAGCACGGTACAAAGCGCATCCACTCATGACGGCCTGCTAAAATGCCGTTTCACGCCCCGCTTAAAAGACCTAAAAATTGCGGACTAAAAGGTAATATAGTAATTTTATATATTTAATAATGTAAATTACCTTTTTAAATTGTAATATTATTATTATTTATCGAGGCATTAACACAAGAAGCGTTGGTATAACATAAAAGGACTAATGGTACCTAGGTTGGTAAACTAATGGTATTTGCAAACCTGTGAGTTTCCTGTATATAAATTCTGTTCTGAACTACTAAATCACGAATACGAATAGATAGTTCCTTTCAACCTTAATTCCTTCAAACTGAACTTGATTAAATACTAATAGTCAAAGCTTACACCGAGGACTTATGGAAGTCATTAGGCCATTGAAATTATGACCAGTGCCTTCATCTTTTCGACGCTTACATTTGTCGAATGTTAATATCATACATTTCAGACCTATAATATAACACGCAGTAACCCTGCGGGTACTGGGAATACAATCTGCTGTAATATTTATTTCAAGGTGTGCCTTACAAGTCCCTTAATGGTTGGTATGTCAAAACTCGATCTACTACACAATTTGTGATTTATCAGCACAGTAGGGACCTTTACTGCTGAGTGCCAGCCACATTCCTCCAGGCGTATTGAGAATAGATTATAGTATTCAAGCTATCTCCTGACTGGTATGTAGCGGGTGCATTATGATCGAGTTGCTTTCAAGAGAGCTGGTTCACTTCGTCATAATCTTCATTAAGTCGTTCTAACAGATGTTGGCAAAACACTGGTTTTATGTACGTCACATTATATCTAAAACAGTCCTATCCCACAAATACGAAGTGGCCGGAATAATGTTGATATAACTTTTCAAAAGATAACATGAATGTGAAATTGTAATTTAAGTACCCTGGGCGAAAAATATTACGGTAGTGTACCTACATATTGTCATGAAAATGAAAAGTTCTTTTGGTGGCAGGGCAGACGATAACGATACAAACTTGAAGTCTCAGTCGTGATTCATTTAAATATAAATAAATAATATTTATCCACAAAAACGATTACAAACCAAAATACAATATAATCATATTCGGTTTAAATTAAAAAAAAACGGAACCGAATGCTTTACAGTATCCGCGTTAAAATTACACACCTAAAGAAAAATTAACACCTGATGAGAAACCAGAGCACAATTCCGAAAGCTGTAAATTGCCTATTTATTTTGGGTGATGAAGGTAGCTTTTTGAATTATCCGCGTAATATTACTTTCCGACAAACACTGGAGATTGTATGCATATTGCGCTATAAGCGGCCACAGCGGGCACAACCAATACTTTGCTCACACGGGAACAGAATAAATAATGCATAATAATTTCTGTAATTGTTTTCCGTGAAAATTGTCCGATGTTCAAGACTCTCTCTTAATGATTTAATGATGTCCGTACTGGAGAAATTGCGGCAATACGTAATATTTCATAAGCTGGTCTGCCACTTCGACAAAATTACGGACAGTAAATTATAGGTATTGCGTATGTAGATAGCAAAATGTTATGTGACAAAAAAAATTGACACAATTATAAATCCAATCTCTGTGGCATGGAAACTATTTTTTTATATAGAAACTCAAGGTAGCGTCAGCACATACCTGGAACTATAATTAAATTTAATATCATCCATATTCATGATCTTATCATTAACATTCTAATTTAAAATAATGCCAATTTGCCCCTTATCGCAAAATGCGCAGCATTTAATTTGTGTTCGCAAAATTTAAAACTAGTTTTAGCTAATTTATTTCCTGTCTTCGAGAGTTATGTATCTAATCTGCTTAATAATAGATATAGTCGTTCTACTAAAAAGAATTTGATGATTTCAAACTGTAAACAAAATACAAAAAACATTCTTTGAAGTTGTATATGTTTTAAAGAGCTGAAATATTATTTTTATGGGACGCGATAATCTGAAGAGGTAAAGCGGTTGAAGTCGCAGACATAAACTAGATTTATAATAAACGGAACAAATTTCTTTTATCAAAAGGCTGAGAAGGTCGGAAGCCTCGCCTTCTCGTCCATTAGCCGCCAGCCCGGCACCCGATGCCCCAATTACCTATAGACCTGACCTCGGGCCCCGAAACACCCCAAATGCACTTTAATTAAACCGATATCTCCGAGTACATTATACAGGTACCTACTTATTGATAATCTATATGTTTGCATAAGAGGTGAACTCCATTAGGAACTCTATTACTTACTCATTATAACACTTTAATTGTTGTAAGTTTTAATAATAATATGGAAATATAAAACACGCATCAACCATCATATGGTTTAGAATAAAACTTCTTCGGCTTAGACTGGTAAGAAGTTGGAAGTTATACCTAAAGATGACTATGCTTTCTCGTCTCTCCAAAATACATGTATTCGATTTACAAATATGTAAGACGAATATTAGATTGCATAAGGAAATGTGTCCAGTTGTTTTGATTTAATTACCAAATAATTTTATTATTAGTTTCCGGTACAAACAAACAAAGTACCTTCGCTAGATAAAGGTGCTTTATAAATATATTTAAAAAAAAATGTATTATTTATTTAGTTAACAACAATTATTGCAATCTTCAAGACGCACTGCAATGTGCAACGCAGAACAAATAGTTTCGTCTGTGTCTTTTTTAGAGGTATCACTATAGAAAATATTGCAATAATAAAAAATCTTTATCTTAATAGAATACAATATAAAGGAATACAATACAATAGAAAAAAAAAAGTATAGTCCTATCACTTTTAATTTTACTTAGCGCAGGTAAAAGCATAATCTCTTTAAGATTTTTTAAAGACAACTATTTAACAAACTTCTTACAAAACCATCGGATGACTTACGTTAAAACAACTTATACATGAAATAATTAGATGAGGTTTGCATGCTGTACACTGGCGCGGTTCCTGCCAATTGGCTGACACCCGGCCCCGGATCAATTAGAAGCCGCATCCTTAATGTGTCTCATGCACTTTGAAGTGAAAATGTACTGGGAAAACTTTACGCCCCCAAGGTTGTCGAGTTTCTTTAATAAACCTGTCTTGATGGATTAATGTTACAGTAATGTTTACTTTATCTTTATGATATCATCATCATCATATAAGTCTTATGAGTCCACTGCTGAACGTTGGCCTCCGCAATATATTCTATGGGGGCATTTTCCCATAATCACCACGCGGGGCAGGCGGGTTGGTGACCAGTCCCGCCATGAGCCGGCGCAAATGTGGGAAAGTACTACTCCCTTTTTAGTGGGTATTCCGCCCCTTCTGCCATCTTTGGGGCGATGAGTCCCACATATCCCCTCTGCTCCCCCGAGCGGAGAGGAATACGTAAAGGTATTATTGGGGAGTTTAAAAAAAAAAAAGGCGGGTTGGTGACTACAGTTCAAGCCAGTTCGCAGGATGACGCAGCTGCCCGTCATCCGGTAGGGTTTCTCTTCGTCGTCTTTTACTACTCCCTGTGAGATGAGATGGCGTGGCACCATTCTAGGCCGGTATCACACGCCACATTATGATATACTTCCATGATATGTAAGGCGTTTATTTAATTGTTAAAACCATGAATAACTTATATTTTGCAAACAAAACAAAAAACACTATATATAACTATATTAAAAAGAAAATTATCTCTTAAAGGAAGGAAAATTTCAGCACTAAGAAGTAACATCTTCCAACTATGTTTAAGCGATCTGGACATTAAAATTGAAATGAAGGCAAATATTATGCTAAGTAAATAAATATCTGCCTTATTAATCAATATCAACAAAGTGTTGTCAAAGTGTATACTTGTCAACACAAACATAACCTTATACCTATTAAATAAGTTTTAAAATTCTATAAATTCTAACAATTAAACAAACTACGCCACAATAAAATGACAGTAATCTATGGACTAACTGTCCAGTGAACGCTAATAAGAACTTATTTAGACAAAGTGAATTAGGCTCTTAATCTATTTCATAACAAGAAAAACAGGTCAGTGGTGGAAATTCCATTTAAATTTCCACATTCGAACTAAAAATCTACCAAACAGTGCCCCAACTTTGAAGCTCATAAAAATTTACGAATTCAGAGTTTGCACTTTATTGTACCAGACTGAGCTCAATTTTATTGTTCGTGAAATATGTCTGACTTCTACGATTCCCATGTACAAATTACTTTTTAACTAAGTCTTGTTTATCCTTCGCTGATGTATGGTAATTTTCTTATTAGTTTTTTACTATTCGTACGCCAGAGTGTCAATCTTTGTGATCTATACGAACCGTTTAAATATAATATGTCATAATATAAGGTGTAGTATTACCATATATACACTCTCACCCATGGGTGGTGAGAGGACACAGTAGTGGGCTAAGATGAAGATGAGGAATAAAACGAAAAAGCAGACACACTTATTTGATGTAATTTTTAATATAAAAAAGTTTATAATAAATAATATAAATATTTTCTGACAATTACAAGAATTACTTCCAAGATAAGTATAATTAAGAACTTGTGTTATGCATACTGAATAACGGATAAAAACACACATACTATTGTTTTTTCTTTTGTAAGTAAATATATTAATAATACATAAATATTTTCTAACAATAACACCAATTATTTGGTTTCAAGATAAGTACCATTAAGAACTTGTGTTATGGATACTAAACAACGGATAAACATATTTTTTTTTTGTAAATAAATACTTAATATACATATACATAATAAATAACACCCAGACCAGAACCAATATTCATGTTTATGCACACAAAGATTTGTTCTGTGTGGGAATCGAACCCACGACCTCAGGAGCGGAGTGCGGGTATACATGCCACTCTATTGTTCGAACTTTTCTACTCAAAGTTATAGCTTATAAAATTACTGGTCATTCGAGCCTTAACTACTGACGAATCAGGATGCGAGCTCAACATAACATAACGGAATGATGACACTATTTTTATTTGAGTAAGCCTTTGTCTTACCATTACGTTTGACATAGGCAATTGTAACTAACCATACAATAAAGTAACTGTATTGTTAGTTTCGTCACTCATTGTCAAAATACGAACTAGTAGAAATCTTAGCCCCGCGTGCAAAAGCTTACTGTATATATTTGTAATAAGTACTTACGCCAATTATGCAATGAATTATTATTTTACGCTTCATCTCGGGTAGGCGCCGAAGCTAATATTTCTAAGCCCAACTCAATACATAAATGTCATCACACCAATTTAATAGTATTTACATCATTGGACGTAGACGCTTCTATAAACCTTACATTTATACTAAAATATTGTGCAGTAAAATCCTTTAAGCTTAGAAATATACTTGAAACCGTCGAACTAAAAGTTTGAAACCGTTCAGCTCGTAGTCGATGCCCATTAAGTTTACAGCAATTTAATGATAAACTCTAAGCGTAAATATCTGTGATACAACTGTAAATATCTCTTGAGACAGCGTCCCCTTAACTCAATTAACAATAAACAAACCAATTTAGTGGACAGAACAATGCGGAGTCGTTTATCGGTTTGTCTGATTTGTGGGTACATTAAACTTACAAACTTAATTTAATTAAAACGGTGAATGATATTTCAATAAGGCCAGTTTCACTGATATCCGATAAGGGTCAGTTAAACCAGTATAAGACTATTGTCTCTCTCTCTTTTCTGAACTATATCTTATAAGATACAAATTGAAGATTGTTTTTTGATATTGATCAATAAAAATATAAAACGAAATCACGGTAAAAATTATATTATACAGATTGGTTAGAATATAATCGTTCTATCTGTAAACATAAGAAATGCACTGAAAATAGTATTGTGACGGTAAAATTTATATAAAACTTTATATAAATATCCACATGCTGTATTTTTTTAAGCATACGATTATAGTGCTTGCGTCACATTGAATAAATTATATACGCTGATACGCGTGAACACAGCATGCAAGAACATTGACGGAATTCACCAATTTACTTTTATTCTCCGCCCAAAAACCATTCCATACAAGACAATGTTCTTACTTTTTTCTTTCCCCAGTGATCAAAATTTGCAAGTAATTCATCAATTCGTTATTTTTACAAGTTTCCGCGCGATAATACAAAAGGAAATCATTAAAATTATTAGCATACAAGATATCAGATTGTATGCAAATAATTTAAAATAAATTATTAAAAGGCCCGTAGAGATTTAACAGGCGTTAGTTTATTTATCAGATAAACTATTTCTATAGTAATTGCTGCAATATCGTGATAAATACTGTCACGATAAAGTAAGTGGCACGGACCATTGGCGACGATTACCGGCATCATTTGCACGCACCCAATTAAATATATATTATATTCTACTGCAGGTGTGTATGCCACTCAACTCCTCCTAAACGGCTGGACCGATTTAAATGATTTTATATGGTTTAGTTTCACAAATCAGCCCGGCAGATAGCGCTGCACTTAGTATCGAGTTTATGTAGAATAATAATATCAAGCAGGGCAACATCTGCTGGGTCCGCTAGTATCTTAATATGAATACTTCTATTAGGAAATAGAGCAAACAAAATACCTAGGCACTGTAGGGATTGAATCAAAATGCGGTAAATGGGCAAAATTTTACATCTATGCGGTGCATGACATACATCTTTTAGCCTACATAATATCGCGGTATAAAAGTATGTAAGGAAATGTTTATTAAAAATTTATAACAGACCCCGCTGTGTATAAAACAACCGTTTTAAAAACATTCCTTTATATTTTTATTTTTACACGTTCCTTTATGTCAGATGTTGGCAAAAAAATATAAGATATTTATTGTTTTTGTATATTACAGACATATCTAATGCGAGCAGATAGTCGGCAGATATATACCATAGTATAAAATAATACAAACGCCTTAAAAACGTATACCGTGTTTGCCTTTAACGAGTAAAAAGCGATAAACGTTTTCATAATAGCACAATCATAATATTCATAATGCTCGCTACTCTTACCTGCGGGCATAAGTAGCTAGCATTCTGGCATTTACTATTATTACGTTTGTAAGCATCTCTCTCTGTCTTCCAGATAATATCTGATAGTGAAGGCAAATGCTGGGTCGATTTGATTGCTGCCCATCGGCCAGCGCCGCCCGCGCATTTTTCACCGACCCTAATGAAATTCTACAAGATCGACGATCTGTATTCATTAAACAGACTTGTGCTCTGAGGTGTAAAATAAAAAATAATATGGGAGGTAAGTTAACTAGCTCATTGTTAAAGAAACTAGTGATTTTTCTTGTGTCTTTGAAAAAGAGGTGCGTGCCTACGCCCTTTGCGGCGTCTATCTGACGTGTGATGTGTGGCAACCCCATTAATTGTCTAAGTTTACTTTAAACGTGCCCGACTTTTTGTTAAGCAATCGTACCTAATTACAGCCAGTCTTAATTGCCAGCTAGTCAGTCAGAACCTTGTCACAATCAGATAACTATTCTTAGTGAGTGACAGTTAAATTATTGTGAAATGAATCTACAAGGTGTTTGTATTTAATATTGATCACTGTGAGATTTTGTTGCGACTGCAATTATTTTTCTTGGAAGCGCCTTATGAAACTTAACTTCATAGAATTGGGTCAAAAGGTGAACACACTGAACGTGACATTATGCACTTAGCTTTGTAGTTTCAATAGAAAGCTATCTTTGATCGAAATATGATGTCCAAACACGGAATAATTGTTTATTTAAGTCTTATACGGACACTTTATATTAATAACCTTTGATACTATAACATTAAGTAATCCTCAATGGAATCATTACTACTGATATATTGATATGGTCGATATGCCTGCTATCCACTCCCAGATTTGCCGGTTAGATTCTTTTATCAAAATAATAATATAAAGAGGACATAGTACTGTTTATATCGAATCACATATTATAGAAATATTTATAATAAATTGTAAAAGGATAGATAAGATAGTATCAATTAGGAGAATATGAACTAGGCTTCTTCTTTAAAATAAGTAATACAAGAAGAAAATAGTAACATACCGAATTGAATTTATAAAATCCAAGGAGCAATAAAGACTCAAGTGCCTATGATTATTTAAAAGTTCCCCTGCAGCAAATATGTGTGCCAGTTCGGTTCATGTCGAATGGCTAATAGCAATGGACATATACGAGTATGTGCTGGCCACGTGGCGTGCTGTAAATAAATCGCATTAACTCAGGCTGGAGTGGGCCATTCGTGGCGATGATCCACGCCAGGCCCCGCCAGCCTAACGCACATGGTCGGAGAATCGCGAATTGTTTTATAGCTGGTTATTTCCAATCCCCTAGTGCGTCAGCTTACTAAAATAGATGTTTTGAAAGCAAAGTCCTGTTAGCAAGGAATTTTAAGTTTAAAAATGATGGTGACTGATATGCTATGGTCAGTTTACCCCGACTTAGCACCAATGGTCGTGGGTTCAATTCCTACACAGAAAAATATTAATGTACCTACATGACAATGGACACTTATTTTTATTGCTTGTAGCCGAAACAGTCTCGTGACGCCATAAAATTAAGCTAGAATGTAGTTAACATTTTAACTTTAAAGCGTTCGGTTGAGAACAGTCAGTCGATACTAGTGTCCCAACCTCAACAATGTACCATAGACAGCTTTCAACTTGAATTAGAAGCTTCCTTTTCAATTGCTCACCGAATAGGAGTTGCAGGCAGTCTATAAGCCTATTTAATAATAAAAAATATATTTGATTTGTACTTACCATTTTATTTATAAAAAACAGTCAATGTTAACCAGCAAACTACTCGACCTCCTGAAGAGTTTCTACGTCCAACTATATTTACAAGCAAAGTTGTGAATCTTCATTATATCAGATTTATAAAGTCCTATGCTGAACATTAGCCTCCCCAATGGATTACATTCTGTGGGGGATATTTGCACATAATCACCACGCTGGGCAGGCGGGTTGGTGATCGCAGTTCAAGCCAGTAAGCAGGATGATGCTGCTGCCCATCATCCGGTAAGATTTCTCTACGACGACTCTTACGACTCCCCGTGAGATGAGAGGGAGTGGCACTATTCTAGACCGGTACCACAGGGCATGGCCTTACTGATATTATAAACGAGAAAGTGTAGGTATACGAATGTTTGTTAGTCTTTCACGCAAAACTACCAAATATATTTTAATAAAACTGTACAATAATATAATATAAATTACAAAATACACACAAAGACTATAATTTATAAAGATTCTAGCTGGTGGCCGCGACTTCATCTGCGCAGGATTAGTACTTCGAAGTCTTCTAGTAGCTCACTAATCCACCAAATTCACCATAGTCACGTCTGACTAAAATTATCCACGGGCAAAGCCAGTTTTACATAAAGTCTTCTTAAATTTTGAGATATCTCATAGCTAAATGTTTAAATGGCAAGCTTTAGCGCGATCCATTAGGACACAATAGTAGCTAAGCTCATTATAGAGCTTTGTAGACAGCGGCCCTCGCTCGGCATAGTTAATTAAAGCACAATTTGCGTGCGTTCTGTGTAGTGATGGAAACAGTCGATAGCCCTTGGATATTAGTTAAAATTTCAATAGAAGCTATATCGTCGATATAGATAGCATAATGTGGGTCAAAACTTTCGACTGATTGATAAATACTCGTAGTGATAACAATATATAATTTATTGATTCAGGCGATACTTTGCGGAAATCCATTGTTAGCAAGTGGTTGATGATCAGAACAACGTTGTGTTCACGACCAACGAAAGTAAGTAAGGGCGAAACACGTGTTGTGTGGAATTGTTTATCGATTTTTCGGGAAATTATAGTTGCGCGAGAATTGTTACAAAGACACTTTTAATCCATCACTTGCTAATAGCAATATAATTTGTTTGTTACGATATTCATTTATGTGGTGCACCATTAGCAATACTTTTAAATTATATAATATAAACTTTATGTTTGTGGTAAAATACTTTTAAATATACCAATTACAGGTATACATATTTTTTTTGATAAATTTTTAATAAAACTAAATTATTATAAAGAGAATTTAAGTTCAATAAGAACTACTTAAGTCTGTGCGTATTTTATTTGCATTGTTATACCATTTTTATCTACTATCCAGTATCTGTGTATAATACGAGCTTTGTATGGGTATTGAAAAAATACCTTTTGAATTGTATTTTTCGACCGGGTAGTACATATCGTAGTCGTCGTCGTCAGGAAAATCAAAGATTTTATATCCTAATACAAGTGATCGCAAATAATTACATATAATTATGCAGCGATGCAACTCGAGAGTTTAAAAGATATTGTAGGTAACATAATAAATATATCAATCGATGATTCAACTTTGATTGATAAAATATCGATAAGATTTTCATGTGATATTCTTACAGTTTCCGGGTTTTCAGTTAGACAAACTTAAAGTAAAACGATAGTAAGTAACAAGAGACATCACTAATTGTAAAGACCTCAATAGTAGGTGGTCCCAGCCGCGTGCCGTGTTCCAGCGATGCCCGTGCTTTGACAGCCCAATTTCGAAACACACTTTACGACCTCCATGTTTTTAATACAACAAGGACATTTAATATGAACGTATATTGTTTCATGTTCTTGGAAAAATATAAATAATGAATCATGCAATTGTAATCTGCTTAACATGTTTCTTGCTGTGAGCACTTGCGAAAGCGTCTAAATTGGTTTATTATTAAGGAATTCCAAGCAATTTATGGTATGTCACTGATGATATAAATCGAATAAGCGCCTCGTGATATAATGCTTTTAAAATAAGAGGTTGCGAATTCAATCTAATCATGTCTAATTGGTGGTAGAGTTTTGTCTGTGTATTCTAGCTACAACAATGTACTACTGTGTTTGTACGTGAACTTAGCTCTGTCCAAATCAAAAGCTTGCTGTGTTTTGTTAGTAAGTAAGGCTACAAATATTATGGCAGCACATTGAGCCTACTTCCTGTGGTCATTTATGGGGCATAAATGACCACAGGTTAAGTATAAAATGGGAGAAAACAAACAGTAAGATAGATTTAATATAGTCATACGTTCTGTATGTCAGATTTTTTTACTGTCCACAAATCATTTCCATCTGCACATTATTATTTGTGTGTACTTTTTTTTTATGTTACCCAGTTACATATTTTGGCATTTATTTCGGCTTCAAACTTTGTCTCAGTGAAAAATCTGCGTTGATTTCTCTCGAAATTCAGTAACAAACAAATCAACACGAAAGCAATTTAAAACTTCATTTTTATTATTACAAATTAAGTTTTTTAAGTAAATGTGTTGCTTTTTGCGTTTCGAGCCGCTCGCAACTCAATTGACAGTGACATCAGCTGTCGCCGTAATTAAAGTGTGTCTGACGCCGTGTATAATTCGCTTGTCGAATGTCAGACGCAACTCGTCCGATGGTCGTGGCATGTCGGTGGATGACGACCGAGAGATATGATCGTCACAATAAAATAATCGAGAACCAAAAAAAATATTGGAGCAAAACTGAGGTAAGCGACTCGTAAATATCAAGTGAGTACTTATTTACAATTATAAATAAATAAATAAATATTTCCTGACAATTACACCAATTATTTAGTTCCAAGATAAGTATCATTAAGAACTTGTGTTATGGATACTAAACACCGGATAAACATACTTAAATACTTTTTTTTTGTAAATACATTCTTAATATACATAGGAAAACACCCAGACCAGAACAAATATTCATGTTCATATACACAAAGATTTGTCCTGTGTGGGAATCGAACCCACGATCTCTGCCATATCGGTCGTCGAATTATAGACTAAGTGTAACAATAACTCTGTTTAAGATAGAACGAATGCTATGTGTCATAAATCATCTTCGTAGTACCTTAGAAATTTGAACTAGCTCTTTACAAAATCCAAAATGAAACTGTTTAGTAGCACTGTAAAAGAACTACATACCACTGCAGTGCTAAATATTCTATCGTCAAAGAGGTATACGCCAAAAATGTGTTCTAGATTTCCTATTCAAAGGGTGAGGTAAATTAGCTAATAAAATTGTGCAATATTAACAGCTGAGCACACATTAAATAACTGTAAGGTATTTTTCGCAGTGCTGTATTTATTAGAAAAATAGTATTGTATTGGGGATCGTCTGGTTCGTTTTGCACAACAAGGTGCAGATTTATAATCCTTAAATGATTTGGAGAATCTCTCTGATGTATGATTACTATTGATTACTTTTTCTTGTGTGATATTTATCTTTTGACTACTGCCTAAATTGTAAGATAGAATTACCAAAGGAACTCCTAGACCAAAGCAAATAATCGATTTAATGTACACATTTTTTTTCTATATAACAAAAGTTTCAGCATTGCGGGAAGTTTTGACGTGACGTTTCGTGTTACATCTTATACCTTTGAATGAGGATTTATTTCCTATGTTCCTTTATTAAGTCACTTAAAGTGTCATCAAGCGAAAACAAAACAGAAAAAGAGTAAAATGGAGAAAGTAGCGCAAAGTTAGCCGTGTGAATGTAAACACAAATGGGATAAAATAACGACACAATTCTTTTGTCATGTCGCCCATGTTTACTTAAATTAGCTCCGCTTTTAAGCGTGTAGCAGCCGGTAGTACTTATCATTAGGCTGAGAAAATTTTGTTTTATGGTTAAGTGAATATAATTACGTATGTGTAACAAATAACTACTGGTTGCTATTTCTTGGATTTATTGAAAAATAATACAAATATTTTTATTCAATCGAATGCTCACGTTATACTACTCATCTGTACATGCAATTCCAGCCCCACCCGCCTTGTGGTTTATACTGGGCATGAACCCCTTAATCAGTCAGAACATCACATGTAATTAGCAGTATGTAGTCACTAAAATTATCTAGTGAAAGTTATACCTTAAGGTTCTGATGGCAGGTAATAAAGTTTAAATTTAGTGCCACCTAAAAAAATATGCCAAACGGGAAATCTCTAATGGCCAAATATTATAGGAACTATAAACAACAGACCATTAATACAATTAATTTCACATGAGTACATCAAAATTGCTTACAATCGTGTATTGCTTCATATAAAATGATGCGTGACGAAAATTAACTCAGAAAAAAAGAGTTCGTAGCACTTAAAACATCAATTTCTGACGCTAACAAGAAATCGATTATTGACTTTTCGGTCGAGACAGGATGTATCAAGTAGAAACCGTGATTTAGTGGCACAAAAAATTCACTTGTCATAACGCGATTAGCAAAAATGTGTACACGAAAAAGTACACGTAACTATATTTAAGAGGAGAGAGACTTGAAATGGCCAAGCGTTAAGTGTATTTACTCGTATGTCATAATGTGTCATGTCTGTCACATGCTCATAAGCTTTCGGGAATGGTATTCCATGCGTAACAAAAAAGGCTAGTGTCAAAGACTACGCTGCCTTGTCATCAATAGAGTGTGCTATCCTGTTTTCTATTTTTGCTGTGTTTTTATGATAGATTTATTTATGTTTCAAGCTCATATTTCTTACAGGACTTATTACTTAGTTAAAGCAACATTTCAGTCTGTAAATCACGGTCTTATAACTTGCATACATACTCGGCATTGATTAAGCATCTCAAATCCCTTATAAGTTAGCTAATAAGTTAGTGGTTATCAGAAGTTCCTCAAAACATCTTGCATCTCCACAACACAACGCACGGACGCAAATCACTCTGCTTAGTGTAACTTGAAGAAAGCAGTGTATTTCCATAATACATTAGTGAGATCTGTAGATTGACTATATAAGTCTTAGTTTGTGCTTCAATCGTTAATTACAATACATAAGCCCAGTCATTGAATTCATAATAGCGGCTTATTGATGTAAATTCTTATAATTAATTAGTGGTTAGTTTTATAATAAGTAACATCGTGCAGTCACATTAACCCAAATGCATTTTGAATACAAGCTCTAGTTTTTGAGAAAACATGGTTGTTATCAGGAGATACAAATCTTTTTTGCTGACCGTACGTGAAGTTAAACTTCTCACAGGCAGATGGCCAGTTCCGGGTCATTCGATGCCTATTGATGTTTTTGCCGACTCTGATTTCATTAGAACACGATTTTGAACATTAAGCTAGTCGACTTTACAACGTAACCAATAAAAAAATAAAAGCTTTGGTCGGTTTAAATAGACTAGAAGCGTTGTGACAATGAAACGCAAATCGAAATTCAATTTTTAAGATGGAATGATGTATTATTTTCTGATGTAGTGATTTGGTAATTAAATAAATGGTGAGATTTAGGAAATCCTTACGAATACTAAATTAATTCAATATGTTCGTATGGTTTGCTTTCTCTACTAAACCTCAGAGCTGATTTACCAGAAATTTAGCAGTCATGTAGTTCTTACCCTAAAAAACATTGGCATATATTTTATGTCATTTCGGGTACTTTTAATTTCAAAAAACTCCTGGTTCTTAAAATATACTTTTTAAAAATAATTACAATTAAAATTCAAAAGATTTTATTAAAATCTTATGAAACAAGTTTTAATGCATTCTCATTTCGTAAAAGCGGTCACATTTATTTTTACTGGTTAGGAGACACTTGTGTCATGTATGCACAATATCTTGATAGGCTAATAAGTCGTATGATCATGTCAGCTTAATCCAGGTTCATACAAAGAGGGTTAATATAATACTTGGGCAGTAAAGTGGCCACAGGGATAACTAAACTACAAACTAGTTTTGTAAGATGAACCCACATACATACAAGTTGATTGCAAAAAATTTTGTAATATCGTGTCTGTTATTGTTAAAATGTCTGCTATGTATTCGTATTAAACTAAGTTAATTAAATAAAATATTGTACATAGAAGATAAATGATTTGGCCGAATGTTTTACCTTTATTTAAATTTAAACTTTTTCACTAAGACATACCTCTTTAATTATATCACAGATTTTTTACATTGCAAAGCATAAGACAACAAAGTAAATTTTTTAAATAATTAAAAGGCCTTAAGAAATTCCGTTGAAACCGAATACGGTTAGAGTCATTGAACTAACAAATATGATATTAAAGATACGTTCCGTATACAATTCCCACTCAGTGTTAATTGGAATAGAACACATATTCGCTACGGGATCGGCGAAGTCAACTATTTGTGCCGACTAAAGCACGCAAACAAACTAACAAAATCGCCGAATACCACAGACGGCCGTGAATTACGGCGCCTGATATAAATAAATGGGAGCTTTGATCACGCGAGCTTACTTCTGGGTATGTACTTAACTCGCAGGATATTTGGAATTTCGCATAAAACGCAACTAACTCCGATGTTGTAAAAAATTATTTCACAAAATCTATAAAACAAATAAGAAATCCTTAATCAAATTAGTTAACCGCGACCAGCCACTTGACTTTCGTTCATCTTGAGCGCTTCATATGACTGATAAGCCACGATATAAACTGAGGAGGCTCTGATGGGCAGACGGATATATTTTTTTATTATTGTAAGTAAATATGTAACGAATACACCAATCGATCAGGCCGTGTCCTTATCCTAAACAAAGTTCGATGTTAATATATACGTTCTATTATATCAATTTGACACTTTCCGAATTGTTCAGAAAATATGTATTTTCTTAATAATCCTACAACATACGCTGGAATGTTATATAGCGTTTTCGAACTTTCTTATTCACGAATTGTTATTTTCAATAAAATATGCGCCGGCAGGGAGATTTATTGAGAAGAGATAGCGAAGCGGCCACAGAATACAACCTACCCCACGTTGACCAGTTACCGCCAACCGCCGAACGACCTTGCATTGTGAGCTTCTTTTTATTATGAAAAAAATCACCGCAAGCCAATTTACCGTTTATGGAGGGAAATTGGGTTCACTTTGTCTGATCAACACTTTAGATAGAATGAATTATCATATTTTTATTTTTACCCTGCAATACAAAATATCACATGTAAATAGGCTCATACTTTAGTCAATGACATTTCAAAAGGACAAAATGATTTTTATGAAGTTTTGATGTTCGCCTAGTACAATTTAACTTGAATGACTCAATTAAAGGCGCCGTTATAACTTTTAATTGGTAGAGCCAATTCTTGAAACATCTTTCTATAACTTTGCTATATTTTTTTAACTTTTTGTGATGTTCCTTTATTGCCTGCAAATATTGCTCTACAAAAAGTAACTTTATTGTGTATGCAACATAACTCGAACTCTCACCGCGATGAGTTAATTCGCAAGAGAACAAAGGTAACCGACATTGCTTTCCGAATCAGCATGTTATGTGGCAATGGGACCACATCATCCACAGAACCGATACTATAGTATCCCCCAATAATTATTACTAAACAAATCACACAAATAAATTATGACACATTTCTAGGTGTCTCATTAACTGTTGTTGTTAAAACAAGTACCTTATACAATAACGACTTAAATTCTCAAAATAATGAAATACTAACCTTAATTAATAATTATTGGTTAAAAATATAGTATCGATAATTTCCAAATTATCTTTGTAAAAACAAATCGTCCAGGAAACTTAAAATGGTTAGTAATAAAAAACAACTTAGATAAATTATAATAGTAACCTATGTTATCGAAATGTAAATTTTAAGTTGTTTCCTAAAGCACAATTACAGAAATATGTCATAATAACATTATGTAATTGTCAAACGTGTAAAATTGTGTCCTTACAAAAAAATATTTTATTTAGCATAAAGAAATAAAACTAGATACGCAATAAAACATATAAATTAAATGATCCATAGTAATTCATCATTATTAAATCAATCACTGCTGTTTCCGAATATAATTTTTAATCTGTTCAATTATGTAACATAAAGGTATACAATTAATAACCTTTTTAACCTAACGTGTTACGCTACAAGATTCACTTTTAATAGTTAGTCATATTGCCAGATGTACTTACAGTTCAATAACATATCCATCAATCATTTTATAAAATTGAGATATCGATTTATTGGGATACATTAATTTATCACATTTAACGTCCGAACAGTACCTACACGTAGGTACATAAATTTAACTCTAATCCACTTTCACTGCTTCAATTCTCATTTTATTCGTCAAATCCAGTACAGTAACCACTATAGCCTTGTATTATACAAAATTGTAGTTTTCAATACTTTACATATACGTAAAGTTACATATACGTATAGTATACATCAATGCCGTGTCAATCGGCCTAGAATAGTGCCACTCCCTCTCATCTCACGGGTCGTCGTTTGACTCGACGAAGAGAAATGATACCGGATGCTTGGCAGCAGCGTCATCATGCGAACTGGCTTGAACTACGATCACCAACCCGCCTGCCCAGCGTTATAATTATGGGCAAACACCCCCAATAGAATGTAATCTATTGAGGAGGCTAATAATGTTCAGCAGTGGACTTAAAAGTGGCTGTTATGATGGTGATGATGAATGTCATCATAGGTTTTTATTAACTATAAATCTTTTTTTTTAAGTGGTGATAACACGTAATAGTAGACTAGAGTCGTATGTGAATTTAACTCGACCTTTTTGACTGAGTTTAAAAATGATGCAAATATAAAGTTATGATAAAACGGAACAAATATTTTAAGGGTATTTGTTAGATAATATTAAGATATAAATATTTTCGACAAAGGGCTTTTATTACGAAACCTGTTATCATGATCATCATCTCAGCCATATGACCTGTTATAATTTTACATATTTCCTTCCAGTGATCCCCCTATTTTAATGTAAGGAAAGAACATAAAACCCATTTATATTACAGAAATATGTAAAGTTGCCACTGTTATGGAATAAATGAATGCATTTCCCTAACAAAATAACAATAGAAAGTAAGTATTATGTGTGAAACACGGATGCGATCTAGAAGTATCGCAAGAATGATCTCTCGATTAAACGAGCTCTAACAGCTATAAAACTTGAACTGAAACTGCATGCCTTTGCGTAGGTTATACCTGTATACCTGTACCGGTTGACACTGCACTTAATCTCCCCAGGGAGGCAACGTACCCGGACTCCAAGTGTTCAATACTACTTCCTGCTAATATTATCCACGTGAATTTTTGCGATCTACACTAGTTTATAACTCACAAGAGCGCGTCGTTGTTTCAGTGACATAGGAATTCTAGCTCGAGTTGATCCTACTATGAAATAATCTTTTATTCAGAATTTATTAGCAATACCATATAATAATCAGATAACACCATATTTCATAAGATTGAATAAATCAAGCTAAAAAGTGACTTTGTATGAAATTTCGCACAATTAATATTAACCTCATTCAATCCTGACGAAACTATCATTATTTCAGCCGTATTAAGTCCACTGCTAACATTGGCCTCTTAAATATAGTTTACATAATATTGTGGGTATTTGTCTATAACTACCACCCTACGCAGGGTGACGCGGCTTCCTATCATCAGGTTGTGATCAAATCGTGTATGGTTGCAAGTTTCATAAATACAGATCAAGTTTATTACCGGAAGAGAGTCCAGGTCCTCGTCCTACTGCGCCTGCGCATAATAGCATGACGTAACGAACACACGACAGATTTGCGGTTCACTAAAGACGTAATTGACTACGGCATTGTCAGAGATAAGTACGCGCACGAACTGCATGATGTAGAACAATATCCACTATAATATTTAAACGCACAGACTGTAAGTATTCTATTGTAGATTATTGTTAAAATATTATTTACGTATTAGGGAACTCTATATGGGAGGACTTTTAGACTTTTTATTGAAGCAATTTTATTAAGCGGGCGTGAAACGGCGTTTTAGCGGGCCGTCATGAGTTGGTGTGCTTTGTACCTACCGGAATCGGTTTTCGTCTAGTTTTTGCTACAAATATTTAGATTTTTTAAACAGTTGGCCAAGTCCGTGACAGATCAAGCAAAACACATGCACATATATGTTTTCATTAATCAAATAAAAAATTTAAAAAAATATTTTTTTATTTATCAGCCGTTTACTAAACTGCACGATACGGAATATCGCAATATGACAATGACTGATGATCATAATAATAGGTTGGGGAAAAAGTCTTTTCGTATTTTTGTATGAAAAGTCAAGACATTTTTTTCAAAGTTTATTTACATTTATTTACAATATATATGTACCGTTTTGTTGAATAACTTTCTGCCATTTTGTGGGCAGAGACATTATCCCGTTACTGTAGAAACTTTGGGACTTCTGATCAAAAAAACGGGACAAATAGTTTTGGCAGTCCTCTCTTGAGGTCAACCTCACAGAACCTAAAGAATTCTGCAGAGACCGAAACAGGTGAAAATCTGAAGGCGCAAGGTCAGGGCTATATGGTGGATGCACTAGGACCTCCCAGTCGAACTCTCTTAATTCTTGCTGAGTGGCTAAAGATGTGTGTGGTCTAGCGTTATCGTGATGAAAGACCACACTCTTCCTGTTGATCAATTCCGGCCGTTTTCTCTCGACTGCTTCCTTTAATCTCATCAGTTGCTGGCAGTAAAGATCAGAATCGATGGTTTTGCTGGGCGGTAAAAGCTCATAATAAACAATGCCCTTCCAATCCCACCATACACACAGCATCATCTTATTTCGTGTTAGGCCAGGTTTGGCCACAGTCTGTGAAGCCTGGCCAACTTTCGACCACGACCTTTTTCGCACGTTCTTGTCGTACGTGATCCACTTTTCATCGCCAGTTATCAATCTCTTCAAAAACGGCTCGGTTTCATTACGTCTCAATAATGAATCGCAAATGAGTACACGGTTCATTAAGTTTCTTTGAGTGAGCTCGTGTGGCACCCAAATAACCAGCTTTCTTCAAATGGGTCAAAACTGTTTTGTGGTCAATTCCCAGTTCTTCAGCTACATCGTAACTACTAATATGCCGATCTTGCTCCACTCTTTCAAAAATGGCGTCCATTTTATTCGTAACAGGGCGACCAGAGCGAGGTGCATCTTTAACAACAAAATTTCCGGACTGAAAACGTTTGAACCAAATTTGTGCTACTCTTACTGACACTGAATCAGGTCCATAAACATCACAAATTTTTTTCACTGCTTGAGTTGCATTTTTGCCTTTTTTATAATAAAATTTTAAAATGTATCGAATTTCTTCATTAGATTCACTCATTTTTACGGAGAGAAAAACAAATGAAAAATAGCGGGAAACAACTTTTTTTTATTTTTTTCTTTTCTTTATAATGGAACCTTTTTAATGTTACCAAAACCAGCCAGACACAAATAGTACAGTCAAAAAAATTTTATAATAAGTTTATACCTACGTTATGCGAAAAGACTTTTTCCCCGACCTAATAATATGACAAAGCATGAGAGAGGTATTAGCCACAAAAACACGTGCCCAATGATAATAAATATGTAAATGTACAATGCGTGAAAATGTATATGTGGGACCTATAGTGAGTTACTTTTCGCTTACATATAGTTAGTTAGTTTATAAATATTAACATTAAAAATTACGTTGGTATTTATTTTGAAATCGCTAATACCTTAACCCTTAGTCGAATATTTGGAAATATGATTCTACCACATATTTATACTTATGGAGTTTTAAGTTAATTTTTTCACTAGTTTTGTACCTAAACTATCTGTTTAGGTACAAAACTAGTGAAAAAATTAGCTTTGTCCGATTGAGGGTTAAAGAAACTGTCCAAAAATAGGATCCATTTCTATTGGGTATTCTTATAAATTATAATATTTATAAAATAAGAATTTAAAAAAAAAACCCGTACCTACAAATTAATTCACAACTGCTAGGGTTGGCTGGTAGAGATCTCATCTAGAGATAAGTCCACCTTTGTACTTTTAGTTGTTAAATTTCTTTATGTTTTATGTGCAATAAAAGATTATTATTATTAAAAATTTAACTACGCATTCTGCTTATATTATGAAGAACCATTTAGCACTTTATGCGCTGATTTAATGGTTTTTGTAGTGACACCGAGCGCGTTCCGCAAGATTTTTCCATGCCGCCGAGTATTTTTACAATGTTCTTTATTGGGTATTTCACTCGTTCTCACATAAATTTTTGTCTTCGCTTGCATTCGAGTCGACACGAATTATCATTCCAATATAAATGCCACCCGAAGGTTATTGGAACTGATAGGAATTTCCATCAAACGTTCCGCGGCTCAATTACTGTTATGGTTGCTCATATCAACTTCATACTACTACTATATCTCGAGAATATTATTAGCTAGGACTGCAACTAATGCAGTTCTTAAACTGCTATAGTTGCAGTCATTGAAGACTTTCTTTAATATATTGGTGTATATAGTGTTATTTTTTTTCTTCATATTGGCACTATTATTTTAGATGTTTTCTAACATCCTAACACATTTCATCCTCTAACAAGTCTCAAACTAAGTCCGAGGACATTAAGCACTAAACTATGCTAAGAATAAAAGGCTATAGCTAATCACATTTAAATAATTTATAGTTCAAAAATACAAATTAAGCCCCAGTTTGAACGTTAAAAATATTCAAAAAATATTCTTAGTTATCTCGCACAGCACCATCTAGTCTTTAATATCCATCATCCAAAGCATCGTAAATATGCATTATATCACAACATTAATTCGTTTCTACAAAGTTACTCTTTTAATAAAGCAAACAATTACATGAACGACAAAGTTGCAACGTTGCGGCAAAGTATAAAGTATACAAATGAAGATCTCAACTTGAGAGGGACTATAAAATATTCATCAGATTCAAAGTCGCAGGTTCAGTGAGTGTCGGAAATGGCAATTTAGCCAAAACAAGTCGTGATTGGTGCCCAAATGGGTCCTTGACGTGGCTCCGTTTCGGGCTGAAAGTAATTCGACAATTTGGTTCGTCCCGCACAGAGATGGGTGCGTACATAATTTCTTCGTTAAAATACTAAAAGCAATTTGTTTATTAACGGGTTATCTCTAGCGGTAACTTAATGCAATTGATCATCGATCAATGGAGATCGAATCAAAAAGGTTTTCGCGAACAATCTGTTGCTTTTTAAAACATATCTACCTTCATTCCTAATATTATGATCAAGAATCAGTTAACAAAACTAACCTTACTTATCGCAAACCTAAACCTAAAAGGCACTTGTCTGTGATAGAAGACTTATAATTTTGTTTGTTTGGTCTTATTTCTGTGTCTGAATAAATATTAACTTTTATATGTATTTGTATGGACAAAAGTATTGTTGTACAGTGTAATAGTATCATGAATAGTAGCACCAATAGCATGCAGAACAACATATGTTATCAAAACTTTAAATAGCATTTTACATGCTGAGATTAGTTATAATTATGACCTGACCTAAAATAATTGAAATTGACTCCCAATCATAATTTTTAATTGCTTTTACTGGTAGATACCAATTTAAAATTTATACTAAAAATACGGACAGAGTGGTCTGTAAATAAATATTATTATTGCCTTTAAAAGACAAATTAAGTGTGACATCATTAATTCATATAATAATCTTTTAATTTATTCCAACTTACGTGGTCTTTTATAGTAATTTAAAAAGTATTAACTACATATGGGTTCATTACAGCAATGAATTATACGCAACAATCAGTCAAACAAGAGAAATATTTAAAATTTCTGTGTATTATTTTCATCAAAATAAAAATTACCTTTTGCTTTATAAGTTTTTAAGAAAGAAAATGACTTAATATGTTATACATATGAATTAAATATCTATAACAGCTGTTTTATGTTAAAGATTTGGTTATAATTACTACATTACTATGAACCCGTTTAGTTGTGTATCAAATCCAGATTTATTGCGGTACTTGGTCATTTAGGAAGTCTGTAATTATTCATTCAAATTGTTATGTAAACCTATTATTAGCCGGAGTAAATATCGGATAATATGCATTTTAGCGGCGCGGCGGTACAGCGCCGCGGGCGGGCCTGCTGTCGTTGCATTCCACTGGGCCTACAACTGGAATCACACCGTATACTGGCGATTTATTCCACATATTTACTTCATTATATCTTTCTTTGTATAAAATACTTTATTATTTGATCATCATTATATCCTGAATAGGGGGTCCCACCAAGATCTGAGGAGCCCAAGCCAACCTCACCTGTAAGTGGTGCACAGACGAGAATGGCGAACATAAAAGTTCCCAGTCAGCACCAATAGACTTGCCCCCTATTACATGAGACCAACATTATAAATGGCGAAGTGTGGGCGTATAGTTTGCTTCTGCCTACCCCTTCGGGGAAACAGGCGTGATATTATGTATGTATGTCAGTATGTGTGTATTATTATCTCAGCCCAATAACGTCCCTCTACCGAGCACGGTCCTCTTCTTACGAAATAAGATGAGAGGGATTGAGGTGACACCACGCCGACCCAGTGCGGATAGGGGAGGTTAATTGGTTAGCTGATGTAAAATATACAATTCCTTTATGGATTACGAATTCTTCCTAACGTACTCGTATGATATTCCTGAATGTCGAATCCAAAGGAGGTTAGGAGATAACAAAAAGTTAAGAAGTACAATAATATTATAAAGGCGAATGTGAGTTTGTTTTTTTGCTATTATTTTACGTCTTAACACATTATATATAGATGACACCCCGGAGAAGGACATGGACGCGATAAACTACACGAAGTTAATATTACTCGTATTTCTAATATTTTAATGAGTCGTTAAAAATTATAAAAAGTATATGGCACCTAAAATGAACCACTGGCATGATCGTTTCAAAACAAGTAAGAGTCACATATCATAGTATCAGAAACAACAAAATTCCATATGCCTCATTGGAACATTCATTAAAAGGCATCGTATGCCCTGAGAATGTCAGTGTCATGTGACCCGCGTATTTCAAAGGCGAGTCGTGGTCTTGCCATTTTATTTGTTCAGCGAGCTAACTTTGCTTACGTACGGTTTATTGAACTGCATGTGCTTAAGTACGCGGTCAAGAAAGCTCTGCCATCACGAATGAAGAGGGTTTTATTGTACACAACCGCAATGAGGGTTTAATAATACCTCAACCTTTTTTAATAGAGTTCGAACAACGCACACTGTAAGCGCTATTCTAAAAAGAAAATTCAAAAAAAAAATATCATGACACAGGAAATTGATATCACTATAATGTAATAGGTTGGGGAAAAAGTCTTTTCGTATTTTTGTATGAAAAGACAAGACATTTTTTTCAAAGTTTATTTACATTTATTTACAATATATATGTACCGTTTTGTTGAATAACTTTCTGCCATTTTGTGGGCAGAGACATTATCCCGTTACTGTAGAAACTTTGGGACTTCTGATCAAAAAAACGGGACAAATAGTTTTGGCAGTCCTCTCTTGAGGTCAACCTTACAGAACCTAAAGAATTCTGCAGAGACCGAAACAGGTGAAAATCTGAAGGCGCAAGGTCAGGGCTATATGGTGGATGCACTAGGACCTCCCGGTCGAACTCTCTTAATTTTTGCTGAGTGGCTAAAGATGTGTATGGTCTAGCGTTATCGTGATGAAAGACCACACCCTTCCTGTTGATCAATTCCGGCCGTTTTCTCTCGACTGCTTCCTTTAATCTCATCAGTTGCTGGCAGTAAAGATCAGAATCGATGGTTTTGCCGGGCGGTAAAAGCTCATAATAAACAATGCCCTTCCAATCCCACCATACACACAGCATCACCTTATTTCGTGTTAGGCCAGGTTTGGCCACAGTCTGTGAAGCCTGGCCAACTTTTGACCACGACCTTTTTCGCACGTTCTTGTCGTACGTGATCCACTTTTCATCGCCAGTTATCAATCTCTTCAAAAACGGCTCGGTTTCATTACGTCTCAATAATGAATCGCAAATGAGTACACGGTTCATTAAGTTTCTTTGAGTGAGCTCGTGTGGCACCCAAATATCGAGCTTTTTTGTATAACCAGCTTTCTTCAAATGGGTCAAAACTGTTTTGTGGTCAATTCCCAGTTCTTCAGCTACATCGTAACTACTAATATGCCGATCTTGCTCCACTCTTTCAAAAATGGCGTCCATTTTATTCGTAACAGGGCGACCAGAGCGAGGTGCATCTTTAACATCAAAATTTCCGGACTGAAAACGTTTGAACCAAATTTGTGCTACTCTTACTGACACTGCATCAGGTCCATAAACATCACAAATTTTTTTTACTGCTTGAGTTGCATTTTTGCCTTTTTTATAATAAAATTTTAAAATGTATCGAATTTCTTCATTAGATTCACTCATTTTTACGGAGAGAAAAACAAATGAAAAATAGCGGAAAACAACTTTTTTTTATTTTTTTCTTTTCTTTATAATGGAACCTTTTTTATGTTACCAAAACCAGCTAGACACAAATAGTGCAGTCAAAAAAAATTTATAATAAGTTTATACCTACGTTATGCGAAAAGACTTTTTCCCCGACCTAATATTATGTTGCAATTACAGGAATCACAATAAAACACATTTCGACAGACTAGTTTTAGATTATATGTACAATGTTCATCACGGGTTTCGGTCAAATATCTTCAATGTTGTTGAATTGTTGTTAACTTGTTGATTTTTTTATCTGATTGATATTTCTTTAATCTTATCAGTGCCATTCTGTTACTGATAAGAACAAATCAGGGAAAGTAACTTTTCTTGCTTTATGAAAGTAATTCTGAAAAGCTATGTAATTTATATAAAATTTAAATTTATCCTGCGTCCGATAACCCGATTTATCATTTATGTAGTCCCCTTATGCTCAGCGATTTCGCTGCTTACTATTTACGATATTATTTGGCAGCTGAAAATCGGGTACCTACTGCTGGTACCAAACCTATCTTTATATTCCTCTGGCACAAAGATTACTATCATCAGATCAATTATATAACGAAGTTCTAGTAAACACAAATACGTACTAAACGTGTTAAAATATATTACAGCTATTTATAAAGTCGACCTGTAAATGTAAAATAGGATATGGCCGTTAATGTATTCCTAATGGAAAGCAGCCATGAACTCCGAGTGGAGTTACGAGCTGGAGACCACCTCGGAGCTGATCACGGTCTCGGGTGGCTTACAATGCATTAAGTGGCTTGCCTACATTATGTGAAATGCGATTCTCAATTGTTTGTCAACGGTTGTGGTGCTGGCGTCTGATTTCATTAATTATCTCTTACTGATTTAGCAAAATCGGACGGGAATGCTTCAGTGCCGTGTAGTGTTTCTAGATATAGGATTCTTCAAGGACAACTCTATGGCAATGTACGGTTCTTAGAGACGCCCTTAGTATTTTAAAATAAATAGATGGTTTTGAAATTTTACTTAAATACTGTTTTTATTAACCGCAGCGGCAGAAAGGAGTGTGCATTGTGATAGCGGTCGGAGACTTTACTTTGTCCGTTTTTAACTCATACTTGTAACTTGCATACTCATTACATAATAATTAAATACAAGGGACAAGAGGCCAAAATTCGGGGCATTTCTGAATTTTTGGTAAACTTGTGAAAAACCCAAGTTGGGTTTACTAACAAACTGATAACCCCACTAACCTTTTAACAAGTCTGTACTATATTATTAGTGAGGTTTGAACTTGGCACAGTCATTACTAAACCGATAATTTATAACCGGATTAATATATATTTTTTTTATTTATAGATATTTTATTATCATCAAGCTATAGGATTGAATTATCTATGCAAGAAATCAATTAATATTTTTTTCCGTAGTTTAATATTTTTATTATGGCCACAAGCAACTATCATAATTACAAGCGCATTACTGATTAGCCAAATATTTCAAATAGTCTAATAATTTTCTTTTAAATAAGTATTTGAAATAAAAGTTATCACGTAAAGATTATAAAAATCATAGTTTGAAACCGAATGTGATGTTGTCCTGTAGGAGTCAAAATATTATACTATCGCAAGATTTTAAAGTAAACCACTGGTCATTATGATTTCAAAAATATTACTGCTTAAAAACATACTTCATTGTTTTATGAAACACATTTCTAAAAAAAATTTGCGTAGCAGAAAAAGTTTTTAACATCGTAAATGCTAATAAGATAAGTGAACCGAGAAAATGTAAACGAATTAACTGGTTAACTTTTTTTATCAAAATTTTAAGTTAGTCACTGGTCTCACCAGAATTTGACTGGATTTCAGTTATTACACGGAGCGACTGCCGTTTGACCTCAGCGACCCAGAGGTAAAGATCATTCTATGGTCAAACCTTACCATAGGAACCTACTTGCATAGATGTTCACGATAGTCGGGAACAACGGCTTAACGTGCATTCCGAGGCACGGAGAAAGCGAAAACTACTACGCACCTAACTTTGAAAGTCAAAGGTTTGAAATGAAAGTAAAGCCTTTTAAATAATTATAAACACTGTCTTTACCCGTAACTCAGAAGATCCTGTTGATGTTGGGGTGCTCGTAGTGCTGCTACTACTGAGCAACGCTTCGTTGCGATACATTGTTCAGAAAAACAGCGTATCGTTTTTAAGTCTCAAATAACTTAAGACCAACACAATCACTGTTCACAACAGCCCGGACAGTAAAAGCTTTCTTCACTTAGAAGTAGTTAGCGCACTACACAACACTGTAAAACACAAAGTTATAACTGTTCACTTGAGCACGAATCCAACGTAACACTAATATGGGCTCATTATATTTTCTGTATAACCCTAAAACACTATGTTAAGTAAGTAAATCACTGGCAAATTTGTTTGGCAACTTTGTACTAATCAACATCTATCACTCCAACGTATATTTTATGCGTTTTCAGCTGTGTTGCTTACTTAATTTTACTTATTAATAAAATAAATATTATCGTTTTACGACAGTGGCGCCAAAACATCGCTCGGTGGCATACGTGACTCAATCAAGGAGAGCGTTATCGATAAGCATAGCACAAGTTATCGGACACAATCGTCATTTTCACGTTTGTTTTCGATACTATTTCACCTTGAAATTTACAGAGATTGCGAGAAGCTTAATGCAGTGTTAAAAATTAACGTAAGCGAACTTGTGATGTTTACATTTAAAACGAATCTAATTTAGGTAACAAAACAGTTTTGTTACAAAGATGCTCTTCCAATCCAAGTATGCTTTAGGTTCCTATTGATTTTGGCATAATCTTAGCTCTTACCAGACAAAGAATATTATTTTAGAATAGGTATTAACATAATAAATTATGCCAATGAAAACTCAGCATTTTCACGAGGCACATGTTATAGCCGCCGCTGGTTAACAAAGAGACACGCAATAACAAAACTATTCGTATATTATGTTGGACAATTTTGGTAAATAAAAGTGGTAGACCCAAATCCATTGAACCATATACAAGAGTAGCTATTAAGAATAATCACCCATACCGTCGTTCAGCTAGCGTTCTCCTTATTCGGGTCTGGGTTCTTAATAGTCCATTACGTTGAAATTTATAACATAATAACAACATTTGCACAGATTTTGTGAATACTCTATAAGTTAGTTTCACCGTTAGAGTTATTTATAGAGCGGGGTTGTGTCTATAAAAGGAGCTGAACTACGGTGTAAGAGATCGCGCGAGTGCGAAAAATGGCGAAAATATGGCGGTTTCGCGTGCGCGGGCGCGTGGGTCGGTCGGTGTGCGCGGCGACACTGCGCGGGCGCTGCGGGCACGCTAACGCCGGCCGGGCTTCGGGACCAGCCTCACTGCCTCAGCCTCTATCAGGAGCGGTTCCGGTTTCTATTTTTCAACAAGATTGCAATTTGCGCAGCTTGATTAACTTTATGTGTATCATTTAAATATTGCAACAGCTTAAATGTACACTTCGTAATAGGAATTGAAATAAGTAACAGGGCTGAGCAGTAAGGGTCAGTTCGGAATAGGTCTTCTAGTATTTCACTAAGGAAACACAAAAGCTTGATTAGCAGAAAATATTAATTGAACAACATAATTAGGTAACCATCTAATTTACTATATAACTAATAAGTTCAAATCATCAATTGGCAAGAGTAGATGTATCTTAACACCATATTCAGTAGTGACGGCGAGGCATTGGGGGTGGGGGGGACTAAAAAATTAGCATACGAATTAATATAGTGAATAATTTGCATTGCTATTTAAAATATATATATATATATATATATATATATATATATATATATATATACATTTCCAGTCGGCCCCAGGCGGCGACAGCTACTAGACCACTGACCATATTGGCATTACTTCTCTTTCTCTCATATTTTTGGAAATATTTGATCCTTTTCTAACACATGAGCTTGGTCTAATCAATCAAAAACGTCCGCCTGCCTTTTATTGATTTGATTATTTTCAAATATGTACTCCCTGTCTTTATTTAAGTTTGTGGTCCGCACCCCATACTCATAGATATTATTTTTGTACCAAACAACTTTGAAAAGAAACTCGTTGAATAATACCTAATGATATAGTCTACATAATTATATGAAAACGGAGCGGGGTCTTCTTCAACCGCATGTGGTTTCAGGTGCGGGCCTCGAGCGTATGCTCTCTGCCCGGACTTTATCTCTTTATATCTTTATCTTTACCCTGCCGGTAGGCAGGGTCACGGATCATCTCCCGTCATCTCAGTGGAGAGGGAGAGGATTTGTAGTTAATTTTTAGGGTCGGACCCACCCCCCCAGATCCAAGCAACCCTCGGCGGGATCATGCCCACGTGGTGAGACTGAGGCCAGCGAGCGGGTTGCCCCTCTGGAGGGGTGGGTGCTAGTGTTAGCTGGTTATTCTTATTCTTATTCACGGCGCGGGAGGGGGCTCCGGCCGCGGGGTGGTCGAAGGGGACAATATGAGCGTTCTTGGCTTTCTGTTGGGAGCAATATTCTTGAGATGAGAGTGGGAGCCGTGGTCCACTCGGTCGTACATGTTGCGCGCTAGTCTTGATATAAATGACTCCACACTCTCAATCTTTACATCCCTGGCTATTACGTCATTTCTGACGTACCTCTCCGCGCGGGTTATGACGCGCAAGGAGATATTTTGTTGCGTTTAGAGCCGTTTTCGTTGAGTGGGGGAGCAGAGCGCGTACCAAGCTGCCGCTGCATATGTGAGTCTTGGTCTTATGTACATCTTGAAGATGTTGACTTTGGTGGTAAGGGGTAGTTTCGAAGCGAGGACTGGTCCGAGCATACCACGTGCCCACTTCGTTTGGGGGATGGCGTGTTCCACTTGTCATACCATCTGCAGTCTTGAGTCGATGAGGCACCCCAGGTACTCCACATCGGGCTTCCTTGTTATCCGCCATTCAGGGTAAGCTCTTGGGTATTGCTCTTGTGCTCAAAAGTGATGGTGGTCGTTTTCTTCACGTTCACCGCCATGCGCCAGTTGTTCAGTCATGCATGAAGTAAATTCAGGAATCGCTGCATCTTCAGTGACGCTGCACGCCCTTTTGGAGCAGAGGAGAAGTATGCGCTGTCCTCAGCGTAGAGCGCTAAAACACGTTCTCCTCCTGGTCTTCGAGATGCTCCTCCAACGTGGGTATATCATTTGTATAAAGGGCGTACAGCGCTGGCGACAGACAGCTGCCCTGTGGTACCTCTGCGGATATATGATGGGGCATCTTCATTCACAACTGAGACGGTGAACGTGCGGTCCTCCAAAAACGACGCTATTGTTCAATAGGCCGGCGGGGTATTTGCTGTAAACAATTTGTGAATTAGCCCAGGGTGCCACACACGGTCGAACGCCTTTTCAATGTCCAAGAGTCGTCGAATGGCCGCTGCGAAAGCCAAACTGTTCAGCCCGCGGCTCGATAAACGGGCGGATTCTTCGTAGCAGCAGCCTCTCGAACAGCTTTGCTGTCTTTCCCAAGCTTTGGTAAGGCAATAACCCTTACTCTTTTCCATGTTTCAGGGAAATGTCCCGTCCTGAGAATGCCATTGAAGAGATGGGTTACTGCTGCTATCCCTTGTTTTGGTAGCTGGACAAGCGCCATGTATGGTATCTCATCGTGGCCGGGGGCCTTCCTGGGTGGTAGCCGCCTTATCACTCTGCTGGTTTCTGCTGGCGAGATGAATTCCACCGTTTCGAGGAGGGATCTATGCTACATAGGAACTCTACCACCTCTATTGTGATGCGGTAGTGTTCTTGAGCCGTCTTATTCTGGGAAGCGGTATGAGGGGTGAACTGCTGTTTTAGGTGATAGGCTAGTATTTAAGCCCTCTCTCTGGGTTCGAAACAGCAGTCCCCTGCTTCGTTGAGGAGCGGTTGGACTGGTTACATACTACGACGACGCGCTATTCTGCGCGGATTCCTATCTTACCTGAAGATGCCCTGTAAAAGAGCGAAACACGTGTCGTGTTGAATAGTTTCCCGATTTTTCGAGAAATTATAGTAGCGCGGGAATTGTTACAAAGATATTTTTAATCCATCACTTGCTTACAATGGATTACCGCAAAGTAACGCCTGAATCAATAAATTATTTGACCTGAATGAGTTTTCATATATGTAGACTATATCATTAGGTATTATTCAATGAATATCTTGATTCATTCAGGTTAGTTTCGTACTTTAGCAGATCTAAGCCAAGCCGAGAGAAATCTCCTTTATTATGATGTCGTTTTAAAACCCTACCATTCTCGACTTGCCTCGAATATGGGCAACATTATCTAATGTGGAGGAGATACAGTTACGTCGAAAAGCAGTTAAATTCTATTGTTTAGTTTTCATTTGTTTAGCTGGCCCGTTAATAACGTTCTCTCGAGGAACGTAATTAAAATCAAGTTGAGCAAGAGCGGCCTTATCTGTGCCTATTTTGCGTCCCCTGGCATCCCGGTTCCTAGCGACCCGCGTGCGTTCAGGCATGCTGCTCCCGCGCTATTTCCCGGTGCATGCGTGTGCGCAAAATGCATTGCGATAGGTGAATTAAATGCACGATACCATATTGGATGTTGCGTTTAATTGGCATAAATAAGCGCCGCTTTTGCAGCGAGCGCAAAAAATACATCTTTAGAAGTTTGTTCTGTTATATTGTGTCACTAGCTTTTGCTAGCAGCTTCGTCTGTGAACTAAGTTTTCCGCCTCACATATGCCGCTCATTATGTCCGGAGAAATTGTAGTTTGTCGTTTTCTAAGTTTTCTTCATCGAAATCGGCTTAAGGATTTGTCATGCAAACGTGACGTATCAATATAACTTAGGAGTTTTTGATTCAAAATCCTCTATATCTTTGTACCACTGAACAAACAAAACAAGAAAAAGCAGATAAAAGGTAAGGCTATAGTTCTAAATAAAGGAAACGTAATAGTAACAGTAGATATAAAAAATATGTACAACTTATTCCTTAAAGAATTTCTTCCAGCAGACCAAGGAAGAAGATCAAATAAAAAAGGTAGATGTTTGCACTTTCTTATGTCACTTAACTTGTTGTAGTTTTGTCTGTAAGGTAATAAGGGCTAATAACTCATAACTACCTCATATTGCTTAGCTGATAAAAAAAATGATACAGGAAAGTTAAATTATCATCGTAGTTTATAGTTCTTTATTTGAAGTTTTATATTTTTGCTCTCAAAATTTACAATCAATGTACATATTTTTCATTTGTTTTCACATTGAATAAGACGTTTTCTCACGTTCGAATCCTGTTTACTGTTCTGTTGACTCAATCTGATATATCTTTCAAGTCTCTCACACTCGTGTCTCACTTAAATTGCAAAGATTTTATAGTTGGTTTATTGTCCTCGGTTCGTTGATTGGTAATTAAATTGGTACAGACAATTATCGCAAACTTTATTGCTTGCGAATTTATTTAAAGAAAATTAAGAGTCAGAAGCTTACACTGGTAAAAACTTAATGCCAGACAGTTACGCGTGGAGCATAAAATATTAGGTGGCGGAGTAACAAGTTGTTTTATCGAGTATCGGGACTGGATGTCGTCACTGCTGCCGGTTAACTGTAACCCACAACACAACGACACCTTGTTCAACTTTGCTTCTTTTTACATCGCCTTTGAGTTATTGCCAATCGTTTATCGCGATAACCGTTCGCCCGTTCGGCATTGTTGTTTGAATGCTACGAACGCTTATAAAGGGAATGTGTAGGGTAATAAATACAAAATTGGCTTTCCGAATAGCGAGCAAGTGGGTGTGAACGTTACAAACAGGGATCGAAGTCGGGGGATTTTGTTTGATGATTCTCACAAACTGATATTTGTTTTTTCAGCGTCGCTTTTTTCTCCGTTTAATTTAACCTGTTAAAGCTTAGCTATAAATATGTACTGTGTATTGTTTGAAAGCTACAAATATTGTTTTTTTATTGTGCAGAATTCAATGTTCTAAGTTTTTTTTAATATTCCAGGAACTAATTAATAATAAAATCTGCCTAGAATTCACATTATATATTTTTGCTAATAGTTATAGAAATTAAAGTATAGTTTTAAGGGATTTATTAAATTTTATTTTTCTTAGCATAATTTGTATTAAAATTTTAATAGCATCACAATTTTGTCATTTTGCTAATTAATGAAAATTTAGAATAATATGTTTAGTAAAAGAGATCAACGCCTCAGAGACATCTCAATGCCGCACTAACAATATTTTGGTCCATATCTATGAAATATTTCTGAGTTAGCACTTTTTGGTAGGCCCAAAGTATGTAATGGTTTAGTTCTCCCGATTTTTGAATTTCTAGACTTTTCTATCCAATTATATGGGTCCAAACCGTTTTTCAATCATAGAAATAGAAACTCTATACAACTGAACTCAAGAAATGTTTGTGAAGCTTCGATATATAAGAAAACCGTGTTATCCGCAGAACTTTATTCAGAAAGTTAGATCCGCGAAGTTTAATTAAAACAACTCAAAGTTCGGGCGGATTACTTATTAATTACTACAAGGGGAACATGATTATAACTAGCAGTTAACTACCATTACCTTAACACATCATCGCTATACAGCTGGTATGCAGGCGCGGTTAGCAGGGGGAGTCACAAAGAATATGAACTCTCCCCCCCCCCCAAATCGAACAAGTCACATTGAAAAATTAATACAAATTGAAAAAAAAGAATAAATGGCCCCTAGGCGCTATGCATTTTATGGTTTGCTGACATTTACGGTGATTTTTAACCGACTTCTGAAAAAGGATGTTTCTCAACTCGACTATTTATTATGAGTGACCCTCACCAAATTTCCAAGTTGCGACCGCGCCTATTTCCAAATATCTCCAGGAATAGGACAAGAGGATCATTATTACAAATATAGATTTAAACAAACAAAAATCAGGACATAAAAGGCAAATTTCAAAAGATGAAAACTGGATCAGATTTACTGATGAACTGATTGCCAGCGGCTGAATAATGCATACCTTCTCCATTATCAATATGAGTTCTCTCTGATTGTTACGTTTTCGATACTTCATTATCAACTCTTTGATCCATAATCATTGTTCTAGAACAAAAACGTTGGGATCAAAAAGGTAGCGAACAAAAACGCAATGGGCAGTCGCTACTGGTAGCTAGCTTAAAATTATTTTTAAAAAATAGCATGATGCTCTACATTTTCCTTAAACAGAATTTCGGAGCAAAATAAAACAACTATGAAACATTACAGAAGCACAATAGCAAACGCCCGATTTTTGAATCTATATTATATTATATGGGCTAGACTATACTCTGAGCTAATTATGTCAAAAAAGATTGATATAGTTAATCATCAAAGTTAATTAAGGAGTATGGACTACAAAGTTCCAAGAGTAATTCTAATCTATAATCATTTCTTTACGTTCTGCCTTATGAGCCTATAGAGAAATTGCTTTATTGTTTGTTCCAGAATATTGAACAAAACCTAATGAACTTCGAAGTAGATTCGTTTTGAAGGAGTAACATTTCATAAAAATCTGCCCAGTGGCGTTCGATTTAAAGGAGAAACATTTCATAAAAATCTGCCCAGTGGCGTTTGTTTTGAAGGAGTAGGTAATATTTCATAAAAATCTTCCCAGTGGCGTTCGTTTTGACGGAATAACAAAAACATTTATAGCTTTCGCAATAGGAATATAATATTAGTAATATATTACTACTTTTCGGAGATAAATGTGGAAAACAAACAAATTTTCTTGGTTTTATTGTTATTAGAAGGGTCAATATGTCATTATAACACGTTTATTGCAGACTGACTACTCAAGGCGATGCATTGTACGTAACAAATATACCTTCATCTGATTAGTATTTAGTTACTACTTACCAGGCAAGTTCCCCCACGTGATAATGAGTTACATAACAATAAACAACAGGTAAGGCAAATGTATCTAATCGTATCAATTCAAACAATCTGAATTAAGTCGACGTTTCCTTGGCTTACATGTAACGGGCAAATGCCAGTAACCATTCTTAGAGCATTTTCTGCAGACAACTACCTTAATTATAAGTATTATCTTCTCATTAACTATTTATTTAGTTACTCTTAGTTCTATACAAAGAAAAGATATTACACAAACTAAACATAAAACACAAGTTACACAAGGATTCATTTTAGTACCAGCAGTCTTAATTAATTTCCCTTAATCCGATATAATTAAATAAAGGGTTTTTTAAGGAAACATAAATATATAGGTTTCATAAGTACATTTAAAAAAAGTATACGTTTTGTTTTTTAAACATTATTAATTAACTTGCATAAACCAACAAGCAAAATCCAAAACAAAATCTTTTGAATTCGTTTGTTGGCTGACGTCAGCAGGGGGATAGGCAACAATAGAACTTCAATTGTATCTCCCCCGTGGCTTGTAAGGTGAACAGTATACCACGAATCTCTCACAAACACCAAACAATGTCCATTTTAGTAATCTTTGTACTTTAACCAAAAACGACAGTTATAATCTGGCATAGTGTGTAAGTAGGAAACACGTTTTGTGAAGACATCGATCAATGTCAAACTTCAAAATTAAACAAACCGTTAAAGGTATTAGTCACGAACACCCAACCCCCTTCAAGAGCCGAAAGGGAACAAAAATTGGCTATTAGCTAAATTGACAGTCACATGCCGCATTTTCCTTTAAAAAGAAATACACGACAGATATAGAGAGTATTACGATTATTATTGAAATCAATGTGACGTCACTGCCGATATTTAGTGAAGTTGATGATAAATATTTCATAATTTGAAATCGTTTATGTTACAATGTGTAAGAAACAACGCCCGCGGACTGTAAGTAGCGGCTGTATTGGCCGGGATCGGACACGCGAATCACATGCATTTGCTTTATCTATTTTATAAACATATATCAGTGGAATAGCATAAAGCACTTTAGGGAGTCTCGTTCGTCCTTATTCTTTATGACTTTAGGTTGGTCTATCAAACCAGATATTTATTTGTTTTATTCCAAAGAGTGAAAAGACGAAAACGTTTATTATAACCACCGATATGGCGTGGAAGTCACCATAATAAGTTTGTATTTACAAACAAAAGTATTTAAGTATATACATATATACATACATACATACATACTCTCACGACTGTATCCCCAAAGGCACTTGAACATCACTTTTCTAAAAGAAAAAAAAAGTCTCTGGCCAAGTTGGTCAACTGGAAAAGACCGTAAAGGTCGACATTTCAATAAAATTTTGCGAGCTGGCGCGGCAGCATCGTGGCGTTTCCTTCGAGTTGGTGTTGGGAAGACATAAACTTATTTTACGTGCAATTTCATTTAAACAAGATCAAAATCACATCTCTTACATTACTTAAACTAATATCCTTAAACATTTCAAGAAGCGCCAATAAGCCTAAACTATCATCGTTACCATTATCTCAGCCTATTAACGTCAATCTACAGAACACGGACCTCCTCACACGAAACAAGGATAGAGATTCAGCCATACAACCAACATTTATAAATACAGCCAACAAACGGACCCAGTGCTAAACCCTTTTTTTTGTTTACCGTCGGTAACAAAATGCATTTACGCACTGCCTTCCGGCCAAAGGGGGACCGGAAGAGGGTGTGGGTGGGACTCACCACCGGCAGACGGGGCTGCCAGCAGTAATAACCACTAAAAATCTTCCGACGACGCCTGCCGCTTGTTGAGAAAAAGGCGGGGGCCAGTACCTGGGTTGCAGCGTCTGACACCCCGCCTGAGGCCAATATCCACCGGACCAAAACCGGGAGGACCTCCTCAGAGAGGCGCAGTGGACGCGCCCCTCTTACCTCCTCGTGCGACCATAGCGTGTGTGGCCGACTTCCCGGAGGGTCCATGGTTAGACAGCAGGTGCCCCCGCTGCCTACGACCCTCCTGGCGCTGCTTTACGGGCCCTCCTGGCACGCCCACTGCGCCCTCCACAGATCCCTCTTAGTTTCCTCCCCGAAGTCCATAAAAAAATTTGTACTAAGGGCACCCAGAGTCGCCAATCTCTGGGTGTTACCTTTTCCCTGGCGGCTTCTCCGCCCTACCGGGAGGTACTCAAACCCCCCACCACGACAAGGTGGAGATTTTATTTATCGTCTGTCATCTCTGACGACCGATATGGCGTGGAGGTCAGTATACCTGCACTTCACTCGAGAGGTCGTGGGTTCGATTCCCACACAGGACAAATCTTTGTGTGCACGAACATGAATATTTGTTCTGGTGTGGGTGTTCTCTTATGTATCTTAAGTATATAATAGGTTGGGGAAAAAGTCTTTTCGTATTTTTGTATGAAAAGTCAAGACATTTTTTTCAAAGTTTATTTACATTTATTTACAATATATATGTACCGTTTTGTTGAATAACTTTCTGCCATTTTGTGGGCAGAGATGCTATCCCGTTACTGTAGAAACTTTGGGACTTCTGATCAAAAAAACGGGACAAATAGTTTTGGCAGTCCTCTCTTGGGGTCAACCTTACAGAACCTAAAGAATTCTGCAGAGACCGAAACAGGTGAAAATCTGAAGGCGCAAGGTCAGGGCTATATGGTCGATGCACTAGGACCTCCCAGACGAACTCTCTTAATTTTTGCTGAGTGGCTAAAGATGTGTGTGGTCTAGCGTTATCGTGATGAAAGACCACACCCTTCCTGTTGATCAATTCCGGCCGTTTTCTCTCGACTGCTTCCTTTAATCTCATCAGTTGCTGGCAGTAAAGATCAGAATCGATGGTTTTGCCGGGCGGTAAAAGCTCATAATAAACAATGCCCTTCCAATCCCACCATACACACAGCATCACCTTATTTCGTGTTAGGCCAGGTTTGGCCACAGTCTGTGAAGCCTGGCCAACTTTCGACCACGACCTTTTTCGCACGTTCTTGTCGTACGTGATCCACTTTTCATCGCCAGTTATCAATCTCTTCAAAAACGGCTCGGTTTCATTACGTCTCAATAATGAATCGCAAATGAGTACACGGTTCATTAAGTTTCTTTGAGTGAGCTCGTGTGGCACCCAAATATCGAGCTTTTTTGTATAACCAGCTTTCTTCAAATGGGTCAAAACTGTTTTGTGGTCAATTCCCAGTTCTTCAGCTACATCGTAACTACTAATATGCCGATCTTGCTCCACTCTTTCAAAAATGGCGTCCATTTTATTCGTAACAGGGCGACCAGAGCGAGGTGCATCTTTAACATCAAAATTTCCGGACTGAAAACGTTTGAACCAAATTTGTGCTACTCTTACTGACACTGCATCAGGTCCATAAACATCACAAATTTTTTTCACTGCTTGAGTTGCATTTTTGCCTTTTTTATAATAAAATTTTAAAATGTATCGAATTTCTTCATTAGATTCACTCATTTTTACGGAGAGAAAAACAAATAAAAAATAGCGGGAAACAACTTTTTTTTATTTTTTTCTTTTCTTTATAATGGAATCTTTTTAATGTTACCAAAACCAACCAGACACAAATAGTACAGTCAAAAAAATTTTATAATAAGTTTATACCTACGTTATGCGAAAAGACTTTTTCCCCGACCTAATATTTACAAAAAAAAAAGTTTTTATGTATGTTTATCCGTTATTTAGTATCCATAACACAAGTTGTTAATGATACTTATCTTGGAACTAAATAATTGGTGTGATTGTAAGAGAATATTTATCTCTGCTTTTGTTCAGTTCGCATTTTCATTGCGCTTTATTTATAAGGTGCTTTTAAATGAAGATGACTTTAGAAGTACCTTAAGCGTTAAACTGTCTTGAAACTGCCCGGCATTTTCTACAAAACTATTATATGGCTGGGCCAATAATAAAGAATTAATTAACCAAAACTTGATGTACAACGAATAAAGAAATTAACAGTGAAAGAAACAATTATTCTAAATTTACTAGATAGTACTATACTAGATAGTAAATTTAGAATAATTGTTTCTTTCAAAATAGTAAGTTTCACTTTATCTAGTAGATATTTTTAAAAAGTTTTTATTGTTTGCGAAACCGTTTTTTAAATATCATACTAATATGAAAAACAAAATCGTGATCTTAAATCTGAGCAAGATTGCAAAGCCATATTTACGTGCTATCGGCTATAGGTGTAAAAAATAATGGCGCGGCGCCGCGTCCTTATTGTTATGGGCGATCGTGTCCGATAAAGGGCTGTTATGTTATGCGGAGAGCTTTAAGCTCGCTCAACAGCATATTTCTTATAAGATGAGAAAAACAGCTGGTAATAGAATGTATGGGACATTTGTACACTTTATTTATAATTAATCTACTAATAATAATCGACTTCATTTTGTTCATTATGATATGTAAACGTGTTGAGTATGACGCAACGTAATTACGCACACATTTCGCCAATTATATTGTTGGTCCCACGTAATAGGTGGTGAGCCTATTGCCGCTTGTCGGGAACATTTATGTTCGCCAGAGCCTCGTCTGATGATCGGCAGGTGCACCACTTGCAGATGAGGTTGGTTTAGGCTCCTAAGACCTATACACCCTAGTATAGTTATTATGCACAGGCCTTAATATTGCTAAAAGTAAATTAATATTGTTATTACTTACTATCATATTTATTCCAGAAAGTTCTATCTAATAATACCTACTAGAAGCATGTGAGCATCTTTTGGACTAGATAATCTAGCAGTGATAGAATCTTATGAAACTTAATTGAAACCAACACCCAATACAATATAATACGTTATTGTGTAATGTCGAATAACCCTTGAACTTCAAGAATCGTCTAGGCTTTCGTGATGATCAAAATTAATACACTCGACTCCATTGGTCTCTCCACTTTCTTAGCCGAACACCTACGCGCGCACTAAAATTTATGAGTTTTACGATTCAATTTACATTTTAAAAGCAAGTAACGGTGCTCAAGTGCTCTCCATTTTGGGAATAACAGAACCCACACACCATCGGCAATTACTCCGACTATTCGGTATTTGAAGGTCGCTTTTTCATTGTACATTGATTTTCAATGTTCTTAGATATTTGATTAGTTCTTAATATTAATAACAAACTTGAAACAACAAAAAAACCAAGCTTAACATTGGCAAAAGTTTTTGGGACGAATAAAATTAGTCCAAATTCCAGGTGTACTTCCACAATTAATATATGGGTATCATCAAGTCAGCTCATTGGAAACAAATTGCAGCTATCAATATTTAAAAAAAAAACACTGTTTTAAATCAATTGAACGTGTGTTACTTAATTTATTATTTTTAATAAATAATTCCTTAATAAAAAGACAATAAGAATCGCTTACATTTTGTTTTATGCTTTATTGAGTATAATAATTGTTGTGAGACGAAACGGCCATACTCAGCAGACAGTAAAACCAGTATCATGAGTGTATGTTATAATAATAATGTGCAAAGGTGATAAAAAGGTTGTAAAACTTATTTAACTCCGTGTAATAATTCTCCAAAGACACGGTTTATGAAGGGCTTACGTACAGTTGACTGTGTCATCGGAACCGATAAAAATGATTTATAAATACCACAAAGGACCGAACAACTCGCGGTTTGTGAGTAAGTACCTAATGCCCTCAAATTTAACGGAGATATTTCTTTGAAGAAGCAAGTATTTCTTCATTTTCAGAGGAAATATCTGACTAACTGACATTTCAATACTACAGCTATTTGAGTGAAAACTTGTCAAAATTCCTGTTTGATTCATCTGACATTTAAAACCAAGTCGAATTTCATGCCAGATATATCTATTGTAAGAATTTCTAGAGAACTGACTTCAAATGTCAGGTCTTCTGACTCTCCAAAAATCATCATAATTATCTCCGCCGTATGAAGTCCACTGCCAAACAAACTGAACATAGGCCTCCTTATAGCTTTTCACGTTTGTCGATCATTATTATGGGTGTTTGCCCATAATCACTATGCTAGGTATGCTGGTATGCTGTAAGATTTCATATCGTCGACTCTTACTACATACACCCTTTGAGATGTCAATAGGTGGCACAATCTTGACTGCTGCAACACAGGCCTGCGAGCCTAGTGCAGAAGTCATAGTTTACAAATATCCTTGTCACATTTATTTTTCTGCTAATAAAGTTTATTATTGTTATTGTTGTTGTTAATTCTAGGCCGGTACCCAACGACATCAAAGCTTATGCGATATTTTAAGCAAAAAGTTTCGTTAACAAAAATTTACGATTTTTTGAATAATAATTCCAGTAAGAGAACCAAATCAAAGAAATATTAAAAAAGCCTGACCATATATGAATGAGCAATACCTCGAGTGGACAATTCAAAGTGGCACGTGTTTACACGCTATTAATAACCATAATTCGCACTGACGCAGCCAGACGGAGCTGTTTCATTTGCATTGCAAATGTTGGTACACCAGGATACTGTTATGTTCTGACAAAAGATGTGAGCCCCTTTAAACAGAAACAATTAAATGTTGTTTCAGCACCCAAACTACACCTGTTTGTTTCACTTTTGTAATTTAAATAATTCCTACTAAATGAAATATGCTTCAATGATACAAGAAAAGTTCAGAATGAAAAACTTCACAAAAAAAAGTAATACCTACTTTAGTATTACGAAACAGTTAGTCAGATAATTTCTTTTTCGCTTTTTCTTCTTACAATTGAATATACGCAAAGTAACGCCTGAACCATTAATTAAACTCACATATTAAAATTTGGTTGATAAAACTGTACACAGTTGAAGCTGTAAGTTCTGAAAACTTAATATCGAACATGTTACGCCCCGTTACCATACCAAGTTAACTTATACATACAACCAAAAACGAAGTTAATTTATCCACGCTTTCTTATGTACTGATTTACGCAAAAAAATTCCAAATAAATAACTTAAACGCTCATAACTCACAGTTTCAACTTTAGTTGATGGAATTGTAAACAGTTGAAGCGGAAAGCTTTCAGGACCGTCGATATTTCCTTAGGGATTTGATGGCAAATATGTCAAACCCCGATACTGACAAATTTCTATCACAAGTTGCCAATTTGTTACGAAATGCCCACTTAACAGTTACGTAGTTAAGTACCCCGTTTGTCCAAGGGTCGATTTTGGCGGGAACAATGGACGCGTGACCGCGACCACGCGATTGCGATCGCCAGGCTACAAGCACGGGGCCTATTATCTATTTTATGAATAAATTTAAATAAGCTGGATAAGCGCTTACAGAATGCCAAACGCCCTGCCCGCGTCACGAAATACACAATACTCCACGTAATGGCAACATTGTACGAGAAATGAATGGAAGTCTCTATTAATGAAACACGAACGTACTGTTAGATCATATCTTAAGGGACTATTGTAAAGTTTATAAGAAAATGTTATCAGTGTCAATGTTTTTAAATTCGGGCACTGAAATGTAAAACTTTTTTTCGGTAGTAAATAAGTTTATTAAAATATACTACTCAACCAAAAAAAGGAGGCAAGTTATTCAACAACTAGCTTTTGTCTTAACATAAAAATCGGGGGTAGAGTACCTATCTTTAAATAAATTAAAGTATTTTCACAATTGAATTTATTCGTTTATTATTAGTAGAAGCTTTCCCTAAATATAACCGCTTTTGTAATATTAATTTTAATTAGTTTCCAGTTATGATTTATAAAAATAAATGTGAAAATCAACCAGTGTATTTATTAAAGGGCCAAGGAAAGCTGCAATATTGCCAAAATAAGCGCGAGCTAGTCAATTCACTGAGACTAGTTGTCAACGCCACCTCGTGACAGTAGTGATAACTAAATAAAATCATGGACGCCTTGAAGGCGCTACTTTATCGCTGCTCGTTGTGTTGTTATACAGAGATCTATAGATCACGCCAGGTGGCGCCACCTTGTGCTTACTTTATTTCCTTCGGCGCGCAAGATTTTCAGTACATATTACGTACTTAAATCTGTCCTATATTATCAATGTAATTCCTGTAGCTTAGCTTACGCTTAGAACCAGGTGATGCTAAGACTAAAGAAAGACATTATTGCTTTTGAAGCTGATTCTATAATTTTATTTTAATAGTAATAAAATAATACAAGTATTAAGCCAATATAAAAAATATATCAAGTGCTTTATCAAAACACTTCCATGTTCAGTTTGAATAAAAGCAAAACAATTGAAAAAGTGTAAAATATTTTATTTAGATGATTATGCAAATTGCTTTTATGAAAAGCTACACGTCATGCTTGTCTAGGTCAATAGTTATGAAAATTTTCAACTCCACTCAATCTTTGTTATTGTGACAATGAGTTTCAATGTTTTTATGCGTTTAATCATCAAAACAAAGACTATTTCGTTGGAATTTAATACCGCGAAAGCTTAAACTTGTTTTTTGGGGGATGCGATAAATAGCAGGTCAGACGAGCGAAACCAAAATTTGTAATAAATTACAAAATAAATCTTTAAAAAATATACATAATTAATCAAATAATATGTAAGCCACAACGCTTACTTTTGTATGAAGTATAACATTATATTACCAGACGAGTTCTAACGTTTTGTCTTATTGAAGATTTTCTCTGAAGACAATTATTATTCCAATGTCATTTACCATGTTTAGTTTGTTGTAGCAGTCAAGGCGAAGAGCATACATACCTTGCTCTCGCAGCTCGTGTGGCAGACATATTTGCATACTGAAACAAACAGATATTGCGATAATATAGTTTGCTTTACACATTCTATTCACTAAGTAATCATAATATTCACAATAATAAATTACGTCGAAGTTTTTCTGATACGCTGTATTTTTACATTAAATTGTGTGATAATTAAGCTTTTCCGTCTTTCCGCTTCCGCTTTAATTAGACTTTCACCACAAAAACCAAGTTATGATGGATTCAGATACACCAGGAAGCGCAGTTCACCAGCTTACCTCACTCAAATACCCAGATATTTAAATATGAGAGGATTTTGTCCGCCATTGCGCAGAACAGTTCTTGGTTCGGAATCGCCGGTTCCAAGATTGTATAGAACAATCAATGGGTGTAGTGACCTCATTGATATTAATTTTGACACCTTTGGGAAGTTCTGCATGAGTTTGCATAAACATTTAAGCATTTAATTAATTTAGTTTATTTAATTCTTAAGATAGCTGTGTATTTTGTTTTGTATATATCTATTTTATTGCGTGCTTGTTAATGATTACTGTACTTTCTAATTTTAAGCATGCTATGTTCACCTGTTAGTAATTGTGCATTAAGCTAAAACTTTTGTAAAATGTAGTAGATAAGAATTGATGTAACAATTGTTGGTGATCTCAATAAATAAATAAAAAAATTAAAAATAGGCTGGTGAACGCAGATTTGCGGCGTTTTGCTATTAAATTTTTTAAAGCTCAGTTATTATAATGTTTTTCAGTTTTTCAGAGCGACGCTGGCGACTCAACGACAATCCCAGTAGCGAGACATAGACTTCTGATTCAGAGACTTCAAACCCTGGTTACCTATGACTTTTCGAAGCTACGTGCGTAATTATCGCTTTGTGCCTCGGAAAGCATGTTAAGCCGTTGGTCCCGGCTGTCATAAACATCTATGTTATGGCAGTCGTTATTTAGGAAATCAGTGCTTTCTTATATCCTGACAACTGGTTTAACCAGAGAATGATGTTTGCCTTTGGGTTGAGGCGGTCAGATGGCCGTCGCTCTATGTAATAACGGAAGTTCAGCCAAATCTGGTTAGACCAGTAAGCAGACCCTGGGCCCTGAGCTTAAGTCTGGGGCAACCGGAATACTGCTGGGATATAAGATGAGTTATCATAACATTTGAATAAGGTCTCTAATTGGCTCAAAGTCATTTATGCTTCAAGCAAATACTTATAACACAAATTTTAATGACAAAAGCTTCATCAGTTTCAAAGGAGATCGTTTCCGACTACCAAAAGTCACGGCGTCACAAACTCTTAAGCTCCAGTTCGTCGCCATAACAGCAAGTTGCTAAGAAAATTTTACACCTAAGATATTTAAAAAAAAAATAATGAAGCCTATTTCTTTCATATATGTAGGTATGCGTTACATATGACAATGAGGAAAAATAATATTTTTCATATGAATGACCAGTTGTGTAAATATAAAGCATATAAAGTGTGTCGCATGGATCATCGTAAAGTACACACGATACAATGTGTATGTGGCACACTGAATAAATTGGGGGCTTATAAACTGATACTCGCTTCTAGAGTTCCGTCGGAAACAAGGAACCGTTAAGTTCGTCATGACTGACGTTCGACTGTCTATTTGGTTTTCTGAAATGATAATCTTTGCCTTCGAAAACTGTATACTGGCATTGTTTGTAAACACTGTGTACCAGTAGATAACAAAATGAAAAGCGTGAAAGCGTAAGTAAAAAAATTAAGTTAAACTAACTACTGACATATTTTGGAACAAGAAAAATGTATTCCTTTTCTAAAATGGACCCTAATGGGAAGAGGTTGATGATGATGGTGTCGGAACAGTATGAAAGTCTATAATACCTACATTGCCGATAGTGAACGAATAGCCACTATCTCATATACCTACACAATATATGAAGCATCAGCGTCTTCTATCTAGCCCTAGATACTACTTGTAAGTAATCTCTACTGATGAGTTATAAAATAACAAATGGAAATGTAGCTCTTACAACTTTTGTTAATATAGTACATAGATGATAGTAAGGTTAAAAAATTCTATGTAATCTAATGAAACCACATTAAAACCAACAACCTAGATTTGTCTGTACAAATTATTTGAACTAACATTTTTAAACAGAAACAAGCACAAGTCATCGTTATAATTTTCGAACGCAATGAAAGTGAATTAGATAAACAAAATAAAATTTCTATCATGACATTTTTGTTCTTTTTACAATATTTTTGTCACTTGACCTTTGAATGACAAAATATTTGTCAAATACTACCACACTACAAACACCGCTCAATAGTATGGCCACATCTTTAATTCATTCCGCGACATAAATATTTAATTTTCTGTGATACCTGTCTGTTGGGCGTTCGGGTTACCGAGTTCACTTTACGACTTGCACAATGACTGAACTAAAGTTAAAATGAAATGGTTATTTTTTTTAAAGTTGCACGTTCTCATTTTGTTACCAAGACTAGAGACAAAATTATATGTGTACGTTTACAGCATATCCCTAAAGACACTGAGTACGTATATCAATCATTTCATACATTCCGGAACGATAGACCTAATACTCTCGTTTATCGGGACCATTAAAGTATTTGAAATACATTTCATATGTAGGTGGTCTGGCTGTGATTCACATCAATAACGTTTAATACTCTGACGTAACAAAACTCTACTGAATATGTTTCGTTAGGGGAAGAACTGGCAAGATGGAAGAAGCGGGTAAGATGAAAACTACATGACAAATAAAAAAACGTTTTGCCTGGTTTATTTCGCGCACAGAAACATTATTCAAGCTTTAAATAAGCAGTGTGTTCATACAAAATATTGGTTTTTTGATTCTCGTGCAGTAGGCTTCAGAGACCGGCAAAGGCCCTAAGTACGTTGGTAGATGTACAATAAAAAACAATAAATACCTCGGCAGCAGAGGCCCTGAGTGTGCACGAGCTGGTGGCACCAGTGGCAGGGTCGTGGTTTCCGAAGAGACTTGCTACGAAACACGTGCGCCTGACCTATGCCCTCCTTCTGCAAATAAAGAAAACATATATAAGCATTTGAATAACACATTATTCTATTTATAACAATGAGTAATTTAAGCCGTAAATTATCTCTATAATTTACGGCTTAAATTACAACTAAGACTGCACACCACTGCGTCTTAACATTCCAAGAATGGTTATCAAACATTTACATATAAAAACTGCAAAAACGTTCCGAAAATATTATTTTCACACCACTAGCTCGACAAAGTCCAATAAGAAACACTTATAGGAAGTGATTGACCCTTAATCGGACAGATCAAGTTGAATTTTTTCGTTGATGATGATGGTGACGAAAAAGTATGAAATACATTTGCTTTTCCAAAGGGTTTTTTATTAAATAATGCCTTTGTGCGTTTAGCACATTTAGACAATGACAAGTAAGATAATATTATGATAACATATAAATCATAGTAAATGAGAATGAGCGGTGATAAAAATGATAAATGGTAAATGAGATACCTTCCCCCTAACCCCCTTGAGTCCTCAATAAAGATGTGGGACTATACTGAGATCTTACATGGACTTCTTGAGAGAATTTTAAAAGTGATGTTGCACTGTTTTGTTTCATTTACTCATAACACTCATGCACGTTCACAAACACTTAGCGGTTAATAATCCACCGTTATTACACATTAATGTTTGAAATATCACATATTTTAGAAAATAAAACAAAACTGCAGACATGACTCGTCACTTTCCCGCCAAGAAGTCCTGACTAAGGGTTAAATTCTTGGAATACAATGTCATTTGAATTTGGAACATTAAAGTTCGTATAAAAAATCTTACGCGAAACTTTTTAGAAGTGAAACTAGGCATCATGGGCAGAATATTGAAAAACAAAAAGACGCAAATGCGAACAGTGGACAACAAAAGACGGCGTGGATTTTGTTGTTTGCAGTTCATAATTTCATTTGCGTTCAAGTAAATGTAAACAAACGAAAGCATCTTCTACTATGGCAATATACAAAATTGGCAATCAGCTTGGCAGATTGAATTAATTCCGCATAATAATGAATTGTAATTGAAATCCGTTTATAGCTCATGAAAGTCATAGAGTAAAATGTTATCCGATTCGTCTTGGTCTGAGCTGACCAAGTTTGGAAGACATCGTATGAATGAGAGCGAACAAATAGCTGATGGGCATTCGGCTAGCCGGGGAGCGTTTAGCACGGACGCGTGAAACGACGGCTTTGTGGAGGTCCCGAGGTCCGAAGCGAGTGGCCGCCCGGGAAGAGCCGAGCCACGACGGACAGACCACCTAGCTTACCCTACCTGCCCGAAACATAGTTAAGAAGCAACAGTATAACGTTTTCCATAATATTTTTCAAATATTTATACGTTGTTTACATTTAATTATCACTCACATAAATCTTTATTCGGTTTTTTATACATACATATGCGATTGCCGTATTATAGACGTTTCACGTGCAGAAAACATTCTAGGTAATTAGTTTCTAATCCTTCAACACATTTTATAAGTCTCAATGTAAATTTACTTCTGGACTCACATAGTATAACAAGTTAAATAGCAAACACGAAACATCAGACTATGTTCGTACAAACTCGGTTGGAAGATGTGTCAAGAGCGTGGTCTCCTTTAAAGTCAGCGTTGCGCCTCATAATTTCACTAGTGGCCTTGTTCTAACAACAAGCCAAAACTGTTAATAGAGAATAGCCAAATACGTCCTTCTCATTAAATTTCACTGTGACCAAAGCGCGCGCGATCCGTCTTGTAGGAGTTAGCCGCGTGGTCCATTCAAGTCCACTTCGACAATAGTTTTCTTTTTAATTCAATGCGCATATTGCGCTCACAAGCTGCTTTCTAAGTCGTAAAATGTTTTCTTCGAGGTGTCATTTTAGTACAATACATGTGCGTGTACGGGCGCAGGTAATTCAATTGTGACAGATACGAACCAAAGAGCTTTTAGTTATGTGCGTAGGCTGCATATTGATGCATGTACTGTCTTTGTGAAAATAAATTATAGCTATAAAATTATTAATACTACGTTGCAAAACTTTCCTTGCCGATCGTAAAAATTTTATATTTAAATTTATTGATAGAAACAGTATGGCTAAATAATAACTTATTGTAGTTTGCAAAACGTATTTCGAAAATTGACTTTTGGAGTAAGTACTGTACCTACCTACCTAACTTTCCGTATGTTGACAGCACAATGCGTTGTGCAAATAATTAGTTAGCATTGAATCTAATTTCAACTCTATGTGATGCGAGCATACCAGGCTGCGATTTGCATTCAATAATACACGGGCAGGCCATGATCTTTATCTAGTAAAGCCCTGACATGTTTTACACTCGTTAGCAAATTGTAACTGACAGCTACAAATCAGACCTCGTTACATCTGGTTCGCAATGAGAAAAGGAAATAGGCTATCTCCTGGTATTGTAATTGGTGGTGTGCAAGCATTGCGTCGTAAGCACGCATACAATTTGCTTGAGTACCCGCATTATAGGGCAAGCGCTACCGCTTGTGAGTCTCGTTGTATTAGAGCCGGCAGTACGCATTTATGGGTGGAGATATCTCGAATTTGCGACGGGCGGCTGCGCCGGCGCCAGTGCGCACATGACTCGGGCTTACGCACTGCGAGGCTGAAATAAATCATTCCACTGTCTTATCTGCAACCACAGCTCGAGTGCCTGTCAGTCCGCCTGTGTTCTGTAACCGTGGTTAGATATAATTAGCTCCGAGCACTTTATTGTTCTATAGTGTAATTTAAAGTATAACAATAATAATAATAAATATTCTCTTACAATCACACCAAGATAAGTATCACTAAGAACTTGTGTTATGGATGCTAAAAAAGGATAAACATACTTACACACCTTTTTTCTTTGTAAATATATACTTAATATAAATAGAAAAACACCCAAACAAGAACAAATATTCATGTTCATGCACACAAAGATTCGTCCTGTGTGGGAATCGAACCCACAACCTCTGGAGTGAAGTGCAGGACCTCCACGCCATATCGGTCATCACAATACCAAGAAGAACTTGAGAAGCTTATTTTAATCATTTGGTTAAATGTTTTAAGTACATTACATACAACATTCTAATATCGCCTCACCACTAGGTTCGGGCCTCGACTACTTAAGCTTTTTCCAAAACAAGTAAAGCTAACAGAGATAAATATACCTTCTGTTATCGTTTCTGACTACCTACGTTTTTTTCTATATAAGTAGAGTTAACAGAGGCTAAAATCTCACATGTCTTTGCGATCATCGATCCCTGTAATACTTATGGCTACTATTTACCAATATCAATGATTATAAACTCTTTGGAATGTTGGCTATTTTGTAAAACATTATACAGAATTTATCCACATCTTATTGTTATACATACTTTGCAATGAGCGCTTGGTCTTCAACCAGAAGACAGGGGATTTAAATTCCACCTTGTATTTGGTCGCATCATAATCCTATAGCAGGTAGAGGGTTTGTCAGCTAAGCTAGGAACTGATTTCAGTCTGTCTCCATAATAGATCACTGTGATTAGGTAAGAAAATAATAAGAAAAAGTTTATTTAGATGTAACATCAGAGAAGCTCATTGCTTTTATTTAAAGGAATATACCATGATGGTCGATAAAAGTGTATGTCTTCGTGCTTGAATTTTAGAACAAAAATATATAATGTATTACAGGCAATGACCATAGTAATGTTAAACCTAATGAAAGCCATGATTAACAAATACAAAACCTTATACCATGTAATGTAACTAACTAACAGACTTGACTTGACAAAAAATCAGTTTGTATAAGTGAAAACGGTTATACTGGAGAGATGTGAAATAAAATCAATAAAATCCGAGCTAAGCTAATGACAGCAGACCTGTCTTCTGGCGTCAACATCACAAGTTTTAATTAAAAACGGTAATTCCAGAGAGACGCTCCGCTGACACATATATTTATCAGCTGTCATCTGTATTCCGAAATGAAACAGCATTCAGAACCCGCGCACGTGTTGGAGCCGCTTCCATCACCTGCCGGCACGCGACGCCGCGCCTTGCAACCGAACGCATTGCAACAAAAAATCTATACATATCGCCGTAAAAGGAAAGACTGACAACACATCAGACAATGAAGCCATCGCACACGCACCATTAGCTATCTGAATCAAATTTCATTGAACAGCTGGTTCCACGCTCAAATACAATGAACTCCAACTGTCCCGACAAATAGATATACATATTCTCTTAATTAAAGTGCTCGAGGGTAAATGTGGCCGAGCCTTTTGTTACTTTCCAAAAACGGTTGTCAAATTGTGGACTTCAATTAAGAACAAAAGCTTTCACTATTGAATTGACATAGAGCCATTACTTGCTTTTATTGTATTGAATTCCAATGTTAAATAAATAGGCTCTCATTCACCTAATTGTTTATTATTATATAATTAGCCAATACAAAAAAATATACGAACAAGAGCATTTATCTGATGATACGCTTGCCCAAATTCAGTAATATAATTTCAGAAAAGGGTACGGAATAAACTTAGGATCAGCCTGAGACATCAGTTTTTAAATCACTCAACAAGAACAGAGTAAAGCTGTCATATTAAACACTGCGTTGACCACTGTCTAGACATCCTCTTTCACTACTACAAATCTGGTCCCGTGGGAAATCTCAATGTTTTGGTTTCTAGCTAATTAAAATTACTGTCACAAAGTCTCTGCAATAATTTTTAAAAGAAGAATAAACACAGGGGAGGGTAATCCCCCGATTATTGTAACAACAAGGTACGCCGGAAAACCTTGACACGTTAAAAATGTCCTCCAGGAGAGCTGGAATAATAACTCACGCTTTAACACTGTTTCTTTAAGCTTGTAACAACAAACTTTTTAGGGAGGTGTCTCTGTTAGGGTTGAGTTATTTCTTCCTTTTCGAGGTACTTCGGATCTTTAGCCGCATAAAAAAGGGTTAAGCCGCTGACTCGGTAAGCATTAAGTATGTGTTACTATGTGTGTTAGTGTGGTCGGTGCACGTCTCTGTTTCTTAAGAATAATCCGTAAATTATTATGTGTGAGTTGTGTGACACGACGTACATAGTCACATGTGTATTAAACCAAATAATAGAAAGGTGGTTTTGTCCGCGAAATGATTCTGGTTTCTAATGAGATTTTCAATGCGTCACGAAATCATAAACCAATTAATGTAATTAAGTTTTTTGAATTAAGTTCAGTTGTCTTTCATATATCTAACGGTAACATTCAAACCTCTATTATGAAAATTATTAAGGTGGAAGTATTTTAAGTTTTTAAAAAGTACTTTGACTCAATTTTATAATTCAATAGCTTATAATTTATTACAAACAATGTTGCGATCATAAACTCTTTCGACATAGGTGTCATTTTATCTATCGGGTGTCGCGCGCGGTGCGTGACGGTCTTAACTTCGAATACTTTCGTAAACAAGTTTGGAATATAAATGACGCGCTTACTTTGCCGTTTTTAAGTTAATATCTATTTATTCCGTACCGCCATGTTTGTTTCATGACGCGCAATAGTAAACTTTAACCATTCGGGTACCACAGCTGTCTACCACGTTTTTGTGCTCTATTTTTCTTGAAATTTGCAAGCTATTAATTTGCATGCAAGGTTTGACTACTATCTTCAGATAGTTGTAAAGTATTTTAAATTTTGAATATACCGCAAATTATTAAATACATGATACAGGAGAAATTTGACGTGGTGAACACTGATTACGTTCGATTCTTAATGATCATTTTAGGATTAAAGAAAAAAAAACAATTTATTCATCTCCGATTTACGTTTAGTATTCCAATGAAGACATTCCCTAAATAATTAGTTCTGAAATAATATACCAACCTATATTTCTTATGCAATAAAGTTACATAAAAGTGTGTAATATTAGGCGGTACAATGTAATTAATATTCTGACGGGGAGACGGAACGGAGTGCTTGATCAGCGCACGCATGAATGAAGCGGTTCATTCTCCGCGCGTCTGCCGCCCCGGCACACTGCCTCCCGCCTGCCTCCCGCCTGCCGCCCGTTCGGGAACCAAAGGCCAAAAGTCAAGACGCGACGGTAAATCAACGGAAGCGGCTCTTTGATGCCCTCCGCCATCGCCATTGTTTTGTAATCATGCACAAAAGAGTATTTGATTCGTTTTCCCTTAGTCACTGTACGTAAATATTACTCTATGCCCAAGAGACGCCGCTGCGGGCATGACCGAGTAAATGATTACACTATCAGTGATATGAGTAAATGTAGGGAACTTAACAATTAAAGCATTGTTTCGTTTATCTTTAATTTATAGCACATTAAAGCTTTCTGTGCCTTTATCTCGCGATCATTTCTAGAACTTCAACTTCATTAAACCAAACTTCAGTGTGTTTATTCCAAAAAGCGCGTAATTTCGCGTACAATGAAAAAAATCCCTATTCATTCGAGTCCTTATTCAAATTATACATTAAATCCTCTTCAAGATCCTACAGCTGTCGAATCGATTTCATCTGTAGAGCTTTTTTTCTGAAGTATTTTTTCTGTATCTGCCGACCGTATGGAAAAATAATAATTTGTATTATTTGCAATAAAGAGATTGATATCAATCGGTTGTATCTACTATTTGTAATCTACAGACGCGGTGGCGTGACATGGCACAATCGTCTGAACGCAATAATAACATAATATAATAACTATCTCAATAGAATTCAGTGGGCGTATAAATAGCTAAATAACTATGGTAAATTATGGCCTTAATTGGTTTGTCGTATTTATGGGCGTGCAAACATAGAGGTGATGCATTAATTTTAAATAATTAATGCGCTATACATGTCGCTATGGCTCTACTGCTAAAACGATTGTTGAAACGGGTATTTATCAGTAAAAACTTTAATAAAGTTGTGGATTTTTGTGAATTGCCCATAATTCGGGCTAGTTAAGACTTATCTTCGCCGTATTTTTTAACGAAAAAGATCTGAAAAATTTTATAAGTTCAACACAAAAATTGGAAAAACTCTTTAGTTTATTAGATATTTTCAATGTATATTTTCAAACGTGCCTCTCTTCACATAGGATATTTTTAACAGCAAGAAAACCAGTAGTGGGAAGTTTATGGGCTGAGATGGTTATAGTTATTATATAAGGTAAGGTCTGTCTTATAATGGGTAAGTTAAAAGTTGTTATGAAACTATATTGAATCTCCTTATAGTTATACTTACTTACAGAATAAAAAATTATACCCAAGTAAGTTTAATTTATTATAATTTGTAACTATAATGGTTTTTAATTAAATCTATTACAACTCCTAGTTTCCGTCTGACATCTACTCGCAAAAATCCAGTTTGTTCACCACACTACAAACATTAAAGTAAGTGCAGGACAAAAACACAGCAATCGGCTTACCGGAGCATGACTGCTGATTACATCACCTGCGATAAATTCGGACAGCCAGCGAGCGGGCGCGATAACGTACCTACAGACGATTCTCTTTGTACAGTTAGTGCCTAAAAAATCATTTATTCTTCACTCCGAGATCGCAAGACGGCAAGCTCCGGGGGCGACTTAATTGTATTAACAAGATAAACTTTTGATAACATCATTATTTCATTGTTTTCAGCAAATATTTGCTTAAGCTTTTTAGAGACCGGCTCCGTACCTAAGTCAAAGTGATAGAACGGAACCCTGTTAGGATCACTCGTGTACTTAACCAATTAATTTCTGGTACACATGTAACTCTACGTGCCTAAACATTATTTGCTTCAGTCAACAACGTGAAGTTTATAAAAGCGATGACTACCTTTTTATTTGGTATTATATAACTACGACTGTCAAACACATAAGGATCAATTGCCATTCTAATGTATTTTTACCCACCTATATCTGTCTGATCTACATACATACATAAATTCACGCCTGTTTCCCGAAGGGGTAGGCAGAGGCATGCTAATATGCCCACACTTCGCCAATTATATAGTTGGTTACACGTGGCGAGCCTATTGCCGCTTACCGGGCACTGTTTGTTCGCCAGTGCCTCGACCGTTGATCGGCAGGTGCACCACGTGCAGGTGAGGTTGGCTTGGGCTCCTTAGGTCTTGGTAGGATCCCTATGCACCCTATCTGTCTGATCTATCTATCTGATTATCTGATCTGATATCCTATCTATCTGATCATATATTTTTATTGATGTGTACAATTTACGTTATTTTCTGTTTAAAAATGTATTCATGTGTTTAATTGTACACAGTTTTAATAAAGCTGACTGTACTACATGTAAGTACACCATAGATGTTCCATTTAAAAGTTATCTGCGAGTAAACAGCCCCGCTCCTGAGCACGTGGCACGGCTCCTAATGAAATCGGCACGCGCCATGAGGTATTTATACAACACTCTGTATGGAGCTAATTACGACAGATATGACGCAGAAGTTGGTGTACCTGATTATTAGGTATATTCCTCTACTATACGTGAGTTTTGATCTGGGGTTTTTGTCTTGGTCTTAATTAGTATGATTAATCTTTGCTATATATCTTATACACACATAAACGTAAGTATGTTCATATACATAGATGCTTGAGAGATAAAAAGAATAAGTTGGAAATAATTTGATATTTGTTTCACGGACAGGGATCGATGGTCTGTCGTTCCAAGAAGCCACATGAATTCCTGTGGATTGCAGCGCGGAATGTCAAACATAATTCAAGTACTTTTTTAAAGAATACGAAGCCAAATAAGGAAAATGGTATTATAGATTTAACAAGCGCTGTGGGCACCAGATCAGATCTTTACAGCACTTTTAAAAGTTTTGTCCGTCAGACCTTTAGTAGTTTAGATTACATAATAATAATCAAAATTATTGTCAACCAAATCGGTTCTTAATTTTTTTTATTTATAAATTGTTAACGGTATGTTTCACATTTCGTTTGCAAGTCTGAATCACCGAATTGGCCAGTTTTATTTTTCTATAAATCCAATACGACACTAGCATTCCTAGTACTTTAGCTGTTAACAAATAAAAAATCAATGTTTCACTTTGACCACAATGTACCATATAGGTACTTTCATTTAAGTTTAAAATGGAAAATATATAAACAAAATTATCTTTTCTATTTCTATAAACATACAATAGGTAATGTATAATAAAACCGCAATTATAGGCATCTCAAAGTTCATAATTGGCAGTAAAAAGATATCCTGCCACATGAACTACTCGTATGACGTGATTACGTGAGCTAATAGCATTGACCTTGATTATTCCCCATAGATATAACGATAATACAATACAATTTTGTTTGCTTAACCAGGTTTAAACCCTTAATTGGCCAGTAGGAAGTATGTTTCCACCACATAATGAACCTTAACGGATTAAGTTAAGGTATAATAATAATAATAAAAATCAGCTTGCTCTGGCCGATTCGGGGTTAAAGTCTGTTGCGGGACTTGCGGAATTGTTGTAAGATCTACCCCGGGGGCCGGAACATAAAGGGCTCAAAAATAAACATGGATGATTTTCAGTCAGTGAAAGTCTGATAAACCCTACTCCAATAAAGGAAGGCTGTCGGTTTTCCATCAGTTTTACAGTACATTTAAATACCTTGAGAAAAATTATAAACATGTGTAAATGTTCAAAAAACATTATACAGTAATAAGCACTCAATTATCAGATAAACTTGAGAATGCCAGCGATTCGGCTTAAGTGTATTTTTTGTTAGTGCGGCTTCCTCTGTTAACTTTATTGAACGCGGATGTCACGTAGCTGAGGGCCTGTCGGCAGTGAGCGTCGCCCAGGTGGCATCCTCTTAGTGTCTGTTTACAAAATTTTATGCACTTCCATAATGGGAGCCTTATTTAAAAGAGTTTTAATCGTAACTAAAATATTGCTAAAACTTTTAAAAGGACTTTTAGTTGTCGCTAAGCACTTTCAGTAAAATTTGTCAAATGGTGGTGTTTCGCCCTTTGCCAACATGGACACTAGATTCATGATAATAAAACTAACTTGCTAAAATTCGCCCCTATATCGCGAGCCATAGGACTAATAAATGACATTGCGGTACATATTGATATTTATCAGTGTAGCCTGCCGAAATTCAAAGAGGCAGCACAAAGGTGCATTGAATTAGGTTAGGTAGATTATTTTAATTGTTTATTCATAATTTTGTAGTTTATTGAAATTTTATTGTAGGATAAGTAATTAGCAGTTATTTGTTAAATTACTGTATTGTTAAGTTTTCATGTAAAATTCTAGTGTAACCTGTAATGAAACTGTAAATGTTTTTAAATAAATAAATAAATTTAAGAAGAAACCATGTGCTAATTAGTTTAAATACATATTCGTTTTTCAATTATCATCAGCCTAAGGACGTCCACTGCGGAACATAGGCTTCCCACAAGCTTTTAATGTGACCATTGGTTGTCCTTTGCAGACGGCCTGCATCACTATTTTAAATAAAATTAGATTTTTTATTTCTCTAGGAAATTTAAACCAATCTAAAATCCGATTTTACTAGCGAAACCAAATTGGTCTTACATTTTATACCGCAACAATCTATCATGGCGTGAAAGTAGGATGTCATTGTGTAACTGTTTCGGAACAATCGTAGGAATTAACGATGTAAGTGTGTAATTAATTACTGGCTCCTATTACAGGCGGCCCTGGCGGACACGGCGGGTGTCGGTCGCGTCGTGTCGGACGCGTCACGGACCCGTGCCTGCGGTCGATATTCGAACAGCTTTCCGGAGCTGGTTTGCAATACATATTCACCACAATGTCATTTTCTTATATTTGTGTACATTGCTAGAGAAGTTATGTTTAAAAATCCACTATGTTAACCCAGAAAAACTTGAATTCACACTAAAATAAAATACTGCCGCGATTGGTTTTTTTCGCGTTGGCGCCAAAACTCCGTCAAATATTTTCTAGTTGCAATCAATAATGTTTTACTTGACTGATGGCGTATATTCATACTAAGGAGTACCTACTCAGATTTTCCTCTGTCTACGACATAATTATAATAGGTTGGGGAAAAAGTCTTTTCGTATTTTTGTATGAAAAGTCAAGACATTTTTTTCAAATTTTATTTACATTTATTTACAATATATATGTACCGTTTTGTTGAATAACTTTCTGCCATTTTGTGGGCAGAGACATTATCCCGTTACTGTAGAAACTTTGGGACTTCTGATCAAAAAAACGGGACAAATACCTAGTTTTGGCAGTCCTCTCTTGAGGTCAACCTTACAGAACCTAAAGAATTCTGCAGAGACCGAAACAGGTGAAAATCTGAAGGCGCAAGGTCAGGGCTATATGGTGGATGCACTAGGACCTCCCAGTCGAACTCTCTTAATTTTTGCTGAGTGGCTAAAGATGTGTGTGGTCTAGCGTTATCGTGATAAAAGACCACACCCTTCCTGTTGATCAATTCCGGCCGTTTTCTCTCGACTGCTTCCTTTAATCTCATCAGTTGCTGGCAGTAAAGATCAAAATCGATGGTTTTGCCGGGCGGTAAAAGCTCATAATAAACAATGCCCTTCCAATCCCACCATACACACAGCATCACCTTATTTCGTGTTAGGCCAGGTTTGGCCACAGTCTGTGAAGCCTGGCCAACTTTCGACCACGACCTTTTTCGCACGTTCTTGTCGTACGTGATCCACTTTTCATCGCCAGTTATCAATCTCTTCAAAAACGGCTCGGTTTCATTACGTCTCAATAATGAATCGCAAATGAGTACACGGTTCATTAAGTTTCTTTGAGTGAGCTCGTGTGGCACCCAAATATCGAGCTTTTTTGTATAACCAGCTTTCTTCAAATGGGTCAAAACTGTTTTGTGGTCAATTCCCAGTTCTTCAGCTACATCGTAACTACTAATATGCCGATCTTGCTCCACTCTTTCAAAAATGGCGTCCATTTTATTCGTAACAGGGCCACCAGAGCGAGGTGCATCTTTAACATCAAAATTTCCGGACTGAAAACGTTTGAACCAAATTTGTGCTACTCTTACTGACACTGCATCAGGTCCATAAACATCACAAATATTTTTCACTGCTTGAGTTGCATTTTTGCCTTTTTTATAATAAAATTTTAAAATGTATCGAATTTCTTCATTAGATTCACTCATTTTAACGGAGAGAAAAACAAATGAAAAATAGCGGGAAACAACTTTTTTTTTTTTTTCTTTTCTTTATAATGGAACCTTTTTAATGTTACCAAAACCAGCCAGACACAAATAGTACAGTCAAAAAAAATTTATAATAAGTTTTTACCTACGTTATGCGAAAAGACTTTTTCCCCGACCTAATACATATTTTACACCTGTTCCATAGCAAAAAAAATTGAAATTATGAATTCGTAGAAAAGTATAGCTATACGCTAAATGTCGCTAAACGCGTACACGCAATTAGTAATAAGTTAAATTTGATTGTTACGTGTTTGTTTCGGGTTCTTTCTAAAATTTATATTTATATTATCTTCTTGAATTTGTATTGTGTATTGTTAGTTTTTTTTAATTTAAATATAATTGTGTTATTGTGTTGATGTGATTTCCTGTAACTGAGAAAACACGTGTAGTGTAGTGTGTAGATATGCACAAGAAATGTGTATTTATTGTTGGAGATCCAAAAATAAATAAATAAATCAAATTACAACAATTGTCTGAATTGGGCCGCCTCAGTATCCAGGGACTAGTGCGCCATCTACCTCTTCTAATTATAATATCATTAGATGCAGTCTTAAATGTAAAAGATAAGAAGGTGACCGGGTCATCTAGTTCATTAATATATTTACTTATAATATCTGGGTTTTAGTTCATACTACTAACTACGATCGATACATTAACTAGATCATTTGTATCATTAATTGATATTATTTATCCATTTATGGTAACAATATTTATTAATCTTATCATTATATTATACTTAGTGCAACAAAACATACAATTGTATGAATATATTAACTTAAGTTTATAATTACTAATTGTGAAAGCTAAATACTCTTTAAATAGTGAGCTTAAATTTAGCTTTCATACATAACAATGAGTAGGACTCCTTAGCAGGGAAGTGAAGCGTCTTGCCTGCAGTTATTGTTTTATTTTCTAAAACTTGTGATATTTCAAACATTGATGTGTAATAACGATGGCTTATTAACCGTTAAGTGTTTGTGAACGTACATGAGTGTTGGTAAATGAAACAATACAGTGCAACATCACTTTTAAAATTATCTCATGAAGTCCATGTGAGATTATGGTTCCACATCTTTAATGTGGACTCAAGGGGTTTTGGGGAAGGGCATCTCATATACCATTTATCATCTTTATCACCACACCACTCATTCTCATTTACTATGATTTATATATTATCAATATGTCTCTTACATGACACTGGCTAAATATGTAATTTCTATATATAATATAAGGAAGAAATGTGTTTCTATTTTAAATTGTGATACCCTTGCAGTGTTCATTTGAGGACAAAATATTATTTTTAAGACCTAATTGTACACCAAATAAAACAATAAAGAATTATGATTATGATTAAATGTGCTAAACGCACGAAGCCTTTATATGAAAATAATTAAAAAACAATGAGTAATATACCTACTTATATTAGTTAAGTTGAATAACCCAGCATATTCATCAAAATTACATGTCTATTAATTACCTTTAAAATTATCAGATATTTGAATGCAGATTTTTATTTTCATTAGCTTGCATTATAATAAAATATTTTTTTATCGTTCATAAGTACTTTAATGTATCCATTACAAAATCACTTTATAGAGATAACAGATAACGATAGATAAAGATTACTATGCAAACTAAAACTACAAATTAGCTCCCTCGCTATGAATGTGGAAAAGTCTACAGATAAGTTCAACTTATATAAAATTTCACACAATTGGCAGAGAGCAGAGTGGCGCAGTGGAAGCGTGCTGGGCCCATAACCCAGAGGTCCGTGGATCGAAACCACGCTCTGCTAAAAAGTGATTTTGTTTAATATACTTTTAATTTTAGTTTTCGCGTTTGCTATAAGTAAAATATATATTTTATTAATTTGCTCTGTTTGGAAAATATATGTATTGACAGTAATTTTAAACATAAAATCAACACCGTATTCATTATTTCTATCAAATTTTTCACGTGTATTGCATGATAAAAAGTAATGTGTGACACATTTAATGACAGTTGTAAATGTTTGGGCTGTAAACTAAAATATTACCTCCATCGCCCTAGTGGTTGACTGATGGTGATGGGAACACTCCCTTCATGATTAGATAGGGTCCTTCCCTATCCAAAGGGTGGCTAACTAAAACCCTCGGAAGGTGAAGTTTTTTACGTAACATTGTACCGACAATTTTCTAACCAGATCACCGCGATGAACTATTGAACCTGTTTATCTAGCTGATTGCATTACAAACTACAGCAATCAAACAACAGTGTTTAATACAGAACAAACACACTGAATGTGAGACGATAAACGTTTAATTATTATGATAATAGCTGCAGTATTACAGAACAGTTAGCTAACAATTATATTGCACTGCATTTTGACCACGGCTTTTGTTTGAGCTAGCACTGCAATAAGCTTAAATAGGGTGGGTAGATACAATTTTTTTAATTAGAATTTGTTACGGTATGAATGGTAGATGAATTGGCTATTAATGTCTCGGGTATTGCCTTTTCACCAGGTGAAACATTTTTTTTTTTGTTTATTGAGGATAAACAACATAGTACAATGAAATGGCAACAAACAAATTCCTGACTTTCCCAATTACACCACTTATGGTATAAAAAAAGCAAATGCACATGACACATGCAATCAGTTGTTAAGTTTCCTGGGCAAATGCAATAGATAATATATTTAATGTTTACTTTCATACTCGGGCATTTCACACAATACCATCAAGTCCATTATTATGTGGCTCATGTGCCTGCCTGCAGGGCAGTCATAAATAAATGAATAATATAACTTTATGTTATAAGTGGATGATAAACACTAACATTGTGCCTATTCTTATTCTTTTGACGACCGATATGCCGACCTGCACTTTACTCCAGAGGTCGTGGGTTCGATTCCCACACAGGACAAATCTTTGTGTGCATGAACATGAATTTTTGTTCTGGTCTGTGTGTTTTTCTATGTATATTAAGTATGTATTTACAAAAAAAAGTATTTAAGTATGTTTATCCGTTCTTTAGTGTTCATAACACAAGTTCTTAGTGATACTTATCTTGAACTGAAGAATTGGTGTGATTTTAAGAGAATATTTATTATTATTTAATTATTTATTTTTTCTGTTCTTGTTTGTTATGAAATTCTAAAATAAATATTTCGAATCAAATTAAAAACTCTTTAGTTATTTCAAACTTACTAGACATTAGGTTTATATGAACCTTGTAAATTCCGTTTAGGGTGAGAACCCTACTATACCAAAATACAAAGTAAAGTAGAAACTAAAGACAACCATTAATAATGGGTGGCACCACGCAGGCCGCACGCACACGGCCCCCTATCAAAATAAAACGCAAATTATCAAATTACCGTCCGTAATTGTAATTATAAATAATGATTACGTATAAACGCATTATTTTATTGCTTCATTTGGTACGCCTCGTGATTACTGAAGTGCGTTTGGCCGTAATGCGTGCTCGTCTGATTCTTAAATTGGAAGCTCTTATGAAGTGGGTTTTGTAACGTAATTGTACCGTAGCAATTGAATACCGCATTTATTTTGGGATTCTCAATTTCTTTCGTCGATAGATTTTAGGGTTCCAGAGAAGTAGGGCAAAGAATCGAAACTCTTTGATTTCTTCATGTCATAATATATTCTTGGTGTGTTCGATTGTTTACGATAAAAAACATAGTTGATTCTGTAGTATGTATTTCATATATCCCAGTTATTACACTTAACATTAAGCAAAGATATCATAACTTCACAAAAAAATTGTTATTACTGTCTACAAGAAAACACGGTAGTACACCTACAGCTAAAACTTTTCATATTTTGACACTGCTTACAATTTCTTATTGATATTTAAATAATAAAATTGTGAATTATTATTATAATTTTAATGAATCCTATTATTCTCTATTTTCACAATTTTATTTTGTGAACAAAATAGGTTATTAGAGATGTTGTTAATTTCATAAAGAGACTTTGTAAATAAAAAAAACGCTTTTAAACGCAATTTCTTTTAGGTTTATCTAAGAGTTATATACGACTTTAAAACAAGCTTTTACAGTGGTCGTTTAGACGAAGTTTGCCACTTTCATAACAGAGCTGAATAATAAAATAATACATAAACAAAATATCAGGGATGCGGCCTTTCCTGATATTACGCTGCCCGCGACCATAAAGAAAGGTAAATTATGCTTATTGCTTTCATAAAAATAGGAAGGTGGTATTCTTTTTTCCAAAGTATCTCGTAATACGATATTTGAGTCATATGAAACACATTCAGTGTTGAAAAGATACACAATGTTTGAGCCTTATTATAGTATCATATAATAATTATGTATTAAGATCATTGTGAGTGAATATTTACCTATACCCGCCTAGGTGATAAATAAACTATGCATATTTGGAATAGAAAGGAAGCTATATCTTTTCTTAAGATTTTGTTCCTTGATTATTTTAAATTATTTTGCAAATGATATAAGAACTCACTAAAATAAAAAGTAACCGAGGACGGTTTAAGTAGTAGGTACATATGTTGAAGTGGGAGTAAGTCGGTCATGACTCCAGACGGACTGATGGACGATGGAGCCGATACGTATTGAAGTGGACACAAACGTAGTGTAGGACGACCAGCAGCATTTGGTACCGAAAAGATGCTAGATAGTTGGCGGTCTTTATGGGGAGGCTTATGTTGAGCAGTGGATGACAATCGACTGATTGATAAACAGAATTAACAAAATTCCTCCTAAATTAGGAACTAGTACTATTATAAGATCCTGTTATTTCTATACTTTAAGACAATAAGGGTCTAAGACAAAATCATTTATGAAAGTTGTGCTCAATAAAGCTCTTATGAACGGCAAATTTAAAAACTAACTTCATTTTCATTAACCACTTGTTACTTGTTTCAAGAAATTCAGCTAAATCTAGTTATACTAGTGGGCGGACCCTGGGCTCAAGTAGGTCTGGATAATGCGAGGATGATGAAGGCTTGTTCAATAACATTTAAAAAAAATATGTACTTAGGTAATAAAATAATGATATAATTATTTTTATTCCTTTATAATTCCATATTATTACCGTGGCGATGGTAACAACTAGCTTTTCTTTGAATAGCCGCTCATGCCCGCCGCCTTGAGTTCATGTTTGATTCATAAAAATTGCACTTATACAGATTTATGTAAGTACTGTTCAGTCTTGTATTATGGGCCGCTGACAATCATGTCTGTCATTATGCCCATGTAGGGCGCAGAATGGGAAAGTGGAGTCACGCGCACGTCACACAATGCATATCAACCAGTTTTCTTACTATCCTCTAGCATTCTTTAGTTTATATCAATTTCCTACTAGTGGATTACCTAATTTCTTTATAACGTAAATGGCTCATAGTTTTTAGTAGGTATTAGGTAGCTAGCGTAATTATCTTTATAAAAAAGGACGCTTAGGTGTATTACGGTGGCGTAGGGCATTGTCTACTGATAAAAAATATGATATATACCTATATTATGTTTCCTTTCACGTCTGTAAAGAAGCTTTTTATGCGATTTTGTTGAATTCATCTCATTTATAGTAATATGCGTTTGAACAGTGAGCACGAGTGTGATTAATTATTTCTTTATTAAATATTTTCCACTTGAAAATGTATAGTCATAGTTTACATTTGGCTTTATAGGGCAACTCCAATAGGTCACAACAACTAACATAGTGGTCTGTATTAATACAATAGATTATTTTGTGGTTAAAGCGAGACTCATTCATTTGTGGTTGGATTGACCAAAGTACTTAAAGTAAAATATCTGATTATTTTATTTATATACACTTATTGTCATGACATAAACGTAAACCCATTCATTCGATATATATGGCATTTTATTTCAAATTTTTAATCGATGATGCGCAGCCATAATCCAGAGGCTTTGATTGAACCATGAATAGCTTGGATGGATCTAGAGCTTCTACAACTACTGCTCAGGTCTAAAGCAAATTAAAGACCAGGTATTTCACGAACGCCCTTCGGTCTTCTGTTGGCTAGCTTGGCGCAGTGTACATATTTAGTCTTCCATACTCATCCCACCTCTGCTTTATGTTTGCGTTCTGTCCTCGAGGATACTTTCTCCAGCAAAAGCAACATATTATACCTAGTAATATAAAATGGCACTATGTTTGAAAGGCGTCGTTTTTTAGGATTACAGGATAGATTATTAAGAATGTCACTAAGCAAATTGATAACGAAATCTTGGTAAATCTTCTATGATTTTCAAGGAATTCTAATAATGTAAACGCGCATCTGTGGAATGACGGCATCATTCAATCTAGAAATTACCTAGATAGAAATATTAAATGTCATCATGAACATAATGTTCTAAACGACGGGAGCCGTGGCGCTACAATATGCGCAGAATTGCATTAACGTCGAACTCAATTGATCTAGATTGAATAAGAGGGCCACCGGTTCACTGTGTTATCATACCGCATTCACAGAATTGCACAGCATTATGTTAATTATTTAGTCTTTAAAATACTAGGATTTTTGTCTGTCATTTGAGTTAGTACACATTGTATGGAATCTAATTTCTAGAGGGTAGAATAGTAAATTCCTTTAAAGGCTCTCCACATGAATTACGCTTAATTCTTCCAAATGTTAGGCTTCTGCGATTTTACATACTCTACTATTATTTATTCTAAAACATGGAAAACCACAGCCCACAGACAGACAGGGTGATTTTTGAATACCAACTCTGGGTTTAGTTTAAATGAAAAAAAGGTTTATCGGCGGAATGTACGTAAGACACCCGGCTGCGTAACCCTAGAAAAAATGCAAAAGTTATTGAACCTACGGAATAAAGTGGGCTTTATGCATTACGAATTTACACCGCACATTAAGGGTAAACATAAAGGGTAAGCACTGGTTGTAAATTAGCTTAAGCGCATTATAGATTTACTTACGCAGTAATATCTTTTTCTGGATTCACAAAAGTTTTTATTCACAAATAGATGCTAAAAGCATCTTATTCTTTTTTGTATCTTTAATAACTTGGATCATCTATAAAAAACAACACTTTCGTTAAAAATTGGTATCGTTTCAAATTACTTTGCTCTTACTCAACACATTTTGTCTTATATCGTCTCTTTCATTCATATCATGATTTTCATCATAAACGTTGTGTAATTTGTCGTTATTTTCTCGGTAAGGAGTGCATATTCTGGGACCACCCATACCGTAGCGAATGTTTCAGATTCATATTTCCATATTTGTAATCTTCGGTGCGGTTCAGCGCGCTAAATCGTGTCCTATATTGAATATAGCTGACTATTGTGCTATTGTATAATCGGAGAGAGCTAAGAGCAGCTTTAAAAATGTTTTCTAGTGTATGAGTGTCATATAAGACAATTTATTTACACTATCAATGTTGAATATACTGTACGTGTAAACGATAGCTTTCCGAAAACGGAAATTGTGTATTTGGATCGTGATCCTAAATTGAAATCTGGTATGTATTTTCTTCCGGAAACGTTCGTCGGTCTTTTGGAAATGATTCCGCGAGCAAAATGATTGTAGTGTTAGTTTTGATTTACAAATTTGTTGTAGTTCTTTTTTTGAGTTCAGTAAATAATAATGTATACGCGATAATTTTGTAAGCGTTTTAATGTTTACAACTACGGATTTTCATCATTAGAAATATACATAAAGAAGGTTTGAATTAAAATTTTCACTTAAGTATTATGTGAATTAACTAAAAAATGTCGACGGTGCAAAGATGTGCGTGTAGGCACCCTACATAATTATATTATCAAAAAGTACCACTTAAATTATTAAGATTTAGTAGACGTGAAAACTGATGAATTAAGTTCTCAACCTACTATTTATCTTCGTTTAAACGCAGTTATCGTGATGTTTCCAATTAAACTAAATCAGGCATATACGGGTAGCGTCTGATAATAGTTGCGGTTGACATTGAGCAAGGGGTTAAGGGTGAGAATTAACTAGTTAAAATTGTTTGAAAGTTAATCACTCATTTGTGGTACATATTTCTTTGTGTGCGTAATGAGGACACAATGCCAGTGTGCCGTCTTTGTACAGTGAGTGTTGAAACTATGACGTCACGCGACTCATTCGATCCTCAGCTTTACGCAACTACATACTCTTAGTTTTAAACACTTTACAGCCTTAAGATTAGGTACTTTACTGTTCATATTTTGAGTACATTAACGCTAAATATTCATTGTGTATGATTAGACCAAACTAAACGGGAACATAAACGTTTTATAAAAGAAAACATGACATCATTTAACAGTTTTGGCACGAATTCATTAGTGCAATCTAAATTAGTCTTGCAAACCTTTTAAGTAAAACAAACTGTCGTTTAAAGAAACTGTAGCTATACGTATTTGGGAATCTTGCTCATGTTGTTACTTGAATTGGTCGCCTATAAGATAATCATAAAATTTGCACGCTGATAACTTGAACTTTTGTTGTAATAAATATTAATTCAGACAATCCACACAGAGCTTACTAATAATTAGTAATTACTACTATTACTTAAACCACGGTTACACATTCACGTGTGTTCATTTATAACAATTATAATAGGAACGTAAAATTTGTTTTCAATTCAGACCAAACTCAAACTTGGTTATCGGCATTTCGGAGTTTCTTTTTGAATTGTTGTAAATATTTGTATAAGTTATTTAAGTTACATAAAACTTATTATATTTAAGTTTACTGATCTAAGCGTGAAAGCTCAGCTAAGATACAATATTACTTGCCTAAATTTGCGTTTATGTTATTAGTGAGAGTGCTGATGTGTCAACATACACCAGTTAAGGCGATCGGTGGCAGCTTGACAGCTAAAAGTCAAGAACATCGTGGTAGGTGCTTGGCAAGAGTGATATGACAGCGTGCTGTCGTGACGTGATAGATTATAGCCCGCGTTGGCACTTTTTACCAAAATGAGAAATTCAGCTGTTTTACGAAATTGTTCAAAAGGGTAAGACCGCATTTGGCGCTTATCTAAAATTGGACTTTAATAACTTTTTTGATAAAATAAAAATTAAGAAAGGAAATACATACCTAATTATATTATAAAAATATCTTAGCAATACCACAAAACTTTGTTAGATGAACTGATATTTTTTGAAACATGAATAGTTATGAAAGTATAATATTTCATAATTCAATTATTATCCATTCTTCACCTATAAAGTACCTGCAAATACTAAAGCAATGAAGACATGTCACTAAGAGGAGCAGATATATGCAGACAAAGGTCCAAATAATTAAAGTAATCTTCTCTATCTTGAGAACCCCGCTTAGTGTAAGCATTAATTACGCATGGTAGCTAAGTATTCTAACCCTTATTACGTTACATAATAGCTTTACCTTTCAATTCAAGAGGATGTTTGTGCCCCTAACACCCCGAAACCCTGACCACTTTGGGATATGAACGATAAAAAACAGAGTACCATAATAAAGCCGGGCCCACAATGGGAATAAAAACAATTGGCACTTCCTAGAAGGCCACAGACATTTTCTCGAAATCTCTTGTTTTTTGTAACTTTTTTATTTATGTCAATCAGGACAATTCTTAGTGATTATAAAACAAAATAGAATACGAGATGTATTCAATTGTATAAGTCTTACATTGTTGGCAATAATTGATTATTCGCAGCTGCTTATTGTTGTTATCCCTCTTGTACGACATTTAGAAGTTAAATTTGTTAAAAAATATACTTACATTCACAAATATTTGCATTACAACGTTGCAACGCTTAAATATTGATATACTTTCTGCAGCAAATATTTCGACTAATTTTGACAAAAAACAATAATCCGTTTATCCGTCTATCACTTTGTAAATTACAGTGTTAATACAATGTTTATGCAATAATGAGGTTAAATAATCATCTATTTACATCTTCAATGAACTATATTACCAAAACAATTTATTACTCTCACAACATAGAGATAATAATAATCAGTATATTCACTCAATTTAATTCATATTGACGTGACGGCGGCGGTGATTGTAATGTATGTGTTATGTATGGACCTCCCACGTGGCGTCCATGCGATGAGAATTTAACATCTATTGAGTTCCTGCCGCACCAACTTGAGCATTTCGGTAATTGGCCTCCATTCAACCGTGAATAACTTACAACGCTTGACAAACAACCTATTTGAGTATCGTTCATCTAAGAAAAATATACGTCTCGAAATTAAATCGACATTAGTCTTCCATATCGAAGTAGGTAGTCAAGTAAACCACATTCGGTAGGACCATTATTTATCTCCTTGGAATGCAACATTTTGATACAAACGGATAAAGTCGAAAGACGAACCAAAAAAATTAAGCTCTGGCGCGGCCGTACCGACCCGTTCCACACCGCGCACAAACAACACTTAGCCCCGATCCGGCTTTCGTTACAATGACAAATTAATTTATTGCCGCTCCCGTATGCTACCTTATAGGGGGAATTATCAACAAAAGGCCCAAGCCGCACTCGAAATAGCGAAATAGTACCCTGGGGACAAATGCTTCTCTAAAAAATAACACAGTCAAGGGTTATTTAAGTGGTGGCATTGTGGAGCTTATAGTGCCATAAATCAGTTTCCGTACTGCAAGCTCGGAGCAGGAGTGCACCAGGTGGCCGCAGCTATTCTTGGTGCACTGTTTATGAACCAAAAAGAGTATAAAATTTCTTTTATGACACCCATTCAATAATATGATTCATGGTAAGGAGCCGCTTTGAATAATTTAATGTCAAAATAAAATTATGTGTACTAAACCCGAGTCATGACACTTCCCTAACCCAATTAGTCATTATGGAGTGAGTTCAGACTGCGCAGTCGGCGACGCCTGGCTCAGAGGCTGGCAGGCAGCTGCCGGGCATGGCCTACGAAGCGTGATATTTTTTGCTAATCCTTTGCACTCGTTTTGAATTTCAGCTGTGAAATTCTACCCGAGTGTAACCAATTTTAGTATTATGTCTCTGTTCTGCACGGCGGCGTTACATGGATCGGTGGGGGTATTGAACTTTCATTGAATACTTATCACTATCTACATACTTCATAGCTTTAGTATTTCTATATATAATTATAAATAGGTTATTGAAATTATAGATACATTCTTTAGAGTTTTAAAAGTTAAAGAAGAAGCAACAATATTGAAATCCTTCGATTGGTTTCATTATGCTACATTTTTGGTGTAAGTTTGCACACCATTACAGGTTAATGCGTTGCGCGTGCGCACATTGTTCGCGCCCGCTTTCATTAGAGGCACGGGTACCTGCTCCCGCCCGGGACGCACTTCCGGTCAACAAACGCTTCGGCAGTTCCGCCATCATTGCCCAACATCCGCCCGCAATCATGAATAAATTGTAAATTAGCCATTAACCTTACTAATTTCTCGGAACGGGAACCGCTATGTACCATCACATTCATAACGTTATTTGAAATTTTATTCATATTTTAATTAAGATATTAATCTTTATAATTGACATTTATTAATATGCTCTAGAGATAAGCGTGTATAAAAAATATTTATACATTTTCACTGAATGCTTCGTCAGAGAAAAGAAAATAAGACTCACACGACTCGGGCTGGCACTGCCAATGCCGTCAAATTTAAATATAGTTGTATATTTTATCAATGGTTTTTAATTTTCTATACAAACATTGATCGGCTCTGACTAATCCGCCTAAATCACTGTATGCGCACTTAAGACGTAGCCACACCCGTGAGTACAAAGATGACAAACGCTTTGTCAGTCATTGAGTAAAAATAATGGAAGTAATCTCATTCCCAGACGTTGGAGCATTGGGGCGAGAGGTCCGCGGCGGAATGCGACGTAAATCATTCAGTGAATGAGTCCCTGCGTCAGCGCAGCCCCGGAGCAACGCTCATAACTCACCGAACGGAACCTTACTTTCGATCAAACGTTAAGAAAAAATCATCTTTTATTTTACACGTTCGAGTATCGGTAACTACTAGGTGCAGGCGTTTTAATTGTAATAAAATAACGCCATAAAAAGATGTTGTGTTCGAAAGCTGTAAAGGAAAGTTGCATCACTTAAAAGCTTATGGGCTCTTTCACTTCAATTTAAGCAAGGCTTTATCTTTGATTAATAAATTATGATTATGTGTAAGTATTTAAACTATCATAATCACTACTTGTTTGTTAGGTAAGGAAAATAAGCTTAACCATGCCAGGTTATATGTATTTTCAACAATTCTCTTTTATTTTGGCAATTGAAAAATCGCCCCTTTTAATGCAATTTTACAATTGGAAATGTACGGACTAGATAATTTACATTAAACTGGCAGCAAAATATGATTTTCAGTCTGTCTTTTTTCCAATGTCCAACCATAAAAATTCAATAGGTATTTAAGCAGTATAGGCGTTCAAACGTACGTTCTACTTTTGCATTTATAATAAAGATTAATGCACAAATAAAAATAGTTCTGTGTTTTTTTGTCTAAGATATCGTTTGCCAGCTGTGTCCAGCTCGAGTGGCCTGCGCCCGGAGCTATCGTACCGTAGCGAGTGTGACGACACTGCATGGTTGGCCCGAAATCCAAACGCAATCCGATCTCCTTCATTATTAGTCCTAAACATTTGAGTTTGAATGCCGAAGAGAATAGATTTCATAACAACATTTGATAACTATAACTATAAGAGTTAGCCTTTATGCGTAACTGATTATTTATGACTGAGAAAATTAAGTGTATGATATTTTATAGCTAGTCTTCATCGATAGAGAACTAAATGTGATTATGACTCCTTATATAAATGGAAGAAAAACTTATTTTCTTTTGATTGTTAATTGCATTTTAAAAACTTTACAACCAAAAGGTTCTAGTGATCTACATTTAATCAAATCAACATTATTCAAACAATAAAGAGCTTCAAAAGTTTATGCCACTAACAGCTCTTACTGTTGATACTTATATAGGAATTTGAGGTATTATCATGCAAGTTTTCTGACTTCAAAAACAAAAAATGCTATCTACTAATTAACACTTATTTTTACTTTCATATCAATCCCCAAAATGAATGAGACGGAGCCATCCATCGGTAAAGACAGGCGATTATGTGAACAATAAAGTAGATACGACCATGGTTTGATGAGTGAGGCCGCCAAAGAGGCCGCCGCTGAAAGCCGTCATTGTGCGGGATGCGCGCGCGCAGGCGCCCTTGTTCACAAGCCTAATTACATATGTGGAATAGATAAGACACGAGCAAACGCATCCAAACAACATTTACATTCAAACAGATTTAGAACGAGGCTTTGAAATACTCGATTTCCTAATGGAAGCCAGAAATAAGGAAGTCTTTTCGAATGCACATCGATAGAGGTGTTTATTTTCTGTTTATACTTGAAATTCAGAGCCGATCTTAGATTGAAATACTTAGATAATAGACCTTAGATTTACACTACACCTACCACTTACTTTAATATAAAGTAGGTACATAAATAGTGTTTATCTTTGGACGCCTCTGAAGTCCTCTGGTACTTTTTGTTCCCGAAACATTACAAATCCCCTTAGGCTGGTTATTTTACTGGTTTATTTCTCAGGGTGCTCGTTTCAGAGTTACTAGAAACCAGACAAGGGAAAGGATTTAAACCCAATATCTTGCCAGAGCTGGATTAATTACATAGTGACAAAGTTTAAAAATGCTAAGCTAAAACTAAATATTTGTTATTATTATTAAATTACTTTATACTTACATAGATAATTAATAATTCATTATACAAGCGATTTGACCGATCGCTGGCCATTTATCAATCTATAATTAACATACGAACATATTGAACAAATCCTGAACGAACTCATATGAATATAAATATATTGGCATAAAAAATAAACATTACAATTGCAGAAAATTTCACGTTGTCCAAAAAGAACTTCGAACTTTTTTATTTCTTTGAAAGCGAATAAAACTACGATGTTATTTGTTATTTTAAACTAAAATTCACTAGGTCACTACTTTTAATCTTTAGTAAATGATTGTAGAGCTTTCTCTGTGCCCGTTGAAAGTGCACTCCTACATTAATTTATTAAATTAGACGACAATGAACTTGTGTTTGCTTGCAGAGGCGGCTGTGCTCTGTGGGCGTAGTACTACCACCATGATAAACTTTTGTGTCTGCAGTAACTCAGCTTATTAGTTGAAATTAAGCTTGCATTAACGAAATCTTTCTTTAGCATACACATTGACTAACATTTCGTGCCATTTACTATGTAAAGAGGATAACATGTATTATAAAAACTAAACTCCTGGAAACGCGTTGTCATATAAATAGCTACGAGCTCAGAATTATGTCAAGAAGAAAAATATATTACACAGACGAAGTACCAGAGGATTCTAAATATTTGATTCATATAATAATTAAAATTATATGTAATTGTTTTCGGAGCGCAATTGTCGTCATATATTATTACCTCTTTTTTTTTTAATATCTCTAGAAAAAGTTGTCGTGATATCCTATATGCATTAACATGTGACGATCCAACCAATATGCTTTCACTAGCCTCTATTAATTTTACCAACGGAGCACTCTGCAACGAAAGGTTTAGTAGAAATATCATTATCATACAGAATAAGTACACGATATACATGACGGGTCAACAGAAATACGAATACAAAGACATAAAAATTGCTTAATAATGTTAAAATACCATAATCACCAAAGCCATCTTATTTTATAGGTCATTTTCCACACTAGGAATCCATTTAGTAGATACTTGGTCTGACGATCATAATATAATCGATAATCATGAAAAATAATCATGATTCCGTGTTAAAGTAAATACTTTATATAAAAGTATTACTTCAAACTACGGCAATTCAGTCCCTTCTCATACTCCAAAAATGAACACATCTCACTACTGCGATGAGGTTATATTCTACTAATCCAAGTCAATTAATGTATAGGGATCCTACCAAGACCTAAGGAGCCCAAGCCAACCTCACCTGCAAGTGGTGCACCTGCAACGGACGAGGCTCTGGCGAACATAACAGTGCCCGGTAACCGGCAATAGGCTCGCTACCGTATTACAGGGGACCAACTATATAATTGGCGAAGTATGGGCGTGTAATATGCCTCTGCCTACCCCTTCAGGGAAAAAGGAGTGATTGTATGTCTATGTTAAGTTAATTAAACAGAGATACTGCACCCACCACCGGTATCGGTATGGTTGCGCAACGTTTTGGAAGCTCCCGCAACGCGACATCGACGCTACCTCGCCACACATTAGCATTCTACCGTTAGCTCCGACGTGCCAATGGGACCCAACCGTGTCGCCCATTCCGAATAGATACACAAACTAACAAACACTAGTAATTATAGAACGGCTATAGCTCACCAACCATATGAGAAATATTAATTTAAAATAATTTGTAATCTACACTCGTCAGCGACTGATGGGAATTCAATTAACATTTGTAATACACGTCGGCCAGTCGCCGAGCTGCGTGTGTAAACAACTGCTTTTTCAGTGTGATATAGTTACAGTCAAAAGCCTGGCCTTATTTCCAAAGAAGTATTATCATTTACGGTACATTCCTCATAATTATTTCATTAATAATGCCCTGGAAAAACTATGACTTTTGTCAGCAATATCAACTAAAGGCGTACACATAAACAGTATATCCAAAAAATAAGTTCCGTATTCGAAGGGGGCTTGTACTAAACGAAATTACCTACTCTCCGTAAATTTTACTTCTAAGAACGAATGGATCGAGTTCTTGCACTGTTCCGATTATCGATACCTACCTACTTAGGTCTCATTCGCCTGCTTGGATGCCCAAAGGGATACGTTTCGGAATAAATCGCGTTAACTGAAATTCGCGTATATTGAAACTTATGATGATTAAACATGGTCAAAGTTTCATATAAAATTATAAATAATTTTAATCAATCATTTTAATCTTACTTTTGCAATATATACTATCAATAATTTAAATGGAAAAATGCATCTATTGTCTTTTGGGGAGCGTTTTTTTTACGTTCTTGTAAAATACAGACATAACGCCCAACACTGTTTACAATTGAATGGCACACGGTAAACTTTGTCATTATCATAATATTCGGTCATTATTATTATATGTATTGTATATATTAGGCATTTGAGCGCGACATTTGAAATTCGCGTTATAGTGAAACCGCGCATAACGGGGTCGCGTAAAGCGGGGTATTACTTGTATTTGTAAATAATAACACTATGTGCCTGTCTAAAGTAAAGATATTAGGTATTTTCTTAGAATCCGTGCTTCAACATAAAGCCGGACCTAAATGTACCCACAATTCACATGTCGCAGAAAAGTGGCTTTCAAACAATTTTATATGCACAAGGGCCAGCTAGGACAGCCGGCCACGACGAATGCCGATAGCGCATTCTTCGCGGATAACATCGGCCGCACGAACTTACCACCATTTCTACCACTTTGGTCGGCATCGAAAAGCGGAGCCTTCAAGCTATATGAAACTGGCAATAAATAAATATATAAATATTTTCTAACAATTACACCAGTTATTTAGTTCCAAGATAAGTATGATTAAGAACTTGTGTTATGGGTACTAAATAACGGATAAACATACTAAAGTACTTCTTTTTTAAATTCATACTTAATATACGCAAGAAAACACCCAGACCAGAATAAATATACGCTATGATTTGTCCTGTGTGGGAATCGAACCCACGCCCTTAGGAGCGGAGTGCGGCTATACTCGCCACTACACTATATCGGTCGTCAAATCATATAACAGTTTTCCGGTTTTCTGCAAAACCAAATTAATTAGGTACCTTTGGGTTATCCTTGTAAAATTTTGGCAACAACGCAATATTTATGGATAATACTTTGAATTCGGGTTGGATAGCAAAAGTTTATGATTATGGATAGTGCATTTAAACGCCTTTATAATTGTGTCAAATAAAATCTTGATTTCTTTATATACGTGTTTTTCTATGTCCGTCAATATATATTACGGCCCAATTTGAATGTACTAAAAATATGGTTGCTGCCCAGAACTTTGATTTAGTAAAGAGCGTTAAAATGTGAAAATGCTTTTGGCTAAACTCTTTTTACTCGGTATTTCTTATTAATTTCGACCAAAATTAGAGATACATTCAAGGTCAATAATTTTTCGATAGCAGATTTATATTGGCGGGACTATTTAAACCAAAAAATACGTTTAAATATCATGTCATAATTTTAGGTCACTGGGCCATAATTTGATGATTTTAAAAAGTGTCTTGTGCCGGAGTGTCAATTTTTAAGTATGTTTATCCGTTCTTTAGTATCCATAACACAAGTTCTTAGTGATACTTATCTTAAAACTAAATAATTGGTGTGATTGTAAGAGAATATTTATTAATTTTATTATATGTTAAATCTGTCCTGACCTGATATTACATACAAAAAATTATATAAGATATGTTAGCAATAATGAAGGTAACAAGATACTGGATGGGTATTATAGAAATGTGTATAATTAAGGCGAGGCTAGATGTGCGGCGAATGAAAGCGTAATGTCCGCCGGGTGGCCGTTGCACCAATTATTGCTTATTGCGCTCATTAGGCGGTCTCATGAGAAAATTCTTTTGTCTTCGTCTCTGCGATATGGCAATTTAGGTATATCTTGATATAAAATGAACCTATATGCAACTAAAAAATGCAACATAGAGAAAATTTCGCCTAACAAAACACCGATTAGATGATGTCAACCTCTCAAAAGTAATGTTCTTTGAAATAAAATGGGATAACAAAAAAAATACTTCAATTCACGCGATCAAGCCGATCGTAACCTATTGGTTGAAAGTCCGATTGAGAGTCGGTTAGCACGAAATTCAAACCAGGCCAATAAAGATCCTTCGGATATGAACCTGGAAATATTTTTCGAAATCTTTCATTTAAAATTGGTATATCCGAGACTTTTGCATGCCTCACTACTCTGTATGTGTACTAAAAGAAGTCAGAAGCCAAAAAATGCAAGACTTGCATCCGCCCACCACATGGATGCGAATCCATCTCAAAACTTTCAAAGTAAAAATTCAAAGTATAAAAATTATTTAATACAAACGTGTCCAGTACTAATTATTTCAAGTAATTAAACCTTATAAGAAGATAAGCCCTGAACCTAATCATCACATAAACAACCTTCTTAGCAACCGGTCTGCTCTTTATCTTTTCAATAGCTTATACGCGCCAGGTTAAAAAAATAACAAATGATATACTTTTAACTGCAAACAAAGTGCTTAATAAATTGTGAAAAATGTAATAGAGTTTTTATAACGATAAAATGTATTAAAAATATTGGTTGATCGTTAATAAAATTAAATTTTAAGAGAAACAATAAAAATGACAATGATCGTGCTGGTTATGAATGGTATCGATAGTTGCATTTGTTTTATCTTCGTATATTCATGAAATACCCAAAACTGTATGTTATATTTATTTTCTTTTTTATTTTTTATTTTCTACTCACTCTTGAGTATGCATATAAATTCGTTTTAATTATTGTAAAAAATTTAATAGATATATGACTGATCGCAATAAACTCAAGTACTACTCATTAAATTTCTATTCTTTTCATAAAAATACAGAGTAATTCATAAAGAGGTTTAGATATAAAACTTTTAGTGTGTTGTGCTGAAATATTATAAATAAATGTCATCATCATCACTGTCAAAAATATCGAAAAGATTGAGAAACCTGTAAGAAAATAATAATATTAACTGGAGAGAAGCCTGGAGCTGTTATCATATAATGGCATCGTATATAAATATAGATATCAGATAGACCATATTTGGGTACATTATTTAACTAACTAGAGAGGAATCTAATTATTTTTGCTCAGCATCGCATTTTTCCAGAGACCTATATCAAGATTAAATCTCTACGAGTACACATCGCAATTACCTTCTGTATAATCGCATAATAATCTACGATCTTAATTACAAATTAGTACGGTAAACAGTATCATATCATGTTCATCTCGATTGTATTATAGACTACATGACTAATACTAGACTATTCTACAAAAAAGGTTAAAAAAAATCTTTTTGAAAAAGTCATTTTTATTTACCTGGAAAATGAGTTGCAAAGGGCTGCTCACCCTACAGCTTGGAGCGGGGGGCTCGTAGCCCCAGAAACAGTTCCAGGGCATCCTAACCTAACCTAACCTAACCTAACAAAACACCGATTAGATGATGTCAACCTCTCAAAAGTAATGTTCTTTGAAATAAAATGGGATAACAAAAAAAATACTTCAATTCACGCGATCAAGCCGATCGTAACCTATTGGTTGAAAGTCCGATTGAGAGTCGGTTAGCACGAAATTCAAACCAGGCCAATAAAGATCCTTCGGATATGAACCTGGAAATATTTTTCGAAATCTTTCATTTAAAATTGGTATATCCGAGACTTTTGCATGCCTCACTACTCTGTATGTGTACTAAAAGAAGTCAGAAGCCAAAAAATGCAAGACTTGCATCCGCCCACCACATGGATGCGAATCCATCTCAAAACTTTCAAAGTAAAAATTCAAAGTATAAAAATTATTTAATACAAACGTGTCCAGTACTAATTATTTCAAGTAATTAAACCTTATAAGAAGATAAGCCCTGAACCTAATCATCACATAAACAACCTTCTTAGCAACCGGTCTGCTCTTTATCTTTTCAATAGCTTATACGCGCCAGGTTAAAAAAATAACAAATGATATACTTTTAACTGCAAACAAAGTGCTTAATAAATTGTGAAAAATGTAATAGAGTTTTTATAACGATAAAATGTATTAAAAATATTGGTTGATCGTTAATAAAATTAAATTTTAAGAGAAACAATAAAAATGACAATGATCGTGCTGGTTATGAATGGTATCGATAGTTGCATTTGTTTTATCTTCGTATATTCATGAAATACCCAAAACTGTATGTTATATTTATTTTCTTTTTTATTTTTTATTTTCTACTCACTCTTGAGTATGCATATAAATTCGTTTTAATTATTGTAAAAAATTTAATAGATATATGACTGATCGCAATAAACTCAAGTACTACTCATTAAATTTCTATTCTTTTCATAAAAATACAGAGTAATTCATAAAGAGGTTTAGATATAAAACTTTTAGTGTGTTGTGCTGAAATATTATAAATAAATGTCATCATCATCACTGTCAAAAATATCGAAAAGATTGAGAAACCTGTAAGAAAATAATAATATTAACTGGAGAGAAGCCTGGAGCTGTTATCATATAATGGCATCGTATATAAATATAGATATCAGATAGACCATATTTGGGTACATTATTTAACTAACTAGAGAGGAATCTAATTATTTTTGCTCAGCATCGCATTTTTCCAGAGACCTATATCAAGATTAAATCTCTACGAGTACACATCGCAATTACCTTCTGTATAATCGCATAATAATCTACGATCTTAATTACAAATTAGTACGGTAAACAGTATCATATCATGTTCATCTCGATTGTATTATAGACTACATGACTAATACTAGACTATTCTACAAAAAAGGTTAAAAAAAATCTTTTTGAAAAAGTCATTTTTATTTACCTGGAAAATGAGTTGCAAAGGGCTGCTCACCCTACAGCTTGGAGCGGGGGGCTCGTAGCCCCAGAAACAGTTCCAGGGCATCGTAAATAGCTACATACTAAATTTATTAACTCTCACTGCCAACATTTTAATTTTCACATCACATTGTCAAGTCCGGAATTATAAATTAATATTTAAGAATAATGTTGTGAGTCGTGAGATATGATGATTAAGGTACACGAGGTGTAGGCGGGCGGCGCGTAGTGCGGGCGAAGGCCGACTGACTGACAAGCGGGAGCTGCCAGCTGATCTGCTACAGCTTACAAGGACTTAAGATTCTTATTCCAATAGAACCTGCAATTGGGATTCGCTTCGCTCTTGAAACTTTTACAATAAAGGCCGCGAAATTCACGTCTGGAAATTTTCTTACTATGTACGCATATATTTTCCATTATGTTTTCTGTATTCTGGTTCCTTATAATTGTGTAAAATAGTTCTATTAATCTACAAAAATATAGCTTAGTTTACCGAATTATTAATAAAGCTCAGTATTTACATTAATATATTAGAAATATTATTATTATTCTCCATTTTTATATTGAAAAATACAAATTTTCATTAAAACATAGATACACTATTCAGATTCCAAGACGATTACGTATTTTCATACCGCTGTATGTATGTATTGATTGCCATTTTTGTGACTGTTTTTTGACTAACTAACTAAAAAAAACCAAAAATTAAATGGGAAGAATACCAACATTGTCAACTGTATCAGATTTTTGGTAAAAAATATAAAATTAAACTTAACATTTCGATACGTCTTCGAAGCTTAAATCGCCTTTAAAAGTTAATAAAATCATTTACATATAAGTAACTAAAAGCAGAATTTCAAATTTTTCACAAACGTATTCTGTAATATTTACGCAAAAATATCACACTTTTATCCTAACCCAAAGCAAAAAGGTGAGTCGAGGTAAAGTAGAGCCATTTAATTTATTGCCGTCTGCAGCCATGTCGACCTGATAGGTGATTTATTATTTTTTACGCGTCATCACGACTACATCCACCCTGAGGGTAAGCAGACGATGCAGTCCAAAAAAATTAAGGCGCTTCATATCATGGAATAAGTACGGTACAAAGCGCATCCACTCATGTGACGGCCTGCTAAAATTACGTTTCACGACCCGCTTAAAAGACCCGGGATTATACGAACTAGGAAACACACGAGCCGGCAGCGAATTCGAGAACTTAATATTATTAAACAGGAACAACTTACTAAATTTCTTGTTCCGAGTGCTGATAGCCTGCACTGCACGGTATGTAAGTGGTTTCTAAGACCAGCACGTGTTGTTCAGGAAAGGAAAGGGCGGGATGAGATCGCAAAGCTCCTCAGAACAATCACCATAGCAGTTTATTTACCAGCAAGTTCAGTGGACGCTCTACACAGGCTAGCTATCATTAGCAAAGTTGCCCATTTCTTACACTTCCGCGATGCGTCAATGGAACCCTAAATAAACTGGACCAATTATAGCATATACTGTTTGCTGAACTTAAACACAGCTAACAAAGTAAGTATTGTAGGAAAATGTTGTCTTAGATTTTTTTTCGGCACGAATTTATTATACCTATTTGATATGTCTATAACTTATTGTATTATTATTGTAAGATTCGCTAAACTCATATAACCAAAGAAAGTTTTTAATTTACATCGTCTTATAACAGTTTATCACTCCTTATTTGTCAGATTTATAAAACATCCATTAGAATATTCCATGTGTAGATGACATCAACAAGCATTCAACACTTTGAATCCATTAAATCTGGGATTATGTCTGACTACCAGAGCGTTATCTGGTGCGGCACCGGTATTACTTTCAAATTGGTAGAGCCCTTTTGTAGGTATCGTATATAATTTTTGTAATGGGTTCATTGACTATTGCTATCTATGAATTGTCTCAATAAAACTAGTCCGGTTGAGACTCGACAGTAATGCACGAGCCGAACAGATCTGATATCGGCTACAAATTGTATTGAATAAGACTTTAAGTGGAACTTGAGTGGTAGAGTCCATAACATTCCAATAAAGTTTTTAAGATTTTATTGACACTTTTTTATGGCTTTACGCTTCTCATAAGAGCAACATACAAATAGTTCGATAGTCTCGAGAGCATTTTTACTGATAACACAAAACTAGGTAATTAAGGTACGTAAGTATGAGCATGCCAACTATAGGGAATCGAACCTGCATCACTAAGAGAGGCGGGCTGACCGTAAGCTGCTGCGGTTGGGTCCGCGACCAAGGGCAACTCCACGGCATTCTGATAGTATTTTAATGTTTCCTTTCAGTCTTACACTATAAATATTGTTATTAACTTTATCACACCAAATTCACTTTAATTTAAAAACAGAAAGTAATCATTTTTCACTTTAGAACATCAATTATTAGCAACATCAATCGTATTTGAGCGCTCGTGTTCGTCTGGTATCCGAAGTGCGTGCAATAGGATGAAGTGACACACGCATGCGTGCACCCGGCGTAGCGCGCGACTCCCGACTAGGCCCGCCACCCGGCCGGGACTGACGACAGGCCGGGCAGGACTTCTGTGGACCTTTTCAACTATTTAAATTTTGAACAGAAACGAGCGTTCGAATCACGTGCTTGGGTAGACTATTGCGCAGTCCTGTACCTTCGTCCGAAACGATTTATAATGAAAAAAGGGCTTTGTTTCGTTTTGGTAACATTTACCAGGCGCCTGAGCTCCTAAGTTGGGTTATGTTATGGGTCGCACCCCCCGCCACGCTCAGGGATCAAAAGTGTGACAAGCAGATAAATACCATAACGAATCCTAAAGTAGTTAAATATAGTAACGTCATTCGGAATAGATACGTCATACCATCTTTTTTGACCCTTTCCGACTTACACTAAGAGTTTAAGTATTTATATTACAAACAGCATCGCACGTGCTTAGGCGATTGCTTTATTGCAACAATATTTTATTACCTGATATTATTGTTATTGATGTCATATGTTATATTTGGTTATTACTATCATTTTATATTCATTTTGTATTGTACTTTGATTAAAAACACGAATACTTCGTCAATACTTAGTAAGCTAAAGAATTAATTTATACCGTGTACGTAAATAAATAAGTAGACTTTAAAAATAATTTGCTTAAAAGTTTTAATAATAATTTAAAAATGCAGCAATATTATTGGGATTCTCAAACCAGGAGATCACATAGGTTGCTTAATTTTGTTTATAAAATTATCATTCATTATGTAAATCATCATTCAATAAATTATATATATATATCTTCTATCCTTGTTGTAATTATGTGACTTCCCATGAATTTGGCTGAAATAGAGCTCTTATAGAGATAAATTTGCCTTTGCACATTTCCTTTTTGTATGTAATGTTTTCTTGTAACCTATAAAGAGCAATAAAGAGTTATAAAAATAAAGTAAAAAGGACGCGTCTACTTACGCCTTATCGTTTACTTACTTCATTTTACTAATATAAATGCTTTAGTGAGAAATCGTCTGTTTTCGTTTCATGTTGTTTGTGTGACCGAGTGTGAAAATGATTCTTTAACAGAGCCAAAAATAGGATTGATAGTTTGTATCAAAAATTAAGATATTTCCAGGTAAGATATATAAAACTTATTTTATATTTATTTGTTAAAAATAAAAAATGTTACAGAACTTCAGATCTCTTAAGTTTACTCGGGGATTTTATTTTATTCTAAATTATGTGACTACTGAACACATTTTTTTGTAGTGTTATCAAATATTTACTGTGTGTTGTGTGTGATTCATGTAAAGTAATTTTTTTGTAACTGGCGAGTGAACTTAGACGACTTTTTTTCCCGGTTCTTCTATGGTGAAGCTCCTGCCCGCAGTGAGTTGACGCTCATAAGAGCTTTATTGAGTCAAACTTGAATAAAAGATTATGATTTTGGTCATTTCTAGTGGACGACGCTAAACTATAAATATGAGAAATTACCTTAGCCAACCACGGTATTGCTATAAGTATTCGACGACAATATCAGATTTTGTGGCAAAGTGAACAAAGCATACCATTACCATTTCTAAGCCACTCACGTCGAGTAACTTACATTGCCAAACTTATTATTACCTTAAGTTCTTATTGTGGTGTGCTTAAATTGCAATATATTAATCACAAACAGAAACAATACTACTACTGAACAATACTGACCTTAGTACTGACTACAAATACAAATACAAAATAATTTATTTGCTCAAACATGTGTAACAAAATATGGTATTACAGAAAAGTCTTTCGACCAAGTCTCAACATATTTACCATTTTGTGGTATGCAAATGTCAGTTTTATGATTCCCCATAAAATGTCAGTATAATTATTTATGATCAAAAATTAATCGTCTAAAATTACACAATGACAATAAAATTAAAATATATGTCAAAATTAAATTACAAGAAAAAACGGGGTAAGTAAATACCTATTTACAATTAATCATAAAGTGTATCGGTCAGAAAATCGCTTATGTGATAGTAACATTTGTCTAACAGTAATTTTTGAAGATTTTTCTTGAATAGATGAATTGTCAAATTTTTCAATGTTTTGGGAAGCTTATTATAAATAACTGGTGCCTTACAAAAAACACTATTGCGCATAAACGTTGTGTGGCTTGTTTGTAGACAGAGCTTACTGTCATCGCGCCTGTTACGCATTACAGTATCAGCTTTCCGTGGGTAAAGTTCGGGATTCGTCTTTCCGAACACTGCGATCTCCAAAATATAAAGTGCTGGAAGAGTTATTATCCTGTGTCTAATGAAAAATGGCCTACAGCTGTCTGTTTGTTTAAGATTAAACATAGCTCGAATGCACCTTTTCTGGGCTTTAAAAATTATTTCCTTGTCCGTAGAATTTCCCCAAAATATGATGCCGTACCGAAGGACAGATGCCACTAGTCCATGGTACGCCATTATCAAAGCCTTGATGTTAATTTTTGTGCAATTTTATATAAGGCAAAAGAACTCGTACTAACTCGTTTACATAAATATTCTATGTGAGGTTTCCAATTTAGTTTTTTGTCTACAACCAAACCGAGAAACTTAGTCGAATCTACTTCTTTTAGTATGTGATTATTGTATTCTATTTTAATGTCAATGTTATTTCGAATTCGTTGGCCAAAGTGCATAATATTTGTCTTACTTAAATTTATTTGTAGGTTGTTTCTTTCTAACCACGTTATGATTGCTATCAAACATTGAGTTATGTCATTTTCATAATTTGATTCTTTTTTATTTTCAATGGACACTGTACTATCATCCGCGGCCCTTTAGGCCCAATATACTTCCTTGTGGAACACCATAGATAGGCGAACGAATAGTAGATTTATATATTTCTTCTTTTTTAGTTGACGTATTTATTCTAGATATTTCTGTATATTGCAATCTATCAGTTAGATACGAACGTATAAGATTTAATATATTTCCTCTAAAATCATATGATTCTAGTTTTCGTAGCAGTATTTTATGATCTACGACTACGTGATCGAATGCTTGCGTCATGTCACAGTAAATGCAGCACAGGTTGGTACTGTCCTATCTATACTCGTCATAATATTTTTTAGAAATTCATAAATTGCTATATTATTGGATTTATTTGCTCTAAACCCTTTTTGCTCTTGACATAAAATATTTTTAGAATTTTAAAATTTAAAATTTAAAAACTTTTTTAGATAAACTTTTCGAATATTTTCGACATAATAGGGATTAGTGAAATTGGTCTATAATTTTCAATTTGATGCTTGTCAGAATTTTTGTGCACTACCGGGGGGGAAACTAAGAGGGACCTGTGGAGGGCGCAGCGGGCGTGCCAGGAGCACCAGGAGGGTCTTAGGCGGCGGGGACAGGGGGCCCCTGTGGTCTAACCATGCACCCTCCGGGAAGTCAGCCACGCACGCTATAGTCGCACGGGAAAGGGCGCGTCCACTGCGCCTCTCTGAGGAGGTCCTCCCGGTTTTGATCCGGGTGACATTGGCCGCAGGCCGGATGTCAGACGCTGCAACCCAGGCACTGGCCCCCCATTTCTCAACAAGCGGCGGGCGTCGACGGAAGAATTTTATTGGGTATTACCTACTGCTGGCAGTCGCGTCTGCCCGTGTTGAGTCCCACACCTCCTTTCGGTCCCCCTTTGGCCAGAAGGCAGTGCGTAAATGCATTTTAGCATCGTACGGATTGAAGCAATAGCTGCCCTTGAGCCCGACTTTTCACTGCTGACTAATCTCAACGCGCTGGTGGCCATCACCGGGTACGACGACGGGTAGGACTGACAAGGGAGTTCGCGGGTGCAGTGTTGCCAGGAACTATTGAGACGATAGAACTTAAGACCCAACCTGAGAGTCGGAGAGGATTTTTTTCGAAGTATAAATCTTTTTTTTTTCCTTTTGTTTTTTAAAGTGCACATTTTATCCACCCTTGGGGTTAAAAACGTGACAATGGTAATAAATCATGGTTGTTTATTAACCTGTAAGGTTAGCCACAATCCTTAGTCATACCATCAATATCCTACTGCTTAGGTACTGAATAAAATCTTACCATTTAGTTTTCTTGAATCAGTACCTACTGTGCATTATGCAATATTTAGGTAGTAAGTAATGAATATAAAAACAAATTTATTAGTTTATTCATGTAGTAGTTATTTGAGTCAGTCGTACATACAACATATCTATAATTTGAGACGACTGATATGGCGAGAAGGTCTGTATAACTGCACTCCGATCTTGAGATCGTATGTTCGATTTTAAGTCCAACAGACAGAGATTGTTCTGGTCTCATGAATATTAATTTTTTATCCATAACACTAGTTTTTAATGATACTTATGTTGGAATTATTACACGGAGCGACTGCCGTCTGACCAACCCCTTTAAAACATCACATTCTATAGTTAAACCAGCTGCCAGAATATAAGAAGAAATTGACTTCCTAATAACGACTGCCATAGATTTTTGTGCCGTGTGGTGCCTAGAATAGTGCCACCGTCTTTTATCTCACGAGGAGACGTAAGAATCGACGAAGAGAAATACCACCGGATGATGCAGCAGCGTAATTCTGCGTAGGTACTGGCTTAAACTACGGTGACCAACCCGCCTGTCCAGTGTGGTGATTATGGGCAAATATCCCCAATATAGAATATAATCGATTCCCCAATGAGGCCAATGTTCAGCAGTGGACTTTATATAAGACTGACTGATGAGACGTTCAACGAGCGATGGAAAAAGGCACTTGCACTGGCATATTATTAGAGTTATCCGAACACAGGAGTGGAATTATGAAGTCCAGGCTCCTACCACCGGGAGATTTATCGCCTGTCAGTTTTATCGTCCAGAGGCAGGTCCATGTGTAACAATTTCGTTTCTATACGAATTACCAAACGTTAAAGGCATTGGGGTCTACGCACTGACTACGACACTCCCCGATAAGGGCGTCGATATATGAAGATAACTCGAAAATCGTGATGTTGGGTAAAACGCGCTAAGCTACGCAAATGTCGTGACAGGCCTCGCTTTAAAGACCAGTGAATGAGGCCTGGAGCTGGAAAACACATGCATCTCAAGAGAAATTTAGGCAAAGTTTGAGTGCTGAGTCTGTCCAGTACGGGGTGTAAGACCGTCACGGGTAGTTCGGGAGAGAAAAGGAATGTCGTCAATGAAGCGGGATTTCTCTACGCTGCGGGTTGACCTTTTCTCTTTTATTATTTACGTCGGTAACAAATTGCCTTTCGCACTGCCTCCCGGCCAAAGGACGACCGAGTGAGAGTGTGGGGAGAGAGTGCAGTCCTTCCCACTAAAAATCTTCCAACGACGACCACCGCTGTTGAAAAGAGGCGGGGGCCAGTGCCAAGGTTTAAAGCTTCTAACACCCCACCCGCGGCCAACGTACCCCCAGATCAGAACTAGGAAGACCTCAGAGAGATGCAGAGTAACGCCGGAGCTGGAAAGAGCGGATCCCGCTCCCTTTACCGCTCCGCGGCCTCCTTCTGCGACATCACCACTTCGCAGAAAGAGGCCGTCGCCTCCCACGCCGTCTTGCGACCATCATTCGCACGATGGTCGGCAGCGAGAGAGCAACTCAGCCCAGGGCCCGCCCACGCTGGGCACTCCACCAACGTGTGCTGCGCAATCACAGTGGTGGCAGCACCGAGTTGATTCCCCCCGGCGACGTCACAGATACTTACCGAAAAATGCTATATACTTTATGTCTTTAAGATCAACAAGATCATTTAGAATCGTCAAATTTTTACGAACAAAATTTGTTAAATAATTTTGTTTTTGCAGGGGCCCCCTGCCCCCGCTGCCTAAGACCCTGGCCTGACCTGGCGCTGCTTGACGGGCCCACCTGGCCCGCCCGCTGCGCCCTCCACAGGTCCCTCTTAGTTTCCCCCCCCCCCTCCGGTTGTCAGTACTAAGGGCACCCAGAGTCGCCAATCTCAGGAGTTACCTATTCCCTAGCGCCCTCTGCGCTTACCGGAAGGTACTCAGCCCCCCCACCACGATCTCAAAGATCATCGTAAGATTGATTTGAGTACTTATGTACTATACAATTTTCGTCGCTGACATTTTATGATTACCTACGGGCTTTTATGCTTTACATTTTTTCGGTATTATATAAATAATAATATTATTGTTCTATTACTTACAACCAAGTGTGCAGTCTAATCTGAATACCGACCTCTTTTAACTCTTCACTGGTTCTCTAGCACCTGGTTCTACTGTGGAACTCATGTTTATAAATACCTGTACTGTTTAATTATATTTTCTATAATTGTGAATGTCTTGTTAAATCTTTCGAAACATAAATGGAGTATAATTGTGACCAGTTCGACAAAACGCTAATTTCATTTGCATTAAATGCATCTTTGCATATGAAATTGACATTTACATCAACAATAGTTTAACAAGGCGCATCCACGTTTACGCATATCCGCCTTTGTGAATTTAGGCCAATTTGTTGTAAATTTGGATGACCTCATCAATTAATTTACCTTATCGGCAATGTTCCGCTAATTGGAACAAATTAACATTCAAGTCTGTACTTACATTCGAATACTGAACCGGTATTTTACCCATAGTAGAGATAACAACAGCTTTGGTGATGCTTACATATCTAGTTTCAGCAATCCATATAATATAGTTTGATAAGAAATCGACCCTTTGAAACGCGCACCGAGGCTGCCGTGCAATAATGTACGCTTGTAGTCCGGCCTTCTTAAAAAGTAAAGCAAACTTTTCGAACACAAATGAAAAGACTATACATATTTTTTACAGTTCCTATCTTCTTTATCTTTATAAATAGAAAAAATATACAGGCAGTTAACTTAGTATGGAATGAGCTTCGAATGTCATCGACGTTTGTCTTCGTTTTAATGTGTGCGCTGGTTAATGTGTACGCTGGTTTAACGAGGAGTTAAAGGGTCATAACTTCGTTGCTTTTTTTTAAGTCTGAAGGCATTACTATTTGACATAAGGTAATGAGGGGCAACGAAATATTAGTTGAAGCAATTACAAGTGTTAGGCAGGTGGCCGGCTATAAAACTGTTCGCACAAAACGCCTTGGAGGATGACCAATAATACATTAAAATTCTCACCTTAACTTCTATGTCCCGGCAATTCTTTCTTAGCCACGAGAACCACTTCATTTTGAAAATAGATCCTACTATTGTGTATGAGATGATCACTAATATCGATATAAAAAAACTTATTATGGTATTCACTATAAGCTCTAACAAAGGATCACAATCATACATACACATCGGATTGTAAAAAAAATTTAACATAGTTTTTCCGAACTATAAAAATGTTGGTGCCTCTTGCATTACCGACTTTAAATGATGCTCCGATACAACTGATGGTTAGCAAGCTTGGATTCGCGGAAATGGCTTCTTCCATAACTCGCTAATATAATTCTCGTTCCCATATTAACTCGTTTGATTGCTACTATAATTATTTCGATTCGAAATAACAAAAGCAAAATAAATAAATGAATCAACTACTATTATAATTTATATTATATCTTTTAAATAAACATTACAATAACCGCTTTATAGTCAATCATAGCAGCCATAATCATGCGAGCTTTACCACTCGTATATAACAAATTTTGGGATAATACAATGGAATATAAATAAAACAACTATCTTTTTAGATATTAATATATTTTCGAATCTAAAATGTACAAAAAAATACAACTTATTGTAATGTACTCATAACACCTGATTTTTCATATCGACGAGAATATTACAATTCGAATAGATCGGAAATAGCGGTACTATAATGTCTGTTCCAATATAATTGACAAATACAAGAAAGAGGGAAATCATTCTGACAAGCTTCTAGGAACAAAAAGAGCAAAAGCCTCAGACATACTATTAATTTTTGATCAATAAATCTATTTCTAAATGTTATTTTTTGTAACATCTCATTTTTATATCAAAATAATAAATTCGATTCCTATAATATCAGGGCGGTTGTGTAAAAGGCTTCGACAGATTTTGTTGTACCGATATACAGCTGTACAGTTTCATTTGTATTGTATTATTCTTAAAATAAACATAACGACCTACATTTTACTCTTTAACCAACCATCACTTTTTAACAACTTTGGTTGTGTATTCTAGTCGTAAAAATATATGTATTTATTGTAGCTATTTACAGTATATAAACATACATACATACAATGCTTAGAAATGCACAGCAACACAAAACGCCTTAACTAACATCTGACAACTAAATAACACAGATTTATCAGACGCCTGCTGAAAAGATTTGAGCGTACATAAAGTAGTGTCAGTTTATGATTGTGATTTTAAAAGAACTCCTTTGCTTTTGTAGAAATTGGAAATGATATATATCGGACAATAACTGTCCAGCTCAATCTTTTCCGCAAGAGGCTAACGCTTATAGTCACTCAGTAATGTTTTGGAAAAACATAATTAGTTTGTTTAACAATAACAGAATATTTAAACCTAAGAATGTACACAATATAAAAATACCCTTGATCAGACGACAGGCCAAGACAAAAGGTACGATTTTATACAAAAAATAAAATCATTAAGTGTACGGGACATACCTCTATGTGTTAGCAACTGTCATCTCACTACAAATAAATACTTTTATCACACAATGTTACATAAAGAAATATAAGAAATTTCTTTATGTAGTGGAAATTAAAAATATGACTATATTTTTCAGATTATATAAACTAATTATGCTTTCTCCATTTGAAACAAAGATTCCCGTACACATCTAAGTTTCTCGCTACATTACACAAAGTGAAATATATTAGTCTAATGTCACAGAGCAAATGGTCATGATAAAAAAATACTTCTATTATATCGACGTATCACATTCGTTAAATACAGTCCAATTTTATTTCTCTGTTACATTGGATGGAAAGTTTGGACCCTATTAATTGATTTATTTTAATTAGGTAAATTTGCTCTGTGTCAGTAATCTAATATCGCATTATAATTAAAATTAATCATTATATCATTGTTCTTACATAGAATTCCATTTATACATAACATTTCAATATAGACCAATTTCTCCAGAATTGTTATATAATTAATTAGTAAATAGTGTAAAATCTAAATCATGCCCTTATGCATATTTTCTCGACATTACCACTAATAAATTTTAAATGTCAATAATTTTTTATCATTATTAATAAATCGAATCGTAAACCCATGGCTTTTATATAGACGATATTAAGAGATTGAAAAATTAATAATGAATGCTGCCGAATGCGGCATAATTATTTTTGAATTCTGTACAATTTAGACATACATCATTATGTATAATAATCCAATATACCAAATTAATATCTCCCTAACATACTTTATACTTATACAATTTGCATAAGATTAATATCAATTTATAAAGCCCATATTTTAACGTGTAATGTTTTTTATCAAAATATTAATTGTGTTATAGGAATATCATTTCGATGGTGATTTAGATACACACATTATTTGGTAGATGCTCACAAGCCCTTCACTCCATTCATTCATTTATTCAGGGCGCGGGACTCTTGGGAAGTGGCGAAAATGCTTCTTTTTATTTTGTATCTATTTGACATCTGCCCAATATTGGAAGACGTTTTTTACCAATTTATATGGTTGCGAAATGTCCTTAGGTTCGCTTATTTAACATATTAAAGTACTTTCTAATTAATAACTATTTAATTATATCGAGCAGTCAAAATAGTCTCCTCTAATACATTTATAAACTATAATTCATTGCGAAACATTACGTTGTGATTATTACTAGTAGTCTTAAACAATGTCTTGCCTATTGTCGAAATCCACATTATTTTCGATGCAGTTATATTTTTGACAGATAATACTATTCTATTTGTCTTATACGCCTATAATACTAGTTTTTTTTAAACTACGAGACTGCAGACAAACAGTTTATAACCATCACTATTATTTTTATATTGTTTAAAAATATTTATCAGTATTTAGTTCCGTGAATGTAATAAATATCTCATCTATTTATTTAAACATCTATATATTATACGTTTGTATCGGGCAATGTTTTGTTTGACATAACTAATTTTAAGATATCCCGATATAAGTGATTCCCAACATTATACTATTTATAGATGCATTATTTCACTATGTTCACATAAATCTGCAAAAAATATAACCTTTTTTATGTGTAACAATATTTCTTAAGGCGTGAGGGACTTTATTGACGGCATTTTATGCTATTCAACTAGCGAATCGTAAGACACCATCTTCATAATAATTAACACGTAGCTTTAGATACGATTATATCTCAACTATTTGTTTCATGTTGTCTGTAAAAGGCCATCGCTTGTACTTTACTTCTTAAATACTTACTTTAACGGACAACATATTTTGACTTGCCTACAATAACTAAATAATGGAATGAAATTTTATGTACTTTCAAGACGATCTTGAGCTAATTTCTATTACACATACGGACCCGCGTTTAATCGAAGATGGATTTTTAGGTCAATTATCAACGAGTTTAAATTATTTCGTTCTCCATAGTACAAAAATAGTTTTTTACTTTTATAATAGTCTGTTTAATTCTTCTGTATTATTGTTATTATATCTTTACACATTATTTGTACGTCGTCATCATTAGGTAGGTAGCACACATCACATTCCGTTTTAAGTGTTGTTATAGTTTATCTTTAAGAATGAAGAGTAAGGATGAATTTTCAGCATGATCTCAAAACCACTGCAAAATATTTAGTAAAATAAGCGAACACCCGATATTTTAAGTACTTTACGCCCACATTAAGTGTTCCCTTTATAAATAACGAAATAAACTCGAAAACACATTTTTATAGAACCTTTTGGTGATTACATGATCAAGAAGCTTTAACGTTAATACACGTGTATCAAAGCAACAAGCACATTGCACGCACATAATTTAATTTATCAATAGAAATACCAATTTACTCCTATGCGATAGGACTACATTCATACACGAAAGGTATACAAACACGAAAAACTTCTAGGTACGTATGTTAAAGTAGAATGTTCTATTGTTACGGATTACGCGTAAGAACTGTGGTCCCAAATGTAGTTATTTAAGGGATCGACGTTTAGCATTGGGCCGCACTCTTAGTTCTAAATGTGGAGTAGATGACTGCACTGCATATAACGTTTTATACCACGCACATCACATCTCATTTAATGGCGTACATATTTTACTCTTACTTAGTAATTTACAGTATTAGTTACATTGTGCAATCCTACAGCCTTCTATAACAGAGATAGTCTTACTTTTCAGTTAGTACTCAGCACTTTCACATTGAAAACACTTTAAATAAGTACTATCCGTAATTAATTTTGGTGCTTAGTTCTAATTTATACTAGATGCCATAAGCAGGTTTGTTCATAATGTATATTTACTCAACTAAGTTCATTGTAATTTTTATTTTTTAACAGGACTTTAATTTTAATAAATGGCATTTAGTTAAAAACATTTAAATCGTACCTGAAGTTAAAGAGAAAAATATCTAATTATCATCGGACTTAATAGGCGGAACTTTATCGCCATAAAGTTTGAAATTAAGAGTATCTACAATTTATGGAAAAATAATGATATCCTTATAAATATTTATTTAATAGCTAAAACCCGAATAACACAGCAGTTAACACTACATCTCACAGGATTGATTATTACTAGCATTTTATTTATATACTAGTTTTTATAGCATATCAACTGGTTATTGTTTTGGTAATGTCTGTAAAATAAATATAGGATAAAGAAATAATAAATCGCACAAATAGTATCGCACTTTCAAACATCATGCTTTATTTATAATCACAGATAATAAAAGAGTCAAAACGTTAAAAATAAATGTAATACAACAGAAAGTATAAAAATAGAATAATGTTTTAAAAAAAGTAAAAATAAAAATGTAAGACGCCGTATGTCCAATTGCAAAAATACAGGACAACCATTTACATATGAAATCAATTTAAGAAAATCATGCTACTTGTGTATAATCTTTATGTTTTAAGTACCCAAATTTTAATAATAATAATAGGTACAAATTTATTTTGTCTGTGATTATAAATGTCTTCCATCTTACTAAACTGAAATATATGGTAAAACACAATAATAAAGACAATTAGCGTTGTCACAAAAATAAAAAAAATATGTCAGTAAAATGTATTTAGATTATTCAATTTAAGAATTTTATAATTGCCAAATATTATACCATACATAAAACACAATGAAATATTTTTAACAAAATATTTACAATAAAGCAACAGCTATAATTTAACAACATATTTACACACTTAAAATAACATTTTCGGATTAAAGAAATCATATCATTCCCGTTTCATCGTTTTATATTACAAATTACTTTGTCATAACAGGTAACATCTGACTTTCACACTATATTATAATACATAACGTTCACAACGCCAAAATATGAGTTTATTTCTATACAATATTGCACGCGGTATATATCCATAGTACATCGTGTGTTGTGTGTTTAATCTAGGCGTAAGGGTCAATCATATTGTAAATCGTTTGTTTTATTCCGTCCCAGGAAGCTACCGTCGTATTTCGTATCAATCTTATCTAGATCATACAGATACAATAGATACAGGAATCGAAAATTTCGATCATAAGCGACGATTTAAAACTTAAAATAAAGAGTTCGTCAAAGAAACTATTTTTACAACTCGAAATATCACTAGCACTACTAGACTATTTTAAAAGAGGTTTCTTTTTTTAAATATAAATACGTGTACTATAATATTATTCTCAAGTGAATGAGATTAACAGCCGTAGAGGTACCACGTAAATCGCGTGTAGGAGCGAAATCGTGTAAGGATCGTCGGTGATCGTCCACTGGAGTGAGGAGGGGGTATTATAAATGCAAACATGAGCCAGGTGGATGGCGAGCCTTACTGCGAGAGGAGTTTCTGGAGCAGCGAGGCTTTAGCGCCCGCCGCCGTCGCCGCTGCCGCTGCAGACGCAGCTGCCGCCGCCGCCGCTGCCGCCGCCGGCGCCTCATCACCGCCCGCCGGTGCCGCCTCCGCCGAGCCCGCCTCCGTAATACTCTGCGTATACATAATCACTTTTTCAGTTTACGTACATGCAACGGATTGAATGTGGAAAACTCACGCTAAGCGCTCCCTTCTCCATGTTTCGTATGAGCTCAACTTTTTAGAAAGCCTAAAAATTCAGAAAAATAACTAAATGCTTTTTAAAATAGATCACCTTCAGGCGTATTGCAAAAGAAATTTGCTTGACGGCATTAATTTGTTTGAAGCAAACGAGCTATGATTCAAAAATATGATAAGATCAACAATACAGAAATACAAAAACATGTGTTATTTCAAAATTACTTTTATATAGTAATTTGAAAACCATAATTCATAAATACCAAAATGCCAGTCTCATCACTCTTTGAACACGAAAGTGTCAGATGTTGTACCTTAAAGGTTTCAAATGTCACCATGCAATAATATAATTTAATATCTACTAAAATCAATGATTCAAAGAACCTGTACGCTATAAAAATACTTCAGAAGCTGAATAAGCAGTCTAACTATTGGCGAAAACAAGATACTTTCGTATAGTGTTGACTCTACAACATAACACAACCTTCACCAGTTCATCGTCTGCGCATGCGACTCCTTCCGTTTGTATTATTTCAAAGCCTATAAATGATAAATCTTATAATTATGTAAAATCCTACAAGCATAGTGATATCATAGTATTTTAATTTCTATATCACTAAATAGTTATCCAAACCGAATACTTAAACATTAAAATAAAATTACTAGATCAGGAAATATTATTTATTACACATCACAAAAGCGAAGTTATTTGAAATGTACCAATTCCACATGTTTAGTATTTTTATGATACGCATAGAAATTAAACTTCACTTTCAACTGGCATCTAGCCTGTTTACCTAAAAGCAAAAAAAAACAGCCAAAAAGTGAACAGCCGGTAAAACTGGTAGGTTTTGGCACATTTCTCTATATCAGCGCTAAGTTTGAAGACGATCGACTCGACAACACACGCAGCAGAGCAGACTCATTACGTAATTATAGATTTACTACAAAAAAATAATGAAAACCGATACAAAAGTAAATGGGGTGACTAAATGGTTAGGTCTCGGTGTCGATCCCAGTCTTACCGGCGTGCTTGGTTGCGGCTCCCACGAGCTACCCGCGGGAGGGGTCACGCGCGCGCCGCCCGCGCTGCCACCACCTACGTACGTACACACCATTCATTGGCAGTGACCAGCCGCTACACTGACAATGTACCATCAGGCGGGTGGTAGGCCCGGACACTACTAGTGGTTAATTTTGCTATGTATCGGATTGGTCTAATTGGAATTGCCAGCAATTAGTTTTGTAAATTCGTTATCATCATATAACTTTGAAACAAATCATTATAGGATGCTGGCAAACTTCAAAGTTTTATAATTACTTACAATAGCAACCCCGACTAATATCCGTATTGAAGATTTTTTGTTTATCTCTAATTTCAAATAAGCTATTTATGTGCATAATTTTCAAAACAGAGGACATTTGCTGTCTCAGAATTGTTTAGCAATGTTTGTTTACCAGCACAAACATTTTCTCAATAAATTTTTCTACAGTAGAGATCTTTTACAAACCAACATTTGCCAACGATACCTGTAGCGAAATTTAGTATCAAATATTAATTACAACCTTTTAATAAAATGAACCTATAGACAAGTTGTGCAAATCACCAACTGAGGAGTTGATATTTTTTTATACTAGAGTCCAATTTTCACATGTTTGTGTCAGGATATTAATTTCCATTTGAGTAAAGAAAATGATTGGATTAAAAATTTCAAACTATCACTTTTATTTGATATGATTTTATGATGTTAAAATGCATAATTGTAGATATCTATCCTTTTTTTAATTTCTGTTGATTTAAATATTAGCTGCCTTTATTAAACTCTTAGGTATCTCGCATCAAAATGTATTGGGCTCGAGACATTCACCAATTCGATTGCACCCATTATATCCTGTGTGCTCAATAATCACTGACGTAGATACATGAAGAAGTTATAAAGTTATAACACTTCTTTATTTAGCTTGATCCAAAAATTTGGTAATATTTTTAAACAAATAATATTTAAGTCAGATTATGGAATGTCGAAAAGTTAATTGTATTTTAAATAAAATGAAGAAAACAATAAGATGTGCAGAACGATTTCGAAATCGTAAAAATCTTACTAAAACGATTCTTGTTTAAGATAGGTTTGTAAATTATGCTTCTCTGTAATACCTGTCTGACAATACTAACTTTTATTGCGAAAGTTATTTCTTTTGTTATTTATGCTTATTGCAATTTCTATGCTCTGTAAGTATGTTATGATAATAATCCTCGTATCTTTAGTATTCTTAGCACTAACTTGGCATCATTATTAACATAGGATCGTGTCAAATAACATATATCTATAGATCACGATGATTTATCAGTCACGCTATTTCGCTAATCCGTCTTAGCGACCAGTTGATATAAGTGGTTGTTACGTAGTTGAAACGTATCAGATACCTTACAGCTAAAGGCTGAATCAGTCAATAGTAGTAGTAGTAGTAGTAGTAGTAGTAGTAGCAGTCAGTAGTAGACATAATAAAGGTAACTCATTGTAAATATTACGATTTTTTACGCATTTAGATTTTTATTCTTTGAATTTTGCATTTTCAATGCTTTATTTACTAAAAAAAAACCACACAATTATATACTACATAATACATTATTATTATATCTGCATGTGAATTATTTGAAAAAATAAATGTCCTTGACCGTATGTTGTGGTGAGCCCTAAGTAAGTCGATGATTTGAATAATAAAGTTTAAATTGTTACTTACCAGAGGTGGGCATGTCGAATGTCATGAGATGTTCGAGATCCTGCTGCAGCGGCTGCTGTAGATCGGGGCGAGCCGATCGCGCGCCCACTACAGCGCGCAGCTCGTTCCTAACGTACTCGGACGTGCCGGCCCCTCCTCCCGCGCCGCCACCCCCTCCTGCGGCCCCCGCACCGCTCCCGCCCACGCCCACTATAGACGCGCCGCTCACGCCGCCGTTACCTGTACCTGCCATTAAATGCTCATATATATTCCATATCCCCTTAACTTCCGGTAACACCAAAGTAAGGTCTAATATTGATTGATACATTTTCAGTGGGATTTTAATAAAAAGAATATATTCTCTTCACTTATTTCAACCCCACTGGTAGTTACTTGCAGAATTTATTTTAAAACTTACACAAAAATTTTTTGAAGGGACATTTATAAACATTTAACGAATAAGTTGCCAAATATGCTGGTAGTGACAAATAAGCTTGAAACAAATAAAGCACATGAAAAACTTATAAAGTTTTTAGAATAGCAATTTCAATAGTGCTGATTTTATTTACCAAATCTATTCGCTTGCATTGCTTAGATGTTTGAGCACCATGCACGGTAGCGTAAAACCCTCACCAAATATGTCGACATCGAATGAGACATAATATTTGACAAGGATATAATTAGATTTCCTTTCAAAAAAGGAACATACCGAGTGATAATCACTCTTCTTGCTCGTTTATAAAACCAACCATTCTTCTAACAGTTTTATTAATACTATAGTACCCCTTTCCACCCTCACAGACTGATCCAAATAAGTGAGCAAGTTCAGCACAGTTGTCTTTTGTAAATCGAAAAGAGTCCCTATAACACTTTATATATTTATATCATTTTATATTTTTGTTTATATTATCTCTTCCCGAGAGATAATATGTTACTCATAATATTTGTTCACTCGTTTCGTTTTACAAAATAAAGTTCATTGAATTTACTCAATATTATGCTTCATTTCATTGAAGCAAAAAGTCCTAAGGCGAAGTTGATAAAGCAAAGAGTGCAATTGAGTCATGCCAAGCTTTATATCAAAATGTTGGTTACCAGTCGTTAGTCAAAGCTTACTTACCTTCCCAAAGTTATAAATTTAAGTCATGCTAGCATGAAATCTAGAAGTGTTAGAATATAAGTGACAATACATATTTACAGGAACAAATTGTAGTAGTGTAAGTCGTGAAAAATTTAATTAGCTCATTTATGCATAATCTTAAAAGATTTAATAAGTCATTTAGAAACATCTCTTAAAGCAAATTAGATTAAGTAGGAGTATTGTGCAGTACTATGAAGTAAAATAAAATGTATAAATTAACTAGTCTAAAAACGAGTTCATTGTTCTGTATTTTCTCATTAAATATTAATAGAATTATATGTATGATACTTTCAAACTGTAAGAATATAAATACATAGGAAATTATCATTATATGTATAAGGATGACCTGGTCCTAAGCCTAAATCAAATAAATAGTAGAAAATCTAAACGACCGGGGCAGCTGGAACAGAAACTAAGTTTCTCTACACCTTTGACTAGTGCCAAGTGACACATGTTTCTTTGTGACAAGATAGTGTATAATGTCAGTGTAGATGTACTCACAGGGCAGCTGCGCGTCGTGAGGCGCGTGCGCATGCGCGTGAGCGAGCGCGTGCGCGCGTGCGTGCGCCGAGCGGCGCGCGTACTCTCCGCAGTAGCCGCCCGCGCCGTCCTCATAGTAGCCGCCCACTGCCACACACGCCGCGTTATAAACAAGCCCCGCACTACACCGAGCCCTCTATTCCACCTACCTAATCGGCCGACTCTGCTCCCGACAATGATGACCGCGAGTTCAGATACTGCCTAATAAAGCTGCGTATACGGTTCGTGAAAGTTCACATGACGAAGTAAAATGGTGTAAGTATAATTGATTTTTCATAGATATAAGCTTAATTTATATTATATACACACTATTACTAATTAAAATATCTTAACATTACATAACTATGTCGGCCTAATTACCTACTAATTACATTACAAATCTTGCTAAAATAATTCTTTATGGTCTACGATATATGCAGTTTAGTTCGATAATTGGAACAACAAAAAGTTGGGTAAACAATAATCGAACATTTTATTGCAGCTATGCGTACTACACCACATTATGGGGAACAAACCCTAAATAAAATAATCTGATTTATATTCTCAACATTGGCACAACCCAAATGAAAAAATATAACAGAATTTAAAATAATTCCTTACAAGGAATAAAATCGCCATGTGAAACTTTCTTTAGTAACCAGGACGCATGAACCTGTCTGGAGGCGTATCCTGAGTTGAGCATATTAATATAATTTTAATAAGAAATTTTGAAATCGAGAAGAAGCGCTTCATGCATTTAGTTTATTTTAATACGTCTCGGGGGGTATGTCCCCAAATCATATAAATTACACTATTTTCTAGAATACTACGGGACATGCGGAAGAGTCAGTTTTTAATGGGAAGAATCATGCGTCTCATAAAAATAAAATCACTCGGCGGCTGTATCTAGTCTAATCTATAATATCTACCTCAAAAGATAATTGTCAGTATATTTTCAATACGAAGCATACAAAAGAAATTATTGGATCAGACTGGAGATACAATTATAAATCAATTTACCATCCCAATTTCCGTTACCACAGTGTAAGTAAGAATCATAAAATTTATGTAACTTTTTAATTTACATTTCAATTAAAATTTTAATTTATATAATACTGGTTACTTCTGCAATAAATCCATTCCTGCTTTAAATAGTAATTTAACAAAATAAAAATAAAATCTTTTTGCGAATCGCCGCCAGTAATCCAACACAATAGAATTAGGCGTTCAAAGGCTTAATTTGTCAATAATAGTTAATCTATGACAAACAATTTACATAAGATTTATATTGAAGATTCGATTACAATTCTTTTTTATTTAGAGTGAAATGATTTGTCATATTTTAAATTACCTAGTTGAGGGCGCGGCGCGCGATGATACTGCGGCGTCATAGGCGTGTGAACGCCACTGGCCATTGCCATATTGTGAGAATACCCACTCGAATTAGACTCCTGTAATTATTATGCAATAGTTTAGTGACACAAAATAGTGAGGCGCGGATTTTATGTACAGAATACGGCACATCAAGTGTAACAAGACTTAAAACAAGCTTTGACCGCCAGCAAGACCTGAAGCAAACTTTTAAGTAAACCAGAGTCAGCTAATGGTTATGCAATTATGCTTGATTTGCTTTTGACTGTACAATGATAATTTCACTTACATTTAGTTGTCGACTAAGCATGGGGTTTTGTTGTGAAGTAGTGATTTTGTTTGTACCATAATTTGGACCCATTTGACCTGAAAATATAAAAATTACAAAGTAAAGTAAAGTAAAGTAAAGTAAAGTAAAAAATTATTTATTTCATAAACTATTATACATAGTACTTGAAAACGTCATGATTACAAATGAAAAAAAAAACAATCGAAATAATATTACACTAAATCACGAAGCTTAGATTCACTTACATGCAACAAAACAATTTAAAAACAAAAATAATTAAGTGTAAGTGAATCTAAGTGCCAGTTCCGAGCCACCGCTCTGTAAGAAGAACTGGCAAGAAACTCACAGGCTTTGCTCTTTTAAATATGTCCATTAGTTTGGTACTAGAAATACAATCTTCATTTGTCTGTGAAGCTATACAATGCAATAAGTTAAGGTTATGTACCTTAACAATATTTATATTTTCAAGTTATTCATATTAGAATAGCCTGTATGAAACGGCAGCTTAATCCCAAGCATTTTTATCTGCCATATAGTCTTTAATAGAATAGTATCCCTTTGAAGACAGCTTGTGTTTTATTGTTAATTTAAATTTATTTAGGCTCAATTGCTGTATGTTGCTTGGGATTTTATTGTAGAATCGCACACATTGACCTTTAAAAGATTTGTTTATCTTTTGGAGCCTAGTGGCAGGTACAACTAATTTATGCTTATTCCTTGTGTTTAGGTTATGTACACAGCTTTTCTTACTAAATTGATTAGTATTCTTATGTACATAAACCAGGTTATCATAAATGAATTGACCGGCCACTGTTAAAATACCAATTTCCTTAAACTTTTCCCTTAGTGAATGTCCACACGGGAGATTATAAATTGCTCGAATAGCCCTCTTCTGCAGCACAAAGATTGTTTGAATGTCTGCGGCACAACCCCACAGAAAAATACCATAGGACATAACACTATGGAAATAGCTATGATAAACTAGCCTAGCTGTTACAACGTCTGTTAATTGGCGAATTTTCTTTACCGCGAATGCTGCAGAGCTAAGTCTATTCGACAATTCACCAATATGTGGGCCCCACTGTAGCTTAGAGTCTAAAGTAATCCCTAAAAACTTGGTAGTATCCACAAGGGTCAACTCATCCTCCTTTACCATAATAGTAGAGTTTGCCTGTCTGACGTTAGGCGTCACGAATTTAATACATTTCGTTTTAGCCCCATTTAATAGCAAATTGTTAACGTCAAACCAGTGCACAACCTTCGAGATCGCACTGTTTACTTCGTCTAAATTCTGATTTCGTTTTAACTTAAACAATAATGATGTATCATCAGCAAACAAAACTATCTCGTGGTTTTCTTTAACAAAATATGGCAAATCATTAATATAAATCAAAAACAAAAACGGACCGAGAATCGAGCCCTGCGGTACCCCCATTTTTACAACAGACCCCTGAGATCGCTTTCCATTAACCTCAACCCTTTGAATCCTATTACTTAGATAAGAAGTGAGAAGATCCAATGCGGAGTTTCTTATTCCGTAATATTCTAATTTTTTTATCAATGCTTCATGAGGAACACAGTCAAAAGCTTTGGACAGATCGCAAAAGATACCTAAAGCGTCCAAAGAATTTTCCCAAGCATCAAATATATGTTTTAAAAGCTCAACACCTGCATCGGTTGTAGAGCGACCCTTAGTGAATCCAAATTGTTTCGAATGCATTAATCCATTTTTATTGAAAAATATTAACAGCTGGTTGTAAACAAGTTTTTCAAAAATTTTACTAAATGTAGGCAGCACTGAGATAGGTCGAAAATTTGTTGGGTCTGTTGTACTGCCCGATTTATATAATGGAATGATTTTACTTTCTTTCATTAGATCGGGAAATTTGCCGCAATCTACACATTTATTAAATATTAGAGCCAAACTGTGCGCCACCGAAACAATGTAATACAGTGTAATACAGTTCTTTGATGTCATGCTATCCGCTCATATTGGTCCAAAATCTTGTAAATTTAGTTGTCTAAGCACTAAATTCTAGTTAAAAGTGGCAACCTGTACGTTGTACATCAGGATCATAAAAAATATTTAGTAATAATAATGCACTTACTGGTAGGGTGATATAGGTAGTCAGTGCGTGTGAGCGCTACATTAGGCGGTGTACCGGTCACCAACGACCTGATAGTCGAGCCGAGGTCCTGATGCGGCTGGTCCGCGGCCTGGTAAAATAGTAAAACAGTTATAAGCGGTAAAGTCTTATCATATAACATATGTGAGAAAACTATACAATTTTTTTTATTGGTTTGAGTTATTATAGCGTTTGTGGTTTTTTTTAATATTTTTGGCATACAATTATAAGTGCTGACTTTTATGAAGACCTGAGGATTCGTGACATCTGTAAGGGTAGTTACTCCAAATTCTACATAGTCAATACTGCAGGGTTTTTATTAATCAATCTATTTATTTTGCATATGAACCCAAAAGTTCGGCAAGTCGTTCCTCTATAAATTCCGCTTAAGGATGCTCTGCCAGTGCCAAGTGGGTCGTATTTATGCAGGCCGTCATAAGTGGGTGCTTTTAATATCGTGATTGTTCCACGTTATTATGGGCTCTCATATTTTCGGACTACATGTCACACACTACATCCCAAAAAACCAGTCCGCTAACGCAGAATGTGGTCATCATGTTAAATTAATTTTTTTATTAAAAACAGATACCTCTGCCGACACGAGCATTTGCTGCGAGCGCTGCTGAAGCAATAGACGCGCGCGATGCTGTTCGGCGAGAACCTGCGCGCGCGCTGCCTCTGTCGCGTTATACATGTTCTGAGTCGTAGAAGCGTTTCCCGTGCCGCCACCAGCGCTGGTGTTTCCCATGTTGCATGATCCCTAATGGGAATAATATAATGATAATAACCATTAGCCGTTCGGGGGCTAAAATACCACTGACAGAAACACATATCAAACACGTTAACTTATCGTTACTCGTCTGTCTTATAAGATACATCATGGAGACACATTGTATAAACCTGTACCAACTTAATTAACCTGTGGTGACGAATAAAGTTATTATTATTATTATTATTATTATCAAACGTACAAAAATGTGAGAACAGCAAAGACGTTGCTGCGTTCTATTTTACTTAAGTTTCTTACAAAAGGCATAGTGATGCATTATAGTGTCGTTGTTAGTTCTATAAAAAAATAAGGAATTAACACTTTTTACCATTCTGCCAGCAAAATATGTGATGCACACTACTTGGGGTTTGAATTGAAACTTTAAGTAGTCGTTGTCATGCTACTGGACGCCATATACAGAAGCGCAGACGAAACATGTGAGAGTTTGTTAGGCTAATATAAATAATAGGTTGCTTCCAGTTACTTGTCAGTATACTAGTAGAACTAGTCATATTTTCACGTAGTATACGACTGAGTTCGAGTAAGTTAACTCACATAAAAGTTAGTATTCTAAAGCACTACAAACATTCAGAATATGACACTTACCGGACTTTGTACGGAATAGACCGGCGGGGTGGCAGGACTTGACACGGGACTCTTACTAACCGTCTCACATTGCATGAGACTTTCCGTTATGGCAATTATTCTAGCTTGCTTCTCTCTCACGCTCTGTAACAATATTATTACGTAACACTTCTCCCTTGGAAACTAAAGATGTTTGTCTTTTCGAAAGACTACTACGGTAAAGTTACCACATCAGTATTTAAATCAATTGGATCAGGATCTTTATTTTAGAGTCTTAATAGGCGTTCATTAAACTATTTATTTAGTATTATTCAATTCATTTAGAAATAAAATATTGCAAATAAAAATGTTATTTAACTTTATTAATTTCGAATTCTTGAAAATAAGTTTCACTGACCTCGGGTGCTGACCGGTCAGCGTCGGGCATGTTCTCAATAACCACGTCCAAAATATCGGACAGCACTTGATCGTTGGGCACTTCGCTATCTCCGTTCCCGCGACTTCTGAAATCAAATAAATTACTATTTAGAACATAATATCACAAATCTGAAACTCAAGGAAATCTAGTAAGTTCAGTGAGCAGACCCAGGGCTAACTAAACAACGTAGAGATGTAAAGTCAGTGATATACAACTAATTAAAAAGAATCTGAATAGTTTTAACAACGTTCGCTTTTCGCACAGAGATCTCTAGACGAACTGGTCAATCGATGAGAGGTGGCCTAGCCCTTCGCCTGCATTGCCGCTAGACGAGATACCATTATCACAATCGCCTCGGGCGTGAAAGAAGTGATAGAAATTTGAAGGTGCCAATATACCACAAGAAAATTAGTAAATAATACGACACTTACTGAGGCTGATTGTTGTAAATGTGATGGGGCGCCGGTGCCGCGTAGTGAAGGGGCGCGGGGGCAGGCTGGGGGGCGTAGGCCCCTCGGGCGCCGCCCTGAAGCACCATCTGAAGGTGGCTTTGACCGTGTACAGGTGCTGACTCGCCGCTGGGACTCCCGCCATTCACATTATTCGCTCGACTGTGTTAGAAAACATAATTATGTAACTCTCAGTGTCGTTTAACGCTAGGTAATCTAGAGAACTGCAAACTATTCGAACAAAACTGAAAAAAAATAGTTCAGCTTGGCCCCCTCGCGCACGTGTCAATGCTTGCTTCTAAAGATGATTACATCGCGCGTGTTCAGTAGTAGGACGTTAACATCTAACATTGTGGAAATTTTCATAAATTTTGTACCATTAATTATGGCGTTCATTACGCCAACGCAAACAGCTGACTTCTTGTCCGATCTTGTTAATGCGCGATCTCTATTACTCAGAGCTGAAAGCTTAACTTGAATGCTTCTAGAGCCGCGCAAATCCGTTAAGATAATATATGCGAGCATTTTAAACTTTATATTTATGAAATACAAACCATGTACAGACAAATAGTTCGTTGTATGCGTTCGCCTTTAATGGGCTGATGTTTATACATTTTATCTTATCACGAGGGCCATAAGCTGCCTGCGGCGCACTTTGACCCTTAAAGTCCTTAAAACCCTTAAGGTATACATATTGAGAACAGTGCGTCAGTATCATGGACGTAGTTAGGCAAAATGGATACAGCTACAAAAACTTACTTTTGAGAAAACAGGAGTTTTAGTAAATTTGATATAGCATAATATAAAAACTGTAGTTTGTTTTAGAGAGTTCCTGTTACATACTGGGTATTGATATCTACTTCCTGTCTAGTATTGTTTTAATAAGTTAGACATTTGTTGAGTTAAGTTTAAAATTGTTAATATGTGGATAGTATGTTTGACTACATATTTATCTTAATATTAAATAAATCAACATCATTTTCTTTCATGTCGTTGTTTGCTATTCCAAATAAAGAGAAAAAAAAATTACAATATCTCAAAAAATCGTTCTTGTGGGTTGGATCCATTTTGCATAACTACGTCCAGTTGAGAACGCAGATAGCATCTGCCTACGTGGCAAAGCGACAAAAGCCCGCCGTCTGAACTGGCCTTTTAATAATGGGGTGAGAAATTGAAGTATACATACTGAGGAGCGTGCGTCAATATGGTGGAGAGCGTGGAAAGCATCTGCCTGGGTGGCAACGGATGCGGCGTGTGCGTTTGGTGCGTCTGGTGCGGCTGGTGGGGCGGGGGCGGCGGCCGCGGGCGCGGGCACGAGAACGGGCGCAGGTTTGGGTTGGGCAGCGGCGGCGGCGTCGTGGGCGTGGTCTGCTGCCGCGCCAGCAGCGATACTAGGATCTGGTTCTTCTGGCACAGTGAGCTCATGCTTGCAGCGGAACTCGATAGCGCGGGAGACGTCGCCGACGAAGCTGCACTCGATGTCACCTGCTAGACAATAACGACACATTTAGTTTTTTCTTTTATTCTAATATGACTCTATATAAGAGAGGTAGAAAAGAACTAAAAACTCTATTAGAATATTTGCAAGAGACAAAACCGCACTCTATGTCACCTGGTACACAATTACGATGTTTGCCAGGCCGAAACGACTCTTGATGTTGGCTACACAATTTAGACGCATTAAGTTTTTTCTGTTACAAATACCTGATTACTTTTATAATTATGCATTTAATAAAGAGCTCTTATTTACATTATACATACATGACATTCAATTTTTATTTATGTATAAGATAAAAAAAATGGAACTAAATTCAATGTGTAGATATCTCTTTCTCGGATTTGTTAGGTATTTTAAATTTTGCATGGTAATGGAAATCTAGCAAAAACCTAACCTGTTGGTTTTCAGGAGTAGCTCTTTTGGCGTTGTTTGTGGCTGCTTTGGCTTCATCAAGCCTACGCTTGACGCCCGCGATTCTCTCGAGGTAGTTATCGCTCCCCTCGTTTGTGGAGCGACCATTGCCGGATGGCCCGTTGCTGCCTGCCAGTAATTGACAGAGCAACGCGCTAGGCTGCGACGTTCCGCGACCATCATTAGAGTTTCTTCTTTCTTCCGAATCTTCGTCAGATTTGTCATTCAATATCTAGACATAAAAGCAAACAAACGAAGATGAATTTAAAAGTCCGAAATTCTTAATTTTTATACATTTGATTTCATCTTAATTTCTTGTCGCAAAGAATACGGAAAAATATACTACAAATTTAAACAAAATTATCAAAAAGTTTAAGTAGAGAGACTAGGTGGAAGTGATCATCAAGGCAACAGTGGGCAGTCCTTAAAGAAGTGACCTCTTGTGTGGCATTAGAAGGCCGCCACACACCTCTGCCAATCCGCACTGAGTCAGCGTAGTCGTAGCAGACCAGCATCTTCATGATTTCTTAAATGTGAAGGCTGGGATGATTATGACAACTTGTGATACAGATACTTCAATGTACCAACGAACGTGTCAACAACGCTTATAAGCTATGTAATATCACTATAGATAAATTCTTATAATGAAGTGATTAGTCCAAATATCTTTTGCTCTAATAATTAAGATATAAAAAAAAAGTAACTCACTCTCAAAAGGACATCGGAGTTGTGTGACATCTGCATATTGTGGTGTTGATGCGACTGATGTGGCTGCGGCGGCGGCAACGGGGGCTGCGACCGGTGCGCCTGCGCAGAGTGCATCGGCGACAGCGCGGCAGCGGGCGTGTGCGGCGTTTGAGGCGTGTGCGGGGTGTGCGGCGTATGCGGCGTGTGCGGTGCAGACGTCTCGCTTCCCGTCGCTTCCTCATCCTCCTGCTTCAGCAAGTCCTTTAGGATGCGGTGGTTTGAATTCATCGCTCCATCAGTCGACGGCTTCTTACTAAGTAAGCTCCGCAACCGATTCGGCTCCTCGCTCGACGATCCCGCCATCGCGACGTCTCCTGGCGTCGAAGGCGCCCGGGGCGTCAGAGGCGTCGACGGACCTTCCGACGCAGTATCCTTTCGATCCTTAGAATCGTCACTGGAGATGTCGGGCGGGAACGGGAACGGGGAAGACCAGTGTCCGAGGTCAAAATCGTTGATAGAGAACGGCGGCTCGGCCGGACTCATGGGCGAGCAGAAGCGCGAGTCCGAAGAGTCTCCGTTGGCGACGGAGACCATGAGCGGTCCGCCGGCACCCGTGGGGGCGGCCGAGGAGGCGCCGGAGGAGGCAGGCTGCGCGGCGACGGGCCGCGGTGCGTTTTCCTCGAGCAACTCGAGCTCGTCGTCGCCGAGCACGGTGTGCGTGGACATGATGAAGTCGGGGTCCCCGGAGGTGGGCTTGGCGCGGAACAGACGCGAGCGCGCGCCGACCCTAAGCCAAGGCCTTTCCGGCGACAGGCGGATCTGGAACGGGTCGCTCACCGCCGGCGGAGCCGGGTAACACAAAGCTTCGCGAAAATGCGCGATCACGTGTCGTCTATCACTAGCGTCAATTAGTTCTAAATAGCGAGTACCGACGAGAGTCACTGGAGAGTTCAAAGTGTTTTCTACCGCACTTAAATCACAAGCTGAAACAAAAAAAATTGATTCGCATATCAACATGTAAGTTTAGGAGTTCGTGATTGTACTTATTTCGTGGACTGTTCTCCGAACTAAACTTTTACCTGATGGTGGGTAGCATACCCTGTTCTTAAGCATATATATTGAAGAAAATCTTTTGGCATTGCATAGCGCTACGCTGGTCACTCCGAAACATACGTTTTGAAGTCTCATTTGGCAAGCAAATTTGTGACACAGTAACGCATAAAGCGTGTCTATTTAGTGAAAGTCTATCTGGCACTGTAGTGGTGACACCTAGTTAAAAGGGTTACTTAGACAGTTACCAAATAAACCCAATAAGTAAGTGTATCCAGAGTAGTTGACTGTCGGGAGTAAATGCGTTAACTCACATAGTATAGTGAAGTTGTTGTCCAGTCGGAAGATGATCTGGTCAGTGGGCTTGGCGGCGATGGCGGGCGGGCCGCCGTCGACGGGGAGCAGAGCGGCCGACGCGTCCTCGCAGCGCCGGATGACGCACATGACGGAGCCGGCCTCCTCCGAGGACGGGCCGCGCACCGGCGCAGCGTGGATCACGCTCTCCACGTAGCTGCATAAACGAACCATGTTAGAAAGAAAGAAAATAATTTATTTTGTGACACATGATGATATAAAAATAAAAATTAATAAACACATGTGGCACCGAAAAGGCTTATACTCAGCATATGCCGAGGGGTCACTATGGCCCCGCGGCGCTGGTCTTCCGTTATTAAATACCCTTTACCATTCGGCCGCTAACTCTTAATACTATTTTCATGGATCCTATAATTTAAATACTTGTATTTAATATATTTGATTTTGTGCTCTGCCAGCTATCCTATTTTTTTCTTTACGTCGGGTTGGCTGCAAGAGCTCGCTTTTAGCGATAAGACCGCTTAGATTGGCATTATTCATTTATGTCGATATTTATTGTAAGCTACATTTTTAAGTTTTTTGAATATGAATGTATCTACTGCGTGATTTGAATAACTTTGTTTTGCCTAGTAGCACGTTAATGAGCCGAGATAAATTAAGAAAATGATTGACTTATCTGTTTCTAACTGGAAGCTTTAATTCGATTAACAGTGATCAATTGCGGCCTGCATCTATTCGCGACAGTGAAGTACCTGGTTGGTTATTTGAGTTAAAAACTTAAGTTGAGAACTTTATCGGAAACTCCATTACAAATCGAGCTGAACGTGCTGACCCGGCCCTATATGAAGACGCCTAAAGTGAATATAAATTTTCTACCTTAAATTGTTGTAAATAAATATTTCTTGTATTTTCATATTTTGGAAGCCTACAAAAGTTGTCTTACGCTTATATTTTATATATATTATTATTATTATAGGAAATATTAGTAATAAATAAAAGAGTTTATAAAACACATACAGAAGAAAGGATGAATATAATTCTTGAAGTGTGATTGTCAGAAGAATTACATTAAAACATGAAAAAAATTTTTTGTTCTTTACTACCATCATTTTGATGGGACAACTAGTACCTAATAGTCAAACGAGTTTGAAACATAAGGATGAATTTTGTACTTAAAATTCTGTCTAACACTTAGTGCAAGGTCAATGTCTGCCTATCGCGTACTTTATTGTCTGTTCTGTAATTTCTACAATGTTTTAAAACACATGTCTAACTTATTTAAACAAATTTACATTATGCAATGAAAAATCCAGCAAAAAAAGTCGTTACGGATAAAATGAACCTTGGAAAACGACGTCTGTGGCCCTCTCTAGGTTAGACAAATGGCCTTCTAAATGTTACTTATCTATGCGCAACATACGTATAAAGATTACGTTTAATACAGTTGTGTGGAGATATAATATACATAAAGAAAGATTTCTTTGTTAATATAAAAAGTATTTTCTTTCCAAACTAACTGAAAAGAAGTAAATAAATAAATATTGAAATAAGCATAACAAAATAAAAATACTTAAATATATAACACATATTTTGCTATACCTACTTAATGCGCAACGCAAAAGATTTAGATAAGAATACATGTCAAGTCATTTTAAAGAAGAATCAGGAGGTATTTTTGAAGGACACCTAGGGCAACGACAACGACGTAGACGGTGGCCAACGTGTCTTATCAGAAACTAGCACAATAATTCATTGATACTGTGTCATGTATCATGACGAGTATATTTGGACAAAGTAAATAATGCTGTTTATGAACATATATGATAAAGTTATTGTGTGTAATTTTTTTATATCTTCTATCGCTATCCTATTCTTTAGGCGTAACGTACATATATATATTTTTAATATCTATTTTAAGCAATAAGTTAATACCTAATATTTTAAGAGAGACTGCTAAGATATTATTTACTGATCTTTAATAATAACATTACAAACTTGAAGACTTATTTTGCAACTCATAATATTGTTAGAACTTGCTTAGCTTTGCGTCACGTTCCATATACAACATTCATATATGGGTAATCGGCCTCTTATCGTACATATGTCATGATCGACTATCACAATGAAATAAGAAAATTGTTATCATTGCGGTATTGTAAATATGCATTTACAATTTATTTCGCAAGCTCTGATTTTGAAATGTTTTCATTATTTTTATACATTTCACCGATATGAGTATGATGAATAGGCACTGACCAGTAATAACAAAAATCAATTCGCAAGCGTTAAGTACTGATCATATTATTGACACGCAGAACAATCATATCGCAATCAATACAAATCTTCAAGTAGGTCTAATGAGCTATATTTGCTGTATCATATATTGAACAACGGTTACCTTGGTTCAGTAGCATTATTATCCTTGATGATCAGTCGTACTTGGACGGCGTGAAATTTGTCGAATTCACCCGCACCCCAGGTCAACGTCTGCACGTTCCTCAATAATGGTCTGAATTTGACATGATCATCCGCGTGCAAACAGGAGAAAATTGATTTGTTAAACAATTCAGTTCTGTCCTGCAGAGTGAATTCTTTAATATTTTCCGTTATACATTCAATATCTCCTTTTGAGTTCACTTCAAGTAACACCCATCCAAGACTGGTCGTGTAATGTTTCAATGCCTGAAAAAGTAAATTAAATTAATTAATTAATATGAGATACGTAGAAATGCCAACTGGAATTGTTGCGCAAACAACAATACTAAAAATATGCAATGTACCTATTATTTGACAACAAAAATGAATACTGAAACGAAATAGCATATTATGCACAAACAATCGCCCACGTGCACGTTTGTTTCGTCCCTGAGGAATTTAAAGTCGTAATAATGAAAGGTGGAAGAGTTTCCAAAAGATTATCGAATGAAGGATAACTTCTATCAAGAGCAAAATTAGATGAGTTGGTATCTACCTCAATAAGAGTGGTGACTTCCGAGTAACTGCTGGCTGTAAGTGCTTGGGGCTGCGTGGAGCTGACTTCGCCGGCCTGTACGGGAGAACAGCTTTGGGCTCTGCGCAGCGGGCACTCGACGGGGCAATCTCGCCTTCGCCTCAGCACGTCCTGGATTTGACGCGTCGCCTCTCGGACAATGCCGTTCTTGTCCGGTTGCTTAACTTCTGCCAAGCACGTACCCAGAAGCTCTTCCAACTGATTTATAGTCTCGTTCTCGAGTTCACGCCTCTTCTTCTCGTTGTAGCACTTATTACTGCAACATTGAACGGAAAACTATGTACATCGGGATCGTATTCATCATTACAAATGTACGAATACAAAAAAGTCGGAGCGATTTTTTAACATGTGTCGCGATAATCTGTTAGTAACATACAAGGTCGCAGGTGGCTTGGGGACTTCCGGCCCTTAAACTAATGCAAATACGCTTTAGTAAACTTAAAAATATTAAATTTAGCTCTAAATAAGTTTTTCTTTTCCTGACAGTTGTATTTTCTTGGGTTATAAAGCAACTTCCAAAAAGTTATGACTGAAGTGAATTTTATCAAACGTTCTTTGTTATCTATCATAAATACTGTATAATATACACCTGTGTGGAAACAACAGTATCACATATCCAAAAAAACATTTCGTATAGATTTATAATCTTCTCAAGTATATAATTTATGGCATTATATGAGATCAGCCCGGTGCTGGTATAATCATACAGCCTCGTCTAAAAAGAGTGCTGGAGGCATTCTTCATAATATTTTACCTTATTAGATATATTTTTTATTTGGCGGCGAGTTTTATTTTTAGACAGTATTTTGTCGAACGATTAGGGCGATTGAAACTTATATGGGATATTCAAGTTCTGTGTGCAAATTTCAATTTTGTTTGTTAATTCAACTGTAATTACGGGAACTCCCTAAGTGGACATTTCTTAATTGTTCCTAAAAAAATATTTCAACCTACTTATTACTTAAGTGCATGACACTTAAATAATTTATTGATTCAGGCATTATTTTGCAGAAATCAATTGTAAGCAAGTGATGGATTAAAAATCTTTGTCACAAATCCCGCGCATCAAGAAATGCCCGAAAAATCGAGAAACAGTTCAATACGACACGTATTTCGCTCTTATATAGGGTGGGCATCTTCAGGTAAGATACAGCTTCAGAAAATGAAGTCACTCTCGCTTCACCGTTGGTCGTGAAGATTTTGTTGTTATATGCACGCGCATACATTTTCAGCGTTTCCTTAGATATATATGTTCAAGATTTTTTTAGTTATTTTTATAGGAGAGTAGAACAAATTTAGGTAAGTGGTTTGTAAGAGCTGCAGTGTCCTCTACATATTGCTTTAGAGAAAATAGATGTGAACTCACAGTGATGCTTCTCTAACGATGATTCCTGTATCTGATACAAGAAGTAATTATTTTCTTGATATATTTGTTCAGTATTGAATCTACCCAGCAGTAAGCATTATTAACTGTGAATGACAAGAATTTGGGCGTTTCTTTCGTGTTGGGTGGGTGGATTCCTTTGAAAGGTTTGTTAGAAATAGAACTTACATTCTTGGTAAATTAATAAAATATAGTAGTTAATGTTAGCTTACAGTATTGGTCCAGGTCCCAAATCTTATTAGGTCGGAATAATATAAAACTATGTGTATAGATTAGACCCCTTGCACTAAATTTTATTCGGTAAATCTTTTGTAAATGCAACAGCAGAACGCTTTTATATATTTTAGGTCTGATTCTGTAATTAAAATCTGAGGTCTTCTCTCGAATTCTTAGAATCGTTGGCCCTGTAAAAACCTAGTGAAAACGTAGGTTGTAAGTCCAGTACTGCTTCCACGATCAAAAATACTAAGTCTTCTAGCCTTTATAACACGGGTGTATCCTTAGGTAAGCTAGGTAATTGAATAACTTTATAAAAGTTAAGCTGCCATTTTTTTTTTGATACGGTAAGCCTGTCTTTTTGAATTTGTGGCGTCCAATCTTTACCAACATTAAATATTATCATCTTCTCCGTGAATAATTAGGTAGCATCTGCTACCGCATTCGATTTCTTTATACCCAATTGTCGTGCAAATATGTGACTTGAGTCTTTATTACAGTTCATACATAACCTATGGTCAGAAAGACTTTAAAAACTGAACTTCTATAAACAGCTTCAAATGTATCTTCTCAATTAATAAATTAGATGTCCGATTTATAAAAATCCCATAAAATCTAAACAAGACAATAACGAAGGTAATATTTTTTCATATTAAAATATCGAAAAACGTTTGACAGGGAAAATGCCTATCATAAATCTCACGTTAAACAGAGAGATACATTTATCTCGCGGTAGTTGCCTGCTACGCCCTTGACAGTGCCGGATAATCAATATTGATATAAAAATATGAGATGGCAACTGAAATGTCCTGTTTTCTCTAGGTTCTTGTTAACGTACCGCCCCCTTAACTCACCGTTACACTATCAAAGACGTCAAAATTTACCAAAATTTTAATGATGGCTATTCCATAGATGATTAAACATAATATTTATCTGCTCTTCCGCCTCGTATTTTTACATACCTAGCGGACAAAAAGAGACTCCCGTACAGTTAGACTAGGCATTATAATGTAAGGGTTAATAACGTGTTCATATTAAATTAATTGTAATATTTTTTTTTTTAAAAAAACATTTCCAATTGGTGAAAGCTGTTTGTAATATTATACTCACGGATTGACTTAAAGGTAAAATCTGTTCCCCTGACATTTTTAATAATAAATAAACAATTTATAGCTAATTTGTAATTTTAAATCAATCGTAATAATTACTACAAATATTTTTTTATTAAAATAAGGAATTTAATTATGCTGGATTGATATAAATAACAAATTTCATTTTTATAACCTTGAGCCACAAATACGTCAACTAACACAAAAAAGTGAAGAATGACGTAACATTCCCTATTAGGTACATCTTGATCAAGATGCTCCAATTAAAAATTACCCGCTTGTATTTTATATTATTGTTTAGCATTTTAACTTGTGTTTAGCGTTGTTAGTTTTAAGCCAATTCCAGTGATGACTCATCGTTCACATGTGTGTTTGGGCTATTTAGAAGGTCAACTTAGGTAGCATCACACTGGGCGAATGGAAAAAGGGCGAAAAGAGATTTTGGTAGCAATCAATTCTTAAACTATTTAATGACTAAGTGTAATCATGAAACTATATACTTAACTGTTACAAATGCAACTACAGTAAGTACTTACCTAAATTTTATATTTAAATAATAAGTACGTATCTATCACTATTTGCACTTAGGTTAAATCTATATAACTATATCCAATAATAACCGTTTACGGATTGATACAGAGCGGAACGCAAACAACAATAAAAAAATATGTGTCAAGACAAGTGACAATACTGTTTTGAAGACTCAGTACAGAAACTAATACAGAAACATCCTATGCGCACTATACGTACATTTGCGATTGTGGCTTATTGTCTGACTTTTTTCTTATCTTCTTAACCGGCGATGTCACGCTCATCTTGTTTTGCATCCCCCTCCATGTGTCTCCCACTTGGAGGTCACAGGATTCAATTCTACAGAAGCAGCAAACAAATAAACTATTATTAAAGAAATTAAAGATCTAGAATTGAAAAGATAAGCGGATCCAATTCTAATATTTCTATTATTCCAATAAAATTAAAACAATGTAGTGTAGATATATGAGATGAATGATTATGGTGATTGATTTGTCTATGACCAACATAGTTCTAGTTCCTATGTGAATAAGTAATTCCATGCATTACTAATTTCAAGCAAGCAAAATAGTGATGGTGGTATTTATTTTTATATTTAAAATACTGATTCCTTATCAGAAATAAACTACTAAATTTTAAATATTTTAACCGGCCTAATTGAGATAACAGTCTTAGATTTGTTAGATAATATCTAATCATATATATTATGTGTAATTTTCCCATAGTTTTTTTTAGAAAAGTTAAGTAGATAAGTCAGCTGTTTGATTAATTTATTATTATAAAGATTCTATAAAATACTAACACTAATAGTTTAAATTCACTCGGACGCGACTCATACGTATATCAAATGCCAAGTACAGAGCAAGCCGAGTGAAGCCTAATGCGAAAAAGGGACAGATATACCAGTCGAACGCCTACCGAGGAGCCCCACTACGCAACCTCACTGCGACGGCCGCGCAACCTTGAAATAATAATGTTCGGAATAACAACAACGCGCCATAAGCGTGACCAGAAATAGTATAATAAATAATTCTCGAAATTTTTTTAAACCTTCAATTCCTAGTGCCTACATCCTGTCTGCAGTTGGGATGTTCTTTTGTTCTAATGAAATAGTGATTCAATTTTATACGGAACAAAGAATAAAAGGAAAATACACTGTACCGGAAATGGAATCGGCGGGTAGTTTTATCCTGGTTGTGAACGGCGGCAACTCTGATGCAATATTACTTTTATTCAGTTGACACTAACTTAAGACCAAATAGGTGAAAGTTGGTAAGTATTGTTCGCAAACGTTCCGCAGCCGAAGGTTTCGCTTTTTCAATAGTTACTCAACAGGTATTCGTCATCCGAGCAGTAGGTATTTTAATGCGCGTCAGCGAACGCCGTATTATCATTGAATTCCCCATGTCATAACTTGAAAAATAATGAAAACGAATTCAACACAAAAAACTTACAGATTTAACTTTAAAAAAGAAAGGTATATTTTCGCTTCTTTTTACTAAAACTTAAACTTTTCCCATTTTGGTATACGAGTGGGTTATACAGATATCTTATGAGTAAAGTTTACATACGAATGTGTATTGCATACCACGTTGTTTACGAGAGAAAAGCATATTTGCAAAAACAATCTCAAGGTAGAGATAAAATAATAATAGTAGCTCATTAAACTTAAGGAAAGTTTCTGCTCAACACAAAAATATACCAACAGTATAAATGATACATATACTTACACTTAATATATAATATATTAAATATAATACAAATATTACTTGTTGCACCAACAGTCGTCATTGAGTTTTTTTTGTATGGTTGGCATAAAAGCTGCCTAAGTTTTAACGGAAAACAGTTCCTCAAAATCAAATTAATTTAATTACGTACCCATTATATAAGCTAAAAAGCCAATTGAAATATGTTCGGAATATATAAAGGAGTACTTATGTACTCTATACCTCTATATCTTATCTTGATAAAGCCTGCGACAATTGTTTTCATAAAAAAGAGTTAAACGAAATGCAACCGAGGCTCGTGTTTAGTCGAGCGCTTAGTCAACCTAACATTTAAAATTTAACTGTCTTTTAAATTTTTGAAATGACAGTATAATGTAAATAAAATTGTCACAGTGCTCTGTTTTTTAAAGTCATAGGTTTTTCATTGTGTTCGACACATAATATGGACAATTAAGTACTAAAACGTTTTTTTCTCATAATGATAATAGTACTTAGATAATGAAACAGTGAAAGTCAAAAGAAGCACTGAAGCATCTGAATGTGCGATGAGATGAGTTGTTAGATAATACAAGGCAAATCTCATCTTTATAGAAAACAGTAATCAATGTGCGAGAGAACAGACATTTTAAAATGGCTTTCTATAATTTTGATGCGCATCTTGTAAAAGTAACCGTTAAAAATATGATTTTTCAGAAAACCCTTTTTTTTAAAAGTTGCAGACAGTATTATTTCTGTTTTCCGTCTATTTATGCATTAACGTGCCGCGTGAAATCAACGATATCAAAGACTTCCTCTTAAAGCCGAGAAGGAAAGTGCAAAGTCTGTGAAGATAAAGAAGAACCCAGAGAATGTAAAGTCCATGGTTCGCTGCCCACGCTTCCTATGCACACTTGTCGTCACTGACAAGAAAAATGCAGTAAAACTAATACAACATTTACCTCCAGGTCACAAGTTAAGGAGGTAAAGCGAGTCTTTTTAAAATTTCTTTCAGAAGAAAAAGCTAGGGTAACTCTTTTGTGACTATATCAACATAAAAGAAAAGTATTGCAGCACATTATATTACATTCTCTGGTACCTATATTAATATACGTTTAATGTGCTGAAATTCTTTGGATTGGGATTGATGTCGAAATTATGGCTGCAATAAATTGAAAGAACACAGCAAGATATTTTTTAGCTTAGCAGTACATTTGTTTTTTAAAATTCATTGACAACAGTGCAATATTTCATTACTATTTTCCTTCCAGATAAGTTCAGATAAACCATTCTGTTTCTGCAAAAAAGTTACTGCTATTTATTTCTCTACCTCACATCCCGAATACAGTTACACTTTTATGACAATTTGTTAAATTTAAGTCCTACAAACTGCGAAGTATGAAGAGGATTACCTTCCTGCTCTGAAAGAATTAAATCTTATATTTAGTCATTTCTACTTATAACGAATTTTTGGTTAACATTTTATGAATCAGATTAAGATATATCTGTAACGCTGTACTAAGATGTGTATGATACAAGCAGATATTAAGCAATACAGTTTGGACTACTCTTACCGTAAAGTGTATATAATCCTATCGTATTTCTATCCACAAAAACATAGAAAACTTTATGTTTGTTGTGTCCACTCTTGAAGAAGTAATTATCACTTATTCAGGTCCCACTATTGGAACAGGCCTCCTCTCACGAACAAAAGTTTTTTCTTTGGTTTCGGGTATATTACTCTACCACGCGGACACAAAAGAAAGCGCGGGTAGAAGCGTCCTCTTGCTATTATAATTTTTAACTTATTAATTTTACTTTTAACTTGGCTTGACGACTTCCACGACAGTTTGGTGATTATGATTACTTTTCACAACATATTGTAAGCGAAATCAATCCAACATTTGATAGGTACAAAGTCAGGTATAATAATTATACTATTAATGAACTACATCAATCAAAGTGTCTTCTCTAATATTACAGCAATCTAATAGCACGGGGTCATAACGTTTGCCAAAACGGTCGGTTGTATGACGTATATTAAATTACCGGTGCACTATTTCCTGCACTAGGATAGCGTATCATAATAGGTATCTACAATTCCCTAGTTGACAAACATAATACCTGAGATTGATAACACTGTTTTCGTTTGAGATAAATGAATCAACTCTCTAACCATTACCAAAACAACCTTGCAGAAAGCGCTTAATAATAGCGGGTTGGACAAATGGCAGCTTTTATGAAAACAAGTCTGATCCAAAAGAAAAACTACATACAAAGGGCAAAAAGAACAATTAAAGTTAGAATTTTTGGTTTCTAAAACTACTTTTCTATCTCCTCTCTTACATATCAAAAAAGAAAATACACAAATTAAAAATAAACAGAGAAAAGTCGGGCAAAAATGTGGTCCCACTTCGTATAATTAAATTTTAATTGCATGTTATAAAAAAAACAAGGTTGATTTACCTTGCTGACAGTTCTAAATCTAATAATGCTGTCTCTATCACTCTTTACAAATACTGAACAGGTCGTGTCAGCGATATTTAATTTTTCCAGTTAAGTTCGTTTTTATTTTTGTCATAATAATATGAAGTACCTTTTCCATCGAACGCAAAATTTATGAAGACTGTCACTTTACCTGTCATTATCAAACCACACGTCATTTCTGAATAACTCTTTTATTGTTGGAAGAGCTCTCTTCTACCTTAAGAGTTATTTTGGATATTCGAAAAGCTTTGTCAAAATGGTTCCAATTCATATTATTCACGCAATGGCTAGCTATTATAACAATAATATCTCTAGTAAAGTTCAAGAGACATATAATTTTTTATTCAATTTAATTTGAATCACTAGTTCAAAAGTGAATAATGATATCAATATTGAGTAAAAATTTAAAAGCATATTTGACCATTATAATGAGTGAGCTGTAAATCCTTTAAACGTGATTAAGCATAAGAAATCAAGCACAGAATTTAAAATCAGAATCAAAATATAGAATAATTAAATGTGTCTTAAATGGTAAACTTTTTACGTGAGTAAACTTACTTTCATTTTTAAGCTTAATACAGCAACAACGGTCAAGTCACATTCAATTTTTCATTCAGTTCATATTACTTGTTTTTACCGCGTTTTAAAATTGAGCTATTTGAAAGATCTTACTTTTTACTATGTGTGTCGCAAAATTATTTCAGTAGAAAAGTATCAAGTACTGTATACATATCTATTATTAGAATTTCCGAAAACTGTATAAAGCTTTAAAAAAAATTGGCAACAAGAAAAGAAAATTTATCGCCGAAGTAAATTTAAACGTTTCTTTCGTTTCCTAATGATTTTATCACATTATTGACGACCGATATGGCGTGCAGGCAGTATACTTGCACTCCGCTTCTGAGCTCGTGGGTTCGATTCCCACACAGGGCAAATCTTTGTGTGCTTGAACATGAATATTTGTTACGTATATTAAGAATGTATATATTAAGCATGTTTATGCATTACACAAGTTCTTAATGATACTTATCATGGAGCATTATAATTGGTGTGATTGTAAGAGGATATTTATTTATTTAAAACAAAATTAAGTACAAGGGTTAGACCAATTTACTTTTGTTTATAAAATAAAATCAATTTGTTTTAATATTAGAGGTCCAAAACAAGTTGGATATTTTCCCAGAATATAGTAGCTGTAATATCATTATCTGGTACTTCAAAACAGCAGAGCAAAATAAACGTTCTATGTTGATCAACGCATACTCTTTATGTTACATCATTAGTTAGAAACATCTAACTAAATTTACGGTAGAGTTAGGGAGAAATGTTGGTAATTACATGATATTGTTTTATTTAAACTTTGTATAGGAGTGTATGATATAATGGGTGCTCAGCACTGCAGTACAATAATAAGTAAGTAATCAATACTTCGATTGGATTTATACGTTTTAAAGACGGCCCTTATCTTCGCAAGTATGAATTTTATCTATTTATGTGACCTGCAATCATACTGGGTCTTAGTGTTTCTCATGTCAACACAATGATATAAATGTTATATATAAATATAAATGTTGAACCAGTTGTACTATAATACACAGCATATTGTTGCATCTTTTATGACCAACCGTTCAGAATGTTATGAGACTTTTGATCAATAAGAAATTTATTTTGTGTCGAAATGGTTGAATAATTTGTGGGTACACGCAATGCATTACCCAAACATAAAATGTATGTCGCTTAGGTTGATTAATAAAGCGCTGACCAACGTATAGCCTGTAGAAATCTCTCAGTCACTAACATCCCATTATTGGACTCCGATCTGCTGTCGTAAAAAAAATTTGCGAAAATTTTGTTTATTTATTCGTTTTTCAAATAATTCATGTTTGGATTCCTAAACATCCGAAATCCATGAAAATTGGTATGGATGGGAAGGTTGATTTCCTGGAAAGGATATAGATTTTATCACTGAAATAATGCCTTGAGGGGGTAAAAAGAACAGTGAAATTTTGTATGGTGAATCAATTATTTCTTACATAATATATTAAACCCGTCATTTCGTGAAACTTCTTGTATCAAATAAAAATAATATTCTGAATATTTAAGAACGGAGATAAGCTCATGCGGGCGAAACCGCGGGCTACTAGATATGTACTTATCATAATAATTGTCTTAAGATCTATTGATAATTTTATTAGTAGGTACTACAGAGAAGATATTTATGAAAATATCATCATTGACGTAACACAATGCATTGATGATATTATTATACATACATGTTGTCTTTTTTTTTGTAATACTTTCGTAATTCGTGATCTGAAATACAGGTATTTTTTACCTAACTCAGACACCAGCTCCTCACATATTATAGACCAAATTTAATTTATGGATTATTAGATAAAAGCACAATTGTAATATTTTAAGTCTGTCATTGTGAGGACAAAATAAACATAGTTATTAATATTAATTCGTATGTCAAATTAGTTTGCCTAACAACAAGCCAGTAGTAGGCGGCCGGAAAACAATGAGAAATAATAGAGACCTCTGTTCAGCAGTGGACTTCTGATGGCTGAGATGATGATGATAGCAAACTCTTTGTTGTGCTTTGACCCAACAACACCTGGGGCCAGTAGGAATCTTCTTTTGAAGTGTAGCACGGATACCGGCCTTTGTATTATATCGGCCGTACGTCATATCGGTCCCGCTTTCTTGTTGCAAATAAGACTTTTACTGAGTCGGACTAGCCAGCGACCACAATTTACTTAACGCCATAATGGCTTGCCGGGTTTAGCAATAAGAAGTACTCTTACTTTTTGGCTCTTTTACTTTCAATTTGAGGCTGTTATATCAGAGAAGCACTAATTATGGCAACACGTAGGAACGTGACGTTTTGCATGTAGGAATAAATAAACATACTATTATATAAAACATAATAAATGTATAAAAAAATTGTATGAACTTCTTCATACAATTTTTATAAAGATATTGTTTTAGACAAAGTCTTAACTAATTTAGGAGCCGATGGGGGTGTGAAGTAGGAAAATAGACCTTATATATTTTAGATTGCGTATCTTCATTTTATTTTTATTTTTATTACTTATTATACACGTGATGCTCAACAATTATAAGTACAATTATGTGTAATGTGAAATAAAGAAAATCGTAAATATATAAATTAACCCTAATAAAAAAATATTATGATGAAATTTACAACTATATCAATTAACCTACAGTATAAACACCTACTCCACATATAAAATAACATGTCCTGGCTGAGTGCTTGATGCATTATCGCCAAACGTATACAATTGAAACTAAAAACCTCTGATTTGTCAGTAGGGTCTTTTCATAACGTTAAGTAATGTTAACTAAATAAATTAAAAAAATATTTAAGAAAATTCTCTCTCAAGCGCCCTCTAGTTTTCAATTAAATCAAAAAATTATACTTTTAACAGTAATTAAGCCAATTCTCAAACGAATTGATATATATATAAATTGTGTAAAACATAAATTTAAGTATCATGAGCATTATTGGTCCATTTTATAAACTGACATCACAACATCATGTCAACTTGATAATAAATACTTTTGTTGTTTCTTGGGCGTATAGGGATCCTACCAAGATCTAAGGAGCCCAAGCCAACCTCACCTACAAGTGGTGCACCTGCCGATCAAAGGACGAGGCTCTGGCGAGCATAATAGTGCCCGGTAAGCGGCAATAGGCTCGTCACCTATTACGTGGGACCAACTATATAATTGGCGAAGTGTGGGTGTGTTATATGCCTCTGTCTACCCTTCGGGGCAACAGGCGTGAATGTATGTATGTATGTTTCTTGATAAAGGTATCATAAAAATTGTGAACCATTTTTATGTATTTGCACTTTCTTTTTGGTTGCTATAATTATGTTATACGGACTTTGATCTATTCTAGCGACAATATCAAATGGTGCAATATTTTGGACGTGTTTATTTAATCATGGGGTGCATTAATATTATCTTAGCTGTAAAAAATGCTTTTAAGGTATTAATGTTTATAAATAAGACATTCGTATGCTTTGTAAATTCTAATGTCAATAGTTTTAATTTAACTGTTTTCGTTTTTAATGCCTAGTCACAAGCGGGTCTATTAATTAATAATATTAAGAATACCTACTGAATTCACGACATCCTAAGCAATCAATTATTTAAAAGACTAACAATTCTTAATTACAAATTATTCAAATATTTACACTGTTTGTTTTATAGGTTGGTTGTTTCAGACATCAAATTATAAAGATTGGTATCGAATTCATTATAAAATTATTTTAATGCATTTATGTATCTTTATGATTTCAATATGTTATGCAATTGTCCATTAAGTCAATAAATCTTAAAAAGTAGACAAGCAATAACCAGTTGCCTTCAGTTCAAACCTCGCTCAAACACTACGGCTTAACACTTAACATTTAATTTGCCCCAAGAGGTTATTATCAATTTGTTATTATTATTGTTAGTGGGTTTATAGCTTTTAAAATGCTCTGCAAATTCATTCCTATCAGAAGTGATGTCTAAATATTTTTTTATAGCATCTAATTAGTAGAAACTTATGGACAAACAAAATCATATGAAGAGAAATACCTAAAATAACTAAGTTTGTGGCTATCCTACCAACACGACAGTCAATTAGCCAGTAATATATTGGTAAACATTCGCATTCCTGAAAAGTGGAAACTTCCAGAATTGATTTGCACCAACCAATCAATAACTGGGATTTCGTAGCATTCTGTAAAAGTAACGTAAAACATCGTCTTCATGTGATCTCAACTATATTGAGTATTTCATAATAATAGTTAAATTTTGAAATAAATATTCGATCAAATTCAGTTTATCACAAGAAAAACTGTGGCACAAACGACGTTTTGTCTGTGGCACATGCCGAGACGTTCGTAAAATATGACGACTAAACAACGTACCTATATAAATTCTAAGAAAATAATCCAAAATTGTGGATAACCATTCAAGTTACCTACCTTACAAAGGTGTTATCGCTAATGTCAACATCAAAAAAGATGTCTACAAACTCTTCAACTTCAGAGTCTGGCGTGAGCGAAGGTGGCAGGCTATGCGATGGAGTAGCGGCCCCGTCCACGGAGTGACCTCCACAGTTGAAGATCACCGGTTCCGGCTGCACCATGGGCAGCATGTCTACTGTACATTCCACAGGTTCTTTCCGGCACTGTTTTTGAGACTAGCGTCTCTTTGAACCAACTCTGTAAAACACTGCTCGTATCCGCAACCAAACACACACTGCATTGCGCCAGGCTCACCGCGACGCAATTTTTTACTGTACATATAAATCACCAAAAGTTCAAGTTTTAAACTTGTCATGTAACGTATTTCCACTTTTATTATGTCCCACGAAGGTAATGCCTGTCGGCAAACGTGCGTTAACTTTATTACGTAGCGATAGTGCAATTCCCTATCGATATCCGTGCGAAACGTTCGCTACAAAACGACGATGAAAGTCAACTGAAAGACGAGACGTACATATACATACGTCCTTTTCGTTCACCGCTACACAAATTATCAACACAGCAGTGGCGGCGGCGCGGCACGACTCGACGCTGAACCGTAGATTGTCGGCCGTCGGGTACGGCGCGGCGCGGCAGCGGTGGTGGAGGCGGCGCGGTGGCGGCGGCGGCTGCGGGCGTGCGAAGCCAGACTGACTCAACTCAACTTGACGCGAAAATATTGCTGCTCCGGTCACACCTTTTATTTCGCCGAGCTCTACGATCTCGCTCACCAGAACGTTTCATTGAAATGACGAATAAAGCCGAACCGCACAAGAATTAATACGACGTATAAACACCGATACATTTTTCATGTTTACATTTCATACATTTGCTATTTAATAAGATATATTTGTTTCGAAACGTGATAAAAACAATAATTGAGCGATAAGGTAGATTAATAATCATGTCGTCTCTCTATTGTCTTAATGCAGTGAACGAATTATTCGTTCACTGTCTTAACAGTCTTTATCTGAGACATTTCAAACCGCCGACACATCATGTTATAAATCTAAACATACAGGACCAAGGTCGCATTCTAAGTTAACCTGTAAATGGTGTAACAGAAGCGTTTAGAGGTTTGAAGGGTTTTTCTTTTAGCTTTGTAGTGTTATGAATAAAACATAATTAAACGTAAAAAACCCATTTCTTTCTAAAAAAATATATACAAGAAAACCGAGAACTTATATTTTTTAATGTAGTTTAACAAAAATTATAAGTTTATTTATACGATTGACTGTTTATTTATGTGATGATTTCTTTAATTTATAAATGTCTAACGATTAACAAAAAATTTAATTTGGATCAAAACCGACACAACTGATCCTTAGTTTACATTTATTATTATTAACTAAGGAATGAGCAAGATAACTACTACATTTAGAGACAATGACAAACTATATTTGTGCAGGAATTTACCAATATTTTTTGTATAAGTTGACAATATTCTAGAATTAATCCGATTGTAACTATCAATTATTTTAAAAGCAAAATCGTGAGACCATTTCAGAGATGGTTCAGCTGTGGTAGAGCTGTTGCTAGAGCATTTAACAACACCGCTGTGACGTCGCTCGTCGTCTATACCTCACTACTACATGAAAGTGAAATGGAACAGTATTCGTGTCAAGTGCACAATTTAGATAACGAGGTCATTCATTGCATAACATACGACAGCATAGATAAATTAAACGCATTGTGGTTTATATATCGGAAACCATAGTTGCGAATTGTGTGATATACCTATTTACTTATTGAGCTACTTTACTATTAGTGGTACCTAAAATGGAATCTGAAAATTGTCTTGATAAATTGATAAATTGTCTTAAAAAAAGTTAATTTATATATTCATCCAAAAAAGATTAATTATAGATAAACGACGCATAGGCGTAGCGTGTTCGTGCAGTTTTATTGGCTTATTATTAGCCACAAGCGCAAGAAGCATCTGAAAGTGAGAGCTAGAGATCTGCACACGTGAGTGATCATGTTTTTATTGTAAAGAATCGCAACATTATTGCAATTGTATGAATTGATGTGTAATGATCACTGGTTAAATACAGTGAGTAGAGACATTAAAACTGGTAAAGGGGCAGTAGAGGAAGAGCGCAGCGCGTGCAGATATCGGTGCAGGCGGCCCCGCGGATCTGTGTCAGTGGGTCACGGCAATGACGTGGCACATGGCCGCGGCGGGCGACTCGCGTCGCGGCGCGTACTTCATTCTAATTCCGCTTCACCGGTATCTTCATTTAACTATCTACTTCATACTTATATGCCCTAACGTGACGATTGACTTTAATCGTACGTGTAGAGAATAAAAAAATATTTGGTACTTTACTTTTTATTTCTCCATACCTCGAACGCTAATCGGCGGAGTTTGCTTTGACGTAGACTTATCGTTGACATTGACCGACTGAAATATTATTCACGTGAGAATGAGCAATACGAGAGCCGAGTTCCAATTCCACGAGACTATTATTTATTCCAAATTAAGTTTGTTAATATGGGTTTTCCTTTGCATGATGAGGTTGCCATAATAAGTTGGAATCATTTACTAAGAATTTGTTTACGTAATTTAATATGTAAGAAAATTATCAACTACGTTTAATATGCGAGTACAGTAAAGCACTTTAAAGACAGAAATAAATTACATTTCATTTCAATCCGGTTACTAGGAAGGTGAATTAATGTAGCGCTTTACGAATTGATTTGTTGGTGCAAAAAAGTTTAAAATGGCTTAATCCGAATATACAAGACAAAGCATAAGCACCAAATAAAGTCATTCAAGCTATTGTATTTTACGTAGTTCTTATGAATAGTTATTAATTTCTGAAAATAATGTGACAGAAAGACGAAGACAGTTCAATTAATAGAAGTTACGTTACTATATTTAAATATAAAAATTATTAGGGCAATTTTTTTATAATTATAAACCCGCTATGTAAATTAATGTTGCGACTGCGAATGCATTCGATAAACACGATCGCTCACGTGTGCAGATTCTCTGCTCTCACTTTTAGTTGCAATGCAACGTTCCTGCGTCATTTGGAACTTTATTGAAACAACAATCATACGTATATATTTCATTTGCTTTTCATTGTTTATCTCTTAATTACCAAAAATAAATTTCCATAAATTAGATAAATTTTCTTTTGTTGTAATAATATTATATACTGTATTATTTTGTAAGTATATAATTATATTTCTTGAACTTATTGTCTCATACTTTTCTGCCAATTCAATTTAATTCGCACTTTGTATTATGTTTAATTTGTGTTCTGGCAGTACAATAAATGGAAGCATATTCTTCGAGTATTTATTTTTATTTGCTTAAGAGCAACATGAAGCATGTGATATCACGATATACCCTTTCAGAGTGAAGTGGTCTTTATTATAGTTGAATCACAATGCTCATTTAATAGAAAGAAAGAAAGGAAAATGTTACAAATTATAAAGTAATACTGCTTAACAGTCTTTAAGAGTACAGACTATATAACGTAACTAACACGCGAGTTAAGTAGGCGATGGACATAAGTAAAAACATGAAACTTATGACACGTTTGGAGATGGTTGGTACTTGCCAAGTAAGTGTCGTCATGAAATTAGGATTGCGTTCCAGAGATTAAAATTGACAATGACACTTATCCAATTGAAAATTACTTGCGGAGTGTTTTATCAATAACTAGATCAGAATGGTGAAACAAAATAGTAATGAGTACGAATGTGTATATAACTTTGAAGCAAAAATACCGGTAATGACACTGAAAACAGCAGCGCAATTTCTTTGAAAGTTCCGGCACAATAGAAATGACAAAATATCAATTAATTCAGATCAGACAAAACTTTACACATGCAAAATTAGACTTATAACTACATATTTTTATTTAAAAAGGGTCTTCTGCTTCGATCATTTTAAATGAAACCCCACAAAGACCACCCTTACAAGAAGTGATGAGACACCACCTCGAGGGAGCAGAAGTAATCTGATCAAATGAAACATCTAATGAGAATATAAATGGTGTAATATATTGGTTGGGGACCGAGAGGCCTGGACCTACTGAGTACATCATCGCGTCTCAATCACATTATAATGAACGGAGACATGTTTGTGTATTCGCGCAGAAATCATAATTAAGTCTTTGAATATAGCTCATACAACGACAGCCTTCAAATACACACATGAAATATAAATGAAATAGATACAAGCCTGAATAATTTTGTTGTTAAATTGCATTTCTGTAATTGTAGAGTCATTATTAAAGTAAAAAAAATACTTAAAAAATTATCAATCATTATTCATTAAATGAATACATAATTCAACATAATGTACAATATGTCACTACGCGATTTTATTTAAATAATCTGGTAGGAGATATACACTGAGGAAAAAACATATTTTAATCAGTACGAAATTTCACGCTTTATTCTCACCATGCATCTATTGAAAAAAACTAAATACAACAACAGGTGCCAAAATTATAGCAAGTTTAGAATGCTTTTATTTTTGTCTGGCCGTTGTCGACCTATCCCAAAGCTCGTGCATTCAGACTTCTAAAGCGCTTAGGACCGGCAACGAGCAGCGGCTTCCGGTGTGAAGTGACCGGCTCTGAATTACCAACTTGCTCGGAAAGATTCTATTCAACTAAATCATACATTTTCGCCGCACCTGCATGTAGAGAAATCCTCAGAACAAATACGACAATTTGTCGCTTTTAAAGCAGGTGTGAATTTGTTATTAGAATTGAATGAAAAAAGAGACAATGGTTATAATATAAATATCTACATATGATTTTATAGAGCTGCCTTGATTTTTCTCTTGATTCTTCTAATAGGCACTATAAAAATAAATCAAACGTAAACAACCATATAAAGAAATAATTACCTATCTCTCTTTTTCTAATTACCTAGGTAAATTAAAATTTTAATTGCTTTTAAATTCGAGGTACTCTAGTCACCTACCGTGACTTTCGATTAAGGGATGCTTCGTTGGTTGAGACCTCAAAAATCACTTTAGTTAAAAATTTATAAGTTAGTCTTAACAATTTTACTCCATACTTTAATACATACGAATGTATTACAATAACTACAGAAAGAATGATATTTATTTCTGCTTAAGTATCATTTGTAGATATATATATTTCAAATTTTCGGTCTAAAATCTAAATCCATTTACTGCGTCGGTATAGTCAGAGTCAACGGACATTAACGCAGGGCATTGGCCTATGCCTATAAACTAGAGATAACCTTTAGTCATAAGTTTTTCCATACAATTCAAAAAGGTGTAATTTATATGCTGTTAACCAGATGGCATATATACTTAAAACCATTATATAAACGGATTTTATTAACATTTCAATCGGCAGAAGACGACTTTGTCCATTTAGAATGACTTAGCAACGGGCCCTGGCCCTTACAATACTTTATATACTTTTTAAAATTAATAACATTATTTTCATGATCCAACTAATAAGGGAAAAAGCATGTGGGCAAGTTCAGTGTATTGTTAAACAAGTTGTCCGCAAAGAATCCCCGCAAATGCGTTGCGTCACGTGGGCGGGTGGATCGATGGGCGGGCGCGATCTGGCGCGTGCGCGAACACGATCTTCTCCACATATCGACCGCTAACTTTTAACTCCACGCTTTTGGGGCAGGTTAGGCCTATGCTCTAGGGTCAAGGTCACGTTTCCTCCCGTTAAAATATTCGGTGTCCCTATCACGGTTTCGGCAGATTATTTATGAGTTCAAATTGAAGTTTGCCTCGCACTAAAACAAAAATTCAGTACTTAACTAAATGAAAAGTCAGGTCATTGATAATATTACTTCTTGATGTTTTGTTCCATTCATTTGTCTATTTTTTCCTTAGCAAGTTGTTGCTTATTGCGCACGAATAACTATAAAAAATCGACGCAGTGTACCTTACGGATCTTTCGCCCACAACTACACTTTTACTAAAACACCAAAACCCAGTATACTGTAATTATAATTGTTCAAAAATGAAAATTAAAAGACTTAATAAAAGATAAGAATGCATACAGGCCAATTCATAATGATATTTATTCAGTCCATGTCTAACAACACAGCCACAACCATTTAACAACAGGAGCCAATGCCAAGATCAGGAAAAATATAAATAAATGTTTAGTGTCGTAATGGAAGAACGTAAATGATTTTGAAACTGAGTTAAATAAATACATATGAAATACACTATGCTAAATTACATCACAAGTTTTTATGTGCCTCTTATATGATTTTCTGATCGTAATAGGAGAAACCACAAAGCAAGCATTATCCAGTAAACCAAACATACTCTCCAAACTAATATTAAAACATTTATTCGTTTGATTATAATTAGTATAGTTTTATCTAATAGAGAAGTTAGCACCACAATCAAGAATAAACAATAAGGCTTCTCAATATAAAATTAGTAAAATTACTAATAATAACAAATATTACTTTTTAGTCTCAGTGACGATTCCACGAAAAATAAGACTTAAAAGTAAGTCAACTATAAGTTTAGTTTCTAACTATCTGTTTTTTTACTGTCTCTGCAAAACATAAAGAGGTACTGTCATATAAATTATACAGCTGAATGAATAAAAGAAAATTAAATGAAATCACTAAGCCTTAGAGACAATGAAGGTCTCTGTTATTTAAACTTTTACACTCTTTGAAGTGTTATAGCAAGACTTGATAATCTTGTTCGACAGCCAAGCAGGTCCTGGGTAGAGTATATTCCTGCATCGTGAAGTAGAAAAGGAAGCGGATTTCAATTAAGAGCACTTCTAAGCCATGAATAAAAGTATTATCTATCGTAGTTAACTCTTTTTGTGTGATTCTGAACGTATGTTCATGATAACTATAAGCCGCGTTTTCAGTACGTGATTTTTTTTCAGGAGAACTCTGAAACTGCTAGCATTTATTTGATCTATTGATAATTACTCTTTGATCCCTTAGTAGAATAGGATGTATTTTATTGTAATGAGGCGGGAATTTACTAATTTGAAATGAGGAAATAGTATAAAAGCTTTAATTCTACGCCTGAGTATATTTTTATAATGTATCATTTATATATTTTCATGTCTTCCTAAAATCTCAAGAAATACATACGTAAAATTTTTTGATAAGTTTGAGTTCAGCCAACCTTTATAATAATTGTGTAATGCTTGTGTTATTTTACTGGTTATCAATATAAAGCGAGGTTGTAGGAGGAGCGAGTAGTGCGCGGGAGGAATGCGCGCCAAAGGATGGCGGCGCGGCGGCGGTGGCGGCGGCGGCGGCGGCTGTGGTGCCGAGGACGGGTGCGGGCTTCCTCCACCCGGGATTGATCGCTCCGCCCGAACCCACTCGACTAAAGGCACGCGTTTGCTCCGATGTCGTCATGGAGACCGCCTGTCGCTGCTGCCGTCAAAGCGACGCCATCTCATAGTCGGTATAATTCGAACTCAATACTATTCATACGTTATGCACTCTCGATTCTTCGTTAAAACAAGTAATTTTTTATTATTTTTATAAAATAATCTGACTATGAAAATAAACAAAGAGCACAACTTAGTTTTATTCCCTTAACCGCTTAGTAACCATTAAATTTCATAAGCTGTATATATTTTATTCAACACTTCAATTCACCTACACATTATACCGACTAATAGTAAGAACTTATTGGATTTTGTATGTTGAAATAATAGACTATAGAATAAGATTTAGTGGCGCATTCCTGAGTAATATTTGAAGAAAATAAACCCCAACCTAACTAGATAAGTCACTGAAAGAAATTAAATTAACGTTTTTAATTGTGACCCGAATGTTTGATTTCGAAATTAATAATATAATAATAATAAAATAAAAAATAATCGGTAATGTTGATTATATATATTTCAGAAAATTTTAGTTATACATTTATTTGACTGGCATGCATCATATAAAAAGATTATCATTAATAAACCGCCATGAAACAAATATTTTAACTCCTCGACGAAACTTAAACCCGCAGTGCGAACACTTATTTTAATGGATTAAAACGTCAATAAATTGCTTAATTTGCAAAAGTGTGTAAATGAATAGCCAGGGTAGCTATAAAAGCTACCATTGGTGATCGGTCTATAATTATATTTTCAGTATTTGTCTCTAGATTCGATTAAAAACCTACCGTTGTTTGCGGAAGTTTTAGGTGAAATAAGTGAAGTTTTTTTTTTGTTTTCTATTTTTTGATTATGTTTCGTTTTATGAATTAAAGCCACTGTACTTTAAAGGGGCGCTACAGGAACACCAGCGCTGCTGTACCAGCAGATGCAGCAGCATTACGCTGATGTATCGCCCTTTTGACATGTGACAATTTTTTTTTGTTTCATTATTTTTTTAACTATTTCTTTAATGTTATTTGTGTTGTTATATTGTATTTTGTTTCCATTGTTGTGTGTTGCTTAGTCAATAAAAAATATTCTACTCAGTAGTGGAATGCGAAAATATGGAAAGTGTCTTTTGGGCGATTATAACGCTCATCCTCATGAATTGTTTTTCCACAAATTAGCCCATTTCTGCTGTGACCAGGGTTGGACATGTACTGAAATTAAAAGACTAGGCTTGAAATCTAACACGTACACTTACGTTAGTGCTGCTCATAAATGTAGGCGGTAGTAAGACCACTGCGTTGTCTCAAATTCAGTCTGGCAGACCGTGGTATAGGTTGAGGATGATGTTTTTGTGTCGGACCATCTACCCTTGACCATTAAATGTAACATAATCATTGTTAGACTTAAACTTGCGGCAACCTGCGACTTACCCAATAACTTAGTAGTATTTGACAAAAGACCACGCGCAAAAACAAATTTAAAATTCAAAACTTTTTATTTCATAAACTATTACATAGTACTTGAAAACGTCAAAATTATAACAATATAAAAAACAATCAAAATATAATTATACTGAAATCACGAAGCTTAGATTCACTTGCAACCAAACAATTAAAAAAACAAAAAATATTTTAGTGTAACTGAATCTAAGTGCCAGTTCCGAGCCACCGCTCAGTAAGAAGAACTAGCAAGAAACTCACAGGCTATGCTCTTTTAAATTATCGATTGGTTAGTTACAATCTTCATTTGTCTGTGAAGCTATACAATGCAATATAATATAACATTAACAATATTCATGTTTTAAGTCATGTTTCATATTATATTCAATAGCCTGTATGAAACGGCAGTTTAATCCCAAAAAATAAGTATCGAGAACTTAGTCATAATGCGCTGCGAAAGATTGATTTCCCCTCCGAGTTCGCAAATTGTAGTCGCGGGTTGTGCAATTTGGAGGAGCATAAGAAAAAGCTGTATGAGGGTATTGTAGGTGCCCTATGTCACGCCGCTATGAAAACTAAGAAGCTTATGTTCGTGATGCTTATAGGCGGGCCAGGCTTGATTTCAAAATCTGGGTACTATACGACCGTCCGACGTCTGGAAAAATATATGTTAACATGGATAATTGTAGAAAATATTTTAAGAATTGTCTAAAATGGTGTCAACGTAACCAGGATCAGCTGAAAATGGACGTTCTAACGAAACATCGATCGACTAAATATTTTGAAAGCTACTAGAAATTGTAACGTTAGGCCTGGTTTGCCTGTGAGCCTGAATGGAGTGTGCCTGTGCGCATCGCCAATGCCTTCATGCATCACTTTGGGGTACGCTCTTCTCTGGGACCATCGGTGTACGCCCACTGGAGCGCTGAGCCGGCATTTCGGGGAGAGGCTCCGCCTATGCATGTCATGCCAAATCAAACAAATTAAATCAGGGAGGCCCTCAAAAAAATGACTGGTGGGACATCTCAGGGACATGACGGCATCAGTGTGGAGCATTTAACGTATGCAGGGGTCAACCTATCGAGGTTGCTGGCCTTGTTTTTTTCAATGTGCATAAGTCACTCTTTTTTACCACATGACTTAATGAAAACCATTGCTGTGCCCATGGTGAAGGATAGGACTGGTGACATCTCGGATAGTAGTAGTAGAGTTGACTGTCGTCCTATCTCTCTAGCAACTACGATTGCTAAGGTGTAGGGAAGTGTGCTTAACTTTGAACTGAAAATATATTCAAACCACTACGGTGCACAGTTCGGGTTTCGATTGAAAGTGCCAAGTGTCGTTCGTGGGACGCCGGTGTATGCCTGCTTTTTGGACCTCTCCAAGGCTTTTGATCTGGTGTCGTATGATGTGCTTTGGGGGGCAGGGGAGCAGGGGTCCGTCGGTGGGGGTCGATGTCCTTCCGGCTCAAGCAGGTGCTTTCCGGGCACGGTTGTTTCGGGAAGTATCTGTGGTGACGTCGCTGGGGGGCGCGCGCAATCGCGCCCCCCGTCGACACTGCACCCAGGGCCGCGGACGATGCTTACCGCGGCCCTGGGTGGAGTAGCTCTTTGCCGACCATCATGCGAATGATGGACGATAGCGAGACGGCGTGGGAGGCGATGGCCTCCTTCTGCGAAGTGGTGATGTCGCAAAATGAGGCCGCGGAGTGGGATCCGCTTTCTCTCCGGCTACGCCGTTGGCGCAGCAGGCGGGCAAGGACGGCACGTACAGCCGCGCCTGGGAGATCTTAGGCAGCAGGGGCAGGGGTCCTCTTCTGTCAAGCTATAGACCCTCCCAGAAGTCGGCCAGTTACGCCATGGCCGCACAAGGAGGTGGGGGGGGGGGCGCGCGACACACTGCGCTTCTCTGAGGAGGTCCTCCCGGTTCTGATCCGGAGGACGTTGGCCGCGGGCGGGGTGCCAGAAGCTACAAACCCAGTCCCTGGCCCCCTGCCCCTTTTTCAACAGCATTATTATACCGACGATAGAATAAAAGGGGAGCAGGGGTGTACCGGATGAAAATCAAATGCGGCTTAATGAAATGCTGAAGGTGAGTCTTATGCTGCTGCTAGTCATTCATAGGCTAACGTATAATGTGAAAAAGACAGAATATATGGTCTTTGAGGCCGCAAAAGTAATATTACACTAAATGACATGAACATAAAACGTGTGAAGAAATTTAATTATTTGGGACATATCTTGACAAGCGACCTCAACGATGATGAGGATATTGAAAGAAAACGAAGTGCTTTAGCGGTTAGGGGTAACATGTTGGCTCGCAGATTCTCCCGATGTACAGAGGATGTAAACGTGACGCTCTTAAAAGTATACTGTCAGAATCTGTACACGGAAAATCTGTGGGTCAAACACACCAAAAAATGGCTGGAAACCAGTACAATAATGTCTTTAGGATTATGTTGGGGCTGCCTCGTTATTGCAGAGCGTCCGGGATGTTTGACAGTTTTGATGCCGCCATACTCAAAAAAACGAGTTCCCTGATCACTAGAGTGAGACAGTACAAAAAGCATCCTGAAGATTTTGGCGGGCCGATTCACATCGCCGCTCTGGAAGTGCCTTTTTTGCGCAGAACATCATCGTGGTGCAAATCCAAGAATTTTTCTTTCCACAAATTTGGCCTTTTTCGTAGAATTTATTCTATTAGAAGCGCTCGTAGCTCTGCGGTGTTCGGTGGTTGGAAACGATCACCAAAGTACAGCAGAGTTTACAGAGGTCAGTCCTTGGATGGGTGACCGTGTGTGTGGCATTTGATATCGAGCGCTTCCGTGCTTCGGAAGGCACGTTAAGCCGTTGGTCCCGGTTATCACTAAATGTGGTAGTCGTTAAGCCATGTTAGAGGCCTCATGGGCGGCTTAAAAAATTCTAACAGCAGGACGCCATACACCTGCCTCCGCCAATCCGCACTGGGTCAGCGTGGTGGAGTATGACCCAATACCCTCACACCTTGATTTGTGTGAGGAGGCTCGTGCTCAGTAGTGGGACGTTAATGGGCTGTGATGATGATGATGATGATGATTCTATTAAACGCCGCATAACGCTCTAATTATCTACACTAATATTATAAAGAGGAAAGATTTGTTTTTTTGTATGTAACGAATAAACTCAAAAAGTACTGGACCGATTTTAATAATTCTTTTTTGATTAGAAAGCTACATTATCACTGAGTACCATAGGCTATACTTGAATTTGGAAAATAATAGGGTTCCGTAAGATATTTGGGTTTTTAGGACACAAAGTGTAAAAAATCAACCAGAACAATTACAATAGAACCGAACAGACAATAGAACCACAAAATGTACAAATTAATTGTAGATCATATAAATATCTACTAAAAAGTCCGCGACACACTATACCTATCTATGTCGAGTGAGGCACAACAACCATTTTTTTATTTAAATATCTTGAATTTTTTTAGGACTACATTTAAACGCATTTATTTTACTTATGCTATTAATCCTTCCAAAATAAACTACTTCATCACTAAGTGCAGTTAATGTAGATAATATTTGGTCTTGGAATTATCAAAATTGAACGTTTGGTTTAGAAGCTATGGCGGAACTAAATTATTACGATTTCTGCTGCTTACATACACATAATTTTGACTTTTAGGGTGTATACGGATCGTACTCACATCTAAGGAGCCCAAGCCAACCTCACCTGCAAGTGGTGGTGCAACTGCAGATCAAAATACGACGCTCTGGCAAACGTAATAGATCCCAAAAAGCGGCAATAGGCTCGGCACTTATTACGTGGCGAAGTGTGGGCGTATTATATGCCTCTGCCTACCCCTTCGGGCGAATACGTGAACGTATGTACGAATTTAGACTTACGTCCAACAAATTTTAAATTATCTAAGGCATTTTTAAGGAATTAAGGGAATTCTTAGAAGTAAACACATTATTTTAAAATAAAAATCGATCAGGTTAATGGAAAAACTATATTATCACTCGTACTGGCGTCATTGATGATGTGTGGTTGTAGAAGATATAGCTAGGGTATCATTATGTTAACACCCCCGAACTGGTGTCCACCTTATCGCGGTGAGGTGGCTGGCTGTGACGTAGCCGCCGGGAAAAGGTAATATCCAAAGACTGGCGACTTAGTACTAACTACCGGGTAGGTAAACTCAAGAGGGTCTTAGGGAGCAGGGGCAGGGGGCTCTTGCTGTCTAACGATAGATCCTTCGAGAAGACGGCCACACACGCTATGGTCCTACGTCATGGTCATGGAAACACGTACCTACGTGTTTCAACCTACTCGCAGTGGATGCTTCCTCGTACCTAGGAGAAAGCATCCAGTGTCACGCTGAAACCCAGGTACTGGCCCCCTGCCCCTTACTGTCGATTAGCAGAGTGCGTAGTCGGAAGATTTTTAGTGGATATTATTGCTGGTGGTCGCGTCTGCCGATGGTGAGTCCCAACACCCCCTCATCATCAAAGGAGGGCCTTTTTGACCAGGGGGCAGTGCTTAAATGCATTTTTTTACTGACCAAAAAATGGAGACCAGGTTACACCTGTCTCGGCTGTTCGACACTAATAATATTCCTTTTTTACTTTCTCAATACACGTTTCATGGATTTAATAGTATCAATGAAAAAAAAAATTTGCCTAACCAATTCTAGTGATTCGAGTTATAATGTCAAATAGCTCTGGGGGCCTACCGCCGAGTTCGATGGCTATCGATTATAAGGCAAAATGGATTTCGAATTGATTCTGTCGTACCGCCGAACTCATGGAAATCGAAACAAAATGGCGTTCTCAATTTACCTATTGGTCTGTCACGGACTGAAGGTCATGAATGAGAGGTGGCTGTCGGCAGATTTCCCGGTACGGATTAATGAACGTAAACAAAGTTTGATCTAGATGGATTACCGGTAATCCATCGAATTCGGCGGTAGGCCCTCTGTTCCCTATTTATTCTATATACATATTGCTTATACCGTTTGCCGTACTCATAGTTATCATACCTACGCCACCTAGGGAAAATAGTATCGGATTTTCAATTAAAAGAAGGATAGTATGTCTGTTTTATTTGTTTGCGTAATTTTTGGAACTATTAACTGTATACAGACTCGACTGGCGGATACTCGAATTTTTGATACTGAATTTCTTTTTTAAAAGTTTTATCATTCTGACCCATTTTCTGTAAAACAATACCTAAATACTTAACTTAATAAAACTCAACGTCATAACTGAATAGTGTAAAAATATCGTTAACATCTTTAGGTTAGGATGAAGATTGTGTGATAATAAATAAGATTATAATAAAGCAAATAGCTAAAGAATAAAATTTCCTAAAATAAACTATTAAAACTTTTGTAGCTCCTGTTATGACAATTTGATTTTAGTGTTATAAATAATAAACAGCCCATCATTATGTCTCTTAAAGGAGAAAATTAAACAATCAATACTTCATCGGGCCATTTCTCTTCTGAAAGTGCCTGCTCTATTTTTCTATTATAAATTGATCTTCTTATTAAATGGGGGTATTCACTTCACTAAACTTCTTAATCAGTATATCGGTTATTATGATAAGAAACGAGCAAACCATAGAAGCTTTTCTTAAATAAAAAAAACTATAGTGGTTCTATGCTCAACTGTTTATTTGTTTCCATTTTATTTTTACTTCAAAATGTAGTTGAATGATTTCCTATGGTATGTAAGCTGTATTTTGATTTGTTTAATTGTAGTGTTGTTATACGGCATAACTTAAGTTAAATAAAGACCACCAATCTCTTTAACAACAATGTGACCAAAACGTTTCAAGTTAAAGACTAAAAAGTATCACGTGTTACATCACGTTTTAACGTAATACTGCGGAAATTCATATGTTGTATATAACAAAATAGTGAACGGCGACGAACATGCATATTTTAAACAATGGTAATTAATGAAATAATGCCTAAGTAAAAGTGTGGGTAACTTACCTTGCATTTTTATTAGCCAGAACTGGCATAAATGATTCATTGATGTGAATGGCGCTAGCAGGCGCCGAGCTTTGACACTCCGTGGCTAATTTTCAATGTTTTGGAAATGTATTCAACTGTAACAACACAAAAATAATATATTAAGCAATGATGTTCATATATTTTTATTAAAAGTCACATACCTGCTTACAATGAGATACACTCAATAGAGCACTTATTGAGGAAGTATTTGCCAAAGACAAAATACAATAAATGTCAAAGGCTGTCAATCAATAGGCGCTTGCCGGAAGTAAATGAATAAACTAATAAATTTTGTAATTTTTCATAAATAATTAAGTAAATTAGCTTTCTTCAACAAATTAACTCATTGTTACGTACACAGAAGCTACAGTGGCAGCAAGGCATTTAAATACGATTCACGAAAGAAAGTCGTGTTCTGAGGCAACGCTGTAAAAAAGACAGGAACGCAATGCTAATATTTTATTACATAAATTCAAATGCAAATTTTTCGTGGCAAACATACTATTCACCTTGTTATAAATTACCAAAAGTAAGAACAAGGTGAATAGACTAAAATAAGATGTTTTGTAACCGCAAAAGTGTGTTTATTTCGTCAGAAATCTAAGAAAGTATAGAAAGATAGATAATTTTTTATATGTGATATTTAATTTTTTTAATATTCATGACAAATGGATTATCCACTATGCCTAAAATATCTGTGCAACATAGCTGGAGCAGAATTGAGCCAAGGGCCACCATTGAATTGAATAGTGACCATCTTCTTTCGCTACCAACCGTTATGCAGAAGATGGTTAACGGCGAACGTAGGTTGTTATGCGAAGGAGTCATGTCGCTGAATGAGTGTTACTGCGCCCCTCTGAGGAGGTCCGCTACCATGCCATCACAGGAGCGGACGTTGCCGCTGGCGAGGCCATGGGCTGATGAGAAACCTAGTTGTCAACAAGTGAGGGGCGTGGTAAATTTTTAGTAAGTAGGCTAAAAAGATGTTGCAAGAGCAAAAGTGTAGAAGTCCTTAAAATTTGCTCCACTTAATGGATTTAGTGGTGCAGTTTCCACTACTTCAAAAATAGGTGTATTCTGTCTCACTAGGGTTGGCAGTTTAGAAATTGTAATATCTGTTTACTTTAATTAAAACTATAAATATTCTTAGTAAAATGAATAATTATTTTTGATATCACATTCAGTATTTATATTGCCAATAAGAAATTCAAAATTCAAATTCATTTATTCAAGTTTGGCTCAAAAGAGCTCTTATGAACGTCAAAACTTAAAAACTAGCGCGCCTATTCACTGCGGAGCTTGATCGTAAAAGAACGGGCAAGAAAATCGTCAAGGTTAGTTTTTTCTCCCGCCAGTTACAACAAAATGTACTTAGTAGTAAAACTATTTGACAAATCTACAAAAACCTGTGTTCTGCACAAAATTTAAAATAAAACAAGAAAATATTTTTTTTTAAGTAATACGAGCATGATTACGAATAAACATAGTAGACATGAGCAGACCAGTCCCCACTGGCGGCACCCGTTCACGAGTATGACACATGAACAAGCCATCGTTTCGCTCAACCATATTTTAGGGAACGTAACGACCCGACGCATGACGCCACCACCGCAAAGTAAGTGAGCATAACATACTCAAGCTACGGAATAAAATAATTTTAACAAAAATAACACTATATTGATTAAATGTGCTGCAAACCACAAATATTTTTGGTCTTATAAAAGATATCATTTACAGCAATTCAGTCTTAATATCTATATAATCATTCGAACAATACTATGCGTTCCTAATTAAAAACAAATTCCCATCAGTACAAAATTTACTTCATATTGATTTAGGAGAGTGATAGGACGTCAAAAGTTGTGTGTGCAGCTATTAGATTAAAAATAATATTTACTTTTTTCAGTTAGCTGAATTTCTAATTACAAATAAAAATAGTAGACAAGAGCAGACCAGTACAAGCAGCACTCGTTCACGAGTATGACGAATGAACCAGCCATCGTTTTACTCAACCATATTTTAGGGAACGTAACGACCCGACGCACAACGCTGCCACCCCAGAGACATTTAAGTGTGCATGACATACTCGAGCCACAAAATAAAAAGATTTATACAAATGAGAAATAACAATAATATTATAAAAATTAAACAGCTGCAGACCACAAAATTGTTTGTCCTATGATAGATATAATTTACAGCTATGCCGTCTTATCATTTATATAATCTTGCGTACAATAATATGCTTTCTTAATCAATTTTTCTTTAATAGCTACTTTAAATTTGTGTAAGGGCAAATACAATATTGCTGAATTTTGTTGTAGTATTTCATACCTAACCCCATAAAAGCCTTCCGAATTTTTTGACATCCGTTATCTCACGATTTTTTCGAATCGCATATGCGGCAGAACTCAGTTTACCAGAAAGGCTTTCGATATGTGGGCCCTACTGAAGTTTTTTATCTAGTGTTACACCTAGAAATAAGGTTAAATCGACCATTTACAACCTCTGACCATTCAATTCTATATTGGTTTCAACATCTCTTACATTGGGTAGTGAAAAATTAACACATTTAGTTTTTTTAGCATTCAACTGAAGAATATTTACAGTAAACCAGTGAAGCAACCCCGAAAGTGCGCTATTTACTTATAATTACATAGTAATATTTATATAATTATTTTTGTTTGTTGGTTTTAAATATTATTGATGTGTCATCCGCAAATATCTATTTCACACTTTCTACTAATAAAGAAAGGAAGATCATTTATATACACCAGAAACAAAAAAGGACCTAAGATTGAGCCTTGAGGAACTGCCATCTGTATACACAAACCAGATGACTTAGCGCCATTAATATCTACTTTTTGAAGTCTAGATGTAAGATATGAACCTATCAACTTCTGAGCCAAATCACACACGCCATAGAAATTAAGCTTAAGAATAAGGGTACTGTGGTCAACGCAGTCAAAAGCCTTCGATAAGTTCCGAGCCACCGCACTGTAAGAAGAACTAGCAAGACACTTACAGGCTATGCTCTTTTAAATTATCGATTGGTTAGTTACAATCTTCATTTGTCTGTGACCCTATACAATGCAATATAATATCATTAACAATATTCATATTTATGAATTATTAGAATTGGCTGTATGAAACGGCAGTTTAATCTCAAGCATTTTTATCAGCCATATAGTCTTTGATAGAATAGTATCCCTTTAAAGACAGCTTGCGTTTTATTGTTAATTTAAATTTATTTAAGCTGTATATTGCTTGGAATTTTATTATAGAATTGCACACATTGACCTTTAAAAGATTTGTTAATTTTTTGGAGCCTAGTGGCAGGTACAACTAGTTTATGCTTATTCCTTGTGTTTAGGTTATGTATATCGCTTTTCTTACTCAATTTATCAATATTCTTATGTACATATACTAGGTTTTCATAAACAAACTGACCCGCCACTGTCAAAATACCAATTTCTTTAAATTTATCCCTCAGTGAATGTCTACATGGTAGATTATAAATTGCTCATATAGCCCTCTTCTGCAGTACAAAAATATTTAGAATAACTGCGGCACAACCCCACAGAAGAATACCATACGACATAACACTGAAAATAGGAATGATAAACAAGCCTAGCTGTTTCAACGTCTGTTAATTGGCGAATTTTCTTTACCGCGTATGCTGCAGAGCTGAGTCTATTCGACAACTCACCAATATGTGGGCCCCACTGCATCTTAGAATCTAATATAACACCCAAAAATTTGGTGGTATCCACAAGGGTGCTGACCCTTGTGGATACTATTAAAATAAAGGAAGATGAGCTATCATCTTCCTTTATTTTAATAGTGGTGTTTACTTGTCTGACGTTAGGCATCACGAATTTAATGCATTTTGTTTTAGCCCCATTTAATAATAGATTGTTAACGTCAAACCAGTGCACCACCTTTGAGATCGCATTGTTTACATCGTCTGGGTTCTGATATCGCTTTATTTTAAATAATAATGATGTATCATCAGCAAACAATTTTTTTCCTTTAGCAAATGTGGCAAATCATTAATATAAATTAAAAACAAAAACGGGCCGAGAATCGAGCCCTGCTGTACCCCCATTTTTACTACAGAACCCTGAGATCGCTTTCCATTAACTTCAACCCTCTGAATCCTATTACTTAAGTAAGAAGATCCAATGCGGAGCCTCTTATTCCATAATAATCTAATTTTTTTATCAAAGTTTCATGAGGAACACAATCAAAAGCTTTGGACAGATTGCAAAAAATACCTAAAGCACCAAAGAATCTTCCCAAGCATCAAATATATGTTTCAAAAGCTCAAAACCTGCATCGGTTGTGGAGCGACCCTTAGTGAATCCAAATTGTTTTGAATGCATTAATTCATTTTTTATTAAATAATCTTAACATTTGGTTGTAAATAAGTTTTTCAAAAATTTAACTAAAAGTAGGCAGCACTGAAATAGGTCTAAAATTAGTTAGGTCTGATGTACTGCCCGATTTAAATAATGGAAAGATTTTACTATTTTTCATTAAATCTGGAAACGTGCCGCAATCTATACATTTATTAAATATTATAGCTAAACTGTGCGCCACCGAAACAATGATAGGCTTGGTAACCTTCTGAGAAAGTTTGTTGGTTACTCTTACTATGTAGGGATCTAGCTCCAGATATAAAGTAATAATAATTTTTTTACAATCACATCCTTGTTACTTTTGTACATACACCCAGGACCCAGACTAACCCACATATTCATGTGTATGTACACAATGATTTGTCCTGCGATATCTTTTTATACTTTTAGAAATATTTAAGATAATATTGATCCCATTAACAATGTAACTTCCTTGCTCAGATCAAGTAAAAAAAGGGAGATAGCTCATGGTCATTGATAGCACCAAAGTCAAAAAACTCAGCTCCTTCATGTAAATACACTCGCTCACACAAACATATGCATAAAACTATGCTCATTTCACGTTAGTATCTCCCGAGAAGCTGTGTACTTCGTCAATAAAATGCCGTCCTGAGTGATTAAATAGTGCAAAAACAACATTAAAGGGAATAAATAGTCTCAGGGAATAAATAGTCTCAAGGAATATTGTTTTACATGTAAGAACACACAAAACCAATAATAATTTGTAGGTTATTCGGAAAATATATACAAAAAAATAACCCAGGTTGAGGCAACCAGAGAGTGTTGTAAGTAGTTGGTATTCTAATACTCAACAAAAATGTGGGTACTAAAATAGGTGTGCTCACATAACTTCAACACATATTATCAAATTCGGCATAATCATTTTTAATTTTGTTTGTAATTGTCAAGAGGTTTTGATAAAAAATGCTGATCCCATACCAATTTATGAATGAAATATTATGATTGGTTTCCAATGATTTTTGTAATAAGAGAGAAATGGGCAGCTTCAGTAATAGTAAGCCGAAATAAACCTCAGTAGCAGTCATCCTCAACTAGTGTGGCTCAGATCATTTTGAAATAAGGGGCATTTCACGTGAAGCGGACAGGGAAAAAAAAGTGAGGTTCTGAAAATCAACCATTTTCGGTCCACATGTACTTCTAGCAGGTATGAATGGGTACACAAAATATTTTTTTTGCATAGTGTATATTTACCAAGTTATAGGTTTCTATAGAATTGTTGTGATTTTAATTACTATTTTTTTTAAGTAACTTTTCGAATACCACAAATTTATAAAAAAATATTTTTATAGCGGCACATACTAAAAATATACTGTTCTTTTTGACAATAAAATAAATTTTTTAAAAAAATATTTACTTCCTGTTCAAAACCGGAAGTGAACTACACTCGGCTTCAAAAAAATCGCACCTTGTAAAAATCTTCTTTAAAATTTCATAAAGCTTTTTTAGAGGATAGTGTTGGGTATCATTAGAAAGGTAATAAAAAGGAGTATCTAAAGCGTCGGTCGGTCGGTGGTTGCAGAAAAGACACACTCGTCTCGTCTGAGAAGAGAACAGCACTCCACTGCTCAAAGCTCCAACCGACCTGGTCACGAGCAAACTGCAAGCGGGCTCGCCGATGCGCTGCAGTTAATTTTGGTTGCGTAGCTGCTCTATGGGCCGCTATTTACTTCTTATTTACTCTTATTTTAATCGTAGAGACACTCACAGTGCATCTGCGACTGCCTGGAGCTGATGTTGCAACTCAACAGCGTTGGAGAAGCGATTTTTGAAAAAGTTCGACTCCAGGAACCGGTCGTCTCTTTCCAAAGTACAGCGACGTCGACCAGGCCCATGTTTGCGGATGTAGCCACCGGTCTCTATGAAGCGCTGGTACACTCTTCGAACACAAAAACAGCTCAGGTTCAGTTTCTGGGCGACATCACACTGCCGCAACCCTGCTTGCAGTAGTGCAACCACTTGAGCGGCCTCATCAGCTGTAGTATCCATTTTCCAGATGTTCTTCCTTCAGTAAAATCAGTGCGTGTGTCCTCTTCAACGGTTTAATAGCGAATGAGTCACATACTCGTGGTCTTCTACGTGAGCCCCCGTGGGGGGGGTCACGGCGCGGGATCGGGGCAGTGCCCCCTGGCCGCGTGTCCTGCGGCGCCCGTGAATACGGGCGCGTCGTTGGGTTGGCTGTTCTCAGCCGATGATAAAAGTCCGGAGGTGTCAAGTCCGGTGGTGCTGCGATCAAGCCCTGGGGCGATCAGCTAGCATGGTGTTCTGATCTGGTATAATGGCGTCAGGTCACTCCCTAGGTCTCCCGAGGGATAAGGCTTCGGGCATAGGCCTTGGCGTCCAGTGGTCGAGCGTGCAGCGGCGCCAGGTCACGAAGGTGTTCGTGGCCTGAGGCATCCGCCCGCCCGAACATCAGTTCCGCCAGGCGACCCACGAAGGCTTCAACGCTCTCTATGTGCAAATCCCTTGCGATCGTGGCATTCCTCACGTAGCGTGGAGCATGAACGATGCGTCGTAGGGTGGCGCTCTGCAGCACCTCCAGCTTCTTCTTGCCTGTGGGGCTTAACAATGCGTACCAGGCTGGCGCTGCATAGGTAATCAGGGGTCTAATGTAGATCTTATAGACCCCGAGCTTCGTCCTCAATGCGAGCGTGGAGTTGAGCACTGGTCGCAGGAGGAATCGCGCGGACTTGGCCTTTGCGATGATCTTCGCTACGTGAGTGCTCATGCTTAGGCCACGATCAATCGTGACCCCGAGGTAAGTGACCTGATGGGACCATTCGACGTCGTGTCCCTGCAGGTGGAGTAGTGGTGGGTGTTTACGCTTGTGCGTGTGGCGTGTCACCATGGCTTGGGTCTTCGGGGCGTTCACTTTGAGCCTCCACTTCTCAAGCCATGCTGGCAGGGCATCCAGGGTCTCCTGGACAAGATTGGCAATGTCTCCTCCGTTCAACATCAATTTAACGTTTTGATGGTAAGTACAAACGCATACCATATGTGTTTCGGAGTCGCCTGCGAGGATACATTGTTTAGGTCTTAGTGTAAAAAACTTTGTTAAGCCTACCTTGATGTTCGGATATTAATCTTTAAACTTCTGATAAAGTTCGTCAATGTTACAAAGCAGGAACCCCAGTTTGTGTCTAAAATCACCATTCCAGAAACCAGAAAGTTTCACAGCTTTATTCCAACAACCAGAGGCATTCTTGTAAAGAGGACCAGTTCTGCCATAGAGTCCCATTGTAAAATTGTGAAAATTACAAAATAAACTAAGTAGTTCTTGTGTTGTCAAAATGTTGTTTTATTATGTTTTAATTATTTTATCACAGTAATTTATACAAGCCATGTTGTTTGACGCACACTAGCTGATCTAACCAAGCGCTACATATGACCACTCTTGCGACGTGGGTGTATATTATTTAATGTAACTTCTAAACTAATAGAGATCACATTTCAATATTTCTAGTGCACTTTTAATATCCTTTAAGCTATAATTTGAAGGAAAAAAAATGAAAATAAAATTGGTCGAAGTGACTGTAATTCTGGTTTAAATAGTTCACTTCCGGTTTTGAACAGGAAGTAAATATTTTTTTAAAAATTTTATTTTATTGTCAAAAAGAACAGTATATTTTTAGTATGTGCCGCTATAAAAATATTTTTTTATAAATTTGTGGTATTCGAAAAATTACTTAAGAAAAATAGTAATTAAAATCACAACAATTCTATAGAAACCTATAACTTGGTAAATATACACTATGCAAAAAAAATATTTTGTGTACCCATTCATACCTGCTAGAAGTACATGTGGACCAAAAATGGTTGATTTTCAGAACCTCACTTTTTTTCCCGGTCCGCTTCACGTGAAATGCCCCATAAGTTATATGTATGATAAGCACCAAAAATTAAAAAAAACTTGTACTGCATAATGGTTTTTAGATAATTGTTTCATTTGTAACTTCTGTCTATTATTATTTTTATAGCATAATTTTGCCCCTACCAAATATATTACTTTTTATATTAATAATATAAAAGCTGTCTGTATTTTTTTTACACGCTACTATACAGTTTAAAGAAATAGTTAAGGTATATCGCAAAAATTTTAATTTGCTTATTGCATTGTGTATGTCAAAATATGCTAAAAGTATTGTAATACTATATTACAATTATAATTATTATTTTATCTTTATTGCAAACACATAAAAATACAATGTACAAAAGGCGAACTTAATGCCATTAGGCGTTCTCTACCAGTCAACCTTGAAGTTAGTTAGCAGAGACATTAAAGGTGGTGTTCGAGATAGTATTAAAATTTATAGTTGTGATATAATTACATAAAGTAGTACCCTGATCTACAAAAAAATACACACACATACACATACACATTATATAAACACAAATACATACAAAAATTTAAAAATAAATAAATTGATGATGTGGGGGGAAATTTCATCGATGATCATTCTTTCAAGAAGTAATTGAAAGTTAAGTATATTTTGGAGGAAGAGAGTTCCAAAGTTGGATGGCCTTAACACCAAAGAAGTTTGACAAGAACCCTGTACTGTGTTGAGATGTAGCAAGCAGAAGGTTTTCAGAGGAATGAAGCTGGCGAGAGTGAGTAGAGCTTAGGAATCTGAATTGGGATCACAAATACTCAGGAGAATTAGGCTCATTTAAAATAGAAAATAGAGTACTACCCTCACTACAGATGCCTAGTCTGTCGACATTGAGGAATAGTCAGCCGTTTAAGATGGGAACGATAAGATGTGTGATCATGATAGAGATAAGAAATAGAGATGTTTAAGAGGCAATCCTATTTTAATACAAGGTCTTCGTTTAGATCAGAGAAGCAAACATCAGCATAATCATTTAAAGGAATTATTAAACTCTGAAGTAATACAAGTTTTGTGCTTATGGGGAGAAGTCTACTTCAAACAGAGCTGAAAATTGTAATAATCGTTAAAAAAATAATTTCACGGTATACCAGGTAACTCTGCTGTAAATTGGTTTATAGTGGAGTTTACTTAATTAATTCTAGTAAATTTAGAAACATAAATAATTATCTTTTTATATTTGTAGATTGACTGAGTTCTAGTGTTTTAGTATACTTGTAATATCTGGGGAGATTTTCAAAAAGTGGCAACACTTTACACTCACACATAGTTAATTTTGACTTTACTTTCTTAGTAGTAATAAGGTATCCACCTGGACTTCTTGGCGGGAAAGTGAAGCGTCATGTCTGCAGTTTTGTTTTATTTTCTAAAATTTGTGATATTTCTAACATTAATGTTTAATAACGGTGGATTATTAACCGTTAAGTGTTTGTGAACGTACATGAGTGTTGGTAAATCAAACAAAACAGTGCAACATCACTTTTCATATTTTCTCTCAAGTAGTCCATGTGAGATCTCAGTATAGTCCCACATCTTTACTGAGGACTCAAGGGGCTTAGGGGAGGGTATCTCATTTACCATTTATCATCTTTATCACCTCTCATTCTCATTTACTATGAATTATATATTATTTATATATCACTTACTTGACACTGGCTAAATGTGCTAGACGCAAGAAGCCATTATTTAAAATAAATAAAGAAAGAAAAGAAAGGTATCCACCATTTTTTACTTGATATGTGCTTCCTTGTAAACAAAGAAACATAGGAACAAACACATTTTGATTGTAATCATATTCAAAACAAGAAAAGTTTCAAATCAGTCTATGTTATAGATAATAAATGGAGAATTCTTTAATTATAACATTTAAATGAGTTATTAATAATTTACCATCTGTCACGTGACAGCTGTCACCAATTGATTCAAAACAAAATCTAACTAGAGAAGGTGTATATAAACCTAAAGACAAAATAATCATTGTTAATTACGTGTATACGTTATAAAAACTATGGTATATATACAGTAGATAGTTTTGTTTTTAGAGCAAAAATAACCTCTGATGATGTTTTCAAGGCCAAGTCGAAACATTGACATAGAGACAGATTTCACAACAAAATAACTTGTATCTTTAGTTTAGAAATTAATTTCAAACAGTTTAAAGTCTTAATTCATTATTATTTCAATACTACTCTAAAATGACGTCATTACATTGACAGTCAATCGAACATGGTAAACAATATTATTACGATTATAATATCGGGCTGGCCACTAACACCATATAACACAAATCCAATTTAGTTTAAATACAAAGATAATAAAACAATAGGTACTTGCCTTCATTTGTTTCTGTATAGAAAAATATTCAAGTTCGCAGAGCTAACCACGATCACTGGCTGGTTGACAGCAAAACTAAATAACATGGCGGCATCTCGTTGCAGCCGGTAAAACAGGGTTTAATTTACTTTAAAACATTTTACACAAGCGCTTATTGATCACATAGAACAAAGTAATAATAACTTTACAGTCACTGTACATTTATAACACGAAATAGCTAAGTTCTTAACACATTCCAAAAGCAAAATGACGTAACATTCTGAACCTTCACGGTCGCACAGTAGATCTAGAGGCACAAGTACAAGAAATGATAGTATCAGTAACGATGGCAATGCATTGTCCTATAAGCCAAATCATTTAGGATAATACGATTTTAAGTTCATTTACAGAGCACAGTTCACGGGAATTTAAATAATAACAAACAAAATGAACGCGTTTATTTTTTTCAAACAGAATAAACGTGACACGCAGTCAAGCAAACTCGAATGTTAGTATTTACACAGACTAATATAAAGTCACAGAGATAGATTAGATACTTTTTTTTTTGGGGAAGATATTTTTGCTTGGCGCTGAATAGCCTAAAGTCGAGCACATACATCTTCCTTATCAATCGTTTTAAATTAAGGTACCAGAATAATATAAGCCGTAGCGGTCGCCCGCGGCTTCGCCCGCGTGAATGTCGGTTACCGCTGCAAAATACCTACCCAGAAAAGACACGGTCAGCAAAATGATTCCCAGGTCAATTCACAGACACCGACACTACATCGACGACGCAGTCATTATCCGCATACTATGCAATCTATGCAGTCTTTATGTGGATTTCAAATTTGTTTATGATAAAAATATTAAAATATTTTTTTTTTACACTAATTATTTAGTTCCAAGATAAGTATCATTAAGAACTTGTGTTATGGATACTAAACAACGGATAAACATACTTAAATATATTTTTTTAATTGTAAATAAATACTTAATATACATAGGAAAACACCCAGACCCGAACAAATATTCATGTTTATGCACACAAAGATTTGTCCTGTATGGGAGTCGAACCCATGACCATGGAGTGAAATGTAGGTATACTGACCTCCACGCCATATCGGGCGTCAAAGTCGCGTCGTCGTAATTATTTCACAAAACCCCCAAAGAAAAAAATCGTACGGCGTTAAATTGAACGATCTTGGTGGCCGCTGGAAGATCTTCCCTTTGGTAGGGAGTACGCTTCGCTTCCTATAGTTGGTTATGAAATGCTTTTAATTAAACTTCTTAATGCCTTTATGATATGGAACGCTTAGCTCCTACCTTATCTTATCTTTAATGGGGGCCATAGGCTCGCGTTTTAGTCTTATCTGTATTCATATATTAGTTATTCATATTTTATATGTAATAGGCTACCCCCAAGAGTCAAGCAGTCAGCCAGATATAGGTACATAGCAGATTTTCCTTGGATTCCTCTTGGTCTCCACATCTACGACATAGCGGTGACTGCGCCAGTCGCATCCTGTGGAGTTTATTGTAGGGGACAAAGTGACCTGTAGAGCCCCAATCATCAGTACGGCTTGTTTCCTGCTACCCTCGCATAGGGCCTTACGGTAATCTAACTTACTTTCGAAAACATTTTAACGAAGCTTTGAACCCCAGATATGGTTTTTTCCTTAAATATTTGTAAGTAATAATTTTATATTATTACAAGTAATAATTTTATTTTAATGTTTTATTTCCCAGAAAAAAATATAGCCGAATATCGAAACCACCTTCAGTTGTTTTACTTACAATATTTTTTATTTCTAGATATATAAAATATCAAAGTTACCTTTCCTATATTCTTACGAACGCTAGCCTGTAGCCCCCGTTAATGATAAGATAAGGTAGGAGCTAAACATTCCATATCATAAAGGCATTAAGAAGTTTCATTAACAGCGATTCATAACCACTGTTGGGCGCGAAGAGAACTCTTTGCTTAAGGGAAGTTGGGTGTCGTATATAATAAAGTTACGAGACTTACGAGCCTGAAAAATTCTGTTAGCGCAATTCAGAATTTCAATCATTTGTACTATTTATTTCCTTGCTTGTACGGTGGCGCCACCCAAGTTATAATAGGTCAATAAATACCCCTGAAGTAATAACATTTTTTGTCAATGCTTGTTACTAAATCGATAGTTGTTGAGTGTTTTGGATTTAGACCGGAAGCCATATAAATTCAAAATAAAATGTTCAGGGTGTACAAAGACCAAAGCTAAGAGTTTTCTGCATTAGTATATTTTTTTTTCTTTGAGGCTATACCTGGAAAATCAATAACCCTTCACTTATTAAAGATCAATGTCTTAATTGATTTTCGACTTCTTGGCGGGACTTCTTGGCGGGAAAGTGAAGCGTCATGTTGCAGTTTTGCTTTATTTTCTAAAATTAGTGAGGTTTCTAACATTAATGTGTAATAACGGTGGATTATTAACCGTTAAGTGTTTGTGAACATACATGAGTGTTGGTAAATCAAACAAAACAGTGCAACATCACTTTTCAAATTTTCTCTTAAGGAGTCCATGTGAGATCTCAATATAGTGCCACAACTTTACTGAGGACTCAAGGGGTTTAGGGGAGGGTATTTCATCTTCGATTTATCATCTTTATCACCTCTCATTCTCATTTACTATAATTTATATGATATTAATATATCTCTAACTTGACACTGGCTAAATGTGCTAGACGCACGAAGCCATTATTTAAATGGAAGAAGAAGAAGACTTCTTGGCAGGAAAGTGAAGCGTCGTGTCTGCAGTTTTGTTTTAGTTTATAAAATTTGTGATATTTCTAACATTAATGTGTAATAACGGTGGATTATTAACCGTTAAGTGTTTGTGAACATACATGAGTGTTGGTAAATCAAATAAAACAGTGCAACTTCACTTTTCAAATTTTCTCTCAAGGAGTCCATGTGAGATCTCAGTATAGTGCCACAACTTTACTGAGGACTCAAGGGGTTTAGGAGAGGGTATTTAATCTTCGATTTATCATCTTGATCACCACTTATTCTCATTTACTATAGTTTATATATAATTAATATATCACTTATTTGACACTGGCTAAATGTGCTAGACGCACGAAGCCATAATTTAAAAGAAGAGAAGAGACTTCTTGGCGGGAAAGTGAAGCGTCATATCTGTAGTTTCGTTTTATTTTCTAAAATTTGTGATTTTTCTAACATTAATGTGTTATAACAGTGGATTATTAACCGCTCAGTGTTTGTGAACATACATCCATACAAAACAGTGCAACATCACTTTTAAAATTATCTCATGGAGTCCATGTGAGATCTCAATATAATCCCACATCTTTACTAAGGACTCAAGGGGCTTAGCGGAGGGTATCTCATTTATCATCTTTATCACCACTCATTCTCATTTACTATGATTTATATTCTTTGTATTAATATATCACTTACTTGACACTGGCAAAGTGTGCTAAATGCAATTGCAAATGCATTATTTAAAAAAAATATTTTAAGATTTTTTACCGGGACTTCTTGGCGGAAAAGTGAAGCGTCATGTCTGCAGTTTTGATTTTTTTGCTAAAATTTGTGATATTTCGATTATTAATGTGTAAAAACGGTGGATTTTTAACCGTTAAGTGATTGTAAACGTCCGTGAGTGTTGGCAATAAAACAAAGCAGTGCAACATCACTTTAAAAATTCTCTCAAGGAGTCCATGTGAGATCTCAGTATTGTCCCACATCTTTACTGAGGTGACTCGAGGGGTTTAGGAGGAGGACATCTCATTTACCATTTATCATCTTTAGCACCACTCATGCTCATTTACTATTATTTATATGCTAATAATATATCTCTTACTTGACACTGGCTAAATGTGCTAAACGCACGAAGCCATTACTTGAAAGAAAAAAAGGTTGTGAACTAAAAAAAATTAAAGCGATATTTTTCAAGTTTTTCTTTAAATGACGGTTGAGCGAGAAGTTTATAAACACTCACAAAGACACAGACCTATTGCGTGCGTTTCATTGCGTGATACGATTTGCAGTTTTTCTTCTCAATCACCCCTTAGCTGTTTTTTCATAGAAACTAAAGATTATATTGCACAGAAATAGCCCATTTTTATTTTATAATTTAGTATAATATACAACTAGAAAAAATTAATCAACTAGTACAGTTTCTCTTGCACTAGCATATAAAAGTCTAACTGAGTCACAATATCCTACACCACGGCGAGAACCAGTCACAATAACATATGGATCACCAGCTTTTAGGATTCGCTTTGCTTTACAATATTCGATGGCAGTATGAATTCTGGCTTCTACCTCTAACCCCCAATTACCTTTCGGAACTTCAAAGTAGTGAACTGCACGTACACCTCGCCAAAATCGTAGTTGTCTGCCAGTATGACATGCTCTGGTAACGGCTACTATAGGACAAGAGGCTTTTGCATGGGAAAGAATTTTTGCAGTACGCCCAGAACTTGTGAGGCATAAAATAGCTGAAGCTCGAGATCGTAAAGCAAGTTCCACAGCACTTAAACAAACTGCTTTAGTAGGTTCTTCCAAAGGACTTTGCATTAGATCTAAGTTACCATAAATTCTCGGATGCCACAATATTCGTTCTGCTTGCCTGCATATTACAGCAGCAGCAGCTAAACAATGCTCTGCCATACGTATTGCGTCATATGATTGAGATAATTTCGTTAGAGGAGAGTCATAATGTAGTTCTAAAGATATGACATCAGCACCATCAATCACAAGGTTTGCAATATCCGTGACACATAATGTTGGAATTTGCTCATTTATGACCGCTTTACAAATGCACGGTTTCCCGACTTCGTTACATTTTCCCAAAATTACTTTCTGAGCTATAAAAATCTTTTCAACAGGCAAGTCTATAGACAAAACACTGCGATCTATAAAAACACCATCAGCTTCTTTTAATATATCGTCCACGTTGTCTAGACCCAAGACTGTATCAATAGACGCAATCACTAGAACGTGTTTGCCCTTTTCAGATAATGTGTCCTTTACTTGACGAACATCAAACTCATTTTGGACGCTGGGTACTAAAACGCCATCAACATCCGAAGCGACAGCCCATGCAATTTGTTCGGCCATGTGTTCAAATGGCTGTTGAGATGAGTCGCTATAAGTAATAGATTGTAAACTTTCACCCTTATGCACTCGTGAATTAGATATTTCACAAGGAACCGGAGAAATTCTTACTGTCATTTTTGGACCTATTGTGCCTCCAACTGCAATAGAGCATTCAACAGAATCATCCCCAACTTCTGAAACTACCAGCTTAATTTTGCCAGGTGTTAAACTGTCTACATAAATAAAATCTCCAGATTGTAAATCAGTAAGGTGGTCATAACCGACATACAAACAATCAGACGTCCCACTTTCTCGCCAAGTAGCATCTGTCGTCAACCTAATAGTTCCATATTGAATGAGTTCAACAGTAGCTCTAGGTCCAGATTTCAAATCTCCAGTTATGATGTCAGGACCTCGAACTTCAACAATTAAAGCAAGTGGATAAACATAATTAAGCTCTGCACTGTAATTATAGACTGCTTGTCTTACACTTTGGACTAGTTGAGCACAAGCGTCAGGTTCTAGGTCTCTCATATTCAATCTGGCTATGGTCATCCCACAAGCTATAAGTCTTTGTATCGTAGCTGGTTCTCGATTATTAGCACCAATATCACACATGAGTCCTGTTTGTAGTTCTTCTATGGGGTTTTCATGTATTTTTAAATTGCAGTAATGTTTAAGTAACGAAGGTTGAGGTGGAATCGCCTTGTCTTTCAAAGTCGGCGCTGCTTCAAGAGGGATATGCCAAGGAAGCGCCATTTAATACAAGAAAAAATCTTTTTAGAATTTTTTTATCCGTAAAAATAAACGTGTAAATAATAATAATTTGATAGCCAAATTTGACAATATTTCATTTCATTTTAATTACTGAAGTGTAAAATTTTCTTTCTAAAAAGTTTTCATCATTTCAATGAGACTTCAACTTGCACTAAAATGGGTCGGTAGATTTTGACACCATTTCTAAATAATTTTTAAATAATCCTTGCAAGCTTAGAGCATTAAACCAACCGGAGACGTAATGACCACTACCATCTATGCAAACAAGTCTTCCACTTTCAGCGCGGGGGGTGAGGAACGCACACTAATATTAATTATGCACATCCAATCCCGCCGTTAAGCACGCACACAAAAAAATTGGTCCACACAAAAATAAACTGTAAGCATACATTCTCAAAAGCCTGTAAGTATACTTGGATAACGTAATTTTCAAATAAGCAGTGGTATATAGCTTGCCCTATCGATATGTTACTATCGATGAGTTAGGCCAATAATTAATAATAACAAAAAAAACACTTTTTTACAAGCGATGAACGGAAAGTAAAAGATGAATGAAGACTTGAAACGCGCAAACAGAATTCCTCAAGCTCGTAACTACATATACAACACCCAACCATTATCGGTTGGGCCGCGGCCCCCGGGCTCATCCATCCGCCCGGTGGAAGATCTTCCCTTTGGTAGAGGGAGTACCATCCGCTCCCTACAGAGGTGACCCCAGTAGAACATTAGCAGCCTTCAACATCGTCGCATCACTCATCGCTCTCTCGCCTCTAACATCCGTCAGCAGTCTCAACGCACACAGCAGCAAGCATTCCCAACCTCAAAGGATTTCCACGTGCAGCGCAACTCGGCAGCCTCTGGCGGCTTATCGTCCCCCTGGTCCAGCAGCCCACGCCCGGAGCATCATAGTCCGCGGCACTCATTCCAGCGTGGCAGTCTTTGCGCATCAGCAGCTCGGACGACGTCGTAACCCGAAGCAGGCCTACCGTCACACAACTCCAACACGTCTCGACTTACCGCAGACACGGAGCACCCCTTCCTGCGTCTCGTCTCACCGCAGACCGCAGAAGACAATCCACTGGCACCCTAATGCTTACACGCGCAGATTGCTGAGTATCAAAGGATCGACCTTTGGTCTAGGGGGGGGGGAGTGGGGGGGCACCGTACAAGCGCTGAATGGAACGTAAAAGATGAATGAAACCCTAAATCGCGCAAACAGAATTTCTCAAGCTCGTAACTATATATACAACACCCAACCATCTTCGGTCTCTCACCCAACTCTCATCCTTAACTTGCCTAAGTCACCGCCGAATGTCATCCCAAAACGCAACGTTAATACGGATATGTGCTTACGGTTTTGGTTTGATATTTATTTCTAGGGATTTTTTAAGAAGTTTTTTTCCTTAACACCATTTTTTTCAGTGAATAGGCAGCAGGCCCTGACATATTGGAAATGGCAACAAGCTGATCGACACAGGTGCAGGTAAGCAGAGCGGGGTAGCCGTGGTGCTTGCCGAGGGATTGCATGACGATGTCTTGGAGGTGAAACGCTTTAGCGACCGTCTTGTGGTAGTTTAGGTGAGGGGGTTTAAAGAGAGGGGGGACAAAGGTGAATAAAGCACTCATTAAATTAAGTGACGGATACAAGGCTGCAAAATTCTGCCTCAAAGAGAGCTGTAGCCCCGAAAGCCAGACGGGACTACCTACAGCTACCTACAGTTGAAATCGTCTGAGAGGCAAAATCTCATTGACAAGTTGGCTCGTTCCGGGATCAAAGCGGCACAGGATATATCCAAGTGTCGCTGTTTTAAGGATCCTGACGGCCACTTGTTATGCGTGAAGGAGAGATAGCGCTCATAATTGCACTATCTGCTGATTTAGCTGTATAAAGAAGTTCAGCCACTGGGCCTGTGTCCGAATCAAGAAATTGTTCTACCTATATCGCCTGAAGATGTCCGCAATGCTCTTCGTCATATGAAGAATCGGAAAGCGGTTGGAAACGATGGAGTCCCCATCGAAGTATGATAGGCTATGGAGCCTTATGGGGTGGACATCTTAACTAAACTCTTTAACCGGATATGTAACATCAGCCTGATTCGAAGTCAATGGAGTGTTATCAACCCAGTCTTTGAAGGCAAGAGTGTGGGAACTATTGCGGTATAAAGATCACGTCCCACACCATGAAGCTCTTGGAGCGGATTATTGACTACTGGATCTGACAGGAGTGTACAGTTTCAGAGTGCCAGTATGGGTTCCACCCTAGTCACCATGACTAGGGACTATGGACCCTGTTATCGCTCTAAGGATCGTCATGGAAAAATACTGCTTGAGAAGTACATGCTTTGGTGCATACATAACAGCATGACTCAGAAACCAGATAAGCGTTATCATATAAGTTTCACCGAAAAAAAGAACTGCAACAGACACAGAGTACTCGCTAGGTGGCAAGGTTTTGGCAAGGGTCGACTAGACAAGAAATCTCATTGTTAACTTCTATTCGTTGGCTTGACATCGCTTAAAAACCATCACACAATCATAGATCTTTTATTCCTTATAAAATTCATGACATTAAAGTTTTATGCCCTGACCTACTTCCCAGTATCAGTGAATGAAATTAATGTTCGATCGCGTAAATAGAAGAAAACAATATAAATTCTTATGTTTGTGAACGTACATGAGTGTTGGTAAATGAAACGAAACAGTGTAACATCACTTCACAAATTCTCTCAAGAAGTCCAGGACTCAAAGGGTTTAGGGGGAGGGCATCTCATTTATCATCTTTATCGCCACTCATTCTCATTTACATATATATTATTCATGTATATCTTATTTGACACTGGCTAAATGTGCAAACAGCACGAAGCCAATATTTAAAAGATTTTATTTTTTAAATATTTGACAGTGCTCAGTTAGCTGTGCTGTCAGTAAATGTCATAAACATGTTTTCTTCCTTCTTCTTCCATTTAAATAATGGCTTCGTGCGTCTAGCACATTTAGCCAGTGTCAAGTAAGTGATATATTAATAATAGATAATTCATAATAAATGAGAATGAGTGGTGATCAAGATGATAAATCGAAGATGAAATACCCTCCCCTAAACCCCTTGAGTCCTCAGTAAAGATGTGGGACTATACTGAGATCTCACATGGACTCCTTGAGAGAAAATTTGAAAAGTGATGTTGCACTGTTTTGTTTGATTTACCAACACTCATGTATATTCACAAACATTTGACGGTTAATAATCCACCGTTATTACACATTAATGTTAGAATTATCACAAATTTTAGAAAATAAAACAAAACTGCAGACATGACGCTTCACTTTCCCGCCAAGAAGTCCCAACATGCTTTGCTTTAAAAAAAACAGTAGGCTGTTGCGTATTTTACAACTTCTGACAGATGTTTCTGTTTAAGTCTTGACGGTTTGAATTGTAAACTTTACCACTTGTTGTTTGGTAAAAAGTAATTTTGTTATTGTTTTATTATGGAGCTAGAAATTTCGGCTAGAGAACATGGTGCATTGTTATCATCCTCACGAGCAACCGAAAGAAAAAAAAGTGCTGAATGTCTGAAAGATCTTCTTACCAGAAATGCTTTGCCATCTCTGCTTACTAAAAACACGCATTCAAAGAATGGATTTTCGTGGAATCTTTTGTTCCTTAACATTAATGATTATGTGTTAAAGGTAAACCGAAAACAAAGTTATAGAATGAAGGAACTTGTAGTTTTTTTTAATAGTCTAGCCCCATCTTAAATTACTGCAAAATCGACAATCACTTGTATGTGATTGATTGATTAAGTATAATATATAAAGATAGGATAGATAGGGTGTATAGGGATCCTACTAAGACCTAAGGAGCCCTAGTCAACTTCACCTGCAAGTGGTGCACCTTCCGACCAAGGAACGAGGCTCTGGCGACCATAACAGTGTCCGTTAAGCGGCAATAGGCTTGTACCTATTATGTGGTACCAACTATATAATTGGCGAAGTGTGGGCGTAAATTATGCATTTGCTTTCCCCTTTGGGAAAACAGGCGTGAATGTATGTATGTACACTTTGTCAATTGTTTTGTTGGTCCCACGTAACAGGTGGTGAGCAGCAATACTGCTGCTTACTGTCCGTTGATCGGCAGTTGCACCATTTGCAGGTGAGGTTGGCTTGGGCTTATATATATAAGCCTTAGCCAAGTTGGCCTTAGGTCTTGGTAGGATCCCGATACACCTATTACCATGATTATTATTAGAATCAAAATACACAAATTATTGTGGCAAATTTTTAGTTATTCAAATTATAATTTTATGTTATAAAAATTAAATTAAAGGTTCTGCAAAATTAAAATGGTGGCAAATTATAATAGCTACTGATCATAATGCTAAAATAGTTTTAGTATAATTATTACACTTTGTATACTTTAGCGATACTTACTGTTCTAGCTGAACTTAGCATATTGGTTTGCAATATTGGAAGAATTGTAAGGAGTGGGGTGATTTACTGTTACAATTTTGTTTTAAAATGTTTATTAGGTATTATGCACAATTATTTTCATATTGTTCATTTTGAATTTTTTTGCTTAGACTATGTTAGTAAGCATAATTCAGCGTACTGGCGGCAACTGTGATCACCAACCCACCTGATCACTTTGGACTTAATAATGCTGATATCACGATAGTACTACTTATCATTAATATGAAAACCATGCAACAGGCATATGATGGCCCATTCAGCATCTTGCAAATTGATCATCAGCAGAATTAGCAGCTGAGGAGGCTGTATGTGTTGACTCTTGTGTTGGTGCATCATAGACAGCTTCATACAGCATGGGCTAAATATGTATTTAAAACATTATTTTCATCTTTTATTTCAGGAAACTGAAAAGTATGAGTCTTCAAAATCTTTTTACAGTGTAACAGCACCCCTTTGCACTAGCCTGTTGCATATGTGTGTAGCTGGAGCCAATAAAGGTACCTGTAAAACTTCAAAATAAATTATTTTGTCAAATTCCTATAGAAATAGTATAGATAGTTAGAAATTAAAATCAGCTTATCCCTTATTTATCATGTAAACATATTAAGTAATTACTTTTCTTTTCTTATTACAGGAAAAGCTTTTGTTAAATGTGATAAAATAATTGATGCATGTTTATTTATATTGAGAAATGGCCGCTTATCCAAAGCTATTGGTGATGCTTATTTGAATCTCCTGCACAAACATGTTTTAACATCTGAACATTATTTAGGTAATCTTAAACCAACAAACTGGGAAGGTAAAAATCACATTTACTTACAATGCTTAACTTTTTTTTTATTTGGAAAATGTATAGAGCTAAGCTCGGAGTGTCACTACGTGATAGAATTGACAAGCAAGCTGAATATATTTTATTTTAACGCTTTTAAGTGCTATTTAATAGTTTTTGAAATATAGAACTTTTTACTTTTACTCTGGAGTGGTAGTGGGCGGGGGGGAGAACCGACGACCGATGGGGCATTCAGGGTCTTCAACGGCGACCTCGATCAGCAAACGTAGTAGAGGGCGGCTTCCTATCTGATGAACTGTTCAAGGCGGCGGGGAGCCGGTGGATGCTGGCGGCGCAGGAATCGACCAGTGTGGAAAGCAATTGGAAAGGCCTATGTTCAACAGTGGACTTCGAATGGCTGAGATGTAGATGAAGATTAGTTTATTACTTGTTTTGTTAATATATTAAATTAAAACATCTGCTGAAGTGCTGATTCTTTAATGTATAATATATTGGGATATCATCTTATCCTATCACAGTGGCCACAGGCGCACTTTGACCCTTCAGTCGGATCTTTTGTGCATCCCCAAAAAGCATTACATTAGTGATGTATACATTTGTTTATTTTTTCAGATTTATTGGACATTTGCATCAATTTTTGTACATCAAATGAAGCAAAATTTGATAATTATACAAAAATGAGACTATTATCTGTGATAATTAAAAATGGTACAAAATATTGTCAATTTGTTATACCTATACGAGATTCAATAACCAAATTAAAGAAAGAATTTCTAAAAATACAAAATGACAAGAAAAGCTTTGAAGTTTTTATTGAAATTGTGATACTTCTGCTGGAAGTGGTAATAATTTATTTTTATTTAATTAGCACGTTTCATAGCCCAGCTGCTACCACTGAATAAAACATTACCGATTGAGTTTATTTTGCGAAAACGTTGTACTGTTTTTCTTTTTTGCCAATTTTTTTTCAAATAATTTTATTTTTAGCTTTCAGCAGAATGCCGCCTGTTATTATGCGAATTTACCGAATGCATGTTACCTCTGATTGTTAAATATTATGATCGCAATCTGGAGCAAAAGAAAAAGGTAAAATTTTGTTGAATTTATTATGAAAATAAAATAAAAGACGTGTGGCACTCGGAGACTGCCGCGGTAAAGCTATTGCATAGCATTTTTTATCAACTTATGCTATTATAATTATTTATTTATTTTATTTATGCAGTTTTTTTTTCTTCGTTTTTTATTGAGATAAAAAAAATTTATTAAAAAAAAATAGTAAAATTTTAATAAATTATACATACAAAATTAGAGTTAAAATAATTATTTAAAATTAATTAATTAATTTAACGCCGATACAACCAATGCCAAAAAAATATATTTTTTCTTTTTATTTGGAATAGCAAACAACTACCTACATAGTACAATGTTTTACAAAATGATGTTTCTTTGTTTATTATTGAGATAAAAAAAATGTTAAAAATAATAATAACAATAAAAATATTATAATAAATCAATAAAAAACTAGAGTTAAAATAATTATTTATAATCAATTAATTAATTTAACACCGATACAACCAATGCCAAAAAAAGATGTTTTTTTCTTTATCTTTATTTGAAATAGCAAACAACTACATAGTACAATGTTTTACAAAATGATGTTGATTTATGTAATAATAAGTTAAATATGTAGTCAAACACACTATCCACATATTAACAATATTGAACTTATCTTAAACTATCAGACGCGCTTATACGCGAAGCAAAAATAGCTGATCAACAAAAGTACAAGATTTGACACAGACATTAGCAACAGCGTTATTATAGTTACATAAAGTTTATAGTTGTATAAATTAGACACCTGCCTGTGCCAGCGACTGTAAGTAACACCAAAAATTTAATTACTCTTCTAAATACTTGCAAAAGCAGAACATTATACAAAAGGTCGATTGAGAAAGTTTTTTGCTTAAAACTGTACACTTTATTATATCCCTGCTTTAAATAGTTTATCATAATATAAATTGTGCCTTTATATATAGCGCTATAACAAAATAAAATATCAAATACAAATAACTAAAAAGTGTTCAGCGTATCACACATGTGACGCTTAAATTGAGGCTTAGAAAGATAAAATATGTCAGAGTCAGCAAAGTTATCATTATAATAAATATCAATCATACGATGCAGAGGTGAGCGGATACTCGCTTTCGTACGACATTTAGCAGTTGCAAACAGTCTATGAACGCGCATCTTCCGCCTATAAACCGTTCTTGGGACAACATAACATAATTTGTTAGTCAAGTCAGTACAATCAAATTTTTAATTAATAATACCATGGAGTTACCCACAAGAAACTTTCGCCTGGAGTGGAGAGAAAGCAGTTTATACCTATTTAACAACTGATCATAGGAAATATATGTGCCATAACACCTATAATGCGTGGATCGTAGAAATTTACGTTGCACATTTTCAACAAGGTCCACATTTATTACATTTATATATATATTACAACACACATTTATTGTATAGAGGGTTCCATATTGGTATGGCACACTTAAGCTGGGAGCGAACCAGGTCTTTATAAAGATAAACATAGGTACAGGGGGTCTTAAAATTGTTTGAAGACCTCATAACAAATCCATACATTTGAAAGGATCTTTTAACACTATTGTTAATATGGATATCCAAGTGCAACTTTGTATCCAATATGATCCCTAAATCGTAATAGACGTGACCTTTTTTAATAAGACATTACATAGAGAACAGCCACAATTTACAATATGTCGTTTTTTGAGTAATTTATATAACTACATTTGAATAGGCTTAAATGCAATTTATTGTCACTGCAGTACTCCGAAAGTCTATTCAAATACTGTTGTATTAGGATGCAATGGGATATAGATGTAATAGATTTATAAACTTTAAGATTGTCTGTATATAACAAAAAGTTACAATTGTAAAAACACTGCCCTATGTCATTAATAAAAAGTATAAATAAAAGTGGACCAAGAATGGACCCCTGAGAAATGCTCTCTGATTGAAATCCATTAATGCCGACTTTTTGAGTTCTGTTTATTATGTAGGACAAAAACCAACGCAACAGATTGCCCCGTATACCACGCAATTTTCTTTAAAAGCAGTTCGTGATCTACCTCGTCGAAGGCTTTCTGAAAGTCGGTATATTTAGCATCAGTTTGAGAATTATTGTCCATGTTTTCAAAGAGAAAAGATACATAGATCATGAGATTAGTTATAGTGGATCTTCCCTTCACGAAGCCACGTTGTTCTTTCAAGATGCTTTTATGTAAAACTGAGAAAACTTCATACTAGTACTTCAACTAATCTTTCAAAAAGCTTCGACAAGGCAAATAAAATTGATATTGGCCTATAATTCTTCACATCATGCCTTGAGCCATGTTTATATACGGGCATTATGTTGTCCCTCCAGATCTCAGGAAAGATCCCAGCTGCAATGCATTGGTTATAAATAATACACAGAGGCTTACAAATACTTTTAGCAGTTTTAACTAGAAAAAGAGCCGGGAGAGATAAAAAAATATATACATGTAAAATAATTATATAAAATAAAATAATTATATATATTTATATAAAATACATATTTACAAAGATAAAAAAAAGGATTAAGATATGAAATAAATTATAAATAGACTTCTTGGCGGGAAAGTGAAGCGTCATGTCTGCAGTTTTGTTTTATTTTTCAAAATTTTTGATATATTTCTAACATTAATGTGTAATAACGGTGGATTATTAACCGTTAAGTGTTTGTGAATATACATAAGTGTTGGTAAATCAAACAAAACGGTGCAACATCACTTTTCAAATTTTCTCTCAAGGAGTCCATGTGAGATCTCAGTAAAGTCCCACATCTTTACTGAGGACTCAAGGGGCTTAGGGGAGGGTATTTCATCTTCGATTTGTCATCTTTATCACCGCTCATTCTCATTTACTATAAATTATATATAATTAATATATCACTTACTTGACACTGGCTAAATGTGCTGGACGCACGAAGCCATTATTTAAAATAAAGAAAGAAAAATTATAAATAAAAAAATTGATTTAAAATAATTATTTAAAATCAGTTAATTAATTTAACGCCAATACAACCAATGCCAGCTAAAGGCGGGTTGCTGAACTAAAGAGACAAGCGTGATATTTCAAAAAGTCATTAAAAGTTCTGCTATTTATCGATAGAGGGAGAAACTAAAAAGTATCACAGCTGTGCCGGTCGGAGTGGGGGTGGTAGGTTTATTTTCATTACGGAATTTCTGGATTCGGTCTCCACGCTTAAGTCCCGCAATAGAAGCTATGCAATAGCTTAAAACATCGTGACCGTGAGAGGAGGCCTGTGCTAAGTAGTAGGACTTTAAGGGCACATTTATATGACATGGATCAGTTGCTTAAATTTTTCTTGAAATTTACACATTGCTATATAATTATATATATGTATCATGCGTAATCTGACTAAAAAGAAAAAAATTGTTTTGGCAAATTATTTTGCAACGGCAACAAAAAAAAGAGCTGCGACATAGCGCGGGCGATATGAGGCTCAAGTGCGGCCGTCTTGTTTGCCACGAGATTTTGTGAATGCTAAGAATTTGTACATTGTGGACTAGTCTACTAAGTTTCAATTGTTATGAAAATACCCAAGTACGTGGCCAATTCGGGTCTGCGGCGCTGCGGCCGCAAGAAACTTTTCGCATCGTCTAACTGGGCCTAAATAGTCTAAAATCTAAAATGGTGATGAGGAACCCTGGCCAAAAAAAAATTAGTCAACCTTTTTAAATTTGTAAATTTTGCTTAGTTGTACTTGTACTGTTATGTTTTCAGAATTTGCTATTCAAGTTATTAGAATTGATAATAATGCTTCACCATCCCAAAGGGAAATTAACAAAAGAAGATGGCAGCTTGGCACATAAATGGGATATTTGGGATAGGCACATAAATAACATTTTGGAAATAATAACTCTAGAAATATCTTATTTGCAAAGAGTACGGAAACAAAGTGAACTTGATTCTCTCAACATTCATTTCTGTTCTTTGGCTGCTGCTGTTTACTATCAGGTAATTGTTATATGAGGGAGTATATGTATGTGTATATGTATTTAGTATGATCATCAAAAAAAATAATTGTCAAAAAGACAGATTAGAAAAGACTATTTCAATCATGTAATTTTCATGTGTTTATTATGAAATGAACTGTTGTTCAAATTTAACCCTTTGACGTTTGTACACACTTTCTGTCCTGCGTGAGAGCAGTTCCGGCGAGTTCTACAAAGTCGATGTCGGTGTGACGCAAGATTCTGTTCTATTTCCTCTGCATGTCAATAAGCTATAAATAATAAATATTTTCAGACTATTACACCAATTATTTAGTTCCAAGATAACGGATAAACATACATAAATATATTTTTTTGTAAATACTTAATATACATAAAAAAAAACACGGACCTGAACAAATTTTCAATTAATGCACACAAAGATTTGTCCTGTATGGGAATCGAACCCACGACCTCAGGAGCGGAGTGCGGCCTCCACGCCATATCGGTCGTCAAATGACATTTTGTCCCTGGGCAATATTTATTGCTATGCAGAATGAGATATCCTGCGGCAAAGAAAGTCGATATGCTCATGCTAAAGCAAGACCTGAAGATGCAGAGGTTCTTTTGAGGACTTCCAGCTACTTAGGGAAATTGCTTCTCATATTCCCACCCAGCGTCTTCTGCTCTAACTGTCTATCATCATTGATACCCAAAAAAATATTAAAGTCATTTTTTCCTGTGTAACACTAAAACTAACATTTTTTTTTGTTATAGGTTTTCCATTCATCTGCAGATAATAACAACGATAATGAAGCAAGTTCTAGCGCAAAAAAGCAAAAACTTGTTATGAATAAATACTTAACGTTATCGGATCTTATATATCAGTTGCAATTGAATCATGTACCCTGGTATGTTCATTGATATCTATTTTATCCCAATCTCACAAATAAATAAATCACACTAAATCCAACAACAAGAGTGGTCCAACTAAAGACGTCAACAATTTTTTTTTAGAATGCTCACACTTGGGGCTATCCAAAAGTACCCCATGTACCTATGTTCCGCGATTTTTTGTAGTTTTCGAGTTATAATTTTTTTTGTGTTTTTTTAATGTATTCTGCCAGCTTGGTTTCAAAAATTCATATCTTTTATTGTAGCAGGTATTTTGTAGATTTTTTTTTGGTGACATAATTGTCTTGAATGATGATTTAATAAAAAAATAACTCAAGTTCCTAAAATTGCTTAAAATTACTAAAAAGCATTGAAAGGTGGACTTTAAGTTTTTAATAGAATTTACTTAAACATTCAAATTCAATTAAAAAATACAAAAAGGAGTTTCCATTGCTTCTAACTAAGTTTAAAAACTTCGCAAAGTCCTTAACTACTAAAACCATTAAAAAAAAATAGTACTTAATTGGCTTTTTTTTGTTGTAATCGACCATCGAAGGCGGATAGGCTGAAAATCATTAAAAATCATTTAATGCATTAAAAATTATTTTATGTACTTTTTATCATTGTGATGGTAAATTAACGTTAAAAATATAATTTCAAATTAATTTTTATTCAAATTACTGTCAATAACGGCAGCTCGTGTATTTTTACATGATTAAGATTGGCATTTGTCAAAATTGATACTTGTGGAATTACCAGTTTATGGATAAGAAATAAAAGGTACAAATTACTGGAAAATTACCATTTATTACAATAAATGTTCGAAATGCCTTCCTCCAACTTCAATACATGAATAAATCTACAAAATACCTGCTACAATAAAAGATATGAATTTTTGAAACCAAGCTGGCAGAATACATTAAAAAAACACAAATAAAATTATAACTCGAAAACTACAAAAAATCGCGGAACATACATGGGGTACTTTTGGATAGCCCCAAGTGTGAGCATTCTAAAAAAAATTGTTGACGTCACTAGTTGGACCACTCTGTATATTAAGCCGTTTCGGTTATTATTATTTGTATTAGTGGTTAAGCCATGTTTTAGACTTTTTTGGGCGAATTCAAAACTCTGCGAAAATAAAGAAAAAAGGGCTCTAACGGCCTTTTTGATAAATTTTATATTTTATTTACGTTAATTTAGAATTTAAATTGCGTTGATTTAGAATTTAAACAGCATTACAGGTATCGCAGACATAAGTTTTAGATGTCTTTGCCTACCCTTTCGGGGAAACAGGTGTGAATGTATGTATGTAAATTTAAAACTTTATGCATTTCCGAAAAAGGCAGACTGACAGACGGACAACAAGTGATTCTATAAGGGATTATCCGCTCTATCTCCTATGGTACGAAACCTTAAAAACTATAAACTCTAATTGGCATTCAACGTTCAAGAGGTGACACGTACATCACAAAAATATAATAAACACATAAGTATAGGCACTTTACGCGCTAAATGTAGGTATATTGCTTTCTTAACACATTAACTGCCAAGCTAATTAAGAAGGGTAGCATGCCGGTCACCGGTGCCCCCCATGGCGGTTAATGTGTTAAGTGGTTAAAATTTTTAACATTGAAATATCAAACACGTATTCGCCTCCGCCTATCCAGACTTTCTATATGAGTACTCGTAGCGGTTAAAGACCTGAAACTAATAATCTCACGTATATACTCCCACTGATCTGCAAAACATCCATTGTGAGACCCAGTTCCCTCAATTTGTGAGAGTAGTGGGACGTTCATGAACTGATATGATCATATAATAATGAAGAACTTGCGTTTATTGTAAGTGTGTATCATCTAGCGCAATGTAATGATTTAATGTATTTGTTAACCCGTTTTCTTTTTACGTTCCAGGTTACCTATTATATACTTTTATATTAAGAAGTATAAACATACAATAAGCACCAAAGATTATTTGTCTCTTATCAAATCGATAGAGATTCTTGTAATTAATTCTAATAATTTACACTTGGATTGGGATACATTTCAAGACATGTCTTGTTTAATTATAAAGAATTTGGTACTTTCAAAACATTATCGGGAAGACTTGGATGAAGCTTTATTGTCATTATGGAATTCATGTGTCAGGTAGTTACTTTGAATGAAATTTTTATTTCAATTTATAATGAAACTCAATTTAAAAATGTATGTACGCTTTCTAGAAATTCTTCATCTACAAATGAAGCTTGTGAATCATTACATACGATATTACGGCTTATATTGGAAACTAAGTGTTTGAATTATCAAAATATTCAACCCTTAATAAAATTATATGTAGAAAATGGCATGCCAGTGAACAACAGCAGCGTCATGACTTTAAACTCTTTAATTAGTAGTTTCTTCAATAAATACAGCTCTTTGGAATCGAGAAGTACTTTCCTAAATTGGTTATCAAAGGGGGGACACACTTCTGTTAAACAAGTCAATTTAAAAGAATTATTATTAAGGCTAATAGCAAATGATAACATAAATGTGATTGATTCAAGCCATGTTCACAAAGAAGACAAATTGTTCAATATTTTGTTTAATTCAATTGAGAAGTCAATATTGTTCAGTGAGTTTGAATATGATTATACGACATCCATCGCCATTACCGCGCCAGTATCTGAAAAGTCTGAAATTAACAGTGAAACAAATAAACTCGTACAATCATATTTAGAGAGCTTTCTTCATCAACAAATGGAAGACTTTAAAATCAAAAGTTTGGATCTTCTGCAGTATAGTAAATCTATTATAATTGCTCTGACCTATGTGGATGTTGTCCTGAAGTATAACTTTTTGAGTTCTGATGACGTTACAGCGCTACCGATCTTCAAATTAATAATAACTTGTTGGAATATTATGTTTGTTTCTTTGGTGGATGTATTGAAAAGTAATTCTTCAGTATCAGTAAAGATAAAGATGTTGCAAAACGTGCAAGAATTATTGATGTATGAATATGAGCCATTGATCGCTTTGAATATGCGTCTGACAATTAAGGAAGACTTCTTTCACTACGCCAACAATATATTAATTTCGGAACCAGAACTTGAAGATGATTTGACATATGATGGCGATGATAATGAAATGGCTCTTAAATATAACTTCTTTTATACACTAGCGGCGTACTGTCGTATTCAAGTAAATTATAGGAAAGAATTACTCGATTTGATACTTGATTCCAAATTATATGACTTTTCTTCAGCATGGGATGTTGAGTGTGCATATCGATGCATTGAAATATTAATATCTCACGGTACAGAGGACCCTCCTCTAAGTAAGTAACTACCTACTTGAAATGAGTCTTCTTTAATTTTTCATCTACTGTATTTTGTATACTTAAATCTTTTGCTTTTTCTTTTCCAGGTACAATTTTAATATTTATGCAAAGTCTTTGTAAAGATCTCTTCAGAGTACCAAAAGCCACATTTAAACAGCTGAGTATTTTATATGACATGTTGGACACTCTGTGGGACCAGGAAGATATGAAACAAAATTCCTTTATAATGATTAAAGGCTATTTGGAAAGATGTGAAAAAATGTTCTATCCGCCAAATTTGGCCGCTTTGATTTATAAGTGCGCGTCAAAAATAGTTTTGTTAAATGCAGGAGAAATAAGTGACGTCGAGAATATGTGTATGAAGTCGATAATTATGCGATCCAAAGGAAATGTACACTGTTTAAGATTATACTGCTGCTACTTATTGAAAAGCTTGGTTAAAAAAAACTCTTTTGATATAGATGTGTACTTGTCTGATATATCAGACATATTTGTGATAACCGTACGTGTTTTTTTGTTTCTGCATTATGTTAAACATTAATCCATCTGATTTACTAATTTTACTTTTATGTTCAGGTCCCAGAAAGTCAAAGAATTATATTAAAAGATGAGTCAGCAAATAGAACGTCAACAATACTGCACAATATTTTGGTATTGGCGACGGCGAAGAAATCATTCATACATAATTTCGTTTACTTTGTACTTAAGTTACAAAAAGAAAAATCTCTGGACAAGCCAGTAGTCAAAAAAGTTTTAAACGTAATTACCACAAGAGTCGATAATAAAACTGTAGATGCTTATCTAAATAGAAATATTCTATCAGTACTATATTTTTGGTTAACAAATCAATTTCATTTGAGTGATCTACCTCTAACATTTCTCAATATTGCAAATCATGATGAACTTCTCAATAAGCATATGAAGTGGATCGTTTCGGCTGATATATTGTGGCGTCAGGGGGGTAGCATAAACGATAGCTTAGTATTGAATCAGGTTAAAGTTTTGCTTAAAGTACCAGAGAACAAAGTAATAGAGGTAAAGACAATTACGTTTAAATAAGTATTTTCGTATGACAGTAAGCAAGATTCATAACACTTTGACATTTTACAGATTTGTTTTAGCAACATAATCGTTTTATGTTTACCCTACATTGTATGTGAAAAATATAATTTGTCTTTGTCAAATAAAAATTCAAACCTCTTCAAACAATCATTGATTAACGCAAACAGATTATTCCAAAAGACAAGGCAAATGCTTGAAACAGATAAATGGAGTAATTTATTTGTTGAAAACATTGGAGAACTCCTGTTACTTACCACATCTCACCTAGCAGACTATGTCGAAGCCAGTGAACAATTCCACGTGGCTTTGCCCGATAAACGTGATAGCTATACATACAATAAAATTGTGTTCTCAGCTATTCTAAAATATTTTGGAGTAAGTGTACTAAATATTATCAGAGAATTTATTTTTCATTCTTTACATTTTTCATACGTTGTTTGTCTTCCAGGAACTTACAGACGGAGACATTATGCAGTACCTTTGCGAGAATCAACCGGTTGCCATATTCAAGATACTGCTAAAATTGTGGGAAAATGTACTCCAAGAGGAAGTGTTGGAATTGAAAGTGTTATCTATTCACGCTTTCAAGACATTTGTCGAATCAGTGCCCTTAGTAGAACCGTCGAATGCGTTTATTAGCATTTATGTCTGTAATTGTTTTGGATACGCAATAAAAAAATCACGTGACAAAGACGACCTAAAAGTTCTGACTCATGGCTTAAAGTTGATGCTGCCCAAATTTCTCCCTAAAGAAATAGTGGTATTGCGTAAGGCCTTGTCCCAACTAATATCCGTATTAATTTTGAAAAAGGAAGAAGGATTTGGACAGGAGTGTTCTTCTCTTTTAAATTATTTGATTGAAGATATGAAAGAGTACTTGAAAGAGGAAGATGTTGTAGATTTTATAAAATCTATGTCTTCACAGCGCTCTGTCGATAATCTACGTTGTTCCTCTTTTCCTGAATTTTCGGACAGGCTGAAGTCATACAAGACCACTCTAGCAAGCCCTAGGTGTGTTTTTAGTTGTTCTCTATTGTGATTGTGTTTTGTTTAAGGGTTACAATTTATATAATCCTCATTGTTATTTCTCAGTTATGAATCTCTGCTCAATTTGCACGAGTTTTTAAAAATGAACAAAGAGTATGTTAATGTCTTGTGCAAAGATCTGGAAAACGTGCGATTTTCTGAAGATAGCGGAGGCAGCTTACTGCATCAAATCATTCATAAGTTAAATGATGTTTTAAAAAGTACTAAAGATCATAAGGTAAGTAATCCTACTAATATTATAAACTTGAAAGTTTGTATGTGTGGATGGATGTTAGTTACTTTTTCACGCAAAAACTACTGGAGCGATTGTGATGAAACTTTGTACGTGTATAGCTGCAGTCCTGAACTAACATATAGGACACTCTTTATCCCGATATTTCCACGGGAACGGGGACCATGCGGGTAAAATCGCAGGGCGCTGCTAGTATAAAACTACATTCAGCATCAACTCTTACTTCTAATTATTTTTCGTTACTTTATTTGGGTGTATCATGTCAAGATCTAAGGAGAGACTCTGCCGAACATAAAAGTTCCCAGTAAGCGTCTCGCAACCAACGTGGGTCTAAAAATGTTATTAGCGAAATGTGGGCATATAAAATGCCTCTCTGCCTACAGAAAACAGGCGTGATGGAATGAATGTTTGTGTACTTTATTTAATTCGTAGCAGAAGCCATTTATTTGCTTCAAGTTCTTAACGAACCCGAAATATTTCAGATAATTCTAGAAGCATGCAATAGTCTTTCCGAAGTCGGTACTTATGATCTGAAGACTTTAGTGACTGTACCTGCGTCGACTGGGCGCGCGGCCATGGCATCGCAGCCCCGTCATTCGTTGGCTATAGCAGTTGTCAATGCGCTCGCCGAACTGCTGTTTGATGAAAATCCTGCTATTACTGGAAAAATTACCAAGACCCTCAATCGCTTCTTTCAGTACACCGAAGGTGTCCAAGCTCTTGGTAACGTATTTATCCTATTATTGTGATACATGTACCCAAAAAGTACTGGACGCATTACACATAGAATATATCGATGTTTTACAGATTTGGTGGAAATGGAAAATCAAGTTTTGAAACCATTTATATCAGACCAGCCCAGCTCATATGCAACATTTCAAATTGATGAAGTCAAGTTCAGTTTAATATCCAATACCAATTTTTTGATACCAGATACTGACGAAAACCACGAACAGTGGTTGATTAAAATAACTATTAAAATCTTAGATATTCTAGCTTCTGAAAATAACTACCTGAATACATTGAAGGAAGTTTGCGTTTTAAAAGTAAGTGTTCGAAAGATTATAGGGATTCAACACGGAAATGGGGTGATTGTTTCCATGAGAGGTGCGCGAAAAGATACCCTGTTATCTTGATTTTAATATCCATATATAACTATTTTTATAATTGCGCTAGGCTTGCGTGGTCCTGTGTCCTGGATCCTACTTAATATGTAAGAAACTGGAACCCAGGAGGAGAACGTTGATGAGCTGACATGAAATAAATGTAAAACAGATAGGTAGACGAAAAAAAGTAAAGCAATTGTTCATATGTAAAAACTTATAATTTGCTCCCAGAAGATATTTGGAAACATGATTCTGGACCAGTACGCTTGAAGTATTTGCATTGCTGAGTTTGTTTTACTTATTAGCATCAAAATTTTAATGTTAAAAACTAAATATTATCCGATTTGCGAATTGCTTTGAGAGTTCAGAGATCTATTTGTGAATTAAGATAATTATCATGGTCGAGAACAGATGAATCTTATTATCACTATAAAATTGTGGAAATTATTTGAAATATCTCGAGGTGGTAAATACTATAATTATGTTTAATAACTTTCTACGTCTTTCACAGCCAGAAGTGTGTACAAGGATAATACCTGCTTTGTTGGGCTTGCTCTTGTTCACATCGTTGGAAAAACATATTAAAATAGTCTCAACCCAAATAAACCACTTCTTTGAGTATATCTGGGAAATAAGCTTTGATGACAGAGTCGAAAACAGCAATGATAGTATGAATCGCCCAAAATCAAATGTTCTCAATCGGAGCCACAAAGTGATCATACAGATCATGCTTCGTATTATTAACTTCGTTAGGTTGCAGAAGAATCATTATACTAATAGGTAAGTGCATAATAGAGTATTTCATATTTATTTACATAACTTTCTAAATGCTTTTTACTGTTTGCTTTGCATTGCATTTTAACAACAACCACTTTTAAGTACCTTGAAATTAAACAGTCCCGACTTATCGATTTATTTGTCAAATGCTGATTATTACGAAAGACCAATATAACACAATTTTTTTTAAAACAAACTGGTCTGACTAAACTTACTATATACAAAAATAATTTTAAATATGCGTTTTTCAACGTAATGGAGAAAATTCGGCAGTAAAAATATTTCTTATCTTTCGAATGTATGTTCGAATCTATGTTCAACGGTATTCTTAAGCGACTTTTTAAAGTCTATGAAATAACTATTAATATAGTGTTCTTCACTGCTATAGTGTTTTGGTCAATCTGAAAACAAAATAAGAGATAGCGAAAAGATATAACAAAATAAAAACGATTACAGATGTTTTTCACAAGATACCTGTTTTCAGGCGTAGAATTTTTATAATATGAAATGAACTCTTAAATTTCTCCCTAAATGCGAAGACTAAGACTTTGCAATGGCAACTCCAATTCGCACGTAATAAAGTTTTAGAATTTGTATTACTTTTTCTTTATAGGCATCGTTATGAGTTATTGAACTATTTGAACTTGGACTATAACAAAGTGGCATGGGCAGCAACAGTAGCCGACCGTAACTTAACTGCTATTTATTATGGCGAGTTGTGGACCGTAGCCATAAACAACGGCGTTCCACCAGCCTCGCCCGATGAGACATCTGCTCTTTCAGGTGGAAAAAACTTACAGAGGATCATGAGAAAGGTTAGTGGCACATTAAATTACGTTTGATTGTTGAAACTCTTGATAAAACTGAGCTAACGGTGTATTTATAATGAAAAGTAGAACAGCATATCCGTGCGGACTTAATCTATTAAGCTTATTAAAATTAAAGAGAAAACAAAAATTGTAAAATGATGTATTCTGTAAAGGTAATATTTGCAGAGCTTTGTGTCTATTGGAGAAATGGATGCCATAGACGGCTGCGGAACTGCACATCTCACTACCGAAGAAGAAAAACTGAAGCATCTTATTAACACTGGGCAATACTTGGACGCATTGCTTGTTCACGACATTTCGCTATCGTGTTCTGATGATGCTCTGACCTCTTCTCGCCGCCCTAAGCTAAGGCGAGGAGTTCTTCGCTCGCTGCATAAGTCTGGCATGCACCACTTGGCACTTCAGTATATAAAAGCAGCGCCCGAAAGTGAAAGGCTTGATGATATTAAATACGACTGTCTTTCAGTTTTAGGTAAGCTAGTAATTTTGCAATAAACGAACTGGACGAATATAATGCATTGTTCTGTGTGACTAAAAGGCACACAGTCATACATTGCAAAGTTGGTATGTTTTTTTTCTGAGTACCTTGATTCTTGAAGCGCTTTATAGCAAATATTTGCATTTTAGGTGACTGGAGTGACTTTGTGGATACGAGAGATCTGAAAGAAAAATATGCATTACCTAATAGTGATACAAAATCTATTTTAACGGCTTTTCGATATTCGTGTTTGAAAGATTGTCTCAATATACAAATCAAACCGGAGTTCGAAGACAAACTTGTGCAGCCATTGAACAGAGCGAAAATGGCCGTGACAAAGCTGTGTCAGGAGCTTAACATGGAAAATTGTCAGAACGTTTATAAAATATTGTCAAAGCTGCACTTGTTTACTGACATCGAAGATTATTTTGCAGTTAGATGCAACAAACTATCACTAAGCAATTTGCTAGTTAAATGGAGTGTGGATAATTTGCCAGCCTTCCAAGATTTCAAATACATCGAAAATTTGATATCACAACGTAATATAATGTTGGAACATTCGGCAAAATATAACGATCAGTTATTAAATGGCATCGTGTCCTTGCAACTACAATACGCAGGTATCATATCATTTACTGGAAATATGTATAGTGTAATGACAGTTCTTTATACTTCTTTTATTTTTCTCAGAGTTAAGTTTAAGTAATCAACGTATCCAGACCTCCCAACGTCTATTAGCAGTAGTAAAAAAACTACAAAACTCAGACGATCTTGCTTTGTTGGAGAGTCAAATATCATGGGCTAAAGGACACAAAGATATTGCCCTTTCACTCTTACGAAGTATAGTTTGCACTAATAACTCTCCTAATTTAAAGCTGACTGCTGAATCGTTAAGGTAAATAAATAAATCTATCAACTTAAAAGATTTGTGCATAAATGTAGAGGTCATATGTGCATTTTAATATCCACAGGCAATACGGTCTATGGATGGCTGAGTCGAAGTCCGATAATGCTAGGGATATAATTAACAAATATTTAAAGAAAAGCCTCCAAGTTCTAAAAAGCGACGACGTGAAAACAAGACAAAAAGTTTATTTTGACATAGCTAAATTTGCTGATGCTGAATATAAACAAGTAAGTACAGGTTAAGGCGGACATACATATGACGATTTTATCGTCGAAATAAAAACTTCATACATACAGGTTGTAAAAAGACCTTTATCAAAGCCAAAGGCTTCTTTCTACACATCATAACAAGAGACATTACCTCAATTATCGTTAGAAAACGTTTTTCATTTTTGGTGTTAAAAAACTGAAAATAGCATACAAACAGACCGCGTTTCTGTGTGGCCCAAGCGTGCTGACGTTATTTTAAGGAAAAAACCAAAGAAATAACGCTTACAATTTGTTTTAATCAAAACTTATTTCATGACTATGACTTAATAACTATAAGGCTACTGATTTCCCAGGTATAGTCGCAAAGACAAAAATTATCCTAATGCTGGGCAGGATACCTAGCTCTCGGATTGATCAGGATCTTTTTACACCCTGTGTTATCTACTACTTACTTTTGACATATAGTAGTTGAGAAAGTCTTTCATTCACATTCACTGGCTCTATCTCTATTACTTTACTTTGTTACCTACCTTACCTTCTTTTCGATAAATTAATGGCCTGAAAATTAGACCGATTCACCGAACACCTGAGGTCTGAGTATATTCGTTATTCAGTTCCTAAATTTAATAACAAAGATTTACATTGTTGATAAAATTGCATACTCTTGTACAGGTCGTGACGTATATGAGTTCGTCTATATTCGAAAATAAAGTGAAATGTTTGGAAAACATGAAAGATACAGCGTCATCTTTTACTACGCAACAATCTTCATTGACCAGGTAATGTCAAATTCATTATTAGGCTTCTTGATTAAGAAAATCAATATGTATTTTTTTATATTAAGTTAATATTCACCTTTAATTTTAGAGAAGAGAGAAAAGCGCAATTAACAAATGAAAGGTTTAAAGATCTAGAGGAAGCAGATATTATAAACACACGATCGGAGAAGGAAACATTTTTACGTGTGGCTATGAGGTAGATATTACGTTTAATTTTATCAATAAACGGACTTTAAATATTTTTTAATCACTTGCAACTCTTTGTAAGTTTTGAATACTCCCTTATTGTTTCTTCCCAGATTTACGCGATTTCACTTCCATGACCATATAATTAACCCAGAAGTTTAGCTATTCCTTTGTCAGGCGATTCCTAGTTATTTTAAACGATCCATGAAAAAACGCTTTAAGGCCTACTCTTGTAGGTTGTCTCGTGTGCCTAATATCAGATTTATCTCTTATCATTTTGTACAGCCTTATTGTGAATACTCAATATTCTTCGCAGATACTACTTATTATCACTGAAAGAGTGTGAAGAAAACAACCTATCAGTGTTTCGTGTAATTTCGCTCTGGCTAGCAAACCCTGCTATGCCTATAAATTTAGATGATGGAGAGTCATTTGAGCGCATGTTGCTCAGCGTTCCTTCTAGAAAGTTCATCGCTGTTCTACCACAATTAGCTCCGCGTCTATCGGAAGAAGATAACGCTTTCGCTGAAAATTTAAGGAAGATTATCAGTAAGTTCAAGAGTTACTTTCGGCGTATACGAAATCATTATATATATACAGTTTTTTATTAAATTAAAACAAATTTTGCTCCACAGCTAGATGCGCAATAGAGCATCCACATCACACGCTACCCATACTGTTCAGCTTAATGAACTCTGATAAGGACAAAAGTATACTGAACGTCAGTCAAGCGGTAGGCAAAAGGGTTTCGACGAACACAGAAAAAGAACCGCGGGTGGTAGCAGCCGAAGCAATAGTAAAGAAAGCGGCACGCGCTAATGCCGCCCTTGGTACCATAGTGGCGCAAATGGAACAATTGTGCGACGGTAATAGTATATCACTCAATTACAAATATAATATAATAGTAGGTGTATAGAGCTCCGACCAAGATCTGAGAAGCCCAAGCCAACCTCACCCGCAAGTGGTGCACCTGCCAATCAACGGACGAGGCTCTGGCGAACATATAAGTTCCCGGTAAGCGGCAATAGGCGCGTTATTGTATGTATTTACAAATATAATAATTTAAAAAAAAATTACTATTTCCGTTCATCACTTCTGCCGAAATCCACAGAATGCCACAAAGTATTCGTAGTAATTGTGCACATCTACTGGCGCAAACGTCATGTTCAAATCGCCTAACACAATAACAGATTCATATTTACACATACATTTTCTAAAATTTTAAATAACTGCATATAATCACTATAACCAGACTTTGGCGGAATATAGACCACACAACATAAAAACAAAAACTTATTGCTAAAAGTAACCGTCACACATACAAGCTTAAATAAGGCCGCGTCCTCGTTGTCAACACGCGCCTTATTTAAATATAATGGAAAAGGCATATAATTTATAACTGAAAAGGCATATAATTTATTTTCAGCGACAATAAGCTTTGCCAACTACAAGCCCAAAGGTAAAGAGCAGAAACAGAAAATACCGACGGCAGAAATGATACAAAGGTTGATCAATTTGAACGCCATTCCCATCCCCACTATAACTGTTCCGATACGAACCGATTGCAACTACAAGCACATTAGTAGTAAGTTAACTAATTTAAACTCATATGTAGTTTACTGAATAGCTTTATATGTCAATGTAATCTTAATAATATTATGCATGTGAAAATTTATATGTTTATTACTAGAACGTCCAAAGCTGTAATAAATACCTCCAAAAATGTATTTCGATTTTAAATGGCGAAATAGAAAAAGAGTATATGTATTGTTAAATTTTTACTAGTACTACTCCACATTCTCACTCAGCGTTTCAACACGCTCAAGCAGAGCTTGTACTAAGTGCACTGTCATATACATATTTTTGTTGTTGATGCATTCTTATTAAAAAATTAGAAAATCGAAGCCACGACCTTAGGTTGACTGAATAAATAGCTTATATGCATTAATAGCTATTATTTTCTAAATTAAAATATATAAATAAAATCTAAAGATCTTTGAACACGTATCTATTTTTTATTTTGCAGCTTTGGTGTCGTTTGACAAGCATTTTGAGCTCGTTGGAGGTATTAACTGCCCCAAAAAAGTTAACTGTCTAGGGTCCAATGGAATTAAGAAAATACTGTTGATAAAGGTAAATTTATCTGATTATTATTAGATTGTAACGATATAGAAAAGTTGTATTTGGCCAAAATAAATCAAGGCGGTCTGCCCACTGCAACGCGCTCCGGTGCGTAGCGCGAGACGGCAGCTTTATCGGATAGATAAATCCGTTGGCTTTGTGTGTTGTACTATAAAAATATATAACATAAAATAAATACACAAGAATATAATGAGTTGCCCTTACAATTATGTACTTGGGGCGACACGGAGAAAAAGAACAAGATAAAGCGTACAGATGAATGAATCCCGAATCGCGCAAACGAAATTCCTCGTTACGTGATGAACAACATCCAAGGTTATCACCGAGGGCCCCGGACACTTCCATCCGCTCCCGTAGAAAATCTTCCCTTTGGTAGGGAGCATCCCTCTGCTCTCTACATACTCGAAGCTAGAAAAGGTGGAAAATCATATCTATTTTTGTATTAATAGGGAGAGGATGATCTCCGCCAAGATGCTGTGATGCAGCAGGTCTTCAATATTGTCAACAATTTGCTTGAGAAGAATGCAATCACGAATAAGAAAAAACTAATCGTCCGTACTTACAAGGTGTGTACATTTTTTAATTACTTTGGCAGAAGTGCGGGTATAGCATAGTAGTATTTATAATTTCCATTATTATTCTTACCAGTAAAATTTTTTAGGCTTTATGTATTGTATTTCTACAATAGAAGTATTATTTGTAAGAACTATAGTCTGTGCGATTTGAATCTGGACATAAGGACATTGATCTATATTCAAACACTATACGCAAAATATTGAGCGATATTCCCGTTTGTTAAAGAAAGCGACAAGCGTTACATAATATTTCATCTGACAATGTTATGTCAACATGTATAACATGTGACCCTACCTCTACTATGGAAAGCAAGTGCGGCGCGTTTAGCAATAATAATTAAGATTACAAATCGTGTTGTATCCAATAGTCTTATACATTGGTAGAGGCCTGAGGTAAAAATGAACTTTTTTCTAGATATATAGGGCACGGCGTATAAATCCACATACAGTTCATAAACCCTTTCTATATTTTAATTATACGTTGTTGCAAATTTGTTTCTAAGTGAACTGCTTAATAACCGGGTACATTAGATGCATATTGATTTTTGACCATTAAATAACTGTTTGTTAAATAACTAGTTGTTTGTTAGTGCAGTCATAAGTGATCATTTTCAATAGCTAGGATGCAAAAATTCCCATGTCACCAGTAATGCTTGTGTTAATACAACTATATGATTATATTAGCCATCACATAAGATGTAAAATATATCAGCTATACTGTCGCAGGTGGTGCCCATGTCTCGGCAGTCAGGTGTTCTGGAGTGGTGTGACGGTACTATACCTGTTGGGGTTTATTTGGTCGGAAGTGGAACCACTCCGGGTGCACATTCACGGTATAGACCTATGGTAAGTTACTTTTGATAAATTAGTATCGTCATATGACGTCCACTGCTAAACATAGGCCTTCCCTATAGTTTCTGCTTTAAGCGATTCTAAGCCGCCTATTATATACTGTTATTACGTCTATATACATTTTGCCTATGACGAAAATGACCATCATTATCGTCCTTATTAGTATACATGCTACTTCTAAATCACGCTTCTGGCCACGATCCACAGCCATACAGCCTACAAAGATCGTCGATCATGGTGGTGGCAATTTGAATTTTTATAACGATAGCGTAAATATATGCTTAGATTGGTATACATGCTACTTCTAAATCACGCTTCTGGCCACGATCCACAGCCATACAGCCTACAAAGATCGTCGATCATGGTGGTGGCAATTTGAATTTTTATAACGACAGCGTAAATATATGCTTAGATTGGTGTTTTTGGCAGTCGATCCATGTAATAACTAAAATACTGCCTAATCTGGTTCTGGATACATGTAACATCTGAAATTCTGCCAGATCAGGAGCAGATCCTAGGCCCCAAGCTTAAGTCTAGGGCAACCGGGATAATGCTAGATAATGATGATTTTTATATCGATAGCTTCACAAAATAGTAACTATGAAATTATATATTTTTTGAAAAACGAGTGACAGGCAAACAACGTGCACGCAGTTTTACGTGCAGAAATCGCATTAGTGTAAACAGGTCAAAAACTTATAACTCATCTTTTATTTAACCCCTAGTTAAAAGGAACTATTTTTCTTGCTAAGTTCTTTAGTTCCCCTAACGTTATCCTCTTAAGTGTACATACCAATAAGCCTGTATGTTCTAATGAAAGGAATCATTGTTACGTAGGATATTTCCTGCCAAGCAGCTCGCCTGAAGCTAACTAAATGTCAAGAACTCAGAAAAAGTTACAAAGAAAGATTGGCTGTGTTCCTCTCTATTCTTAGAGAGTTCAAACCAGTGTTCCACTATTTCTTTACTGAGCATTATCTCGATCCGGTAACCTGGTATGAAAGACGCTTAGCATATACCAAAAGGTAAGTTAATTAAGTTGATATGATTAAAAATGAATAAATAATTTCAAAAGATTTGGATTGATTTTTTGAACTGTGTTGAATTCATTATTAAAGTCTGCTTGTACTAAACTAATATAAAATTATTGTCCTTCTTTTAGTGTTGCGACATCTTCCATGGTTGGACATATTTTAGGATTGGGCGATAGGCATGTTCAAAATATTTTGATAGACAAAAATACAGCAGAGGTCATACATATTGATTTTGGTAAGTCGTAGAGCATTTCAAAGCAACGGTTTGAACCGGCATGTTTTTGATTTAAGAGGAACCGCTTCCTAGTGTGGTGAAGTAGAAAGCGGTCAGATGTTAAGTATAACATTATTATATCTAATTCCAGGTATAGCATTCGATCAGGGAAAAGCGCTGCCTACTCCTGAAACGATTCCATTCCGTTTAACTCAAGATATAATATCAGGTTTTGGGTGTAGTGGAGTGGAGGGTATATTTAGAAGGTATGTTCTAGATTCGTAAAAGCCTAGGCTACTAGATGTGTAGAATAATTTTCTTTAAAAATATATTATTATATTACTTAGGACTTGCAGGTTTGGCTTTCTTGTGCTATTTATAGAAATTAAAAAAAATTAAGTAAATCTATTTTTGAATAAGATGAGTAAATTTTGTAAATGAGGGTAAATTTTAGACGAAAATTCATTAGTAATACAATCCTTTTAAGAAGTAATACGTTACATTAAATACTATCAATTTGTAAATGTATAATGAAAAATCTACTAGTTTCTTTTTTAAAAGAAAAAACCTATATGCCAAAGTTTTAACTGTACTGTACTGTATACTTCTGTAGATCATGCGAAAAAACAATGCAGCTACTCCGAGATAACCAAGAGACGCTGTTGACGATTCTGGAAGTGTTATTGTGTGATCCACTGTACTCATGGACTGTGCGAGCCGCGCAGCCAGCAGCTGCCAGTAAAGATACCTCAGTCTGTGAGTTCCAATAAAATGCTATCCCTCTCATATTTTCAGAGACTAATTCTCCCTGCAATAAGTTGCTTCATGTTGTTTAACGATTATTTACCAGCGTCATATTTCTACGCCGAAGAAAATTTTGAGAAATCGGATTACGTAAACCTTTTTAACTAAAAAATCTTTATGATTGACATTAACAGAAGCAAAGTAAAACAGAACGCTTTCACAACCGTAATGATGGACTTTTTGGCGAAAAAGTGAAGCGTCATGTTTGCAGTTTTTTTTTATTTTCTAAAATTTATGATATTTTGAACGTTAATGTATAGTAACAATGGATTATTAACCGTTTAGTGTTTGTGAACTGTTGGTAAATCAAACAAAACAGTGCAACATCTCTTTTCTCAAGAATCTCAGTATAGTCCCTCATCTTTGATAACTCAGTATAGTCAGTTCAGTATAGTTCCTCATCTTTGATGAGAACATCATAAAGGCTCAAGGAGTTTAGGGGAGGACATCTCATTTACCATTTATCATCTATTCCTCATTATGATTTTATCGCATTTTATCACCACACATTTTCATTTACTATGATATATTATGTATTATTAATATATCGCTTACTTGAAACTGGTTAAATATTATGCTAAACGCACGAACCCATTATTTAAAAGAAGAAAAAAAACCGTAATAATAATGTCAGTAGTAATGTCACTTGACAATGACATACATGCCGACAATCCTTTGAAGACATACTTGTCTATTTAACTACTTATATGTTTATTCGAATCGCACCGTAAGTTAGTACATTAGTGCGTAAGAATACTAAAATTAGTATTAAAATTTTCTACATCCTTGTTTGAATGCTTCCTTTGGAGTACAGCTAAATACCATCCACATTATCCATACTGCCAATGGATGGAACGTTTATGGAGTTTGGTCTGTTGAATAGGTAAAGCGTGAACGCAGTTTAAAAATATAATATGTATTCTAACGTCTTTCTCTTTGGGATTTGTTATGTTAAACAGGTGGCACGAATTCGCATAGCGGTTTGGCGGAACGTGCCCTGTTGTCAGTAAGCAGTAAGCTGAGTGGTACAGAAGGAGGCGCGGGCGGCGTGGCGGTTCCAGCTCAAGTGGCCAGGCTTATCAGCACCGCCACCGACCCTGCAAACCTGTGCAGGCTGTTCCAAGGGTGGCAACCTTATTTGTAATTAATTTAAGAAAAAATATAACAAAACTCCTTTCCATCCTTTGAGCATTGTTCTTAGGGTGCGAGGACCATTTTCCATCAGGTGGGCCACATGCCGAAGTGCCCTTTGCCGTATTTAAAAAAATACAAACCATATAGAGTTGAATATATTTCTTGTTCTGTAAAAAAATATAAAATCTAGATTTGTGCACTTTTACGTGTCCAGAGAATGCACACTGAGCCTTAAACATTTGTTCTATCTTTCAGGCAACATTTTTGTATCACAGTGCACATGAACTGAGCAAGCAATAGATATCTATTGCAAGTAGATGTGGGAAACATTGGTCTTTTTTCCAGACTGAGTGTTAGACGTAAATAGGCGCTAAGGTTATGGAATGATGCTAAGGTTTGTGCATTATAAGAAAAACAAATCTAATTGGCGGGCCCAATATCATCTGATAATCAGCAATGCTTCTTTAAGGGTGATTTATATTCAAAATTAGGAATCAACTGTCATTGAAAATACTGTTGAAGAAGAAAGTTACTTCGATCTAATGCATGTTACTGTACTTAGTACCTCTGTTATAATTAAGTCTTGTGATATTTGTGCCAGTGAGCTGATTATAAAGATGTCGGCATTTTGTAACAGATGTGATATTTATCGTGTATTAAAAAACTGTTTTTAATTGTAGTTTCATTCATTGTATTCTCCCACTTAATAACTCATATTGTTTAAACCTTCTTTTTAGCGGGCACATTGAACATTTTCATTGGTTTTCCATCCCGAAGTCAATAGCATAAGGTTTGTTTTATGGTGTCAATGAATTTGACACTTTTTCACACTGTCGGTAACAAAATGCGTTTACGCACCGCCTATAGATATTTTGCGTATTAACACACTAAAAATCTTCCGAGGACGCTCGCCGCTTGTTAAAAAAGAGGCAGGAGGCCAGTACCTGGGTTGCAGCGTCTAACACCCCGCCCGCGGCCAACACCGAGAAGACCTCCTGAGAGGCGCAGCGGACGCGCCCCTCCTACCTCCGTGTACGACTATAGCGTGGGTGGCCGACCTACCAAGACCTTAGGGTTATTTCATGAAATTTTCCATTACTTTTGCACAGAGATGTAGCTGTATCTCACCGATGATGCGTTTGATTGCTCAGGAATTGTTTTGGGTTTATTCCCATAAACCCGTGATTTCACAAAACACAAAAGAAAAAAATCGCACGGCTTAAAATCGTACAATATTGGTGGCCAGTTGACATCTGAATTTCGTGTGCGTGTGGACTGAGTGAACTTTTCAAAAAACTCATCCAACCACAACCAAATTATAAGAGGATTTAGGAAATAATTGTGAAAACTTCATAGTAAGATAAAAAATTTGTGAAACCTAAACAAAGAAAGTTAGAACTAATTAACTGGATCACTCAATCTGGACACCTGAAGAATAAGCCATAACACATATCCAAGAATATACAATCTATATGTTTATGATTTGCATTTTAAATAATTGTGAAAGCTGCTTAACAAATTTTCGATTCGTTTCAATGCCACGTTTTCGATTTAGAGCGGATTTTAAGGATCACTCAGAATGCACTATGTTCAGTTGAGTGATCTTTTAAAACACCACCTTATACTGCAAACGTATGAAACAATATCATGTTTATTATAAATTAAGCTTCTGGGAAAATTTGTAAAAAAGAGATCGTGATTGACATCTTACTGATTTAAGAGAAAATGAAAATCTTATTTTTTTCGATCGTCCGAACTGAGTGATCCTTATCTTGAACTTTATTTAATAAACCGAAACTTATAGGTAGAAGGTAGTGACATCAGAAATTGTGAAAAATGTTGCTCTAAAATCAAATCAACTAAAATCCAATCCAAATCAAATCTAACGAATTGATCGTCCCCGTAAGTGGTATATTTTAAAAGATATCTAATTTTTTACAATTCTGAAGGAAAACGTTGAGTACTGGTACTTTTTTATGTTGTCGGATTTTTCTCGATGGGTAATCGATTCATTTTTTTCAAATTTGGGAAGCTGACGGCGTTGTGCAGTGAATTACTGTGGTATAAAATTTATAAATAATAACAACGTTGTCAGTGTTTCCCTTCAATGATAGCGAATAATAATGTGCAATATAAGTATGTTATTCAATATTCAAACCATCATTAGTATTAAAAAAATATTATTATTATTACTTTAAAATTATTTTTTAAATATGGTTTTAAATAAGAACGAGACTACGTTTTTTGAACATAAGAAATTGTAAAATAAGGCGGCAGAGGCAGTAAACCTTTTTACTTAAGTTTTTTTAGCATTATCCTTTGTCTAATAAAATAAAAGAAAAGAGCAACATGGTATTAAAAATATTGATTGCGCCTGCAATGTTACATTATATATTTGAACATTTGCTAAATAATTACATTTGAAATGCTGTTTTTAAGAAACAGTGCTCCAACGAATCATGTTATTCTATCAAATCAAGGCAGATTGCATTGCTGCCAATGAATATAGATATATTTTCTATGATTAGCATTTTTAAGTAATTTTTAGTAATGAAACTAAGACATGTGATTTGTGTGATGATCAAATTTATTAGTTATGATTTTTTTAATTTGATATCCTTTGATTTGAACAGATGTGATAAAATTAATTTGAATGATGTACCAAATACGATTTATGTAAGAAACAGACGCTACAAATTATTAGGCGGTGTAGAATTTCTTCCTTCATTAAGTCCCGATAATATTGGACACTACAGAGGACATGGTGTCAATAAGAACGACGAAATAGTCTGTTTTGATGATTTGGTGGAAAAAATGTATAGCAGCAAAGAAGAAGAATCAGTTATTTTACATACTTTGTCGTACGGATTTATCGATTAGGTTACATCCTGTCTGTTATATGTAACTATGAATGTTGTTAGAAAAAAGTTAACATAATAAAAAGTTACTTTCTTTAATAACTTCAAAAATTCTGATTTTTTATTGTGTGTAGAATTCTTTAGTATGATAAACCTAATACAGTGTGCCAATACCTACATACCTAACTTTGCTTAAACTTGTCACTTAAAAAATGTAAGTATATGTCGAAATTATGTAGTAAATACACTCTAAAAACGTGTTTAAAACAAAACTCGGAAAACTCTCGGTACTCAAATAAACCGATATGGTGACCCTACTAAACGTTTTCCTTCAGAATTGTAAAAAATTAGATATCTTTTAAAATATATCACTTACAGGGACGATCAGTTCGTTAGATTTTAGAGCAACATTTTTCACAATTTATGATGTCACTACCTTCTACCTATAAGTTTCGGTTTATTAAATAAAGTTCAAGATAAGGATCACTCAGTTCGGACGATCGAAAAAAATAAGATTTTCATTTTCTCTTAAATCAGTAAGACTAAGATGTCAATCACGATCTTTGTTTCACAAATTTTCCCAGAAGTGTAATTTATAATAAACATGACATTGTTTCATACGTTTGCAGTATAAGGTGGTGTTTTAAAAGATCACTCAACTGAACATAGTGCATTCTGAGTGATCCTTAAAATCCCTTCTAAATAGAAAACGTGGCATTGAAACGAATCGAAAATTTGTTAAGCAGCTTTCACAAATTTTTCACAATTATTTCAAATGCAAATCATAAACACATAGATTGTATATTCTTGGATATGCGTTATGGCTTATTCTTCAGGTGTCCAGATTGAGTGATCCAGTTAATTAGTTCTAACTTTCTTTGTTTAGGTTTCACAATTTTTTTATCTTACTATGAAGTTTTCACAATTATTTCCTAAATCCTCTTAAAATTTGGTTGTGGTTGGATGAGTTTTTTGAAAAGATCACTCAGTCCACACGCACACCAGAATTTCGTGAGATACCTAATATATCACGATAAAAAATCCAACTGAATGTTTATTCTCAAAATATATTAAGAATGTACCCTTTAATGCTAATAATACTGAATTGGCCCAGTTTTATTTCTATAATTTAAAGACTGTAGATATATACCTACCACTTTAGTCTAAATGAAAATCAAAATTTAGGAACTAGACATGATGGCCTTAATATCCAGAACTAAAAGCAGCTGACCTCGATTAATTTAGGGAATTATTTTATAATTAAAATAAGTGAACATAATATGCTGCTTACTATTTCTCTGCAGAAAATTTTTCAAAGCCCCGTCTCTGGACAATAATCGAAAGAAAAACATCACATGACATAGCGAAACCAGTAGACAGCAATTGCGTTCAATGTCTAAATTATTTATAAACCACATTCTTATCCAAATGTTTGGCGTACTATTTTTGTCATAATGTAATCTTCTTTACAAGTATTAGCCAGTGGCAAGCAATTTAATGAATCAAGTTGATTGCATAAATTTAGCGTTATCATGATTGAGTCACAACTTCAAGTTAAGTCTGTCATAATCGAGTTATGTCTCAGTAAAGTCATACCCCAGTAAATAAGTGCAGACCTTACTAGAGGTTCTAAGAAGTTTGCGAATTCACAATTAACAGTAATATGCTATTTTCCTGCACTTGAGTATATTGTAGAAGCTAAATATGTCTAAAAATCTTCTTCATTTACACAGAAAAACTCGAATTTACACAAGTTTTCGAATGTAACATTGCTGCGATGTATGTTTTTCCGCCAAAACTCGTACTGATGATTGAGGTAGCGAGCCGCTCACTGCTAAGTGCTACGCCACATTAGGCTGATTACGCACTATTTCAGGCGAGGCTGCGAGCCTCCTTGTAATAAACAAGTATTTATTCAAATTCGTATGAACGGATTCTTAACAGGTAAAACTTAATGTAGTGTTGTTGCGATAGCAATAGTTTCACTATCGATAGTTGACCTTGAAAAAACGTCGATAGCGCGACTATTCTATCGAAAATATCGACATTTTGCAATACTATCGATAGTAAGAAACATGCGATATTATTGTATTTCGTCGATACTATCGAATCTATCGATACTTTTGGAGTACAATAGATTCGATAGTATGTAATACGTAAAAAAAAACGATACTATCAAACTATCGCCGATATACTGTCGCGTATCATTATTATCGATAGTTTTGTTTAGTTACTATCGACTGGAAATAAAACATAACCTGGTTGGTAACAACAGTACACAATACATTTACAAGATAATGATTGTCGCGCCCAATAATGGATTGCTTGTATAACTGTGATTTGTTAATTTAGTACTTTGCAAGATATGCAAAGGCACTACTTCGCCAACACGCCAAATCTTTTGTTAATTACTATGTGATAAACGGTGTTGGTGGCAATTCTACTAGTTAGGCTGTTTGTTAACTGTTCTATCATAATTATGTATTTATTGTCACTGTTTGTTTACCCAAATAAATGGAAAAAAAAGTAAAGAAATGTAAAAATGATAGTGATATATTTCAAACTAGGCTGTATAAACTGAAAGTTTTCTCATGATTACAATTTTAAAAAAAAACCTAGTTGCTATGGTTACCAAAACGGCAAACAAATCAATGTTGTTAATTCTGAGATTTATTGCGATAATTATTAGAAAATAGTGAAACTAAATCATACTTAATTTAAAAGCTGTGAGGCGTTATTTTGATTATCTCATGGCAGAACTGCATATATTGGGACAATTACAGAGTGTTTCTAATTTCAAAGAATCATCCTCGTTGTTTTGCCGTTATACATTTCAAGCCGGTAAAAAAATCAAATTATTACGTAATAATTTTTTTAAGAGTTTTGAACTAGATTGAGTAAAAATTTTAATATTTTAGGGCCGAATTGGACAGTAATATGTGGTTATCCTGAAGGACAAACTGTATCTGGCAAGCCGGACCATACCAGGACGGTAATTTGGTCTCAACCATTAGATATTCACTACGCTACTAAAGGAATACAAGGTAATTATAAGGATTTTCTTTATTACAGTTTAATAACTGAAACTCAGGCAAATCTGGTTAAACCAGTAAGCAGACCCTGAGCCCTAAGCTTAAGTATAGGGTAACCGGGATAATGCTGGGATATGGGATAATATGCATTTTGTAAACGATATTACTTTTAAATACTAATATTTTTTTATTTAGGCTGGCCAAAATTAGTATTTCAAGTAAATTGCCTTGATTCCATTGGGCGAGCTTGGATTGTGGGATACAGTTGTGCCAGCTTACCTATTGCCCCAGGTCACCATGTGGTGGAAGTTCCATGCTGGCTTCCCTCTGCTATCACATTAACGGATAGAGTAAGAGAATATTTTCTAGGAGGATCCCATCAGCTTTTGCAAACAGATGTAATAAATTTAGGAACAGATAGGTCAGTAAAAATTTTACTTCTTCATTTACAATTTGTGACAAGTTTATGTAAAAGTATTTTATTTCATTTAAAAGTAAAGTAAAGTAAGTTATTTTATTTTATTTTACAGGTTCAAGTTAAAAACTCAGTCGAAAGGGACGATAAAACTTGATGTTGATGTAGTGTTAAGAAATTTCAGCCACTTTGGAGTCGAGTACAAATGACAATGAGAGTAATTACTTATCTTGGATTCACTCTCTTGTCTATCCTAATTCAATTTACTGTAATGGATTTAATCCAAAATAAAATTAAGAATGAAGGCAATATAAGTGATCTCACAATTTCTAGTCAAAAGCAGAAATTTAAAGATATAATTAAAGAATTAAACCAAAAACCTCATGCACTTTATTATAACAGTAAGTTTAATGATAAAGAACTGCTAAGCAAATCTAGTAATAAACTTATTAGCAATATCACTTTACCTGAAATTGAGATGTCAACGCTTACTACAACAACAATAGTAGAAGAATTTTATGACGAAAACATGTCAACTACAGAAGACACATTTACAACTGAATTTCTTTATTCAACTACTGAAATTAATAATACAACTGAAATAAAACTATTTGAAAAGAAGAATGAAACTAGATCTAAACCTGAAGTCCCAAAGAAAAAGACAAAAAAGAATCAATGTTTTTGTGATTTATTGGTAAGAAACTAATCTCTTTATTAAAGGTGTTTAGTATACTATAATTTAAAAAAACATTTTGTTAATCCAAACAATTGTTATTGCTTTGGTTTCAGTACAAAATATGTGATATTAATTGTTGCTGTGATAGTGACTGCACTGATTCAGATAAGACATTATTTAAAGAATGTAAAGAGATTTCAAACACTGATGAAGAAAATCAAAACTTGTGTTATTCATCTCAAATTTTCTCAAGATTACATGAGGCCAAAGATTTTACAAATTTGTTTTGTGTGGCTAAAATTAACTTGCCTGAGAGGCAAATCAGAAACCGAAAAAGGGTAGGTTGTGTTCATCTACAAAATGTTAAATAGATTTTTGCTGTTAATATAGACCTAAAATACAATTTAAATCAATAATTTTATTTCAGTATGATATTGATAGTGTGAAAAATGCTTATAATTGGCACAAAAATGACAAGCTGCCATCAAATACCGAGTTTCAAAAGAAACCTTATGCTTATCGAGATCTTGTATGGGTATTGAAAGATAAATCTATTTGGTACATAGGTAAATATTGCTGTTATGATATTTTAAGGCATGTAGATGACATAGTATTTGCTATGTTTTGCTTCTTTTGTCTGAAAGGAGCACCAAATTTAAGTCACAGGACAGTCCTTGTATAGGTTACCATTTGATGTAGAGCGTCTTCGTGCTTTGGAAGGGTTCTTAACATGCTGGTCAGTTATCACAATATATGGTAGTTGTTAATCCATGTTAGAGGTCCTATTGCGCAGCCGGAATAATTATAATAGCAGAACGCCTTACACTCTTCTCCATTCAAGATTCTTCCTTGTAGCTAAATAAAAAATTGCTATATTATGCATCACAGTGGTGAAGTATGATGTATTATTGCGGTTCTTAAAGCAATTTATTTACTTGTCTAGAATGTTTTTAAGAATTGTTTTTTATAGAACAAAATAAGTAAACATTTTTTGTTCTCCCATTCAAATTCTTGACTGATATAATATACCTACTAACATTATGTTCCTTGTCCAATCAAAAGGACCAATTTAGATAGTCATATTGACTAATGTTGATTACTTTCACCATTGTTGCTCTCAAAGTTTGTATTTATACTTGAAATATTGTAGTTTTTCACTTTGCCGGTATTTACTTTTCATCCAAAAAAGTAATGGGAACGATTACTGCTTATGTTTGCAGATGCTCCAATACCAGTGATAAACAATTACTGCAGTGGAAGAAAACCTATATTATTTTTGAAACAAGAAACTATTAATTGCATTGTTAACATAAAAGATTTGGAAATGCTACAAATAATGAAAACATCCCAAAAATCATCATGTATAAGTGTCACAGAAACATCTTTGAACTCTACTGAACTGGTAAGTTATTTGCAGCATAAGAAGTATTTATTCTCTTGATATGTTAATCTCATTTGTAATGGCCCAGTTAAGGCTTATAACCACTACTAAATTAACCTCTCACTCATGTTAAACTAGAAAAGGACTAAGGTGTAGGCGCACTTAGTTCTGTGGTCACATTTAGGTATAAGGTAATTTCTTTTTATAATAATTTATAAACACGTTAACAGGACATGAGAAGACGAACGCGAGACGAAGTGCGCAAAACCCGGAAAAATAAGAGCCTTGGATTTTTGAATTTGTATGCCACAACAAATGAGTTTATCTCAGCCATGTTCATATATTTTTTAATAAAAAAGTAATTAGTTGTCATAATGCCTGCGTGTGAGGCGTTTGTGTAATCGGTAGTTGATTGGTCAAATAGTAAATCGACAAGCGTATACCTCATCTTATGTGCTTTATCTCGTATTATGATGACTGATGAAAACCATATTCTTTTATTTCAGAATTGTTCAACTCTTCATTGCACAAATTGGACACTTGTAGTTTGTGATCAGTATGGAGATCAATGTGAAGACTATAACTCTACCACCCATGAACCATCATGCACAGAAGATTATTGTATTAATATAGCTGTAAGATTAGATTACATTTTTTGGTACCATGATTTTAAGATAACGAATGCTACGATTAAGTTTTACCTTAAAACAATGTCAACGCACTTTCCATATATACATCAAAATATTAATGTGCAATTTCTCCTGACTAATGAGTCTATTGATAATATAATACAAATCAGTGGAAACCCAGGATACGTTTATGGCCTTCCTGTTATTGCCTCGAACACAAAGAGTAATCATTCATACAACTTTTTCAATAATACTTCCAAAAAAAAGAATTTGCCACATCCTACCAACGAAAATGGATTTTGCTTGTCACATAATCTGACAAAAGAAGTTCTTCTATTTGGAATGAACAAGCAGATTAAATGCAAGTTTTCTTATGAGAAAACTTTTGGGACAATAAACAGTACAAGCAATTGTGAAGACATTGAAAACAACATTATAAGTGTGTTGGGGTTAGACACTGTGCATTATGTATCTCCACTCGGAAATCCCGAAGAGGTTATGGACAGCGATTGGATACTTTTAAAGAGTAATATTAATGACAAGGAAAGCACCTTTGGTCAGCTCTTGGCAAAAAACTCAAAGTTGCGTTGTTACAATTTAATCAATAGAATTTCGTATATTTTCACTTTCGCAGATGTGAGCGAACATTCTAGAAAAAGAGTAGATAAAATAATTGCTGCTGATATTAATGTTGCAGCACAAAATATAACTTTTAATGTGGATGACGTGGCTACCGTTTTGACTATTGACACGAATTTTATAGATGGCACAAAACCAAGAGCCTATGAGTACGCATCTGGGCCCCATATAAATATACATCTGCCTAAAGATTTCTTTTTTCCATTTGTACCTAATGGTTTTATAAAAAATACGTTTAATATGTACCTGTTGCTGTTGTGTAATGCAATTTATTATCAAATAAAATAACGTGTGTGTAATAACTAATAATTTTTATTTTGAAATAATTTAAATACTTTTGTTTACTTCTATTACTTCTAACTCGGATTCCACCCTTCAAGGACTTGAGTTCAACCGTCTGAAAATAAAACCCATTGGTAAGGTATGACTGGGCTCTCTCTAGCTAGAGAACACAGCGATGTAAAAATTTAACCAGCAGGAAAATAAAAGTTTTATATTAGAAAAGAAAAATTTAATTAAGCTGATCCAGGGAAAACACTGTCTTATCGATACTGTTACATTACACAGGACTAAATCTACCGCTATTTACAATATTTATACACTGAGTAGTCGTGTAATATGAAGGATCTTTAAATTGAAAACAGATTTCAAATTCGGCTGATTCCGTAAACTAGTATTAGTATTATCTACTACATAATACTTATAAGTAACAAACAGGGAAATGTGATTTACTTGTAAACCTTACAAACATCAATGTAACTTTTTGGTTAGGTATTTGTAACATTGGAAAAAAAATATTTGTAATGAATAACTAAGTGAAATATCTTTTTATTGCATCTTTTTTATTTATCAATTTCATGCAAATAGAATATTTAAAAAGTTAGAAGCTTCATACACTGCTAATTTTAAGTTTAAAAATATATAATCTAGCTGACCCTATTTTAGTATGCTGTGCGAGAACGTAAAAGTATAATTAATATATAGCGACGTGAAATACTCTTGTTTAATATAAATCCATTTTACAAGATCTGCATTACACTAGTAATAAGTACAATAAATCTAGTAATTGTTTTAAAAAACTGCCATGTTAGTGTTAAAATGCACCATACCCTTTAACGGGCAAACATGTTGAAATTTTTCATTGGTTTTTCACTTTAACACAGCTCCATAAGGTTCAATTTATGGTGGGAATATGTTTATCACTGCTTTGCAACAGGTAAAGTACCACTACTTTTAGTTCATTTCGGTTATCAGATGAAGTTTCCTTAATTCATAATTTATTCTGTGCCTCCTGTGATAAGTGATACATCTTATAAGTCAACCAAAGAAATTTATCGCAGGAGGCTCAGAATTGCATTTAAATGTATGTATTTTTGATGTACATTGTTCCGGAATCGGCCGAATCTGAAACTAGTTGGATACGGGAGTGATTGTTAGTATACCTAAGCGACGTAGGTGTAGACTTTGCGGTCGTCGGGAGTGCGCGCGAGGTATTCCCGCTCGATAAGGCCCTCGATACGTTTCTTGATAACCACGGGGGACGGGAGGAAGCGCGAGCGCAGTTGCTCTGTCACCTCGGTGACTAGCAGCGTATGCTGAAAATGGACCAGCGTGAAGTTTGAGCAAAACTTGCAGAATAAAATACTAAATAATTGTCTCGATAACTGAAAGGGAAATTACTATTGAATTAAAAATAATAACTTGAGTGAATCTGCTTATATTATCTTCGCTAGCTTAAAACGGGCTCAAATGTGACTGCACTGAAGACATTATAAGAAATAATAATAATAAATATAAATATTTCTGACACTTACACCAATTATTTAGTTCCAAGATAAGTATCATTAAAAACTTTTGTTATGGATACTAAAGAACGGATAAACATACTTAAATACTTTTTTTTTGTAAATACATACTTAATATACATAGGAAAACACCCAGACCAGAACAAATATTCATGTTCATGCACACAAAGATTTGTCCTGTGTGGGAATCGAACCCACGACCTCTGGTGTGAAGTGCGGGTATACTCGCCACCACGCCATATCGGCCGTCTAGAAATATTTGACATGATTGGTAATTTTTTATGTAAAGTAAAACTTTGAATGAATTCATAATGCTGGATTGTGAGACATGTTTGTAAAATAATGTTGAATTGGAAGATAAACGTACCTGCATCTTCTTGCGTGCCTTCATGATGCGCACGATGGCTGCTTCGATCTCGTGTTTGCGATCTTCATCAACTTTGTTGCGAGTTTCGCGCCGCTCTGGCTCCGACTCACCCTTCGCGGCTACCGTTTGTATCTTTACTCTGTTAAACAAACAGTAATTTAGTAACATTGAGAAATAAATGCTATTGGTTGTGCAATACAAGGTGATCGGAAACGACAGTACTTGTGTGAGTGATAGTTTGTGTGACATTTCCTCATTTTTACTTTCGTCGCCTCGGTTTTCTAATAATTGTTTTTAATATTTATTCTTTGTAAAAATCGGACCAACAAAATAAAAAAAGTTGGACAGCCGCTCTCTATCGGCTACCATGACAATAGGCAAACTATAATAATATAAAATAGAGTTGTAAGATAATAGGACTTAAGTCTTGGACTCATAGTTAATAAAACTTGAGTTATTTTTGAAGACTATCTTATAAATAAAACTTAGATCTCAAGTCCTTCAGAATGTCTTTTGTAAAAAGACCTGAATCCTGCCAATAGGTATTTAACTATTATATAATATCTGTGTATATATATTATTTGTATATCATATATATATATATAATATAATATTTACTGAACTGGTCTTACTTTATCCCATTGGCTAGACATTTTAATTATTTAACATTATTTGAAAACGGGATAATATAATTTTTAAAGTGACAACATTATGTTCGTTTGTGAAATGAAATAATTTATTCACATAAAATAAAGTAACATGAGGTGGTTTTCGTATATAAAAGAACATCTATTTTGCCAAACGCAGGGCGTGTGAATGTCAATATAAAATAAGTAGAATTAAAAAGTCATTGTAATAATCATAATAAAATAAAATTGATGTCAAAATAACAAATATTATCAAATTATATAATTTCAATTTTAGTGTTAAAATATTCTGCGAGTGAATAAAAACATTTAGTTTTAAGCCATAACTGTAGTTTTATTTTGAATATGGGTAAACTAAGCTCTCTCATTGAGTTTGGTAACTTATTATATATCTTAACACAATTTGGATCACAATTCCTTTTATAATATTGTGTGTGCGTATTTGGCAACATCAGCTTACCGTGATGTCTCGCTATGCTGCAGCTATTAGCATTTTTAAATTTAAAAATATAGGGATGATTTTTTACAAACATACAACATTCTAGAATGTACATGGACGGAAGAGTAAGTACATTCAGTTTAGGAAATAGCTGTCTACACGATGTCATTGGCGAAACGTTACATATGGCTCGAATGCATCGTTTTTGAGACACAAATGCTTTGTTTATATCTGTGGAGTTTCCCCATAGAAGTACACCATACTTAAGATTAGATGCGACATATCCGTGATAAGCCATTAAAGCAGCATTTTGGTTTACCTGCATAGTTAAACGCCACAATGCATACGCGAATCTATTTATTTTGTTACATATTTTTTTTATATGATATTTCCAAGAGCACTGATTATCTATCTCTATACCCAAGAAAGATAACGATTTAGATTCCATGACAGGCTCATTTTTAATAAGTATATTTAAGTTATAAGATTTAGGTTTGGTATTATAAAAATTTATATATTTAGTCTTATTTATATTTAAGTGCAGATTGTTGTTTGCAAGCCAATTTGAAATATTTTTTATAGTAGCATTAATTTCGTTACTATAGTCTAAGTCAGTTGTTCTAGGAATAACTACCGATATGTCATTTGCAAATAGGTTACATTGATAAGTAGTTATATCAGGTAAGTCATTTATGTAAATAATAAAAAGCAAAGGCCCTAGGATTGTACCTTGCGGGACACCGACATTGTTTACAGCCAGCGTTGAGGTGAATGATATTTCCTCTTTATTATGGTTAAAATTTTTGAGTTCTACATATTGACGCCGATTTCGAAGGTATGATTCAATCCAATTTAAAGCTACTCCTCTCAGACCAGATTTTTCGCATTTATGCAGAAGAATGTCATGCGAAACAAAGTCAAACGCTTTGCTCATGTCAAAGAAAACTGCTGTTGTATCTATATTATTGTCAATGTTTGCAGTCACGGTTTTTATTAAATTAAATACTGCGAGTGAAGTAGACTTCCCTTTGCGGAAGCCATTTTGTTCACGCCTTAAGACATTATGTTTTTCCAAGAAGTTACAGACTCTTGAATGCATTGCCTTTTCAAATACTTTTGCTAATATAGGTATTAATGCGATGGGTCTATAATTATTTAATTTGTCTGTGTCATCTTTTTTGTGTACAGGCTTAATAATGGATATCTTCAACATTTCTGGAAATACTCCTTGGGCAAAGGACAGATTTACCAGAAAAGACAGTATAACAGAAAGTACAACAACACAATACTTTAGTACTTTTGTGGGAAATTCGTCATGACCAACTGATTTGGTGTTTTTAAGTTGTCTTATAATTTTGAATATTTCATCCTTTGTAGTAGGATATAAAAATATGGATTTGTCTAAAGATTTAATGGCATGGTTTAAAGTTAAGTTTTTTTTAGATTGGTATTTATTACAGTTAAACCCATCATCAGATTGTATACTATTGCTAGATGTCAGATTTTTGTCAATTGTATTATTTGTAATGTCAACGAAATAATTATTAAATATATTGCAAATGTCAGAAGGATTATTGGTGGATATGTTATTATGTGTTATCTTATTAATATAGTTATTACTCATTTTAGGACTATCATAAGATTTTATCAAATTCCATGTCGATTTACAGATATTTTTACTGTTCTTTAATTGTGTTTCACTGTCTAATTTACGTGATTTAATAATACATCTTTTTAGCAAACTGTGGTATTTTTTGTATAGATTTTTGTTGTACCGGTTTTGTGTAGTATAGTACTTAAAACGCAATTTTCGCTTTGTGGCACATGATTTTCTTATTCCATTAGTGAGCCACTTATTTCCGCTGGATTTGTTGTTTATTTTTATTTTGCATATTGGAAAACATAACTTGAAGAATAAAATTAAAGTCTCGTGAAATTCTTCAAATGACTTATTTAAGTCTGAAGCTTTATATACCTCAACCCAAGAGAGACTAGAAATAGCTTGGGCAAATTTATTCATATTCTCCAAGCTGAAATCTCTCCTGTAAATAAACCATTCTTTATATTGTTTTGGCTTATTTTGTATTGGTATACTAAGAGTCTGGCAAGAATCGTGGTCTGACAGACCCATTTTATGATTTTTACCAGTGGCTGTCGCGACATTACTAATTATTTGATCGATGCAGGACTGTTTCCGCGTTGGAGTGGTTATATGAATAGTAGTGCCATACATTTCATTAATTCCTATGTATTCTTTTTGAATATCGTTTTCTTTTAATAAATTTATGTTAAAATCTCCAGCGATGATTATCTTCATATTTTTTCTATATCTTAATTTTGATAAAAGATGTTCTAGACGGTGTAGAAAAATGCGAGGATTTGAACTTGGAGTACGATAAATGCATATAATAATGCACTTTAACTGTGGTATCTCGACACCACAGCACTCAAAAGCATTATCAACTGCCAAGTCATTTAAAATAGAAACTTTTTTAACACTAAAATAGTCTTTACATAAAACACAGACTCCTCCACGTCGCATGTTAGATCTAGAGTAAAAATCGGCAACAAAAAAATCTTTGATATGTAGATTCTTTTCTTCACCTGACTTTAGAAAAGTTTCACAAAGGCATATAACCTCTATATTTTGCCCCAGTCGAGCCATATCATCCAAAGCTACTTGAAAATATTTCTACTTTACTTAATATTCCTGCTATGTTTTGGTGACATATTACTAGGGTGTCCATGCTGTCGGTCTCGAAAAGACACATTTGTACCATTCGAGTCCATCGTAGAAACATCATATTCCTGAACAGCGCACTCATTTTTAGGATTTCTCAAGCTTTTACTAACAAATTTATAAGGGACTCTACGGAAATAGTCTAGTAACGAAGTCTGTATTTTAGATTTAGTTGCTTTTATATTATTCAATGAGGCAAGAGATTGATATTTAGAGTAAGAGCTTAGTTCACTCAATCCTTTTTGAAAGAAAGGAGATGTTCGTTTTTTTGAATCAGTCATATTTTTTTTATAAAATGGTAAAAATTTTTCGTCATAATCGTTACAGTCTATAAGAAAATTAATTCTTTTTGCAATGTCAACAATATAGTTATCAGAATTTAAATCAGTATTTATGTATGTACAGTTTTTAAAATGTTTACATATCAAATAAAGATTTCTATTTAATAGACTAACACTTATAAATTTATTTTTTAAAATACTTAATATTATGACTTTATAATCTTTTAATTCGTTTAACACAATAGATAATTCAATTAATACTTTCGTAGGATTACAATCATTTTCGCCTATACACAAAATTATTCTGTCTTTTTCTTTTATATTTAGATTCTTACAACCACTTAAAATGTCTTCTGCTAATGCAAATGGCTTTATAACCGCTGATGTGCTATAATTTTCATATTTGCTATTTCTTCTGGAATCCGCTAACTCCACTGCTAGTCCAGAGCACTGTTGTGTACCAAATATTTTTATATTTTTCAGCTTAGAAGACTGAGAAGTATGCGTCTTTAAAATTGCTGGCTCTTCCAAAGCTTGCATTGCGTCATTGCTTATGGGCAAGTTTAAGAACGGATTATTGCAAGTACTTATGTCAGAGTACGTATTTTGGGTCTGTGGTGTGTTATCTCTATTGATAGTGCACGGCGCACTGCATACGTGCGAAGGCGAGACTATATCAGAAAAATCCAATTTTTTCTTTATCGCGCTTTTCTGTGCCCTTTTTTTTGTAGTCGAACCTACTTTGGTTTTGGTACTTAAGCAAATATGCTTTAATTCATTAATTGTCAAGTTACTACTTTTTATTTTATTTTGTAAGCAATTGTTTTCAACCAATAGTTTATCAATTTCCGAGTGTGCACTGCTAAGTTGGGTCTTTAATTCCTCAATTGTTTGTTTGAGTTCCTCAACTATATCTAAGTTTAATGTTGATAAATCTGGTAGGCTATTCATCCGATTTCTTGCTAAAGGAGATAAAGACGACGCGGTGCTGTTTAGGTCAGGTAAGGACTCGCACGTATCATCCATATCTATTCGGTTTTTCCTTCTAATGGTGATGTTGTCATTTTCCATTTTACAAAATAGTAAAAAGTAAATGAGAAATAAACAACAAGTCGTAAAAAGTTAAATGACGTTTTTAAGATTCGATCTCCGTCCCAGTGATTCACTTTGTATATTTTGTGTAACAAAAATATATGTGCCTACCATCTTTCCGTTAACATTATCAATTTTCTCATTTATTGTGTTGCCAGATCAATCAAAAGGAAAAAAAAAAATGATCAGATCGCTTTCATCTTTATTAAAATTTGTGTAGAAAAGTTTATAAATATAATGTGAGTAATCTATACGTCGTAGACCAATAATAGTAGGAACTGTATTTAGTTGGGGCTTGATGGCGCTATGTAATGTCTATATTTATTATTTTGAGACGTTTTAACTCGCATTATCATTAATCAGTCTTCAGGTGGATATACTTTTGATTACATTATTTGCGTTGAATGCAATTTAATTGATACATTTTTTACCTAATGTTTTTATGACTCAAAGGAATCTGACTTATGTGACTAACTAGTTTCGAAAAAGTAGTTTTTAAAAGACTCGAGTTTCTTAAAACTCTTATATAAAATATAATATCTCACATACCTGTGCAGCTTGGAAGTGAAGGCGTCGTTAACGTAGAACTGGTGCGAAGGCTCAATCTCCTTGTTCTTGGGATGCTTAATGAGCACGCGCTGAGTGGCCTTGCCCATGGCTAGGGACTGGAGAGCGCGGATCAGATCCTTCTCCGGTATATCTGTCTCGTTTAGGATTTCCTGGAGAAACATACATGGTACATAATCTCACGCCCATTATATTTGGTGTGGGTTGTACATTGTTACAATTGATTTAAAAGGGATCTCTAAGTGAAACATGTCGAATGGTGGTCTTCGAACTCTTGCAAACTAAACGCGCTCCTAATCGTAGAATACTAGGTGGTAGAATTACTTAGAGGTGCCGCAACGACATTTGCTCCTCATCATGAGAAATTAGAATCAGAAAATAGTATACTGTAATAATGTTGTTATATTCGCCGTAATAGTCAACCAGAGCTATTACGGCTCAATTAAGGGTTATAAAAACATCGACTAAAAATGAAATAACGAGCTATGACCATAAAGCTACCTTGTGATAAAATCTTTGTCGTACATACCTCATAAGTGAGCCGCTCGCGTTTATTGAACAGCAGCAAGACGCACATCTGGAAGGTCGACACCTGTATGATGTGGCGGCGCACTGAGGGCGCGGCTGAGGCAGCTCCGGCAGTGGAGTCTGGGGCAGCGGGGCCAGCGGGACCTGCGGGGCCAGGGGTGCCAGGGGGGCCAGCGGGGCCGGCGGGAGGCGACCGCGGCGGCGACGTGGCCCCCGAGCGGAATGTCGCGTGCAGGTCGGCGCTGCCTAGCTGCGGTTGGAGCGATAACTGCCGCCCGGAATGCTTTGCCAGGTAGAAGCTGGTAACAAGTAGAAATAATTTTTAACAATTACCTCAAGCACAGTCAGCGTCACAGTTGGTAACATCCAAAGCGCCATAAAGATCGACACACTTCCTAATTGTCGAGAGCCTCACGCTTTGGCTTGTTCCATAATATATCGGGCGCCTGTATATCCTGTATATTGCCTCAGTCTACACCTTCGGGGAAACAGGCGTGATATTATTTATGTATGTGTGTATGTATATCCAATAAAATCACATTTTTAAAAGTTCAAACTAAGCTTTGTGAATTGGCTTAAATCTAGGAGTGCCAATGCGCGGCTGATGGTCTACATTTGAGTATGATTTGAGACAAGATTTTGATATAAAAGCGTTTGGGTCTAAAAACTTTGAATTTCCCTCTTATTACAGTTGTTAGTCATTTAGAAAAATGTATTACCCTAAAAATATTAACCTAAGTTTTGATGAACATTAGGATATAGTTTAAGTATTATCATTAACCAGACGGTGTACAGGGTTCCTACAAAGATCTAAGGAGCCCAAGCCAACCTCACCTGCAAGTGGTGCACCTGCCAGTCAACAGACGAGGCTCTGGCGAACATAAAAGCTCCCGGTAAGCGGCAATAGGCTCGCCACCTATTCAGTGGGACCAACAATATAACTAGCGAAATTTGTGCGTATAAAATGCCTCTGCCTACCCCCTCGGGGAAAAAGGCGTGATTATTATGTATGTAAGACCCGTAGCTTCGGTCAGAATATGTACTTAACTCAACTCCAACCCATTTCAATCTCTTCCGGTTATAATGACCGAAATACTTTGGGGAAACACCAGAACGCCGAAAATAATCTTATGCCCCAACAAATTTTTTGAATTGTACAGTAAATGAAAATGAAAAATCATTACAAACTAGAATTATAAGTTAACAAATGTAGAAATATAAAATCACATCACATCAGTAAGCCAAGTTACCTGCGGAACACGTCGAAGGCACTGCGCGGCGCGGTTGGGATGTTGCATTTGGGCGTGGCGCTCTGTGTCGGCCAGAAGCCTGTGGTCAACACGCGCACAGACAGGTCAACTCCGTGCAAGTTGCTCTGTTGGTCCAAATAATATACTGTTAATATTATTTGTGCAGTATGGCGTCTATTCGTTCCTAAAATCTTTGTTATAAGAGAGAACAAGTATTTACTAACAATACCTACTTTTTTTTGTAATAAATCCTCCGAAAATTTACCTGCACTTTGACAATAGTTTGCTTTGATATCCTCGACACAAAGATCTTAAAAAACTTTCCCAATGGTCAATTTTGTATGTTTGCGCTACATACATTTTGCTATGGGACTGTTTCCAGAAAAACTAAAATTGTCTTTAAAAGAAATGATAACATCAAAAAAAAAAAATTGAAAATAATCCAATATTTTTATTTAGTTTTAATTTTCATGAGAGCTCTATTGAGACAAACTTGAATAAATGATTTTGACCTTGACTTAAGGTTTTTCTTCAATGTTGTTAAGAGACTCCCCAGAGAAACTGAAATTATCAATTAATGAAACTTACCCCAGCAGACAGTACGTGCTCCTTGAACTCTTCCATTATGGTGTTTGAAACAGTCATATCCTTAAACATGCCTTCCAGCTTCGACGTGAACTGACACCCACATTCAGTCTGCAAATAAAAAAAAATGTCATGTCATAAAACTAACAGTTGATAAAAGCTGCGAAGGCAATTTTGGCTAACGGGTACATGATGTACATATTACCTCCTAATTAGCTGAGTTTATACTATGAATACTAGATAATAATCTTTATACGCTATTAATGCAAATACATACCAAACATAGTACGAGTAAACAAACAGACAATAACTTTACAGCCATTACGGATAGTAATTTCTCCTTAGGTGTTGAATTAGACAAACGGAAACTGATCAGAGGGGCATGACGAGGGAATACACGATATTAGCAAAGATTTTAACATTGTAAAATTTTCAGGTCACACCAAATCGGTGATAGCAAGCGACGATTCGCGACAGTTTGAGAAGACAATTGTTCACTATTTTTACGTGTTTATCCTGCTGAACTGCTAATAAGTTAATTCACAACATGCTTTGTCACAATAATATGTGCCTGCCATGTATTGATTAGCCCTTGATTAAATTAATTAAAATAAAAAAAACAAGGGCTGGAAAAGAGTTAACTGTAATTATAAATTTATCAACTACCTACAATATTTTTTTGAATACAATACTACTTACCTTACAATTACAAAAAATATAAAAACTATACTATTTTCTAGTAGCCTCGACACTCTACTAATCTATAACCCTGCTTAAAGTCTTTTCTGCAAAATTCTTTATAAAATAAATGAAACTGAAACCGACTTCACTAGAAGACATTTTCGCACGGAAAAAGGAATCTTAAATCCAGACTTTAAGCAAAGTTGTCTTTAAATAGTCCACGAGGGATAATGGATAAAAATCTATGGACACTTACGAAGAAATGTCCATATTGTAATGGTAAAGAATTTTGCAGAATGTGTGGAGGACGGGACGCTTGGGACAGGACACCACTAATCACTGACTGGGTTTTCGATTTGCGAGACGTCCCCGATTATACAATGGAAGTCGCGGGGTTCCACGTCTTTTAGTAAACCTTCTTTCTGGGAAAGGTTCAAACCATAATTTATTATTATTATAGTGACTCAAATCAATCTTTTGGCTAAATAAGTAAACATTCTTGGACATCCCCTTTGGCGATTTTAGTACCGAGCTAAGCAGAGTTTGTACTATACTAGACAACAGAAAACTCAGTTTTTCTTGTAAATACATACTTTTTATACTTTTTTACCTAGGACAAACGAACAAATATTTTTATACACACAAGTATGTCCTTTGTAGGAAACGAACACACTACCTCAGGTATACCTTAGAATACCACAATGAACTCTATGCTACATTGTTCTGATCAAAGTCACAGGTTTGTAAAATTTATTTTTAAATCTGAGATACCTTAATACCTATCATACCTTAACAACTTAAAAGTTTTTACAATTGACGAGTTAGAGGCTTTAAAGAATTAGTTACTAACCTTAAGTTTGGAGATCATGTTCTTTTCGCTGTCGTCCGAGACAGATTTGTTCAGCAGCAGCCGTTTGGCGAGGTGCTGCTTGTAATACCGCTCGAATACGTCCTTCTCCTGCAGGAACCGGAAAAGCACCATCGTCTTGTCCAGCACCGCTTCGATCTCTTGCTCACTCATCTGAATAATTATTAAAGTTGTAAAAGTGTCGGTTTGGTTTTCCTAGGTTTAAAGATTCGAAATGGGTCAAACTATGTCCTAGTAATTAAACCAATGTATACCTATACATGGTATGGATTTAAATGTTTTATTGTAGTGGACAATGGATTGATTTCATCTGTCAATGATCAATTAAAAGGAAAAGTAAAATACCTAAAATAGCTATAAAAACGAGGCGCATAAGTTGAACAATGCGCAGTAATACATAATCAGGTGTAAAAAGTGCGGCATGGGGGTGGTGCGTAACTTTAGCAACGCGACGACGCTTCGCTGGCGTACATGCGCTTAGTCAATTTCTTTTTTTGCGTACTATTTTACCTACACAGACAACAACAAAAAAATGTTCAACTTACGCGCCGGACACTGTAATTAAGACAACATAATATAATTATTAAATATAAAAAGCTACTTACTCCCTTTTCCCCCTTCTTGAGTTTTCCATCGATAAATAGCGACAAGAACTCCGGCGACTTATTGTTTAAGTTGAGGAAATATTCGAAGTCGGAGGCGATCATATGCTTGAATAACTTGTCATTGTTGAACGAGTTCTGAAGGAAGTGATCGAACCTGTCTTTAAGATCTAGGAGATTCTGAAACAAAATCAAAAATTTAAAGTTAGTTCCATATAACCTAAACATTAAGCATCTTTAGATTAACATACACACATACATACTTTCACGCCTAAGTCCCCGAAGAGGTAGGTGATATTATGCTGTTTGATTTCACGTAATAGGTGGCGAGCCTATTGCCTTTAGATTAAAATGTAGCAATATTATATCAAAATGTAGATATTAATAGCAGAGGCGCCTGTATTCTGGTGATTGTTCGCTATAGTTGCCGCGGCCCCGGAACATCACGAAAAGGATCAAGCTGTGATCTGTCTCCGTGACGAAAGCCCAGCCTTATTCCCATGATGCGTTACACTACTGTGTAAGTAGGTTGTGCTTACCATATGCACGCTTTCTTTTCACCGCTACAGAAATAAGTAGACCAATACCTGCACAAAAGCGATGGCGTTGGTGCTGTGATCTGTCTCCGTGACGAAAGCGCAGCCTTATTCCCATGATGCGTTATACTACTGTGTGGGTAGGTTGTGCCTACCATACGCACGCTTTTTTTAAACCGCTACAGAAATAAGAAGACCAGTACCTGCACAAAAGCGATGGCGTTGGTGTTGTGATGCGTGTCGGTGACGAGAGCGCGGCCCTGTTCCCTGAGATGCGCGGAAACTGCGTCGGCCACAGTACGCAGCCCTTCCGGCACGCGAGATAGCAGTTTGTACACGCATGCCAGTTCGGTTGTACGCGTGTGTAGCAACATGTGGACTACGCCGGAGTTCTCCATCTGTTGAGAATATTTATTTATTTAATCTTTATTGCACACAAAAAAAAAAGTGATACAAAAGGCGAACTTAATGCCGAAGGCATTCTCTACCAGTTAACCATAGGGTTAGCAGAGAGGGTTAAAGGCGGTGCTACAAATTAAAAAAAAAGGAATATTAATAAACTTACATAAATTAACACACTAATAAAATACACTACATATACATAAATATACATAATACAGACAAGATGATAGTAGAGCATAAGAAGTTTTGACGTAAATTAAAAAAATGTATGTAACTTTGCCTAGTGTATACATTGCCCGGATATACTAAAATAAGGTCTTAAGGCATATAGTGCTCTAGTGTAGACGAGTCGTGTGATCCTTTTGTTGGATTGTGTTTATCGGGTATCCGCTCGACAAAGCTCTCCCAAACCAGCAAACTACACGGGACGCTTTATCGCTGTGTTTTGTGTTTATTTCAACATAGATCCGCCAATAATAACTGCGCTTGCAGCTCTTATATTATTAGAATTATTAAAAAATAAAGTAAACCGCAATGTTTGGGTGGAACCAGTGTTAAGCAGAATGACGCAATAGCGGATAACCGCTCGTGTAGTTTTAAACGGCGGTTGGCGCTACACGCGGCGGTCGAATTCTCCCGCCTGCTAACAAACCGCGGCGGGAGAGCCGCCCGTGTAGTATAGCCCTAAGTATCACCCCTCTCAATATTCGATATATCTGTTCTAAAAGTCATCATCATCATAAAATAAAAAATCATTTATTGCTTTTAAGGGATACATAAACATGACAAAATACAAAATTAAAAATAGTAATAATCTTAAGAGCAACTTTTGGAGGGCTCAGCTTATGCTGTACAGAGTAGGCTACTCTGCGCAGCGCTGGTTTTCAGCCACCACTTTTCATTGCATTCGCAACTTAGTGGCGACAACGTAAAAAAAGTTGAAAGAAATTACAATAGTTAAAAAAAAAATTAACACTTCAGCAAAAAACTAAAAAGTAAATAAATTCGCCTACCAGCCTTATATAAAGTCCACTGCTGAACATAGGCCTCCCCGATAGATTACATTCTATTGGGGGTATTTGTCCATAATCACCACGCTGGGCAGACGGTTAGTGATCGCAGTTCAAGCCAGTATGCAGGATGACGCTGCTGCCCATCATCCAGTAGCATTTCTCTTCGTTTACTTTTACGACTCCTCGTGAGATGAGAGGGGGTGGCAGTATAATAAGCCGGTACCACACAGGACCAAAATTAAAAAAGTATTAAAGAGCTAAAAGTGAACCTTTCTAAAACTATTTACTAGAAATTACACTCGCCGTTGATGTCTAATACAAAAAAAACCCGACCGTCAAGGAGTTGACCTTCCATAGTCAACTCACCCACACAACACAGTAAAGTGTAGAATTAGAGAATACACAATAACCGCGTTATATGCTTATAGAATTTGAGGAGGGCCCTTTATTTCTCTGGGATTTGCACCAGATTCTCACATGATGACAATGGAACGACACGCAAAGCACCAGCTTTCAAAAATAAAGATTAAGAAATTATCGGTACACCCTACTTTTTTTAAGACTGTTAAAAATAGGGTACCTACCTCAACGATGGTCTTCATATGACGCTCAATGAGCTCGTGCTCGAGAACGGAGACGACCCTGGGTTCGGTGGTCTCGTCGAGGTAATGCCGCGCGCGCTCCGCCTCTTCACCGATGCGGGCCTCCACGCGCCCGATATACACCGCTGCGCTGTTCTCCGCCAAGAACTTCTGAGATTCCATCTACATAAAAAATTTATGTTTCATTCACACCACTTACTTATTTAAGAGACAAGTATCATTAAGAACTTTAGAGATTCGACATTAAATTGCATACATTACATATCATGCCTGTTTCCCCGATGGGGTAGGCAGAGGCATACTATACACCCACACTTCGCCATTTATATTGTTGGTTCCACGTAATAGGTGGCGAGCCTACTGCCGCCGATATAAAATTATTACATTATAATTGAAGCTTTAAAAGCTTCGCAGTGCTAAGTGGTCGGAAACGATTACCAAGGTCAAGCAGATGTTAGTCCTCACATGGGTAAACGACTGTGTGCCCGTTGGTCCCGGCAATACGTGTCAGTCGTTAGGCAATGTTAAAGGCCTAACTGGGTGGCTTTGAAAAATTATATTATTATTAAAGCTGCTAGAATGTTTTGGGTAGCATATTACCAGATATACAGTAATTAGTAGAGCCAACGGCTTTCGTGCCTTCTAAAGCAAATGCCTCACAAAAGGTCACCCCTCTAAAGACAGATCTTATAGAGCTTTGAAATATTGTCTAGATAAACTGAAGTGAATCACTTCAGTTCATCTAAATATTATTACTAAATATATCATAATAATAATAGCCTTTATTCGGACATTATACACCTGGGTTACAATTATATGGTTTAGTTGATATATATGGTTATTTATAAACAGTAATAATAATCTATTTTGCATCGTCTCCGTCTGTATATCATATACTAGCGGTCGCCCGCGGCTCCGCCCGCGTGGATGTCGGTTACCGCTGCAAAATGTCTGCCCAGAAAACACACGGTCAGCAAAATTATTCCCAGGTCAATTCACAGACACCGACACTACGACGACGCAGTCATTATCCGCAGGCTGCATAGATTGTCTTTATGTGTATGTTAAAGTTGTTACTGATAAAAATATTTAAATGTAATTAATACTAAGTTTTCACTCCTACCGGCCCGGAGTGCAACCCGTTGTTTTGGGATAGATAACTAAAGCGATTATTGTAAAGCTTCTCTTTAAACAACATTTGACGTAAAATTATTTTCAGGTAACAAAATAAACTGATGGTCGGGAGCCCCGACCCGTGATAGGGCGCCGTGCAGCAGAAATCGTAATAATTTAATTTCGCCATAACTTCAAAACCAAACGTCCAATTTTGATCATTCAAAGACTAAATATTATTTACATAAACTGCACTTAGTGATGAAATTTAGATTATTTTGATAAGGATTCGTAATCATAAGTAAATTAAATGCGTTTAAAAGAAGTACAATAAAAAAATAGTTGTTATGCCTCACTCGACATAGATAGGTAGTGTGTCGCGGACTTTTTAGTAGATATTTATAAGATCTACAATTAATTAGCACATTTTGTGGTTCTATCTAATGTGAAAGAATATTTATTTATTTATTTTATCATTTATAGTTTAGGCTGCGTACGCAAAATGAGTAACTGTCCTGGTTGATTTTTTACACTTTGTGTCCGAAAAACCCATATATCTTACGAAACTCTATTTTTTTACAAATTAAAATTTTGCCTATGTTACTCACTAATAATGTAGCTTTCTAATGAAAAAAAAAATATTAAAATTGGTCCAGTACTTTTTGAGTTTATTCGCTACATACAAAAATACAAATCTCTCCTCTTTATAATATTATTACATTGACTCCCCCACTCGTACCCCAGTGACGCTTACATGGAGCCTACATCGCATGCTGGCTAGCTGAGCGCGGTGAGCGGCAACCACGCGACTTTTTTCTAATACTTGCATTTTTAAACTCGTGATATCTTCCGAATGAAATGTCCGAATTGAATAATTCAAAAAGTTATAAAAAGGTATTGAAGCCGTCTTGAATATAAAGTAATTTTTTATGATAAGGATTAATACCAAGGTACAAATATAGAGCCTTTTCAAGCGGCGGCATATAAATTAAATTTTTAGAATAAAAAACCGCTTACTGTGATGTTACTATAATATTTAGACATATGCTGTCGCGATACTTTTTGTAGATAATTTTGAGTTCTGCAAAGTCGTAGTACATGATTTTGTTCTATCATCAATAGTTTTCGCTGCGCACGCTACGTAAGGAATTTTTCAGGTCATTTTTTTACACCTTGGGTTACATTATTGGATATTTAGTAAGGATCCCTAATTTTTTAAAAAATATAATATAGCCTATGTTACTCGGGGATAATGTAGCTTTCCAAAGGTGAAAAAATTTTTTAAATCGGTCCAGTAGTTTCGGAGCCTATTCATTACAAACAAACTAACAAATCTTTCCTCTTTATAATATTAGTATAGACAAAGGCCTCCTCCAACTGATGCCACGATACGATAGCTACCTACTTTATTTTACTCGAAATAAATCATATTCAATTTAAAATAATTTAACTACGGCGTTCTTCACCTATCGGGTAACTTGATGATTAGCACTCACTCTGTAAAATTCAGCAGACTGATGTAAAAAGGGTTTCTCGAAGTCTTCCTCATACACGGCCCTGGAGTTGATGCCTAGCACCATGAGCATTTGACAGGCGTTGCGGATGGCCAGTCGGTCCACGACTTCACCACGCCGCTCCCGGGCCACGAGCTCCAGGAGAGTCTGTCTGAGGTGGTCTCTAATACATCCATAACGCACCACCTGGGGGAACAGATTTCTAACTAAAAATGGGTTTCGATGATTGTTGTTTCACAGTGTTTATATATAATCCCTTTAAATATCTTAAATATCTATTTAGTCTCATTAACTCGCCTCATTATTGCAAAACAACTTTAGCATTTTTTTAAAATAGAGAAACATGATTAGGTTATGGAAAATATCAATACCTACATATTAAAACCAATAGATAAGTACAAAGCCCTGATATTTTAAATGTGTAAAACACTATTTCTTTCTGATAATCTTTTTCTTATAAAAGGTAAAAAAAAGTAACATTAAATGTCTTAACAGGCAATATCTATGTAGCACTTTAGCTGCTGTTCAACTATTATGATGAGAGGATTTATTTTTCTAAATAACCACTGCTTGGAACTAACACACATATATGTACTGTTCAAATATCAAAAACCAATATACAGTCCCATTTATAAAATTGCAATAAATTTTAAAATTATAGTTAATTTAGCTCTTAAATATATTTTTTTTCTTCCTACTTTTTTATCTAAACTCTGTAAACCAATGAAAATTGGTACCCCAAGATACAAGCTTTTGCTTAGTTTGGGAACCCCTGGAAACAAAGTGATGTGATTTTATATTTCTTTATTTGTAAACTTATAATCCTAGTTTGTAATAATACTTAAGTTACAATATATACATTTTTCATTTTTTCATTACAAATCGTCAACTAGCTCAGAGAGATGAGAAGACAATGTGTGAGGAAAAGAAATATTTTCAATAAGCAAAGTATGTATTACTAATATTGATTCTTTTCTAAAAAAGACTTATATACTATGTTTATTTTAAATCTTGTGACGGCAGAATACAGGTTTTTGTAGAGTTGTCAAAGTACATTTTCTTGTAACTGGCGAAGAAAAAACTAAACTGACGATTTTATTGCCCTTTCTTTTACTATCAAGCTCCCGCCCGCAATGAATAGGCGCGCTAGTTTTTAAGGTTTGTAATTTTGACTTTCATATGAGCTCTTAATAGAGCCTTCATATGGCCTAGTAGCCAAACTTAAATTGTTTGAATTTTTTATCTTTCACAGTTCTCACAATAAGACAAAAAATTTACGGTTTGACAAAAACCTTTATACAAAAAAAAAATACTGTTTACCTGATCCCTAAAAATTATAAGTCCCAAATTGTACACATTATCCACTTCATTCTGCTGTACATAAACTCTGTCCATATACATGAGAATATCACGAATCATGACCATACTAGTTTGATGATCGGTCCACGCATTGTTCAGTGTTTGTAAAAATCCATTGTGTAACGAGTGCAGTACATCTTCTCTGACCTGAAATGATTATAAAAATATCAATACCACCATTCTTACCATTTTTGAAGTTTTGTTGCATTAGTCTTTGTTTGAGATGATGGACAATTGCCAGCTAAATGATAAAATAATTTAATTCCTCTGGAAACCAACTGCCAAAATAATTTATCAATGTTATTTTCTGCTTAAAATATGTTGATGTGCAAGGTATCATTGTATACCTACACTACTTATTTAAAGTAATAGATTAATTACGATTATGCAACAGTTAGACTTACAGTTAACTTTTTAGTTGCACATCTTAAGAAATGTCTCAAAATGTATAGTCACTCATGCTTTGAAATCAAGAAGTAGTAATCTTAAAATCTCATGCTACACAGGCACAATGGTACTATCTTATTCTGTTAGTTTTTACTCTGGTGACCATAATTCCAGTCAGTCCTACTACTCCAAGATGCAGATTACATATCTTAATCTGCTTATAATATCTGTGATAGATGATTGGTGAAAGGACTTTTCTAAGTGAATGGCCACATCTGTTTCTAAACTTACTATGTTCTGGATATATATTAGGTTGGGGAAAAAGTCTTTTCGCATAACGTAAACTTATTATAAAATTTTTTAGACTGTACTATTTGTGTCTGGCTGGTTTTGGTAACATTAAAAAGGTTCCATTATAAAGAAAAGAAAAAAATAAAAAAAAGTTGTTTCCCGCTATTTTTCATTTGTTTTTCTCTCCGTTAAAATGAGTGAATCTAATTAAGAAATTCGATACATTTTAAAATTTTATTATAAAAAAGGCAAAAATGCAACTCAAGCAGTGAAAAAAATTTGTGATGTTTATGGACCTGATGCAGTGTCAGTAAGAGTAGCACAAATTTGGTTCAAACGTTTTCAGTCCGGAAATTTTGATGTTAAAGATGCACCTCGCTCTGGTCGCCCTGTTACGAATAAAATGGACGCCATTTTTGAAAGAGTGGAGCAAGATCGGCATATTAGTAGTAACGATGTAGCTGAAGAACTGGGAATTGACCACAAAACAGTTTTGACCCATTTGAAGAAAGCTGGTTATACAAAAAAGCTCGATATTTGGGTGCCACACGAGCTCACTCAAAGAAACTGAATGAACCGTGTACTCATTTGCGATTCATTATTGAGACGTAATGAAACCGAGCCGTTTTTGAAGAGATTGATAACTGGCGATGAAAAGTGGATCACGTACGACAAGAACGTGCGAAAAAGGTCGTGGTCGAAAGTTGGCCAGGCTTCACAGACTGTGGCCAAACCTGGCCTAACACGAAATAAGGTGATGCTGTGTGTATGGTGGTATTGGAAGGGCATTGTTTATTAAGAGCTTTTACCGCCCGGCAAAACCATCGATTCTGATCTTTACTGCCAGCAACTGATGAGATTAAAGGAAGCAGTCGAGAGAAAACGGCCGGAATTGATCAACAGGAAGGGTGTGGTCTTTCATCACGATAACGCTAGACCACACACATCTTTAGCCACTCAGCAAAAATTAAGAGAGTTCGACTGGGAGGTCCTAGTGCATCCACCATATAGCCCTGACCTTGCGCCTTCAGATTTTCACCTGTTTCGGTCTCTGCAGAATTCTTTAGGTTCTGTAAGGTTGACCTCAAGAGAGGACTGCCAAAACTATTTGTCCCGTTTTTTTGATCAGAAGTCCCAAAGTTTCTACAGTAACGGGATAATGTCTCTGCCCACAAAATGGCAGAAAGTTATTCAACAAAACGGTACATATATATTGTAAATAAATGTAAATAAACTTTGAAAAAAATGTCTTGACTTTTCATACAAAAATACGAAAAGACTTTTTCCCCAACCTATTATGTGAGAATATATTCAAGTGAGTGGGAGGGGAACATTTAAAGACTAATTTAAGGCAACACACCAAGCATACTTCATGTGCAGGTAAGCTGCATTGAATAAAACAAGCATCATGGCAAGTGTCATGTCTGACAACTCAGTCCACTCTTAATATAAATCCTATTATATCAAAAATTGTTATACTAGTGGAGTTTTTGACCCAATTTTTTAGGTTATAAAGAACACAGTACATAATCTGCTATTATTGATATCTAGGAAAGTTTCAAACACATCATATTAAAAGAATAGTCTAGGAAAATAATATAATGAATGAATGGCTTCAACTTTCTTCTTATCCAACATTGTTGTCACAATACACACTACAGACCTTAATAGGTTTATGTTGCTTTATTGAATTAGTGTTATTAATATTTAAGTAAGCATGTGTTCATAATAACATAAAATATCACGCGTAGTACTCTGTAGGGGTAAGCATATTATATGTCCACATTTCGACAATTATATTTTTGGTCCCACATAGTAGATGGCGAGCCCATTGTCGCTTACTGGGAACTTTTATGTTTGCCAGAGCCTCATCCATTGTTCGGCAGGTGGGCTCCTCAGATCTTAGTAGAATCCCCAAACACACATATTATATAATTGTATGGTCAACATAACTTACTCATCATCATCAATACTATCATATTATATTATAATCATTACTTGTTAAATTTAGCACTTGTTAGCACTTTTTATTCCTTTTATCATAACACTGTTAATTATAATATGTGTATGTGCTGTGTATAGAGTGTTTGTAAAATTTTGTATTTCCTTTTTTTAACACTGATCTATAACCAAATTTAATCTTGGACCTACAACTTAATTTACTGCTGCTAGGGTTAGCTGGTAGAGATCTCTTCTAGAGATAAGTCCACCTTTGTACTTTTAGTTTTAAAATACTTTTTGTAATCTGGTTATGTCATATGTGCAATAAAGGATTATTATTATAATAAACAGATCTCATTGTATTAAATCAAAACTATATGTCACATATAGCTTCTAGCTCTGGAATTTAGGAAAGCTTTTACTATGTATAGTACCCATAGTTTGAAACAGGTAATTAAATACACACTTATTTTACAAAGGATGATCCCTGATCAAGGTCAATATTAATGCACACAAATATTTATCCTGTCCAAGATACATAACCTTCAAAGTAGAATGTGGGTCTTTGATTTAAAATATTATTTATAAATTTTTTGTTTATGTATAAATTGTAATGTAAATTTAGTTTTAGAGTATTACATACTTTAGTTTCCAAGTGATGAGTGACCACTTCTTTTAAGCCAGTGTAGAGTCTTTCCCCGTGTTTATGTAGGACCATGGTATAGGCATTGCGATAGAGTTCTTCAAATGAGAGGCCTGAGTTATTTTTCTTTTGTATTTCCTGTATTGCATTTTTTAATAAACTCCATATACTTTCTACATATTTCTCATCCATAGTCATCTGTGAATAAACATAACAATATATATAATAACATAAGATATATAAATATTTGGTATTTTACTTCCGTCAAAAGAATAAATAAGTTTTATGTAGATTAAATGACAAAATCATTAAGTTATATGTTAAATCGCTTAACACCCCTATCTCAGTCTGTTTAGTACAATTATTAATGACCTGCTTGATTATCTATATAAATATTTTACATAGATTACTCATAAATGAATAATTTACTAACAAGTTTCAAGAACAAAATTACCTAGATGTGTAAAAATAAACAAACAAACCCATGTATCTGGATACATTTGGTAATACGGTTCTGAGTAGTTCCATACTTGAAATTTTCTTGTCATTGTGAAATATTCAATTTCTAGTACTGTTACTCAGACATTGTAAAAAATCAAAACAATATATGAATTATTTATAAAATATATTTGGTTTATTCTTTGTAAATGATTTTCACCTTGTCAAAATAGAGTGATGACATTATAAATAAAAACACAAAAATTTGTTCCAAACTGAATCAAAACCATTTCTATTTTTAAACTATCTGACAATTCAGAATTGCCATAGCAATATTTGAATATTTTTATTAAACAACCTCTTTTCAATTATCTCAATAACTGGATTTTATTACCATAAACACTCACATATTACACTACAATATTTCCTGCGTATTTGTTTTAAATTAGCAGACAATACAATTTACTGGTAAAATTCATGTAATATGTATTCTCAAGTATAGTTTTGAATTGAAATTTGATAGCTATGTCATGACAGGTATTTAATAGGAATAATAACATTAAAAATAATGATTTGCAGATAATTATTTGGATCTATGTTGATAATAATACTTACAGGGAAAGCTCGGATTCTCATCTTGCCCGATTTTTCTTTCGGTAATGCACTCTTCATTGTTGCGGTTATAATCTTTTTACAAACAAAATAATATAAGAGTATTGTACGTTTCTTTCCTATTCATTTGCGGTAATAAGAATTCTTCATCGTTACTCTTATTTAACATCTGAAAAATTGTATTTATTAGTTTATTCAATGCGACTAATCATAAACGTCACTCCCGAGATAAACAGTGCCAAATAAAAACGACATACAGAGTACACGTATTTGCGTATAAGCCACAGCCAGAAATCTTTTAGGAATTAGGACCGACACGGTTTTTTCGATACATAAGTCATAAACGTATCTTAAATTATTTAAAACAAATAAAATTATCTCCAGCAAATGGGAAAATAAGTCAGAAACAGCTAAATGTGACAGCAAACTCACTTAGGTCGGACAATGACAGCTGTGAGTTTGTTTTCTCTTTCTAACTCATGGTTAATCAGGTTTTATACTGTAGTGAAAGGTTTTGTTTATTATAAACGAAAAAATTACTTTACCAATTATTTTAAGTTAAACAACTTGGTAGATAGCAGGTATTGATGCTTTCTGTTTTAAGCTTTTGAATATTTGCTAAACAATGACGTTTTTCTCTTTCTTTCGTTTCATACCATAGACTATAGATGAGCATACCATAGTCTATGACTTTTTTTTGAATGGGCAAAGATAGTAGCATCTAACAGCTAAAACTACTTTTTAAAAGGTTCTGTTAGTGAATATACATAAGGATACATAAGGTCTGTAGTGGTAAGGAAAAGTTACTTACTCAGATTCAGATCACCTAAGTCCACGCGGATCCATATAGGATTGGCGAAGGCACGGGTGTAGCGTATTAATGTTCAAACCTTGAAGAGTCGAGGGTTCTACTCTTGACAACTTGAGGCGGATTGTCACAAGGACCCGAGGCTAGCTGAGACGCGAGCTCTCTGAGCAATGCCTGCAGTCTTCAAAAGAGTTCGAGCCTTCAAAAGAGCAAGAGTATTAAATTGACCATCAGTCCATTGTTAATTGTTTTGCTTTATCTCTACTTATTCTCATTCATCATAGTGGGCCGAAGAAGACTTGAGTCCTGGAAAAGCCTCAAAATCAATCATGCTCTCTAAAAGGCTTGAGCTCTGAAAAAGACTACCGAGCCGTCGAGCTTTATACAAACGAGGCAAGCTCTGTAAACAAGCCCAATGGCTGTAGACAAAAAGACTTGGAGGCCTCTAGGCTTGTACAACACTTGTGTGGCGTCCTGCTTTCATATTTTTTCAACCTGTCCAAAAGAGTCTCTAACGTGGTTTAACTACTATCTAGTAATACATGTTCCTAATAAACAAATAATAGTAACCGGAGCCAACATCTTTATGTGCCTTCCGAAGCACGGAAGCACTCGGTATTAAATGCCACACAAACGGTTACCCAACCAAGAACTAATAGGTACCTGTGAAATTTGCTTCACATTGTTGATTTGCCGTGTCCTAGGTGGACGGCAAAATATTGTTATATGACACGGTCCTTTTTTTACTGCAAAACTACGTGTGTTATTATGATAAGAGGGAAAACAAGCCGAGAGAGATAGCTAGTAAGGGAGGTACTGTGCCTCTTTTCTTTACTTGTTAGTTGATAAAAATATCGTTGTTAGGAGAATTTTTTTTGGTAGCATTTTACAAACAGTAAAAAAATCACCCAACTTTTTAATTTGTACATTTAATTTTCACGGTAGTAAATGACTTAATGTATGATTTTATCATTATCCTTATGTCATTTGCTACCGTGAACACTTTTTTTAATTTCATACTTAAGTGACATAACATAATTTAAAAAGAACTAAGATGATAATTCGAACTTTATTTTTAAAGAATTGCCTAGTAATATTTTTTATAAATATTATGATGACGCTTGTGTGTGGGTCATGGCGGCTTCGTTGCCTACTTATAATCCGCGCGTTGTCTAATCAGTCTCTGTATATAAAATGCACAATTCATCTGCATCATATGCATTTCGCTGCGTAGAAATACTGAGTTGAATTGAGTAAGTAAATTGCCCACGACCAGCTTCCACTGGAGTATAGAGAGTACTCCACCTTGAAGACAACCCCTGGCAACGTGGCAACTATTACTCGCGCGTAGCGTTTATCAATAGCCCCTATTTATTAAGTTTCTAAGATCTTTCTTTTGTGTTTCACTAAAGTAGGTAGGTAACTTCAATAAGTATAGTTATTTTATTTTGTAAATTTGTAAATGTTAAGTGTATTGGTGTAGTGCTCAGCGCCGTCTTAAACTAGGCTGGGGCCCTTGGGCACACAAGAATTGGGGGCCCTTTTTGAAAGTAAAGAAAGCGAATCTGAAAGTACAAAAAGAAAAACACTTACATCTTTTACTAAGTACCTATGAACCCATTTATAGGTAATCAAATACACCATAGGTTTTTTGGTTACAATTTTACATTAGCGATTTCTTTCGCGATTTCTGTTGAGCAAAATCTTCTATTATATCCTGAAAGTCAATTTTTTTAAGGATATCACTTTCTATGCACATAATTGACAAATTACTCAGTTATTCTTGTAACATTGTTGTTCTCAATTAATTTTTTATTCTTTTTAGGTGCGAAAATGACCGCTCTCCACTACAATTGGTTGCCATTAGGCAAAGGAATATCCTTGTAGAAATTTCTACGTTTGGGAAAGTTTCTTCCAATTTATCTGATTTTATTAAGTTGTGTAAGGTTGAAATCTTTAAATCAGCTGATTCCTTTGCTATGTTTTTTAAATATTGGCTTAAATGAAAACATTCTGATTTTAGCTCAAATGCATTAATGTCTTCATGATAAAATTCTGCAAATTCTTTGCATTTTTTGGTCAACTCACCAGATTCCATTGTTGTTAACTGACAAAGAAAACTAAATCGACTATTTATTTCTTGGTATGCTGCCGAACGTTTTTTTAAATGTGTCAATTATGGGGATGAAAGTATCTACTCGAAACTTTTCCTTGCCGCGCAACTGTGCCTCCTCTGATGATCCTTCAAAAAAAGTGATGCGTGTACTGCGAGATCTTTTTCTTTCAAATATATCTATGTAGTAAGCATATGGATTTTTTTCTTTAGCAGCCGTTTCGTACTGATCAAAATTATTGCGTGCGGTATTCAGAGATTCATAAAGTTTCGTTACAACGTCCATGGTGATAGCAATTTTCTGTAAACTTAGACTAGTTTTATTCATAATTCCCAAAAGATCATTCCAAATTTTCGTTAGAAGAGCAGTCTCAAATTTTTCCATTTTTTTTGCTAGGCTTTGGGCTTCGTGAACTTAAATTATGTCCAGTACCAGTAGTGGTATTAAATAGACGGCAGCAATAACAGTATACCGATTTCTTTGCTGGTGAATAAAGGAGCCATTTTCTTTCTAAACACTCACCATTCGTCAATTTACGAAAAAAAATATTTGTAGTCAAGTATCTAGTTTTCGTTTTACCTTTGGAATCTGGAAAACTTGAAGAAGTTTCGAAGAAGTCACTATTTATATTTTGGAAAAACTCTGGCCCTTTTCGAATCCAAATATCCCGGACTTCTTCTGGTAAAATGTCGTCACAGTAAGTACCAGGGTCAGGTGACACAGATACATTCTCTAAGCTTGCAGTTATTAATTGACAGTTGCTTGAAGTCGATGGTTCAGGATCTAATGTGTGTTTGTCATTTTCATCACACATAACCTCTTTTTCCGGGTGATATTCAGAGGTACTTTTGTCTTGCGGTGATGAGGATGAATAATCGGTCTGCTTATTTGTTTCTTCAACCGTAAGAAACGAAGTGAGCTTTGGAAGTTTTTCCTTTATTTCTTTTTGAGCTATAACTTTTTTCTTTTTTGTAAACCACTTAAATATATTCTTTTCGACATAATGAAATAATGTTTAAACAAACAAATCACGAATCAGCAAACGTAGTAAAGGGTGGCCCCCAACGCGATGGACCGATGATCTGGTCAGGGCGGCGGGGAGCCGGTGGATGCAGGCGGCAAAGAATCGATCTACGTGGAAAGCAATTGGGGAGGCCTATGTTCAGCAGTGGACTTCGAATGGCTGAAATGATGATGATGATGATGAAACAAATCAAAGTTCTGTTTATCTTACTCAATTTTAAATAACAAACCAAACAAAATAACTCAACTCACTTCTACCAGACTGAAAATTCAATACATCATTCGGGGATTCCCCCAACCATAGACAATGCCGACATTTATATTATAGGCTTTGTTTAGACGGTGCAACTTGACTTTGGAATTGGAGTGACTGCGTGAGTGACCGCTAGATAGAGTACGTAGTAAAATAGGTATGGCGTTCGGAAATATTATTAATTAGTATAGTAGGAAAAGTCGCAGTCATCGATAATATAATGGCGTAGTATATGATATGCCTTGTAAATCTAACCTTCTGATAAGATTCCTGGTTTGTGAAAAAAGTGTAATGTGCCCGGCAAAAATGTGTGAGAGAAATTGTGGATCCTTCGGGGCCCCCCGAGAATGGGGGCCCTGGGCACGGGCCCCGTGTGCCCCTATGGTGAAGACGGTATTGGTAGTGCTATCTCTTGATTTACCGGCGCAGTAAACTGCTGATTTTGATGGTAGGTGCATAACATAGCTCAGATATCTGACCACAATCTCTTTTTTAAACTTTTCAGTACAAAGATAGGTAAGTACAGTAAGTACTTCAAAGCGGAGCATCCATCAGAATCCCTACCGCCCTAATATTCTACTAGCAATTCAATTTAAACACCGCCGCACCTGTTTTAAATCTTACTCTTATGAATTTAGGGTTCCTTATCCTCTGACGTAGGTATACCGCTCGCAAGACGAGGTGGCAGGCTACGGCAATTCGTGTAATTTATCTACTATAATTATTATTTAAAAGAAAACGATGTTTTTGAAAATGTATGCTAGTTAAATAGTCTTAAAAGTGCGGTATTTTTATCGCTGCAGCAACTCACAACGTTATGGCGGAGGAGATAAAGGTCTTAAAGATTAAATTCCACAGCTTATCTTAAAGACCGTAGAGTTGCGGGTCTACTATAAAATTACCGCACTACTATTTCCCAAAGGTTCATCGCTGACGCATAGTTAGCAGTAACAATGCGTTATCGATGAACATTTGATAGGGTTTGTTCATCTAACTCAACACCGGGACATTTATTATTATATATTTTTATGTAGCTCGTCATGCAGGCCAAAAAAAATATAGCGCTCCATACCGAGGTAAGCCGACTATTCGGTAACAACCTACCCATGACGGCCCGAATTATTCCGGTCGGATCCCTCACATCTGATACCCTAGGGGATCCGTTTACTTTTATAATATTTTAGGTATATTCCGATCTGATACCCCATGCAGAGGATCAGAAACAAATAGAAATATTTTGTTCCGATCGGGTACCCCAGTCATTTGCGAACATGTTTTTGAGACAGTAACAAAATGCATTTTAAAATTTTATATTGCCTCATTTTATGAATAATTGTGTAATGTGAATAATTTTTAAAAATATTGCAACATGCATCGTCATTGCCTTGCAACCCTTAAAATGATTTTACCTGCAAAAAATGCGATTGGTTTTATGTGTGATGGTTGCAACTTAAAACAGACAATAAAACGAATATTTTTACTTAAGCAACTTTTTTTCATTTGACTGTACTTACCTTCAAAACATTTTAAGGGGATCCTTTCGGAATAGCGAAAATGTCAGGGTACCAGTCAGGAAAAATAAAACAATATTAATTTGCGAGGGATCCGATCAGGTGATCAGACCGGAATGACTCGACGGTTCTAAACTTTCTTCCTCTACGTGCACCCCCTGCTGGGAGGACGCGGCTTTGGGACTGGGCCCCCTGGCCGCGGTTTCGAACAGCGTCCATAGCCACAGATGCGGCGTTGGGGTGGCTGTTCAGCCATTTTCTGTACGGGTTGTCAAATCCGGTGGGGCGCCGCGATCAAGCCCTGGGTGATCAGCGCCCTGGGTGATCAGCGCCCTGGGGCGATCAGCGGCGCGGGTGTCTTGTCCGGTAAGCTTCGTCAGTCCTGGGTCTCCTGAGGGATGATGCTGCGGGCGTAGGCCCTGGCATCCGGTGGACGCGCATGTAGCGGCGCCAAGCCTCGGATGTGTTCGTGGCCTGACGCATCCGCACGCGCGAACATCGGTCCCGCCAGTCGACCAACGAAGGCTTCCACACTCTCAAGCCTCAACTCCCTCGCAATCGTAGCGTTCCTCACGTAGCGAGGGGCCTTGACGATTTGGCGTAGGGTTTGGTTCTGAAAGACCTCCATCTTCTTCATTGCCTGCTTTCCGGTGAGCGCGTACCAGGCTTGGGCTGCGTAGGTGAGGATGGGGCGGAGGTACGTCTTGTACCTACACTCCAAGTTTCACTCGTAGAGGTAGCGACGAGCCCAGCACTGGACGGAGCAGGTGCCGCGCCGTCTTGGCTTTGGCGACTGTCGACGCTACGTGGGAATTCATGTTGAGCTTACGATCGATTCGACGGTCCTAACACGTTTCATACCAGCATACGTCATACGTCATATGGTCATACCCGCACGTGGTTCAAGAGAAGAAAGGAGACGGTGGTATCAAATTGAAAAGAGCACTACTCCGTAGTTTACAGAGGTCAGTCCTTGGATGGGTGACCGTTTGTGTGGCATTTGATATCGAGCGCTTCCGTGCTTCGGAAGGCACGCTAAGCCGTTGGTCCCGGTTATCACTAAATGTGGTAGTCGTTAAGCCATGTTAGAGGCCTTATGGGCGGTTTGAAAAATTCTAACAGCAGGACGCCACACACCTGCCTCCACCAATCCGCACTGGGTCAGCGTGGTGGAGTATGACCCAATACCCTCACACCTTGATATGTGAGAGGAGGCTCGTGCTCAATAGTGGGACGTTAATGGGCTGTGATGATGATGATGACTACTCCGTAGTAATTCCGATACATGACACTGAGAGGAGCAATATTCCTACGCAGTTGAAGGTCTTGATCACGGAACAGAGATAAGTCAATCTCTGTTCTGTAGTCTTGATAGATATCTCTCTCTCTCTCTGTCCTGCCCTTATCCCAGTTCATCTGGGGTCGGGCCTCCTTGTGCGTCTGCGCCAGGAACTTCTGTCCTGGGTTGTCGTTGGTGTAAGCTTCTGGGCTTTTAAATCCCTCTCAATAATTGACCACCAAGTGGCGGGTGGTCTGCCTCTTCCCCTTGGTTGTGTACTGATGTTGAGTACTGTCTTCACGGAGTAGTTGTTATCGCGGCGCATTATGTGGCCATACCAACGCATTCTACTCTCTCTGAGCTTATCCACAACTGGTGCGACCTTGAACGACCCCCTCACATACTCGTTTCGAATTTTGTCCAGGCGCGTGACGCCGCCCGCCCATCTTAGCATCTTCATTTCTGCGGTGTGCAGTTGTTGCTCGTGCTTTTTCAGGGCGGTCCAACATTCCGCGCCGTACAGCATGGCTGGTCTCACGGCCGTTTTATATATTTTGCCCTTGGTCTTTATTGGCATTCTTGTGTCGCATAAGACACCAGACAACGATCGCCACTTCATCCAGGCCGTGTTTATGCGATGGTTTACGTCATCCTCTATTCGCGCGTCAGACGTCAGTATGGATCCCAGGTATTTGAAGCGGGTGACTTTAGGCAACATTGTGTTTTCGATCTGTATGTTGCAGTTTAACTGTTCCGTCCCTCCCAGGTCGCATTCCATATATTCAGTTTTTGTTCGACTGATTCGCAGGCCGTGCCTTTCTAGCTCTTTCAGCCACTGGTTAAATGTTTGCTGTAGTTCCAGTGCTGACCTCGCTATCAGTGAGATGTCATCTGCATACAGAATGCACCATGGAATTTTAGACTGTATGTCCCTTGTGATGTAGTCCATGCATAGATTAAAAAGTAGGGGGCTTAGTACCGAGCCCTGGTGAACACCTACCCTTACATGGAACGGTTCGGAGATACCGGCAGGGCTTCTGATTCTTGTGGTGACTGAGATATGTTACGGTAAATGTGGATAGTGCGGTTATTATGTATAATTACCGGGAGTTATGCATAATAACCAGTGCTCGTGGTAAAGGTTGTAAAAACTTTCGAATTATTCACATTTACCGGCAATTATATATAATTACCTTACCCCTTTAGTAAATGTAGTAAATCAAACATCGGAATCAAATGTTTATTGAAATAAAAACAATTCTAGTCTTAAATATGATAAAATTTAGTTACAAACAACATCAGTCAAACAATAATTATACTTCTCAAATATCAAGAGATCAAAGCTTCTGTTTGGTTATAAAAAACATAAAATTCTTATTAAATTAACAATTTAAATATCAAGATACCAAACCTTTTGTTTGGTTAAAAAAAAACTTAAAAAAATAGGATCAAACAAAATTAACAAATTGACAGGCAACTATCAGTAAGACTTTTACTTATAATTCTTTATCTTTTATTTATTTCTGCAGGTCCGAGATTTGTGACATTTGTAATTGCAAAGTACTTATGTTTTCTTGCATTTGCAGCGATTTGAATTGCAATCTGAAGTACAATTGCAATGCTGAAAACCTTATCCACCTAAATTTGAATCCTTACGAGCGCATTCTCTCAGAGTTATATTAGTTTCTGGAACTTCTTCTATTGTGATAAATCGTTCTTTGCAGACACCGAATTCATTTTTTGAGTACAACTGGCTTAAAATCCCATATTTCGTACCGAGTACAGACTCCATTCCAAAGAAGTCCAAAGCTTATGTCGACATTTACCACGGTCGCGTGGAAGTTTTATATAATTACCGGTAAATGTGGATAATTCACTACATTTACCATGTGCATTGGTGATTATCTATAATTACCGGTAATTATAGATAATTACCGATTGCTCACATTTACCGTAACAGATACATCTCAAAAATGAAAACAGTACACCGTACTTCATACATCGCATATATACTCGATTTTTAATGCATATGTTTTGAATGTTAGCTTGACAAATTTGGATACACCTGGTGAACCAGAGTCAGGTAAAAAGGGCTTTATTTATAAGAAAATCTTATGGCTCACCCTTAGTCAATCCTGCGTGAAAATTAATTAAGCAAGCTACACTGGACAGCAAATAAACCGGGCCACCCGCTACCTTGGAACTCTGATTCGATTTTCTCAAAAAGTATAAGCCTCACAACTGTCAAACTTACACCTACAAAAAGTGCGTATAATACTCTCTGACGTCGATCACTTCCTTGTAGACTCACCCTGGTCTCATCAGTAAAGAGTACATTGCCCCACTGCTCTAACATCCAATTCCTATGCTCTCGAGCAAATTCAAGTCGTGCTCCACCGTAGGCTACGGTTAATTTTGGGCCTGTAGCAGCTCTCTTTGGAGCCAGATTTCGTTCAGCAAGTCTCCTTCTAGCGGTATCTGAACTTATGACCACTTGGCGTTCGTCACGCAGACTTCGTTGGACTTCAACTGCGTTGAGGCGGCGATTTCGCAAAACAGTAAGATGGATATAATGATCTGCTGCTGATGTAGCCCTAGGTCTGCCCGTACTTGGTCGGCGATCGAATGCTCTAGTCTCTAAGTATCGTCTGTAAGCCTGTTGTACCGAAGATCTGCTGATTCGAAGTCTCCGAGCAACTTCACGTTGCGAAACGCCTGCTTGAAGTAGTCCTACAGCTTGAGCTGCTTCTTGAGGCGTCGTATCCATTATTGACCATAGAAAATAGCAAAAATACACGCGTCTGGAGCAAATAATGGATGGCAACTAAAGAAATCATAAGAAAAATACAACTATCCTCATTTAGTAAAAAGAATGCTAATCGCAAACTCTAGTCAAAACAGAGCAAATCGTTGGTATTGTGTTTGTTGCTTGATTACAATGTGAATTGGGGTACTTTGGATAAATTTGTGGTCTTTTCTCAAACAACATGAGTGAACTTTTTGTGGGTGTAAGTTTGATAGTTGTGAAGTTTATACTTTTTGAGAAAATCGAATCAGAGTTCCAAGGTAGCGGGTGGCCCGGTTTATTTGCTGTCCAGTGTATGTTCATCCTAGTTTAACTAATAAACTAATCATTATTACACTAATTACGAATTTTACTTTTAATTCTCGTTAAAAAAACAGTAAAATAATTAGTGGGTTTTTAAATTACTTTACATTTATTTCTTTCCTTGAGACTAAATTATACAAGTAGGTATAGAATTTTAAACTTACACTTGCAATTAAAAATAAAAATAATTTATTAACATTAAATATTAAGGCCGCTTCAATTGAAAAAATATACATTTGTACTGCTGTTGAAAGCAGTTAACATTTAAAAGCCTCTATTGGTTATTAGATGAATAAGATCATTGCTCGTCGTGGTAGGCGGGATGCGAATGGAGAACCCATCTTAACAGCAGCAGTGAGAAGCAGAGGAATCCAAAGAAGGACACAATGAGTCGAAGAGTTTTCTCGGACCGTTGATCTCGCTCGCTAGCGCGCAGACGTTCTACGAGGCCGATCTGAAACAAAACATTCATTCCAAACTTTGAAAGTTTAGTCAGTATACAATAAAAATTGCAAAAGTTTTAGGATTAAAATAGTTCTAGCTCACGGCTTTTTAAGAGATAACCTGGTCAGGTGTCATAAAGTCGGAATGTTATTTGCGTGTCATTTATCTGAATGATTAGGTATAATACGACAATTATTGTTATAGTAAAAAAAAATTACTATATTACAGAAAGCGAGTAGTTTTTATGTGTTTCGTCGTTACCTACTTGAACTTGAAACTGGATAAGAAGTGTTCCATATCCTTCTCCATCTATATCTGTACCTTGATAAAGTAGAATTGATTAACTGCCCAAACGCGAATGCGTAACAAAATCAGTTTTGGTATATATTATGTAGTAACAAAGGATTTTTAAAGGTCCCTAGGTATTTTTGCCGCTCCTTTCTATAAGTACCCAATGATGTAACTACAAATATTTAAAGTGTTGTATAAACTATAGTGTGGCAGTGTAGGCAGACATGCGGGCCAACAAGGAGTTTATCCTTGTAAATAGTAGGAAAGTGGACCTTGACCTCGTGAATACGTGGAATAACAGTTGGATTACGATAATGAAACAAACACTGCTGTTTCTGCTTACCCATCCGCTATGGTTGGCTACCCATGAGCCAGGCTCTTCATGCAGTAAGTCAGCAATGGCGGCTGCGGGGGCAGCTACTAGCTCTAGACTTGGTTCACCGTCTGCTGCTTCCGCTGCTTCTCTCGCCAGTGCACCGCATACACAGAATACTGCTGCCACCTAAAAATATTATTTAAGCATTTCATGCAAAAAAGGTGGTGATATATTAACATATCAAAGAGTAATAGAGAAAGCTAAAACATCTTTTAAACCGACGTGGAGAGAAGAGTCAGTACATCCTTTTTGTGCTATGAGGTCGGGTCGGAGTTTCGATTCCCACGCTAGACAAATATTCGTTTGCATGAACATGCATATTGTCTTGATCTGGGTGATTTTTGATATATTGATAGATAGATAATACGTTTATTTCGTTTAAATAATACAAGTTATATAAAAACATATCCCTCATAACCGTTTGACTGGTTTGTCTGTGGGTCACAGTCTCTTTTATACTACTTTATACATTACAACTAATTTTATATATAAATAACTTACAATTTTTCACTTAAACCAATATAGTGCTTTTTTAAATTTGTTTTGTACTTATTTTTGTTTGTTTCCATTCTAATGGCTTCAGGTATACTATTTAATAGGTACGGAAGCCGTTTTTTTATAGTTCTGTCACCATAATTATTATAAACTCTGGGTACATTGAGTTTACCGGCAGTCATTGAGCGAGTATGAGTAGTGTTGTCGACGCAAGTTAGACCAAGTTAGTTAAAAGTTAGTATTTACAAAAAAGAATGTTTATCCGTTGTCTAGCTCCCAATGCATGCAATTGCGGTATAAGCCCTGCTGAGTTTGTAGTTAGACGTGTTGTGTAGGTAAGATGTTCAAGAATATTTAGGTCATTTTATTTGAATAAAGTTCATACACATATTTAAGTCACTAACAAAATACAAAAAGTGTCAGACGTATTGTTTTCTTTCCCTAGAGAGATTGTTTAGAAACTTTCTGTCTTATATAGTGTTATATTGTTTGTGTTTCTATCTAGTTAGCGGTCTTGTTAAAGGAGTAAATTAGAAAGGACCCCTCCACATCACAGTCACCGTGAATCGATTAGCCCTCGTGATGTGCAAACATTTATTAAACTATTTATTTTCTTTTAACAAAATCCACAGGACTTATTAAACGACGGTGCGAATCTGAATATTCTTATTGAAATAAAATAATAGTCTAGTACCTGTTTTAATATACATTATAAATAATATCTACTAAAAAGGGAAATAATGGACAGGCAATACACCTTCTTAACAGTGCATAAATAATTTTGCATAAACTAGAGCTTGCTTTGCGCAAATAGATATATGTAGGTAATCAATTCTCCTTCCAGTGTTTAATCATGATATTTTAAATTTTACAAAACAAAACTTACAAAACTTTAAAAAAAAAAACATTAACGGAATGAAACTTTGCAGAATAGCAACTAGCATAAATACAAATATATAGGATATAGATACAAGTTATTAGGCAAAGGGGCGTTTTGACGGGGCTTAGCACTAAAGGAGTCTTTAGAGTAAAGTAGGTTCTGTTTACTATAGGGGAATGGAACAAATATATCTGCAGTTAAATAATATAGTCAACATAGCATCAGCCATCTGATCTGGCGATCATTCATTGGCTTGAAAAACCTAAACGCTCTATCAATTGTAATACATAACTGGTAAAACATTGCACAATTTTTGGAGTTTATTTTCAAAACTACGAAACACCGATTTGTAAAGTTCATCGTTATAGTAATTTTTGTGTGATTTAAAAACAGTGCAATCTGAGCCGCCGACATACTTTAAGACTTTTCGTATTTCGGTAGTAGCCCTAGCTAAATTATAACAATATTTAAGTAATGTCATACATAATATTATCTAGTCGGACCCATAAAAGAGATGCAATGTACAATTTTTTTAGGTATACACATAGACGACAATTTATCGTGGAAATCGCAAATCGGACATATAAGTCCTAGACTGAATCAGTACGTATATGCTCTATATATGTTACGAAAGGTGGCGAGCATGAGTACGTTGCTTAGTGCTGCAATATTGCAAGTAAGTAGCAATATTGCGTTACGGAGTTTTGTTTTGGGGAAACTCAATAGATAAAGATATTATATTTAAATCGCAAAAGAAATGCATTCGTTCAATGTGTAGGCTTCAACAAACAGATTCTTGTAAGCCGCCATTAATTGAGTTAAACATATTGACCGTCCCTTCGCTACATATCCAGTGGCATTATATGTGATTCCTCACAATTAAAAACTTATGATATTCTAAACAGCGAAAGACATAAGTATACTTTAAAAATGCCGTTTTGTAAAACAACGAAACTACAGAAAAGTGTTTTTATCTTAGGAATAAAACTTACTTAATAAATTGCCTCAGAGTTTGAAGACATTAGTCTCTTTTGAAAGCTTTAAACACAAACTTAAGCTATTTTTAATAAATAAAGCCTACGTAAATGAATTTCTTTATGATAAAATAAATTAATTATCATGTATAAATTTTTTCGAACATAATATAAAAATGTACTTATTCTTCAATGTGACATAAATTGTAATTATATTATTCTTATTACTTATTTTGACTAATTTGTACTGTTTTTGCACACCTAGATGGCGAACAAATGTATTTTTTTAACATCTTCAAATTGTAATGTACCCAAGTTATGCAAATAAATGATTTGATTTGATATTACACCTATATTTATATGCCAATATATCGCTATATGTTGTTGGTCCCACGTAATATGTGGCGAATCTAATGCGGCTTACCGGGAACTTTAATGTTCGCTAGAACCTCGTGTGTTGATCGGCAGATGCAAGTGAAGTTGGCTTGGGTTCCTCAGATCTTGGTACGATCCTTATACACATCTAATGTAATCTATAATTACAATTTACACTAAAAATAACTATACTACTTAGTTAGCCCCAACAAAACCTCGTCAGGTCTCATCTTATCATCGTTACCCGTTGGAGGTGATAAAAAATAAGAATGAAAAACGAGGTCTAACATGAAATGCGCCGTAAAAAGATCATGAAAAAATAAAGAAAATTGAGTATCTAAGTTGCTTTATATTGAGTTTTTATGGCTAAGTTTACAACCTCTCTACCACCTATCAGGCAAGTGGAGGCGATTGCTATAACAGACAAGCAGCCAGACAGCTTTATAATTCTGTACTTAAATTATGATCATTTAAACTCAAGTCAGACGACTGTTGATGTTGAACTACAAGAAATCTGTTCATAAAGAATTCATTGATTCAGGCGTTACTTTGCGGAAATCTATTGTAAGCAAGTGATGGATTAAAAATATCTTTATAATAATTCGTACGAAGAATTCGTTGTTCTGAGGCTCCTATCTTACCTGAAGATGCCCTGTGTAAAGGCGAAACACGTGTCGTATTGAATTGTTTCTCGATTTTTCGGGAAATTATAGTTGCGCGGGAATTGTATAGGTACGTAAGTTAAATGACAAAATACATTTATTCAACTAAATTTTATTTATATTTTATCTTGGACTTATATGATTAATATCTAAACAAACTTGCCAAGTAGGTATTAAAATTATTTGATTTAATCATCAGAGACCATTACAATAAACTTGTTTCGCTCGTTATAACTTTTGCACTTGGAAAAAATATTAAGTTGTTTTTTGTCCAGTTGAATCACGTGCCCGCTCAGAGCTCTCTAATCTCTTGTGACGTCAGCAATGTTTTTTCTTCATGACGCGGAGTAATTACGAAGACGAACATTTTACCCTTTTAAGGGAGTGAGTAAGGGAGTTTTTTAGCCCGTAAAGTTCATCTGTTCTCGCATAACTTTTGCACTTCTTTTCTTTTTTAATGTTCAGCATTTCTTATAATTTGAAGAGATAGGTATCGTTAAAAACCTCTTATTATTGGCTATGCACGAAAAACGTAGCTTAATTGTATGTGGCGCTAGAAGATCAGCTGCAAAGTGTGTGTGATTTAATCAATCTATTGAAACTAACTGTAGGGGATTACTAAACCATTGAAGAGTAACTATCCACATTCAGTATGCAAAAGTTGACCAAATAAGCACAAACTAAGGGGTAACTAGTAAATTAGAACGCGTTGGGGAATAAAAATATCAGTTTCCTCGATCTAGGCCAAATTGATATAACCAAATTTAAATATCTATACGACCAACGACTGAAAATTGGAAAATATTTTTATTGAGTCTCTTTTTATTGAGTCATATACCTATAGTCGTATTACCTTGGAGTTAAAACTATTTTAAAATATACACAAAACTAACATTACGTTATCCTGTTAAACTTATGAGATAAGTTTTTTCCAGTATTAGGTGAAAGAGTGCCCTAAATTAGTTTCGTAAAATGTACCTGCCTTGAATTCCCGCTTAAAAGTTTTCTACTCTGCGCAGCGAGCTTAACTATGTAGATTATGTGATATACTTACCTGCATTCCCACAAACTTTCGACTTTGTAGTTCCTCATTTCTTTACATCTTGCATCCGTAATGTTTTTTAATGTTATACAGTTGAAGTGGTAGGATACTAAACTGGTAGGAAAATATGTGATTCTATCTCTAGTCATTTGACATTTTGATTCCAGGAAAAACTCTGTTAGGGCAAATGAGCAAAGACACGGAACAAAGATTATAAAGAGCATGCAAAAAATAATGCCTTCTTAGGTAGGGTTGGCACAGTAGAAAAATAATACAAATTATTCAACGACTATTAACACACTATTTTTCACAAGTAGGTTAAGTTTTTTGTGCATGATATCAATAATTTTAAATTAATTATTAAGATTTTGATAAGGCGTGGTAAGGGTGATGTCTAAGCGCGCTACAGCGTGACCAAAAGATCTACCAATCAAGAAGATGTATTAATAAATCAAGTTCTCTGATGTGAAGCGAAAGGTCCTTCGAGGTCCTGTAGAAGAGTAATTGCTAAAGCAAAGTTCGGCTTCGTTGGCAAATTTGGTGAGCGGCTTGCAAACTACCCTTCTGGGAGTCGCGGAGGAAACTTTTGTCAATCGCCCTTGCCGCCACTCTGTAAGACGGACGGTTACGTGACCTACAGTGCAAAAAAAAGACCTGTTGAGTAAGTAATCTCTTTGTCTCAAATGCGAAGATAGGAATGCCGCGCCACCTATAATTCCGTAGTGCTAGTTTAATGCCAAAATCTCCATTTAACGAATATTCGGTCCGGTGTGAACTATTAGACGATCATAAGTCGAATAGGCCTGACGACATATCGACAGTACTCCATCAAGGAAGTTTAATTGTCCAAAGAGGTGGTATGTTCCCTTCAATAATATGACGTGTTGGCCACAAGACAAGCTCAGTTAGGTTTACGCCTCAACGCGCTACAGCTTGACCAACTGGAACAGACTAAACAAATGGCATTATTCAATTTACCTTTGACCATGTGATGTTTTCTCTAGTAATGCGACGTGCCAACGCCAAGGCAAGCTCTGTGAGGGCGGTGTCTGAGCGTAGCATGGCGGTGGGCGCCCGCGTTGCCTGTCGAGCTACATGTCGGAACGCTTCGGGCCGCTTTCGTTCGAGAGCCGCACAAAGAGCCCTTAAGGCTGCCAGCACGCCGGTGTCGAAGTTTACCGTCGCCTCTTCGCCGCATTCAGTTTCTAACATTTGCTGAAGCCTCTTCATAACAATTTGCTGTGACAAAAATTACACATATATTTTTATAATACAATGATAGGCATCCGCGCAAGCGTCCGCGGGATCGTATATTGCCGGCAAACAGTAGCATCCCTCGCTATTGTCACGCTAGTGACGTGAAAGGTGACTGAGAGTGTTCCAGAATGCGTTTACCCTGGCAATAACAGGTACAAATTCCTTCTAGAGCAAACACCGGGAATTTACACGCGCCATCAGTACACGGTGCCCTGCTATATCCATACTATACTCTGGCGGCTATGGTAACGGCCAAGAGTGGGTGCTTAAACCCACTCTTTCATTATAGACGTTGGTATGTTTCCCAAAAACTAGCTAAACAACATAATTAAGACCGAATGTGTGTGTCGAATAATTGTTTTGTTTTGTACCACAAGGTTGCACTTCAACATGGGGCTGACGGAAAGTGGTCAATGCAGCGTATGAACGCTTGCGACCCTAGGGGCCTCACTAGTACCGCGTCGACGGCGCGTTCGTGTTCCACGTCCGCCTGAAAGAGATGTCAGCAATCACTGAGCGGCCCCCGTGGTCAAGCCTGCCGGGGTTGCGGGATTGTCCGAAAGGGTTACCGCGGCCTTGGAATATAACGTGCTTGGTTTTTAGTCAGTAAGAGTGTGTCACAACCCTTCCGCTCCACTCACAGCGGGAGGCTCTTATTTGATGAAATTATTTCCGTAAAAAATACAAAGAGGCATAACGAGCGTGTTTACGACACTTTAATAAAAAAAATTAAGTCCATTTCGAATAGCTTTATGTTGTTATCTCTTGGGAAACTTCACTTATTCCACAACCGAACGAACACTCATACTCAGAATATCTAGTTTGAATAGGAACTCAATGTATTTCATCTGAACGTGCAGTTTTCATAATCTCTTAGCACCAAGAAATGCTTGTAAGATGCATTACATAATTCTCCTCAAAATCACTAAAATAAAGGGGGATATGACTATCTGAGCAGTGGTGTAATTTACGAGAGCCGAGTTCCGACCTAGTTTGGGAAGGAAAAGAGATATCACTTTTATAGGACAGCCCGAGCTTACACGTTGCAGTAGGAATTCGAGAAAACAGGCCAGTAGTGGCGTTTTGTAAGTCTCGGTATGTAAATCACAGTAGCTATAAAATTTTCAATGTTGCTACTCGACTGGATTCCCGAATCTTGCTGTAGAATATTATTTGAAAATAAAACTCGAAGATCAAGAAATACGGAACGATTGAAGTGTTAAATTAAAATTTTATATACAACGTGACAAACTAATCTAAATCTGAAAAGTTACAACCTTAGCCTTCTAAAGTAAATTTTTATATGGAAATAAAATTAATATACACGCTTCCCAGCGTATACTGAAACTGAACACAATAAGTAAACTGAAATTGAAGCTTATCTCCATCTCGAATATGGGCCAGATATACAAAGCATAACTCTTTGACCAGGATAGCGCGGCCGTCCCTCAGGAGGACGTGACTATATCTCTCGGATTCCCGGAGACAATTCCGCATATGGCGCGGATTCAGCGGAGCGTGTACTAAATTATATAGGTGACACACAAGCGCTGTGAGTTATAACACACACCAAGGTTACATTTCGTATGCGGTCTTTTAGTTTACACAATTTCCAATTTATTAATATAACTTATAAAATTTACAGTTACGTACGAGGCTTACGTTTTATATTCCGAACTTAGATCATCTGGCGAGAATTTCATGAATTATTTTGTAGTCTTATCACTGATGTCGATGGTTTGAGGCCAAATATAATCTAAGCTATAATATATATAACCTTCTCATCTTATATCTACTCCGTCCATTGATCATTAGGGCATGCCAAAGATAGAGCGTAAACTGGCAATTTAACAAACACCACGGTAATATTTTGCTTGACGCATTTTGTGGTCAGTCATATTTACCTAAACATGTTAATAACTTTCAGTTAATTATTAGTTTTTTCTTAGTTAATTTCACAATGTTCCTTTGGACCTGTACTTGATAGTCCATACAAAACTGTAGTTTTAACTGCCGATTATCACTTAATCAGACATGGCGAAACAAGCCCTTGCTGTTAAATTTGACAGTTATGGACGGGGTTTAGGCGCGATATTCAGAACTTAGGACTTCTTGGCGGGAAAGTGAAGCGTCATGTCCGCAGTTTTGGTTTATTTTTTAAAATTTGTGATATTTTGAAAATTGATGTGTAATAAAGGTGGATTATTAACCGTTAAGTGTTTATGAACGTACATAAGCGTTGGTAAATGAAACAAAACAGTGCAACATAACTTTTCAAATTCTCTCAAGAAGTCTATGTGAGATATCAGTATAATCCTACATCTTTACTGAGGACTCTAGGGGTTTAGGGGAGGGCATATCATTTACCATTTGTCATCGTAATCACCACTCTTTCTCATTTACTATGATTTATATCTCTTACTTGACACTGGCTAAATGTGCTAAACGCACGAAGCCGACATTTAAAACAAAAACAAGAAAAAAATATTTAGAACTTAGATGTCGAAAAATACACTGAATTATTTCGTCATTTGTCATTAGATACTAATGTCGAAAGATTAAGGGTAAGTAAAAAACAAACATACTGCACAAGTTGCATATCCACTGATTTATCTAAATGTATTAGCGGGAGACAGGACCTTGCAGAGCTAGTTATTTTATGTAGCAGGCTATAGCTCCTGGTTATAAATGACGTTAACAAGTAATTGGAAATTAAGACAGGCTTGAATAAGTTATATCAGAGTAAGCCGTCATCCTTGCTTTTAAAAGCCATCATAGAGGTATTATGGTTTACACCATGGTTTAACGTGCCATCCAGAGCTTGGAAATGCTACTCAAACAGTATGTGCAGAGTATACCCGCATTCCGCTCCTGAGGTTGTGGGTTAGATTCCCACACAGGACAAATCTTTATGTGCATAAAAATGAATATTTTTTCTGGTCTGGGTGTTTTCCTATGTATTTTAGGTATATATTTACAAAAAAAAATGTATGTATGTATGTTTGTCCGTTATTTAGTATCCATAACACAAGTTCTTAACGATACTTTCTTGGAACTACTTTCATCTAACTGAACGCAGTATCCGGGAAAATAGAAACTAATGTGACTGTAGGATTTAAACCCTATCCCATTAAGGGCTATCGCGCAAGAATTCACCTTTAAAGATGCTAATGTAATGAGTTAGGTCTCTATTATGTTAAATTAACTATTGAAAGCGAAGACAAGACTGATGACAGCAGACAGTATAATAGGACATTACTTACTAATACACAGTTTTAAATTAATCGAATTGAATTGAATTGAATTTTAAATTGAATCGAATACATTTTTAAATTTAATTGAATTTTGCATTGAATTGAATTTGGAGTTTAATTGTCGAATTTGTCACAAGCTATTAATAAAAAAAGCGCCCGTATCTCTGCGATACTAGTAGGACGGAAACAATATATATAAAGCATAGTTCACAGAGGTTAGTTTTTGGCCGTGGGTGACTATATGCGGCACCCGCCTAGCAAGAGGCCTTTACCCAGACGTTAATGGGTTAAGACGATGATGAATCAAAGAAGAAGGGCATTGATACGTTATCTATACTACTGTGGATTACTATGGATACTGTAGTTCAAGATTTGCTTAGGTTGAGCTAATATAGTATCATCATATCAGCCATAAAAAAGTCCACTGCGGATCATTGGCCCCCCCAATAGATTGCAGTCTATTGGGGTATTTGCCCATAATGACACGCTGTAGCGCAGGCGGGTTGTTGATCGCAGGTCGCAGTTCGAACCAGTACGCAGGATGACGCTGCTACCCATCATTTGGTAGGATTTTTTTCTCTTCGTCGAATCTTAAGACTCCCTGTGAGTTATGAGGAGGTGGTACTATTCTAAGCCGGTTCCACACGGAATATGTTACTATGGTGGAAGATAAGTTAACTGTTTTTATCGGTCTCTTGTTTAAATTGAGTTTTCACACATTAAATCTTATTGTGGTAAAAACCATTATATATTAGATCTATATCTAGCCCTTTTTACGTCGAAGAAGGATAAAAACAGGAGATAGGCGAACGAATAAAAAATACTTACATTAATTTATCTCATTGCGTTGCGAACATGTTGGTTGGTTGCGAAGCTATGAATGACATTATTACAGATATGTAAGGATTAATATTTAAGTTCTGTTTAAATAAATATCTTAAGCTTTGCATTAATTTTATCTCTTGTAATTTTAGCAATATATGGTTAATGCATGGAATTGAAGTGTAAAACAAAATAAACCTTTTTTAGTACTACTAAGGTAGATAATGTTTTCGACTCACAAAGGGCAAAACATTAACAAATAATCATAGCTTTATATTGACTAGGAAATTAATTTTGGAAAAACACTTTTATTAGGTACTTGATATTTAATTTGCACACGTATTTGTAATTATTATTTATTTATTTATTTACAAAGTATATTGCTTTACATATAAGTTTAAAAAAAATGTCTAACGAAACTGTTCAAACAGTTTGACTGAAGAATCAATCAATCAATTACTATAAACTATGATTATATATTAAAAATTACTAAATTTATTTTTTTACAATTAAAATATCAATTTAACGAAAGCGTTATATATAAATAACAATTTATTGGAAAAACATGTTTTCCCACACATTTTAACTGCAAATGTAAGTTAGTACTGAATGATATAAATTTTTTTTTTTAAGATCATGGACTACTTATAAGTTTTCCAGTAATTTATTTCAAAATTTTCGAACTTTACACCGATAATCTATTTAATTATGGGTTACGGAAATTGATATATGTCAACTTAATCAGTCCATTTAGTACATTCAGAGAAAATTTGGTGTGACAGGCACATGAGTGATCCTAAAGGTTTCTTTTATTTATTATGACGTTGACTAGTTGTTTAATATTAAAAGTGTACTGTCCTAGTGACTAACATTGATGAAAAAGAGCACCAGCCTCCTCAAAACCGCACATGGTCCGCGTGTAGGATTACCTATGACGGGAAACACTTTTTACCTTTGTGATAGAAGGCCCGAACTAGTAGTTAGCGTTTAAAAGATTGAAATCATTCATTACTGAAATACCTCCTATGAATAAATCCGGTTATACTTATAATAAATATTTATATAGCTTGTTGTTTTTTTAAGTTTCTTAAGGCAAATTAAAAACAACTTCACTCTGAAGTTCAAAAATAAATTTCTGACTATGTCTTATTTTGCTTATGGCTGATTTGTCAATCTTCATTTAATAATCGTCCTTTAAAAATTAATCAGTCAACAAAGTACGACACACTTGAATATTAAAATATCAGTCGTAAACACTATTCGGAAAAAAACTATTAGCGATACAAATACACGTACTGTGAACATTTCAACTGTTTACCTACGGTTTACTAGTACAGTTCATGAATAATAAAGTAGGCCGTCAGAAAGATGGAAGGACTGACGGAAAGCGGAGGCTCAGTAATAGAGCCTCGTTTGCACCCTTAGGGTACGGAAACTTAGGAAATAACGCTTGTATATGTCTCCGTAAAATTGTAAATAACGTTAAATTATAATCTATCCCGCGATATTGTAATCTGTCGAAAAATTGTGATCCGTAACAAACCGCTCACAATTTAACGCATTATTTTTCAATAGATTATAATCTATCGAAGACAAACCGTCAGATTGTAAAATGGCATGCCACAGAACGCACTTCGCGCTCTGATTGGTTGAACTTCATGTTCCTCGCTAATCCGCCCGTCGTCGCCATCTTCGGTTGTTATAGTCAAATTCATTTGTTGTGAAATGTAAACAAACAGTGTTTTGGTGGTTTAAAACAGATTTCGTGTTAATAATAATAACGCATTGTATTATAATAAGTTGTAGGGAGTGTTAACGGACCTGTGACTAACTCACATTTCTTATTTAACTGCACTTCTTTAGGTTTAGGTAGGGGAACATGAAGTTCAACCAATCAGAGCGCGAGGTGCGTTCTGTCGCATGCCATTTTACAATCTGACGGTTTGTCTTCGATAGATTATAATTTATCGAAAAATAATGCGTTAAATTGTGAGCGGTTTGTTACGGATCACAATTTTTCGACAGATTACAATATCGCGGGATAGATTATAATTTAACGTTATTTACAATTTTACGGTGACATATACATCATAAAGGAATATCCCTCGTGATGCCTGCTAATAAAATCATAAGAGTTTATTTTTGGAGCTAAAGTTCAATCTAAACGAGGGACAGTAAATATTGTATTAGACTTTGTTTTTAAGGTTCCGTACCCAAAGGGTAAAAAGCGAAGAATCTGCTGTCTGTCCGTCCGTCTGTCACCAGGCTGTGATAATCAGATAGTTGAAATATTTACAGATTACATATATAACATATATATGTTGCCGCTAAAACAACAAATACTAAAAAACAGAATGAAATAAATGTTTATGGAACTTCCATACAACAAACGTCATTAGGGGTGCATAGGGTAGGATCCCAACTTCACCTGCAAGTGGTGCAACACCGATCAGCGGACAAGGCTCTGGCGAACATTACAGATCCCGATAAGAGGCCATAGGCTTGCCACCTATTACGTGCGACCGCCTATATGGTTGGCGAAATGTGGGCTTTGTTTACTCCTTCGGAGAAAAAGGCGTGATTATATGTATGTATGCATGCTACGCTTTAATGCCTATTGCGGTCTGCTAAAGTAATGTCAAATTACATAATCAAACTGATAATTTTTTCCTCCATATATCTTGATCGTGGTGACACGATATACAATCTTACAATCGGATTAATATTCCAGAAAAATCCCTGTCTTGGTAAGTTTTCGGTTGCCATTAAAGTGCACCGGCCCTTAAATTCCATGTATCTACAAATATCGATAAGCATAGCAGTTAAGGCAACATCGTTAAAACTTGTCGACGGAAGTTAACGACCATATTCGATAGGTACGCCATTATTATCTAGTTGAGAGTGCATGCTCAGGGGTTTAGTTAAATTGACAGTTAAAAGCGTCAGCATTTAAGGACATTACATTAAATATGGCGGACCTGACCAAAATGGAAAGAATTTCTAAAAATAAATTCATCGGAATAAAGTTACCGTCAATCTTCATGAAATGTGGCGATTTTAGAAAGTTCTACAATTATGACAGATGTAGGCGATTGATATGAGATACGAGTACATATACTCGTATATGTTTGGTTAGCGATCTTTATTCGTGGATAAAAATGAAATAATCTTCTTCGATCTAATTAAAAATATCTATATAATTAACGGTCTTTTGCGTATCACAATTATTCGTAGTTTGTTTCTGCTGCTTTAAGCCCACCCGACATGCATAATATACACCATCCAAATTACGCTGCGAAAGATGTATACTAGATGACTAAAATTTAAGAACGTCACGTTTTTAAGTAATGTGTCCGTTTCCTGATGCTTTTACTAATTAAATGGAATATAAACACCCTTTTAAATGTTTTCACTTCATTTTTGCAAAAGCGATTTAGGCTTCGATTTAGGCTTCGGATATACATGTTGCTGTTATGTATCTTTATTTGAGGCATTGAATTTTTTTTGTTGTTTGAAAAGTGTTAATTAAATTTGAGGAATTAAATTTCTTTTATTGTTAGCAAAGTGGTAAAAATTATGAAATGGTGCTTGACAAATTATAACTTACAAAACTTTTTAATACCTTTTAGTTTATATTTATTTCGTTACGAGCTTACCACGGAAGGGGCATGCATCGATTGCATATAAAAATTCATTAGAAATATTAAATAAAGAAATTGGCATTAACAAACAAACTGTCTCTTCGGTATGTAATCTATAAACTAATAACCTGGAGTCATTAAAAAATACTTGCAAATAATAGCGTAGAAGTAAAATGGCCAAAAAAAGACGAGACGCAACTTTAGATATGTTAGCGACAAAACTGGTTATTTTATTTTTAACCAAACGTTTTCATATTTTTTCCGTACAAGGTGACAAAGAACAATCAAATTAAAAAGCCTAATTTAAGCGATCTCACATAATTCCTCGCCTTAATAATAATATGAATAAGAACCTTTTTTTGTCTTTTTACCATCCAACAAACGAACTCAAAGCAAGGCGTACCACAATGTAAGGCGATCGTAACCTATTGCTTAGCGTCCAAGAATCAGTTGGCACCGAGTTCAAAACTCGCTGATTTTAACAATGTGTTACCATCATTGTTAATGATCTTAAATTTATTTAAAATGCAAAAATCAGCTATGACGATGATGATCATTGAAGTAAAATGAGTTCACAGATATTAATACTTGGATGGGTGACCATTTGCGTGGTGGAGCAGTTGTTGTTATCGTGCTTGAGTGCTTCGGTTTTTCAAAAGCTACGCAATACCGTTGGTCGTATATTACAAGATGTGGTAATTAAGCAAAGTGAGAAGCTGTATTTGTCTTTTTTAAATCGTTCTAGCAGTCGGACAAAACACACATGGCTCCTATCCGCACTGGGTCCGAGTGACCTCAATTTTCCTTATCTTGATTCATAAGAGGAGACTTGAGCTAATAGAATCAGGATGTTATCTGTTCTGTCCTTGAGCCCAATAATATGACATTATGAGGTTACAGGCCTAGAGTAGTTGCACCCCTCTCATCTCACAGGGAGTCGTAACTGTCGACGAAGAGAAATTCTATCGAATGATGGACATTCGATAGATATCATCATTATGCATACTGGCTGGAACTACGATCACCACCCGCCTGCCGAGCGGAAGATTATTTGCAATAATAAAGTACTCTATTGGTGAGGCTAATGTTTATCAGTGAATTTTATAGGGCTGATATGATGATTAGGTTAATATGATAAAAGTGGACTATTATTTTCTCAACCTATTAACGTCCCTTGGTTTTAATTTTATGATAAGGTTACAATCATCTGTGTATATCCGGATGTATAGGGATCCTACCAAGGCCTAAGGAGCCCAAGCCAACCTCACCTGCAAGTGGTGCACCTGCCGATCAACGGACGAAGCGCTCTGGCAAACATAACATTGCACGGTAAGCGGCAATACGCTCGCCACCTATTACGTGGGGACAACTTTATAATTGGCGAAGTGTGGGCGTATAATATGCCTCTACCTTCCCCTCGGGGGAAACAGGCGTGAATGTATGTATGTGCAATCATCTAATTCTAAATAAATAAATTATACAAAAAGTCGTTTCCTCGTGTCTTTTATCTATCATCGGCATCATAACCCACTATTGGGTTCGGTCCAAAAGGGGCGATAACTTGGTTGTATATAGGTTTAATCTTAACGTTAAATTAGACGGCTAATAGTCTTTAGTTGATCATTCAATTTGAACTCACTTCCAATTAAATGTATAACTTGCTGTTCGGTCTCTACGGTACGGTTAGACTGCTTAATGAACGTGAAATTAATCCGGAATAAACTATGAAACTAAATTTGGCAAAATGGGTACATTGATTTATCTAAATAAAATAAAATCTTGAAAGATTGTGAAGAGGGGAATGGGAGACAACAGTTAGTTAATAATAAAGACGCGGGCAGTTGTAGCAGCAGAAGTTACCTTTTGCGTGCAAACAGTGGATCTTCTAATTTGAGCCTTGATGTACTGGAGGCATAAAGCACGGCCTTGTCTCACGATCTGGGGTTTCACGTGGTCGGGAGTGGCGAGGCACCACCCGATGGTGGCAGAAAGTCTTCGAGACACTGCGGCCGCTGCAGCGCTGGATACCATAGTACTGAACCGCCTCTTCGTCCGATCTAGCGGAGAGAGAGATCGACTGGTCGTGCTGCGATTCCTATCTGGAATTCACAAAATTATATAGTAAGGTCAGATAATTATGTAAAAAACGAAAAAAAAAAGCTGTTATGTCAGACGAAATTATTTTTAGTAAATGTATGCTTTTATACTATTAGGAAAGTATTATATTTACATAATAAAACAGCATGCTCTGCGGTTTTTATGCATTAAAACAATGGACCTTTAAAATAAAATATGATGTCTGCAATTTTTTTACTTTCTGAAGTATTAATAAAATTCTTTTCTTTCTTTGATTCCACTAAAAATGTCTTTGCATTACTCTTATAATTGTTTGGTAGGTGTAATGCAACCGAGTGGTGCAGAAAATTACGAATTATTTCTTTTCACTATATTTAGATATCTAACTCTTATCTAGATTTCACAAGACTCATTTTTATTTAGCGTCTTGTCTTAATAATTTTATCCTGCCTGATGGCAAGCAGTCAATAAACTTTAAAAACATACCATATACCGTGTGATGAGCACTCTAGCAAGAGCATCCTCTCACGACGTCTTAACCCTTTTAACAATTTAAGCAGTTCTAGTTTATCCTCCCTAAGGTTCTACCAAGTTCAAACCTCGACGATAATATACTACAGATCTTACCACGAGGGTTACACTGGCTGGTTATATTAGGCCCCTACATATGAAATTGATGTTTTACATGGAAAAAGAAAAACTATTTTTTAATTTTCTTTTTTCAAATTTATTCAATCAAAGTATTTACTGTTTTTATCTATGCACTTTTGCCATTTTATGGGGAGTTCATTGATTCCTTTGCTGAAAAACCTGCGTAAGCGAGAATTACCAAAAAGTTTGAAGGCGATTTTGACTGCTTCATTGAATTTTATTCCAACTAACAAAATATCCAAATTCCGAAAAATGTGGTAATTGGTTGGAGCAGGTTCCGGGGAGTCCCGGAGCCAGGGTCTCCGCCCCACACCGGACACTGTGGTGCGGTGGCGTCGAGACGCTCAGACACAGGCTCTGGGCGCATGGCGGCGGCAGCTACACAGGAGCGCCGAACTACGTGCCGAAGGATCGAGGCGCCGTATCCTCGAGGCGGTCGGGCCCATCTTGGAGCGATGGGTCGGCCGTCGGTGGGGGTCGATGACTTTCCGGCTCACACAGGTACTTTCCGGGCACGGGTGCTTTGGGAAGTATCTGTGCGACGTCGCCGGGGGGGAGTCGACCCGGTGTTGCCACCACTGTGACTGCGCGATGGATGATGCGCAGCACACTTTGGTGGCGTGCCCTGCGTGGGCGGGGCCGCGGTCGACGTTAGCCGCGGCCCTGGGTGGAGTGGCTCTCTCGCTGCCGACTATCATGCAAAAGATGGTCGACAGCGAGACGGCGTGGGAGGCGATGGCCTCCTTCTGCGAAGTGGTGATGTCGCAGAAGGAGGCCGCGGAGCGGGAGAGGGAGCGGGATCCGCTCTCTCTCCGGCTACGCCGTTGGCGCAGCGGGCGGGCCAGGAGGGCCCGTCAGGCAGCGCCCGGGGGGTCTTAGGCGGCGGGGGCAGGGGGCCCCTTCCGTCTCGCCATAGACCCCCCCCGAAGTCGGCCAGTTACGCCATGGCCGCACAAGGAGGTAGGGGGGGCGCTGCAAATTGCGCCTTCCTGAGGAGGTCTCCCGGTTCTGATCCGGGGGACGTTGGCCGCGGGCGGGGTTCCAGAAGCTACAAACCCGGGTACTGGTGCCTCGCCCCTTTTCAACAGCGGTGGGCGTCGTCTGAAGTTTTTTAGTGGGTAGGACTGCGGTGGTCGTGTCGGCCGCAGTGAGCCCCACACCCCCTCCCGGTCTCCCCCTTTTGGCCGGGAGACAGTGCGTAAGCAGCATTTTTTTACAGACGATAATAAAAAAAAAAAAAAAAAAAAGGTTCCGGGGAGTATCCCCCCGACTGGTCTCCACCTTGTCGTAGTGGGGGGGCTGAGTACCTCTAGGGCCTCTAGGGCGCAGAGGGCGCTAGGGAAAAGGTAACACCCAGAGATTGGCGACTCTGGGTGTCCTTAGTACTGACTACCGGGGGGGAAACTAAGAGGGACCTGTGGAGGGCGCAGCGGGCGGGCCGGGAGGGCCCGTCGAGCAGCGCCAGGAGGGTCTTAGACAGCGGGGGCAGGGAGCCCATGCTGTCTAACCATGGACCCTCCGAGAAGTCGGCCACACACGCTATGGTCGCACAAAGAGGTAGGAGGGGCGCGTCCACTGCGTCTCTCTGAGGAGGTCCTCCCGGTTTTGGTACGGGGGACGTTGGCCGCGGTCGGGGTGTCAGAGCTGCAACCCAGATACTGGCCCCCCTCCTTTTTCGCAACAAGCGGCGGGCGTCGTCGGAAGATTTTTAGTAGGTATTACTGCTGGCGGTCGTGTCTGCCGGTGGTGAGTCCCACACACCTCTCTCTCCCACTCCCCTTTGGCTGGGAGACAGTGCGTAAATGCATTTTGTTACAGACGTAAATTAAAAAAAAAGGGTCCGGGGAGTATGGTGGGTGACGGTGATCTTCCAAACCTAGCTCCTCTAGTTTCGCCACAGTCTGTTGTCCAGTGTGTGGTTGAGCGTTGTCGTGAAGCAGCAGTGGGCTAGAGAAATTGACCAATCTCGGTTGTTTACCGGCTAGCTTTGCCATAATGGTTTCCAGTTGTTGGCAATACAGATCTGCCGTAATTGTCGAACCAGATCTTAGGAAACTGTAGTGGATGACACCAACGCTGGTCCACCATACACTAACCATTATCTATTTTTAAGTAAAATTTCGCTTGGGGCAAGACATGGCCGGCTCACCTGGGTTCAACCACTGGGATGAGAGTTTCCGATTATAGTATAGGATTCATTTTTCATCACAAGTAATAATACGATTCGAAATCCCCTCGTTATTGTGACGGTTGAGTAACGTGACGCAGCAAGACGCGTGTTTGTTTGTGTTAATTGGCCGGAATGCAGTGCGTAAACAGCATTTTTTACCGACAAAAAAAAAAAGGTACCTCAAGGGACTATCTACAGACTTCCGCTTGACAATCGTTTCTGGGACACCCTAACGCTAACCGTTACTGTTTGACCCGCAAGTGCATTAAATTGGTGTCGACTTACTTTATGCCGTAGGTCTAACCGCTTACCATCAGGTGGACTACGTGGCAAATCTGCCAAATTCTTATTAAAATAAATATTGCAACTAACTTGATATTTCTGCCAGTCCATCTGTAGGTGTGAGGGTAGTGAGTGGCGTGCTGAGCTTCCTCCTGGGCCTCAGTGGGGGGACCGGCTCGTCATCTTCCTCGCCTTCTGGGGGGGTGACGTGGATCGCGATGTTGTTGCACTGCATGCGCGGCCTCCCTAGCGTCCATGGCAGCTCTGTTAATGGCCCTATCTGAAAGAGAAATTGAAAGATTATGCATTGTTGATAGAGTTTTACCTGGTAAAAAGGTAAAAATATTTACATTAATTTACGTTTATCCGTCGTCTAGTAGCTATAGTAGAAGTTCTGCTTAGTTTGAGGCAAAAAGATTTCGAAGAATATTTATTATCGCTATAACTTTTTGTCAATCATTTACGCACAAACAGAGGGTTAGTGAATATTATAAGAAAGGAAGGGTTAAACGTCATAAATTATTTATTAATTTGTTCCAAACATATTTATATATTAACATACCCAATACGATAAACATTGCTTAAACCATAATTAAATTAATTATTTACAATAGGGATCCCACCAAGATCTGAGGAGTCCAAGCTAACCTCACCTACAAGTGGTGCACCTGCTGATGAACTAACGAGGCTCTGGCAAACATAACAGTTTCCGATAAGCGGCAATATTACGTGTGGTGATATTATGTATGCATGTATATACTGCGAGTATAACAATATTTGATATCATATCTGGCAGCCCTTGTGAGCTAACTCAGAGAACAAGAAAAAAGATCTCCGTAATCTGCCACCCGGTAGACGAGGCGCTGACACTTACAATTAGTAGTGATAGCGATCTTTTCTTTTCTATCGTATAATAATCACAATAAGAGTATTTTTTTCGTACAGAAACTTTCCTGTAAAACAAAGTATAATCCAAATATATTATATTATATTACTATACTATAATTATTACATCGAGACTTAAATTTTATGCAGAAAGCGAATAAAGGTACGATAGAATATACTGTATTCGAGCTAGTGAACGAATGCTAACTATTTAAATGACAAATAAAAGATAAACTACATGTTCTTTTGAACTTCACAATAAATGGGTACAGTATCGACATTGAATTAATACAATATATTTGAGAACAAAATATTGAACTTATGTAGTAAATTGGAGATGACCTTTTTACTAGATAAAACCAACTCATCCGCGGTAACCCGGATAGGAATCCAACCTACGACCAGCGGACGTTATATGGCTGAGATGATGATGATTGGTCGATAGGCGGACCCGAGGACCGAAGCTAGTTTAACATAATATTTGTGTTGTAATGTTGTCAACATAAAGTACACATTGAGTCGTTAAATCATCGGACACGATAATCTCATTACTCTTCGTATTAGTAGCCTAGCCCAAACATCTGCTTGATCATTGCAATTAATACGATTTCATTTCCGGCTCAGTACACTGAATATAGTCCATATCATTAGTATAACACCTCTAATTGAATCTGAATGCTGAACCGTGATTTAGTACCGATTAGATCGTGAACATAAATTCATAACTAACTAATACGATAGCGACGTTACATTTGCGGATTCAAATAGGTGTGTTTGTAATTTTTTTAAATTACTTAATTTGACTCGTACTCAGTTGTCCTCTAGACGTTTTCAAAGTTAAGTCCTTGAAAAGTATAGTTTTTATCCCGTAAACCAATATTTGAGTGGGTGAAAACATGGTGGAATATGGTGCAGAGTTTCGATAGTTTGTCAAATATGAAATATTATCTGAATTTTACTTATAATCAGAAATAAAGACAATAGGTTTAAACGGGAATACTCCGGGGTAGGAATTTAATAAAATAACACGCATTTACTGGATGTAAGTAAACTCTGTTTTAACAAAAAGCAACCTTAAAAATTCGTAAATTTAAAACCTTATCCTTAAGATAGAAAGCACTATTTGTTGTTATTTTAAGGTCATGTTAGCACAAAATTATACCCTGTATTTAGGGTAATAAATTTTACCCTCCCTTTGCTTTGCGCAGTCTGGTGAAGTGACCACATTTCGCAGTTCGCAATGAGTATTATAATTTTCTTTAATGCCTGACGCTTCTAGAAATGGAATCTTGCAGTAGTAAAGTTGAAAAGTTAATAGTAATACTTTTAAGCAAGTGTTGGATTAAAAAATATCTTTGTAACAATTCCCGCGCTACTATAATTTCCCGAAAAATCGAGAAACTATTCAACACGACACGTGTTTCGCCCTTACACAGGGCATCTTCAGGTAAGATAGGAGCCTCAGAATAACGATGTCTTCACGACCAACGCTGAAACGAGAGTAGGTATTTTGATTTTTTATTGAAGATATTTTTTAATCCATCACTTGCTTACAATGGATTTCCGCAAAGTAACGCCTGAATCAATAAATTATGTGATACTTTTACTTTGAGCATATTTGTTTATATTATTTTATTATCAATGATAATAAAATGTATCAATAACCAAGACTTTTATAACAAGATTCGCCAGTGGGTTTTCAAATTTTTCAAAAACATTTCTGAAACATATTTTACAAATCAAAACAAGGCCTAAACACACATACATCTCCTCTTTAGTCAAGCATATTGTGTCCTGCTTGATATAAAAATACTACAGAAAGTATGAAAAAGAACTATGAAATATAATCTCATCTTGGGCTACAATGTCGAGTTACTGCTAAAAGCGACTCTTGAAACATTTAAGAAAGGTAAAACCTAATCGGCACTATTTCATCATTATCATCGCAGCCACGAGGAATCCACTGCTGAAAGAATACCTTTTATGTCGATTTATCTTAAGCCGACTGCATCCATGTTTATGTAGTTCGAAATTTATCACAAACGTCTTAACTTCAATTGAGGCAGAGGCTTATTACACGCCCACTTTTCGCCAATTATATAGTTGGTAATAGGTGACGAGCCTATTGCCGCTTAAATAAACCCAACGATAGTTGTGATTACAATATACATGATACTGCCTCGGGTTATATAATTATATGTTTTTGATTATTAAAACCCAACTCATTACATGTAGCCTATCCAATATCAAATGTTATATTTAACAAAAAAGATCGCAGTAGGTTTAATTACGTGGGAACTGTTTGAATCGTATGAAAGATTTTTCTTAATTAATTTTGAAACTTACTGAACATACTTAACGCTTTATCATTATAATGATGAAACATCTACCATGATAAAACACTGACACACGGAAAGTATTATAATGAGGATGGAAGCACAAGATCGAGTATAAATTGAATTTTTTAACTGACGCAGCTATTATTTGTAATAACGAACAGTAGTAAAATTATTTAGAGAGCACGTTATGGTGTGGTTACGCCATGATTGGCGGCTTGAAGAAATCTAACAGCAGGACGCCACACACCTGTCTTCCCCTATCCGCACGGGGTCCGCGTGGTGGATAACCTTAACCCCTCTCCCCCCTTTCTCTCATCCCTTGTTTTGTGATAGGGGGCCCGTGCTCAGTAGTGGGACGTTAATGGGTTGAGATAATGATAAGAAGAGTAATTTGAAAAACCTCTAAGTTGTTTGAATTTAAAAAAAAAGTGCTAATTATGTGCCAAAATTGACAAGTAGTGATAATGTATCATATTGTACAATAATAGATAGATATCAACCACAAAACTAGTAGGTCGGTTTGAAGTTTCGAAAACTCAATTGAATATTACAATTACATTAAAACGCGGATAGACGCCGGTGTTCTAGAGCCTACAATAGACGAGGGCGACCGACTTTTGAGCATTGAACGCATGAAAAAAAAAGTAACATTAGAAATGACAGAAAAAATTATACTTGGGAATGATGTTGCTTCATTATTCGATCTACTAAAAACCTACGGACAAAAAAACCTTGCGAATTATAGTTTAGGAGTAAAATAAACTAAACTGTTTATCATATTTTTGTCGTCAAGACTTTAATTACGATTTTAATTATTGTTCTCATGTAATAATTCTCTTAAAATAACAACAGTTTTAGAATAAGGATACTTAAGAACTTGGGTTAGAGATACTAAACAAAGGATAAACATACTAAAATACTTAAGGTAAAGTAAGGTAAAAAATACCTAGTAATTTTACATATGAAATTACTTGCAAAATAAAACACAGGAGCATACCCTATTGTATATATTATTACTTATGTTTCCGCGCATAAAAAGAACAAGGAATATTTTAAAACTGAAGCGTAAGGCTATAATTAATGTTATGTAATGTATCGAATACTCATCACATACATAATAGGTTGGGGAAAAAGTCTTTTCGTATTTCTGTATGAAAAGTCAAGACATTTTTTTCAAAGTTTATTTACATTTATTTACAATATATATGTACCGTTTTGTTGAATAACTTTCTGCCATTTTGTGGGCAGAGACATTATCCCGTTACTGTAGAAACTTTGGGACTTCTGATCAAAAAAACGGGACAAATAGTTTTGGCAGTCCTCTCTTGAGGTCAACCTTACAGAACTTAAAGAATTCTGCAGAGACCAAAACAGGTGAAAATCTAAAGGCGCAAGGTCAGGGCTATATGGTGGATGCACTAGGACCTCCCAGTCGAATTCTCTTAATTTTTGCTGAGTGGCTAAAGATGTGTGTGGTCTAGCGTTATCGTGATGAAAGACCACACCCTTCCTGTTGATCAATTCCGGCCGTTTTCTCTCGACTGCTTCCTTTAATCTCATCAGTTGCTGGCAGTAAAGATCAGAATCGATGGTTTTGCCGGGCGGTAAAAGCTCATAATAAACAATGCCCTTCCAATCCCACCATACACACAGCATCACCTTATTTCGTGTTAGGCCAGGTTTGGCCACAGTCTGTGAAGCCTGGCCAACTTTCGACCACGACCTTTTTCGCACGTTCTTGTCGTACGTGATCCACTTTTCATCGCTAGTTATCAATCTCTTCAAAAACGGCTCGGTTTCATTACGTCTCAATAATGAATCGCAAATGAGTACACGGTTCATTAAGTTTCTTTGAGTGAGCTCGTGTGGCACCCAAATATCGAGCTTTTTTGTATAACCAGCTTTCTTCAAATGGGTCAAAACTGTTTTGTGGTCAATTCCCAGTTCTTCAGCTACATCGTAACTACTAATATGCCGATCTTGCTCCACTCTTTAAAAAATGGCGTCCATTTTATTCGTAACAGGGCGACCAGAGCGAGGTGCATCTTTAACATCAAAATTTCCGGACTGAAAACGTTTGAACCAAATTTGTGCTACTCTTACTGACACTGCATCAGGTCCATAAACATCACAAATTTTTTTCACTGCTTGAGTTGCATTTTTGCCTTTTTTATAATAAAATTTTAAAATGTATCGAATTTCTTCATTGGATTCACTCATTTTTACGGAGAGAATAACAAATGAAAAATAGCGGGAAACAACTTTTTTTTATTTTTTTCTTTTCTTTATAATGGAACCTTTTTAATGTTACCAAAACCAGCCAGACACAAATAGTACAGTCAAAAAAATTTTATAATAAGTTTATACCTACGTTATGCGAAAAGACTTTTTCCCCGACCTAATACATTTCCACACGTACATTTTCGAACACATGTTGTTCTTCTCTATTGAAATTAATTTCAATTTCATGTGCCCTCGCCAAAGTAATCCTGGGGCAAAATTTAATTTCCTTTGCAAGAATTTGTGGTTTACCAATTCTGGTAAAGTTTTTGGGCTTATCTCAAGCAAGTTCTCTTCATAGACGTTTTGAAATATTATAATAACATCTAACCCCAAAGCATGTACTATATGGCAAGTAGCTAACGAATATGCATGTCTATTTAAATACTTTAAAATCGTTCAGTTCGTGTTTTATTTCCAAAATAATAAATATAATTTATGTAGATATTCTTTCATATCATTCGGTTCACTTTTTTTAAATAAATTTAATTTCAGATTTTCTCTTTTGGTAATGAAGATGTATCCTATACACACAAAGACCTGAAGATATCAAGGAAAAGTACATGAACTTATTTCATTACAACTCTGTATAAATTCCAAATTCGTTTGAAACGAATGCTTGTTCGTATTTGCATTGAGTGTATGAAATGAAATGGTTGACCTCTTATTAATCAGAGTCGTTCATAGCAAAATATTGCTTTAACGCTAATAAATGACATAACATAATATTCACTTGTTTTAAGTACATTTGAATTCCGTCTAAGCTCATTTTTATAGAAAAGTAACTATTTAGCCACATCAAACTGCTTTTCGATATATACACGGAAATTGTTTTCATCGGACTAAGTGGAATAAGCAAATGATAAAAACAGCAATGTATTATCAGGTTCAGTCCATTAATTGTTTGTTTATCCGTAAGTGTCCATTAATAACTTTGAGGGCAGAGCAGTGACGTTCCCTTTTGTGTTTTGGTTGAGCGACGTGATGACTCGACTAGTGGAGACTGTATAATTTTATTTTAGAATATATTTACCTATTCTTAATTAATTTTTTTATGGAAATTGATTTCTAAGAGATACAGCTAACATAATTAAATACGTTCAAAATTAAATTACAAGCTTTTATTCAGTTTCGCCAATAACTATGTAAATAAATGTTGCTCGTTAAATTCGACCCACTTCTCAGTGTCCGATTGAGCCAAAACTTTTCATGCTCATAATTTTTTTAGCTGTGGTGAAAATACAATATTATTATGTAGTTCTTAATATTATAGTAATTTCGATAAGGTTTTAAATAAAATCGTTTTTATCATACTAATTTTAAAGAGAGGAAAGATTATTGTTTGTTTGCTCCGAAACTATTGGACCGATTTGAAAAATTCTTACACTAATAGAAAGCTACGTTTTATGTGAGTGACAAAAAGGATTTCCTACAAAAAATTCGCCATTTTGGTGCCGGCTTAGAACAGTGCCAACCCCTCTCATCTCATGGGGAGTCGTAGGAGTCGACGTGCGTGCGACGAGCCTGCCCGCGTGTTGATTATAGAAAAATACCCTCAATAGATTGTAATCCATTAGGAAGGCAAATAAGGCTGTTATGATGATACAAAATACGATATACCAACAGTGGGTGTAAAATATTTAATAAATAGCTACCGGAGCAAAACGAGGGCACGCCACTAGTTACAACTAATTTTCTTCTGCTGTCAAATGTTACGCTCTTATATGTTGATTTATACAAAACTAGCGGTCGAACGCGGCTCCGCCCTCGTGGATGTCGTGGATAACGCTGCAAAATGCCTACCCAGGAAAGACACGGACAGCAAAATGATTCCCTGGTCAATTCACAGACACCGACACTAACATCGACGACGCAGTCATTTTCCGAAGGCTGCATAGATTGTCTTTATGTGGATGTTAAAGTTGTTAATGATAATAATATTTAAATGTAAGTAATACTAAGTTTTCACTCCTACCGGCAGTCCCGGAGTGCAACCAGTTGTTTTGGGATAGATAACTAAAGCGATTATTGTAGAGCTTCTCTATAAATAACATTTGACGTAAAATTATTTTCAGGTAACAAAATAAACTGATGGTCGGGAGCCCCGTTCCGTGATAGGGCCCCGTGCAGCAGTAATCGTAGTAATTTAATTGCGCCATAACTTCAACACCAAACGTCCAGTTTTGATCATTCCAAGACCAAATATTTTCTACATAAACTGCACTAATTTATTTTGATAAGGATTAATAGCATAAGTAAAATAAATGCGTTTAAATGTCCAAAAAAAAACCAAGATTTTGACGTGACAACGTCTTAAATTAGGTTGCGGCTGGGAGTCACTTATGAAAAAGTGTAACGCTCGGTAACGTTACGATGAGTCACCGAACGAGAGAGAGGCCCGGCGAATGCCTTGCGTCTCTCTCCCACTCAACTATGATCGGTCTGCCGCGCGCGCAGCACTAGAATTCCTTGTTCCTATTGTGCAATTTAATTATATTCATATCAATAAATATTCTACCGAGAAAAAGACGTTGTCACGTAAAATCTTCGCCCGTAAAAACGACTTTACAGGCAACCATTTTTTAAATAAAAAAATGGTTGTAATGCCTCACTCTACATAGATAGGTATGTGTGGCGGACTTTTTAGTAGATATTTATAAGATCTACAATTAATTCAGACATTTTGTGGTTCTATCTTTTATAGTCTAGGCAGCGTACGCAAAATTAGTAACTGTTCTGATATATGACACTTTTTGTCCGAAAAACCCAAATAATTTACGGTACCCTATATTTTTCCAAATTTATTTATTTATTTCGTCTATGCTACTCAGTGATACTGTAGCTTTCTAATGAAAAAAGAATTATTAAAATCGGTGCAGTACTTTTTGAGTTTATTCGTTACATACAAAAATATAAATCTTTCCTCTTTATAATAGTAGTGTAGATATAGTTGATATATTGAATTTAACAAAAACAATGGAACTCCAATGTGAATCAGAGGTTAAAATAAATTAAATGTAAATTAGATTCATCATATGACATGTATGTATATTTTTTTGTGATGTATCTAAATAATAATAAATAAACATCTATATGAAAATAAAATGCTGTTTATTGGTAAGTAATTACATAGAAAAGCAGGTTCACTTTGTTATTCTTTGTTTTTAGTCCAAATCAAGCTTTAAGTAAAAAAAGTTTTAAATACGTTCATAAAGACTTTAGTACGCTTCTTAATACGTTCTTTAATATCAAATGGAAGGAAGCAGTTTTCATATATTCTTATTTTATATACTAATGCCACGCCGTGGTAGGTCTCCTGATGACTAATTAAAGTAAAATTCCACTTGGGACGAAGCAATTATAATTTATAGCTGTAAATGCAATACATACTTACATACATTCACGCCTGTTTGCCCGAAGTTGTAGGCTTAGGCATATTATACGCCCACCCTTCGCTGATTATATAGTTGGTCCCACTTAAAGCCTTAAAGGTAACCACTAAAAGCCTATTGCGGATTACCGGGCACTGTCGTGTTCGCCAGAGGCTCGGCCGTTGATTGGCAGGTGCATCACTTGTAGGTGGGGTTGACTTGGGCTCCTTAGATCTTGGTAGGATCCGTATACACCATTGGTGAGATCTAAATATAATGGGATTCTTCTCACAAATCAAAGTGAGATTCAACTCAATGGATTTGATCGATTCAGGTCATTCTACAGCTCGCGGTCCTAGTGCGGATTGGTTCTTTTTGGTGGAAGCAGCTGTGTGCAGTCCTGCTATTATATAACCAAAGTATTAAAGACCTAGCTTGCGTTCTAAAGCAAGATATTGATCGATATAGCATATAAATTGGGACACAAACGGTAACACCCCCAAAGACTAACCTATGGGATCCTGCCGTTTTACCAAAACTATTTTGACAAAAATTTATAATCCAAACAAATTTTAGCAAACTTTTTTTACACCAATGCAACGTTGCGAATTATTTTAGTACGCAAATTTTCATTTGGTCAAATTTTTACTCGGCAGTATATTACTACGGATAATGACATTATGGCATTAGGTTTTTTAACAAGTAATTTATTACGGCAAACAAACTTTAGACAAATAACATTTAATCAAATGATTTGTTTGGACATAAAGTTTTACGTTTATTATTTTAAATAATCACAAACTAAGATATTAATACTAAATATATACTAAAAATAAAATAGTATAAGGAATGTTTGTTTAATATGTGTTCATAATTTTAAATTAACGTGATGATGATGAGTGAGGCTTAGATACATATTGGTTAGGTTAGGTTAGGTTAGAACAGTGACCACAAAGCGCGCGAGCCGAGCGAGCGAAGCGAGCGTGCCGCGGTAGCGGCCGGCGAAGCGCCAGAAAATACTACTGTTGATTTATGTATGGCCAATATTTGTAGATTAGTATTAATAGTAAAGATGCAAATAGAAATGGTTATTTGAAAAGTTTCGAGACGAATTATTTGGCTTATTTTATTTTGCGTAAAATATGTAATACTAACTGAGTTATTGTCGAAACGTTCACTTGGAAAGCATTACGTTTACGATACAATTATTTGTGAAGAGTTTATTTGCCAAGTAATAATTTGGCAAATGAAATTTTACAAAACAATATTTGGGAAGTGATAATTTGTCAATTTTCTTTTGGTTTAACTAGGGATACCCCTAACCTATGAATGCGCTTTACGTCTCATGGAGAATAAAAATATGATTACGCAATATAAAAGTTTATCAATAAAAATAAATTAAATTTAAAAAATTCTCAAATAGTAACGTAGAATCTTGTGGCTTGGGCGGGCAGCCCAATAGGGATAGGGCATATCGCATTAAATAGTCAATTTCTATAGTTCCCGAACAAAATTTAATCATATTGGAGAGTAAACGTTAGCTTTGCGTTCAGAATTGTGTAATTTACACCAGTTTTGTATGAAATATCGATATAATATTTCTCTGCTCTTTTCCTTGTCAGTAAAATAATAAAGAGGGGGAATTTTCCTGGTAGACGAGCGTATCCTGTCAAATGAAATCTTTCTCATTTCGGTATTACCATATAATGAGTTATAAAAATTATTAGTGCTTTCGTTCCAGGCGTGTATTAATTTAATAAAATGAAAAAAAAAAGTAGAGACGCTTCTACTGGGCTTTTTGAATACATATAATATTTCGGCTGTGGATTTGATTTTTTTAAATTGACGAAATTGTAAAAAAGTATGAATATAACTAGATTAGATAAATACACCACTAGGGTATCCAAAGCTTCGTTACAAAATGAACCATTTGCCCTTAAAAAAATATGTATCACTACATAGTATAAAACAAAGTTGCTTTTCGCTGTCTGTCTGTCCCTATGTATGCTTACGTCAAAAAAAAACTTCAACTTCAAAATCTTTTTATTTCATAAACTATTACATAGTACCTACTTGAAAACGTCACAAATTATAAAAATTATAAAAAAAGCAATCAAAATATAATTATACTGAAATTACGAAGCTTAGATTCACTTGCAACCAAACAATTAAAAAAACAAAAAATATTTAAGTGTAAGTGAATCTAAGTGCCAGTTCCGAGCCACCGCTCTGTAAGAAGAACTAGCAAGAAACTCACAGGGTATGCTCTTTTAAATTATCGATTGGTTAGTTACAATCTTTATTTGTCTGTGAAGCTATACAATGCAATATAATAATATTAATAACATTAACAATATTCATGTTTTAAGTCATTCATATTTGAATAGCCTGTATGAAACGGCATGCAGTTTAAACCCAAGCATTTTTATCTGCCATATAGTCTTTGATAGAATAGTATCATTTTAATAACAGCTTGCGTTTTATTGTTAATTTAAATTTATTTAGGCTTAATTGCTGTATATTGCTTGGGATTTAGATCTTTAAAACTACGCAACGGATTTTGATGCGGTTTGTTTAAATATGTAGGTTGATTAAAGAGGAAGGTTTATATGTATATCACGCGGACGAAGTCGCGGGCGGCCGCTTGTTATAATTTAATTTACTACATTATAAATAACTATCACAACGTCTCATAAAAATCTTATACCTTTGTCAAACTTTGTAGGCTTCACGTTTCTATTCTTAAGTGGCTTCTTATTCTTTATTGGATTCGTAATTTATTTACTATCTTTACCTTTATTTTGTCTTGAAGGCAAATTGTTCCTTATCGTTGTAGACAATGATATAATATAATAAGAAATGTGCCGATTAATGTGGTTGTTCAATGTTAAAGAGAAAACAACAAAGAAGTAAGGCACTTACAGATAATCAAATATATATACTATACTAGTAATTCCATAAAACTTATTATTCAGGAAGCACTACATCTTCATACTGCTTGTCCCCGAGTCCAATATAATTTAGGAAGAAAAGATGCTTGAAACTTTTGTTGTACTGACTTATTACTTACTTCTTTCCAATAGTATTAAACGTCTGAGTATCGTCTGTATCGTGTATTAAACGTCTGGGGAAACTAACTTTTTTGAGAACTCATTTTTGATTTTTTTGGTTTCCAGCTGGCTTCCGCCAACAGATTAATTATGTAAACTTCAAACTTAATTTTTTTTTATTTCATAAACTAAAACATAGTACTAGAAAACGTAATAATTTTAATGTCAGACCGAATTAACGTGTGGCATTGGAAAAAATGGACAGCGTTGACTTTTTTGAAAGAAACTGAGAAATTTGATTGCACAATAAAATGATTTATTACATAAAATATTTTTTTTTATTTAGGTTAAAAGCGGCGTCGTTTTTAACAATGTCCGCCTTATGTACGTACATAAAACCAACTTACGAACCAATAGTAAATTTAACTGTTAAAAGAAGGTGACACATTTTTTAAATACACCGAATGAAGTATCTACTTTTATAAAATAATAATAAAATAGTGTATAATACACATTGTGTCTTGGAATTTTAAAATATATATGGAACATTAAGGCAAAAAGTTAGAACCAATAAAAACAACTATTAAAAAGAACTGAGTTTTTTACAAATTACATTGAAGTTATTATAATAGGTTGGGGAAAAAGTCTTTTCGTATTTTTGTATGCAAAGTCAAGACATTTTTTTCAAAGTTTATTTACATTTATTTACAATATATATGTACCGTTTTGTTGAATAACTTTCTGCCATTTTGTGGGCAGAGACATTATCCCGTTACTGTAGAAACTTTGGGACTTCTGATCAAAAAAACGGGACAAATAGTTTTGGCAGTCCTCTCTTGAGGTCAACCTTACAGAACCTAAAGAATTCTGCCGAGACCGAAACAGGTGAAAATCTGAAGGCGCAAGGTCAGGGCTATATGGTGGATGCACTAGGACCTCCCAGTCGAACTCTCTTAATTTTTGCTGAGTGGCTAAAGATGTGTGTGGTCTAGCGTTATCGTGATGAAAGACCACACCCTTCCTGTTGATCAATTCCGGTCGTTTTCTCTCGACTGCTTCCTTTAATCTCATCAGTTGCTGGCAGTAAAGATCAGAATCGATGGTTTTGCCGGGCGGTAAAAGCTCATCATAAACAATGCCCTTCCAATCCCACCATACACACAGCATCACCTTATTTCGTGTTAAGCCAGGTTTGGCCACAGTCTGTGAAGCCTGGCCAACTTTCGACCACGACCTTTTTCGCACGTTCTTGTCGTACGTGATCCACTTTTCATCGCCAGTTATCAATCTCTTCAAAAACGGCTCGGTTTCATTACGTCTCAATAATGAATCGCAAATGAGTACACGGTTCATTAAGTTTCTTTGAGTGAGCTCGTGTGGCACCCAAATATCGAGCTTTTTTGTATAACCAGCTTTCTTCAAATGGGTCAAAACTGTTTTGTGGTCAATTCCCAGTTCTTCAGCTACATCGTAACTACTAATATGCCGATCTTGCTCCACTCTTTCAAAAATGGCGTCCATTTTATTCGTAACAGGGCGACCAGAGCGAGGTGCATCTTTAACATCAAAATTTCCGGACTGAAAACGTTTGAACCAAATTTGTGCTACTCTTACTGACACTGCATCAGGTCCATAAACATCAGAAATTTTTTTCACTGCTTGAGTTGCATTTTTGCCTTTTTTATAATAAAATTTTAAAATGTATCGAATTTCTTCATTAGATTCACTCATTTTTACGGAGAGAAAAACAAATGAAAAATAGCGGGAAACAACTTTTTTTATTATTTTCTTTTCTTTATAATGGAACCTTTTTAATGTTACCAAAACCAGTCAGACACAAATAGTACAGTCAAAAAAATTTTATAATAAGTTTATACCTACGTTATGCGAAAAGACTTTTTCCCCGACCTAATATATCAGTTTATCACTATATCCGCCTGACCTCCTCAATGGTTAAGCCAGCTGTCAGGATATACAGAAGGCATCAACTTCCTGGCGACTTTCGTAGATGTTCATGACAGCCGCAACCAACGGCTTTACGTGCTTTACGAAGCACGGAGTAACAATAACTTTGGAAAGTCATAGGTCACCAAGGTATGAACCTCGGTCCTGTCCATGGATCTCGCCACTGGGTTATTACCGCTTGCGCTATCTATTCAAATATATAACCATCCTTCATGAAGGTCCATCCATATATGTCACACTATTAATCCATATCGACCCACAGTGGCTTAGGCGAAACAGCGTAGCAATCGAACCCATTTTCGGATTTAGTCAGAAAAAAAAATTTACTATAAATAATATTTGTTTTAAAATTTGGTCCATCGGTTAGTTAAGGACAAATTGTTAACACGTGGAACGCCAATGTTCACAGACTTAAATAAAACCAATTATTTGTCGGTCATTAAACGATCAAAGTCTTTAATAAAAGAGGCATTATTGTAAAGCTATTCTTAAATAAAGTGGAATAAATAAGGAGCTAAAGACAATAGAAGTAAAACCATTCAGAAATACACCGACTCAACTGATTACAATTCAATGTTACAGAGAGCGTATAGTAATCAAAGAAGCTAATATATAACGTTAAAAATAATATTAATAAGTTGGTAAAGGAAAATTATTTCTTTTCTTTTTCAAGAAAGGCGAGCTGACAGGAAACCTTTGCACTTCTATGGAATAGGCTGATTATTTGGTAATGTACTATGCCGAGGATTAAACGGGGTGAAATAAATTAACTATTATATTGTATTAATAAGACAGGGAAAGCCTAGATATATGACGCTGTAATGCGAGATATTCTGCTTCTAATTAGATAATTATATACCCCTTTTAACCGGTGCACAGTAATGCACAAAACTAACCTATTTGTTCGTTTGTTTGTTACGTTCATCTCCATTATATATTATCATCGGATCATTTAAAAAAAACGATGATTCTCCATACACATCACACATATTTATATGTTAAGTCAGCGTCACATAGTTGATAACATCTGAAGCGCAAAAAAATATATGTACACAAATACAGTGCAGTTGTACTGACCGATGATGATGACAGATGGTTTGCAGCTGTCTAGAAAACTTGCCTGCAACCAGACGACCAATTCATCATCTACAAAATATTTTTTATTTTATTTCTACAATATACCATGTTATTTTTAAGGGTATAAAAATGAATTCAAATACACATTAATATAAACGAAGAAAACATTAAGAGCAGCATTGTATAAGCTTCAGATAATCTGCAAGAGGAAAAGAAGCGCAATTAAATAATTCGGAAAAATTTATTTGATATTTATGTTATCAAAAGCAAGAACATTCTTTAGGGGGTAATAAATTGGGTGATTTGATACACATATACGTTACTCATACGTATACATATATCAATTGTGTACTATATATATATATATTATATATTCTTTACATTTTTTTTACTGAGACCTCATCAATGTTATTCAGAGATTCAAAACACAAACAACATGATTCATTCATGAACCAGATTTAATTTTTTGGGTCAAAAAAGTTATATAAGTCCTCATAACAAGATCTTCTTTTGTGATTTGCCAAAAAAATATATTTACATAGGAGAGTCTGTATTTCATTACGCATATTTCCTTTGCTGCATCCTCTTTCACTTGTCCCATTAAAATTATTGCAAATCTCTAGTAAGAACATTTTTGAGATTAAGGACTTATTCAAGCGATGTTCTCTATTTAAATTGTTTGTAAACAAATAAACAACACATGTCTGTATTCATGCCATTAATTTTTTATATTCGCTGAAGTCTTTATCACCTACTCACATTATTAACTGCAAAGTGAAATTTATAAGCTTTTGTTCAGGAAGTAGGCTTATTTTATTGGACAAGGTTCCTTTATCATAGTCCACGCTTTGAGATCTTTAGAGGTATCTATGAAAAACTGTGACTAGGCCGGCTTAACGGCTTAAAAATATGCTATTAAAAGTTAGGAAACTACCAGTAGCGGCTTTGAGCAGATGCTTTTTTTAACGAACAGTTTGATCCTTTTCGAGTATGAGCTAGAAAATCCTTTCATATGGATTATGGAGCACAATTTATATTGCAACACTCAAATAATAACTTGAGATTGACAAACTTTAAGCGTCACATACAATTTACTAACTGATCTTTACAAACAGAATTACGATGGTCTTTTCAGATTTCTCTGTTTTTGAGAAAAGTAGCTAACACGCAGGTGTAATCACAGAATAGCTAATGTATCTTGTATTCAACCAATATGGTGCTGTGTCGAGTATACTCGCACTCCGCTCCTCATGTCAGTGCTCTTTGTGTGCATAAATATGAACATTTGTTCTGGTCTGAGTGGTTTCCTATGTATTTATAAAAAAGAGAGAAAGTATTTTTGTATTTTTATCCGTTATTTAGTATCCTTATCACAAGTTCTTAATGAAACTAAAAAATTGGTGTAATTTTTCAAAAAATAATTATTTATTTTATTATTCTTTCAATAAAAACAAGTTAATGACATGATCCCTTAGTATTTACATCGTTACATGTAATAACAAATCTGTGAACTTGATTGTGTAGATATACATCATTAGCAGCCCAAGGAAATCCATTGCTGAACGTAGGCGTCCCCTCAGTGTAGGGCTGCCATCACTTAAATGGCCGACGCCGGATAAACACGGCAAGAATACCGGACGTTGGTGCGAAATATGGCTATTTCCCCGGACCCCCGGATTTTTTGCAACAAAATAACATCATCGTTAAAATTCATCATTTCTTGGTGGGTTATGATCAATAAATTTTGAACTAAGATTTATTTAAATTAATTGTTTATCTTTAAAAAAAATGTTTTTTCCTTGACACCAAAAGGGTTCGGGTTTTTCCGGACATTTTTAAAATACTCTGCCGGAAGTACCCCGGACTCCCTTGAAACTAGGACAAATCCGGGGAATTCCGGCAGCCCTACCCCAGTGTGACCGATTAGAGGCGGCTTGCGAGATCGTGATAATGCGACCGCAATTTCTTATTTGATTAACAATAATTGAAGCGTTCCGTGGTGCGTCGTAACTCCGTGGTCGAAAACGATCACCGAAGTAAAGCAAAGTTTACAGAGGTCAGTCCTTCAATGTGTGGCATTTGATATCGAGCGCTTTCGTGCTGCGGAAGGCACGTTAAGCCGTCACAAAATGTGGTAGTCATTAAGCCACGTTGAAGGCCTAATTGAGCAGCTTAAAAATTCTAACAGCAGGACGCCACACACCTGCCTTCGCCAATTCGCACTGGGTCCGTGTGGAGGAGTATGGCCCAATACCCTCGCACCTTGGTATGTGAAAGGAGGCTCGTGCTCAGTAGTGGGACATCAACGGGCTGTGATGAGGATAATGAACAATAATTATTTCTCATCTGCACTGCTTTTGATTATATATCTACGCGCCACTGGGCATGTGTTGTTAATACTGAAGCTAGTAATGAAAAAACAGTTGCGTTGAGCCTGTCACTGGATCGATTATGTAGAATAGTTGTTTTATATGACGCATTTTGTTTTCATTGAAATTTTCTTGAAAACTCATCTTGCGCGTATTATTGAATTACTAAATAAACTTCTAGAACGAACAACATAATTCTAAATTTAAAATTATTTATTTCATAAACTATTGATAACGTCAAAATGATCCTAACAACATCTTAGGAGCCCGAGGTAACCTCATCTGCAAGCGGTGCACAAGGCTCTGGCGAACATATAAGTTCCCGGTAAGCGGCAATAGGCTCGCCACCTATTTCGTGGCACCAACAGTATATTTAGCGAAATATAGGGGTATAAATATGCCTCCGCCTGCCCTATGGGGAAACAGGCGTGATTATATGTTAAAAACAATAGAAAACACTGAAATCACGAAGCTTCGATTCACTTACATGCAAAAATAAATTGAATATGTGTATCTAAATGCCAGTAACGAGCCTCATTTAATATTTACGTGCTCATTGAATTAATTCAAAGATTTTTCTGTAACCATATTGTATGAGTTAAAATTTATTCTATTATCGCATTTGAATAAATAATGCCGAGGAGATAAAAAACAATTGTAAACAAATAAATGACTAGCGTGACAGCTTGATCATTGTTAAGCTAACATTGAAACTACATTGCACCTAAAAGTCCTGTTAAGCTTAAAAATAAGACAAGCAGTAGGTACAATGTCCTGAATTAAAGGATTTACGCGCTAGTAAATGCTGAAAAGCGACTACTACGATACTTTGCTGATTAGGTAGGTGTTTAAAATATTTTGGACGCATAAACGGTTGGTTTATGCGTGCAAAAAATGTTTAATACCTAGTCAGCACCGTAACGCGCTCAACAGAGATTTTTTTGTTCCATGCCGATTATTATATGTAAATGCTGGCAGATGTTTTTACAAAAGAGTATAGCTGGGAAATTTCTAGGTAATAAATAAAACCAAAAAATAATTAAAAAGTTATTTCGTAGGTATTCAATATAACAAGTGACACCGCGCACAAAAGATATATCTTAATACCTGGCCTTTGTTGTTGAGGAAGTTTAGATATAATGAACAGACAATTTAAATAATGACGTAGGATTATCGCGGTCCGCCAAACCACAAAGTAAGATTGAGTAGGTACATGTTGTCGGAATTGCAAATTAGTACGCATTGAAATTCACTTTGACCATTTAAAATCCATTTTACCACATTAAAAAGCTCCATAGAGAATTTTTCCAGTTTTTTATAAAAAAAATGAGGCCATGTAAACTTTAGGGTGCTTATTACACAAATGAGCATTTATTTGATAAAATGAAGAAAGTGACAGCACTAGTTTTACACCTGGTTTAACTTTAGATCCAGTTTTGTAATGAGCATCTAGGCAAAATATAAAGCAACAACACAATAATCAAGCAGCAATAGCCCAGTTATGAGACCAATAGAGTGGAATTCTGAGGGCTCTGGTTCAAAGTTCAAACCTATGACGTTTCGAAGTTATTTCCATAATTATAGCTTCTTTTTTGCACATTGATCTTGAAGCTGATTGATCTTTAGCAGTCGTTATTAGGAAGCCTCCAACGCAAAATAGACGCATTTGTCGTCCGATTGCGGAAAAAGTTTGCATGACTAAGAAGAAGAAGACCGAGGGAGAGCAATTACGCCGCCGCACACTAGCATTTTTAAATATAACAGATAGATAGATATATTCTTTATTGACCAAAATAACTTAAAAACTACAGATACAGATTACAATGAATATTGAAACACAATGAAAAAGCCAATCTAGGCGGTTTTATCGCCAAAAGCGCCAAATCTCTTCCAGACAACCCGACGCAAAGAAGAGGACAGGAAAGCAGTAGGCAGAGCACAAAAACTTTAAAAAGAATAAACACTAAAACTATTCGTTAAATATGAATAAAATACACAAATTTACAATATATATATATATACAAATATACATCATACAATATCATACATAATATAAAATCTATATAATAGGTTGGGGAAAAAGTCTTTTCGTATTTTTGTATGAAAAGTCAAGACATTTTTTTCAAAGTTTATTTACATTTATTTACAATATATATGTACCGTTTTGTTGAATAACTTTCTGCCATTTTGTGGGCAGATACATTATCCCGTTACTGTAGAAACTTTGGGACTTCTGATCAAAAAAACGGGACAAATAGTTTTGGCAGTCCTCTCTTGAGGTCAACCTTACAGAACCTAAAGAATTCTGCAGAGACCGAAACAGGTGAAAATCTGAAGGCGCAAGGTCAGGGCTATATGGTGGATGCACTAGGACCTCCCAGTCGAACTCTCTTAATTTTTGCTGAGTGGCTAAACATGTGTGTGGTCTAGCGTTATCGTGATGAAAGACCACACCCTTCCTGTTGATCAATTCCGGCCGTTTTCTCTCGACTGCTTCCTTTAATCTCATCAGTTGCTGGCAGTAAAGATCAGAATCGATGGTTTTGCCGGGCGGTAAAAGCTCATAATAAACAATGCCCTTCCAATCCCACCATACACACAGCATCACCTTATTTCGTGTTAGGCCAGGTTTGGCCACAGTCTGTGAAGCCTGGCCAACTTTCGACCACGACCTTTTTCGCACGTTCTTGTCGTACGTGATCCACTTTTCATCGCCAGTTATCAATCTCTTCAAAAACGGCTCGGTTTCATTACGTCTCAATAATGAATCGCAAATGAGTACACGGTTCATTAAGTTTCTTTGAGTGAGCTCGTGTGGCACCCAAATATCGAGCTTTTTTGTATAACCAGCTTTCTTCAAATGGGTCAAAACTGTTTTGTGGTCAATTCCCAGTTCTTCAGCTACATCGTAACTACTAATATGCCGATCTTGCTCCACTCTTTAAAAAATGGCGTCCATTTTATTCGTAACAGGGCGACCAGAGCGAGGTGCATCTTTAACATCAAAATTTCCGGACTGAAAACGTTTGAACCAAAAGCGATGGTCCAAAAAAAACCCAGAGTCGATTCAGACAAATTAGGTATCACTAGCTTTATTAAAATGCACAATTTACCCCACCGAAAAAAAATTGCCCATATCCATGGGGTATATGAGTTATAGACGAACAAAGTATATATAGAAAAATCGTGAATAACTTGTTATTTTTACCAGTTTTTTCAACAGCATTATATTAATAATAATAATCATAGGACAATAATAAATATAACTAGCGATCATATGCAACTATCAAGTTCAAAGTCCTTTATTAATGAGATTACGTCTATTTTTTTAAGTTCTCTAGCATAATTACCTATCTTTGTTATTCATTATTTTGTTTTCGCTAAACAAATACACACAAATACTTCAGAATATGATGCGTTCATCTTACCTCTCGTAAGTATATAAAAGTATCTTGACATATGATTTACAAGCTGTAAAATAGAAGATTCCAACTTGATAGGTTCATATAATCGCTACTTATATTTATTATTGTCATATGATTATTATTATTAATATATTGCTGTTGAAAAAACTGATAAAAATAACCAGTTATTCATGATTTTTCCAATATACCTTTTATACTTTGTTAGCCTATAACTTTTATATCCCATGGATATGGGCATAATTTTTTCGGTGGGGTAAATTGTGCATTTTAATAAAGCTATTGATACCAGATTTGTCTAAATCGACTCTGGGTTTTTGGTCCATACATTTTTGGACCATCACCTTTGTGCTACTCTTACTGACACTGCATCAGGTCCATAAACATCACAAATTTTTTTCACTGCTTGAGTTGCATTTTTGCCTTTTTTATAATAAAATTTTAAAATGTATCGAATTTCTTCATTAGATTCACTCATTTTAACGGAGAGAAAAACAAATGAAAAATAGCGGGAAACAACTTTTTTATTTTTTTCTTTTCTTTATAATGGAACCTTTTTAATGTTACCAAAACCAGCCAGACACAAATTATACTATTATAGTACAGTCAAAAAAATTTTATAATAAGTTTATACCTACGTTATGCGAAAAGACTTTTTCCCCGACCTAATATAATATAAAAAAATAATTATGCAAACTAATTAAACATATTTACATTAGTTATAAGATTTATAGACAAAGCCAGCATAAGTTAGATGCTTACAAGCTATATATAATATGTAAATTGCAAGGCTTTTCAAATAGTCTTCAAATAACAATAGTAACACGTCTATGCTAAGTACTCCAATTATCATTTATTCCCTAGATAATACCACTATCGAATGTTGAAACCGATAAATGTTTCAACATAGGAGATTGATAAGTGCCTGCTAATAGCGGAAACTTGCCAGCGAATTCGAACACTGTTTGCAAGGCAGATTAAGCGTTCAGCATAATGGGATTTAGTGATATATGACTCAGCACAGCTATCTCGGAAAAATATAAGTTTGATAACGTCGTGACATTCGACAAAGGTACCTATTAGATGAAAATGGTAATCCATTAGGGATTAATTAAAGTAAGACTCAAAACAAAGTGGTAGTAAAATATGCTAATTTCATGAACGGTTCAAGTTTCAGGCTACGAATAGGATTTGACGCAATATAATCAGCCTTGACAGATTCTAAAACTGGAGGGTTTTAATTAAATAATAAGTCGTCGAGAAAGGTTCATTGTTTTTCAATTGTAGGTATAAAGTTGTATTTCAAAATGAAATATTATTAAAATACTAACATAAAACGATGTCTCGGAAACTTATTATTTATGCATGCCAGTCATAAAAAGTTAAGCGTTGTTTTTTGTCTGCAAAACAAATATAAAATAAAAGAATTACAACAAGAGGAGATTTTTATTATAATATGATGATGATAAGTTCTAAACTGATATGTTTACATACATACCTTATACCCAAAGAAATCTTTAACTTCTTGAGTAAAGTCATAATGTTACTAAAAACATTGGCAGTTACTTAGGTGATAATAATAGGGAAAATGTGATATTTTAATGTGATAGAATGTCAACTTAGCAAGACAGTTTGGTTTCACTTTGAAATTAGAGATTTCATAATTAGAACCTTCCAATTAGGAAGTTGAAGAACGAAAACGTCAACCCGAAATCCGAATTCTGCAGTGCGGGTTGGTTGCTCTAGGATTATTTGTAGGTACTATTAAAATGTAACCTAAGCAATGCAAACTTAAACAAACTTACAAACAGCAAACAGCACTGTTTGGATTTTGAAAATTACTTCTTACTAAAACTTAGCATATAAATAAATCACTCCTATTCGTGCCTCAATCCACGCCAATTTGTTTTGGACTCTAAACAATAATTTGTAGACAGTTACCAAAATTTTATATTCAAATAAATTTTCTAAAACGTGTAAATTCAACTGGGTCACAGATTAATTGAAAAATGTTCTTCGGGCCTCATGAAATTCAAAATAAAACCACCTTTTTAATTAAGTAATTTATGTTGTTCTATAAAAGTTCTAAACTGTTGAAATTTCTATACAAACGTTACTAACTGACAGAAAATGAATTACCTACATAAACAGAATTAAACTGCGTCCAGTCTAATTAAGTGTTTTTATGGGCGATTTTAGACTAGCGTTTTATTACGCACTTATTAAGCTCGTTTCGATATAAGCAGTTCCATGCGCGTTATATTTCGCGCTTAACATAAACAAAGTGGTCTTAACGTGCTTATTTCTGTGTTTCGCTAAAATTGTGCTGGTTAAAGGGTTGCTCGTAAAGAACACTTATCCGAGTTTATAAGCTTAATTGAACACATGTTTCCGATAATGCTTGTGGGAAAGGTGGTATAAGCGTAGTAAAAATAAGCTTATACGCGGCGAAAAACGCTTATCTAGAAATATTCTTAATTCCTTGACTACTTCGCATGTTAGAAGAGCGAAATAATTCACAGAAAAAGAATTTAAATGTCTCCTTTCACAAAAAAATTGAATGAAGATTTTTATTATTAATGTTAAAACATTATCTGTTGTGTGTATACCTGTAAAGGTACAAAACACAAATTAATGGTAATCCTAGGGTCATAATTGGATTTGACGATGACTTTAAACTGCCTAAGGGTGTAAGAAGAAAATTAGTGACACGGTGATAGGCAGATGCGGTGGTAGATTCATAGGGGAGTTGGGGGGAATGAGAGTCAGTGGGTAATGCGGGTCAGCTTAAAATAAACAAAACAGAACAGAGTTAAGCTATGCCGCAGGGGGGCCCCTTCCGCACCTCCCCCGCGCAGGCAAATACGGCAGACTTCTAGTTGCTTTCGCGTCGTCGGCAGCAAGCCACGTGTCACTAGGAGAGATTTGATGTAATATTTACGAAATTTTGATCAAAAAATTTAGTATTTTTTTACAGTAGGTTTAAGGTTAAAGCTGTTTTATGTTTTTGTATCTTGGTTGAACTTAGAGATAGTGGTTTGTATGATTTGAATTTATAATGTTTATTGAGTTGAATTTTGAATCATAATCGAAAACCATCTTTGGGGTAATTAGGGTCAGGTGACTCCTATTACCCGCACTGTCTTGTAGTATCGAAAGAAAAAGAAACACTAGCAAAAGAGAGTCTCTGTGTATGATATGCCTTGAAGAAGGAAAGTCGAGAGAGGTTTGGTACCGTTGTCGTCTCTGGCGGATGGGCTCATGAGGCATGATCCGGATGTGATGATGCAAACGGTATAATTGTGATTATTGCCAAAAATAAGCTATTATATTAATATAATTTTGTTATTGTTAGAAGTTATTTAAAATATAAAATTTGTTGATTTTTTGCTTAGAAGTTTTGATTCTGATTTCCCCAAGGGTCGACTCCCATTACCCGCATATGTGGGTAATTGAAGTCAAAATTAGTTTTTTGTTTTTTAATTTTTATAGTTTGCCTGATGAAGATAGCCAAAAATTACCTCTGTTCCTCGATACCTTATTAGTTTTAGATTTATAAAATAAATAAGTAATATAAAAGACCGATTATTTGTGACTTTTTACCTCCTTTTTTAATTTTTTTAACGAGATTTTTTTAAGTCATTCCCATTTCCCCCAACATTCTGCGGAAAAACAGAAGCACTTTATAAAATAAATAATTTAAGGGATTCTATTGATACAACGAATATTGGAAAAATGATACTCGTACTTAACAAAATATGCCTCAGGGTGAGTCGAATCAAATTATGAAAACAGCATTCTTTGAAATTAAATATTAAGGTGATCGAGTGACGAGACTTTCAGCTGATGGAATATCAGTAAAGTTTCAGTACGGGCGTCTGATATTGAGACGCGCGATATCAAAAGTTACTGTATTAATAAAAAATTCAAAAATAATAATCGGACCTAGATATATTTTAATTATATTTACTTGTCTAATAAAACCACAACTGATGAATGAGCATAAAATAATTTACTATATATATTCAAATATGGTTGGTCAGTACACAAGTACCCCGACTACTCGTACATGCTTAATTCATTAAATATGCAAATTAATTAAGTTACGGATAACATTAAATTAAGCACAATTATAAGCTGATTGGATTGAAATATGAAAACGCCATCGCATTGAACCTTTGAGCGATTTATGAACATGAAAATTGAGTAATGATTTATGCTGATTAAAATGTAACGGAACGAATTTGGTAAGTTTTAATATTATACTAATTGATGTTACTTAACAAATAAATAAATATCAGCCTACAATCACACCAATTATTTTGTTTCAAGAAAAGTATCATTAAGAACTTGTGTTATGGATACTAAAGAACGAATAAACATACTAACATACTTTTTTTTTGATAAAAATGCATAATATACATATGAAACACCTAGACCAGAATACATATTCATGTTCATGCACACAGAGATTTGTTCTGTGTGGGAACTGAACAACGACCTCAGGAGCGGATTGCAGGTACACTGACCTCCTCGGTCGCCAAAAATAAAATTTTTAAAAACACTTAAGTATCAAAATTTCTGTAAAGATTTACCTTTGAAGCTCATTTTATAATATTATGGAAGCAATATCCAAAAGTCCTTACTTAGTATGTTTTCTTGATAAAGTAGATTTTCAAATCCTATATTTCAACAATTTATGTTAAATTAATCATGGTATTTTATAAATAATTAATTTATTAGTTGTTTATGCAAAACAGTATTTTAATAAATTGGATGTATGTATAAGATTGGGTTGTTGCTAAAACCTGAAAATTAACACAAGATTGTACCAACTCAGTTAAAGTAAATATTTAATTGATATTACCTACCTCAAATTGTTTGAACGATTTAGAATACCTATTGGCATGGAGAAAGGCAAAATAAGGTAAGGTTGGCATCATTCCAAACAGTTCCTTAGAACCAGCTCTAATATACAAGTATTTTGCCTTACCTTAGGCAAAATACTTGTATACCTGCCTTACCTGAGGCAAAATACTTGTATATTAGAGCTGGTTCTAAGGAACTGTTTGGAATGATGCGAACGGCTTCGTTGTATCATGAATTTAAAACAATATTATGTAAACTTTTAATTGATAAGCTGTATTATAACATTAATGACTTTTTTAATGATATATTAGGTCGGGGAAAAAGTCTTTTCGCATAACGTAGGTATAAACTTATTATAAAATTTTTTTGACTGTACTATTTGTGTCTGGCTGGTTTTGGTAACATTAAAAAGGTTCCATTATAAAGAAAAGAAAAAAATAAAAAAAAGTTGTTTCCCGCTATGTTTCATTTGTTTTTCTCTCCGTAAAAATGAGTGAATCTAATGAAGAAATTCGATACATTTTAAAATTTTATTATAAAAAAGGCAAAAATGCAACTCAAGCAGTGAAAAAAATTTGTGATGTTTATGGACCTGATGCAGTGTCAGTAAGAGTAGCACAAATTTGGTTCAAACGTTTTCAGTCCGGAAATTTTGATGTTATTCTCTGTAACTCTGTAAATGTGAAAAAATTAACAAAGCTAGCGAAATTAAATATCTTGGTGTCATAATAGACCAAAACCTAAATTACAAAGCCCACATAAACTCACTATCAAATAGAATTCGGAAAACAGCTAATATACTAAAATTACTGCGTTCATCAGCTTCGACTGACATCTTAAAATCAGTATACCTCGCCTTAAGTCAATCGCTTATTACGTACTGCATAACATGTTGGGGAAACGCCGCCAAAACTGTCATGATACAAATAGAAAGGGCTCAACGATCGGTATTAAAAACAATGTTTAAAAAGCCCTTCCTCTACCCAACAAAAGACTTATATAGCGAATGTCAAATATTGAATGTGAGACAATTATTTGTTTTAAAATCTGTCACACGCACCCACAAAATGGCAATAAAATCTACAGAGTATTCAAAACTAATAAAACGTCGTGTATACAAACTACCACTGCCTAGAATAAACTCCACATTTGCTAGACGTGTAGGTCCATTTAAGGAAATATTCATCTACAATAAAGCATGCAGTGCATGCTCTCTCAAGAATTGCACCTTGAGGGAGACCAAGTTTAGGGTAACTAAATGGCTTACTTCCCTATCTTATGACTCTACAGAAAACCTCTTTGTTCATCTGTCATGATACATAATTATTATTTCAAACATTGCTAACTACATAATTACTATATCACAATATTTAATTATATATTATAATAAATATTAATATTTATTTATATACTCCATTATTTCTAAAACACAATCTTATTTATAAATTAGAGACACAGTTATCCTGAGTATTTATTGGTTGCCTTTATTATTAATTGTATAATTATTATCTAAACTGCTAATACCTAATAAGGCTAAATGTTAACTTTCCAAATATGTACATTGTGTTCATACTTTAGACTTAAGATTTTTGATTTTTTACTTCTTTTGTTTATTTTAATTTAAATTTTATTTTGTCGTCGCCCGAGCATTGTATGTGGACAATTTTTAAACGTATCGGGTACCCACAGGACAGGCTTGCCTAGTGTGGGGCCACTGTAACCTCTATTTTGTGAACGTTATGGCAATAAACAAATTTTTATTTATTTATTTATTTATTTAAAGATGCACCTCGCTCTGGTCGCCCTGTTACGAATAAAATGGACGCCATTTTTGAAAGAGTGGAGCAAGATCGGCATATTAGTAGTTACGATGTAGCTGAAGAACTGGGAATTGACCACAAAACAGTTTTGACCCATTTGAAGAAAGCTGGTTATACAAAAAAGCTCGATATTTGGGTGCCACACGAGCTCACTCAAAGAAACTTAATGAACCGTGTACTCATTTGCGATTCATTATTGAGACGTAATGAAACCGAGCCGTTTTTGAAGAGATTGATAACTGGCGATGAAAAGTGGATCACGTACGACAAGAACGTGCGAAAAAGGTCGTGGTCGAAAGTTGGCCAGGCTTCACAGACTGTGGCCAAACCTGGCCTAACACGAAATAAGGTGATGCTGTGTGTATGGTGGGATTGGAAGGGCATTGTTTATTATGAGCTTTTACCGCCCGGCAAAACCATCGATTCTGATCTTTACTGCCAGCAACTGATGAGATTAAAGGAAGCAGTCGAGAGAAAACGGCCGGAATTGATCAACAGGAAGGGTGTGGTCTTTCATCACGATAACGCTAGACCACACACATCTTTAGCCACTCAGCAAAAATTAAGAGAGTTCGACTGGGAGGTCCTAGTGCATCCACCATATAGCCCTGACCTTGCGCCTTCAGATTTTCACCGGTTTCGGTCTCTGCAGAATTCTTTAGGTTCTGTAAGGTTGACCTCAAGAGAGGACTGCCAAAATTATTTGTCCCGTTTTTTTGATCAGAAGTCCCAAAGTTTCTACAGTAACGGGATAATGTCTCTGCCCACAAAATGGCAGAAAGTTATTCAACAAAACGGTACATATATATTGTAAATAAATGTAAATAAACTTTGAAAAAAATGTCTTGACTTTTCATACAAAAATACGAAAAGACTTTTTCCCCAACCTATTATTTTGATTACTTGTATCTATATTATTAATAACATTATCGGCAAAGAATCGATAGGCAGGCAAAGAATCGATCTACGTGGAAAGCAATTGGGGAGGCCTATGTGTGTGTGGAGGCTGATGATGATGATGATGAATGACATTATAAAATTGCTTGACATTGAATCTTATTTGTGAACGTCAATTATAATTATATTATTGGATTTGTGTTTGTGTTATATGATTATTGTTATTTTATATATAATTTTTAAATATTGTTTTAATTTTTTATGTTGTAATTTTGCTCCTAGATTTTTTAATTATTTTATATATTTTGTACTCAATTAATTACTAATATAACTTGACTAATATTTCCACGTCGAAAAGCGACAGAATATGTTGGAATAAGAAAAAAGGTTAACTTCAGACATCCATTCAGCTTGTAGTGAGCACTTTTCATTGGGTATTTAAAAAAAAAGAATTTACAATAACAGCATAATACTATCGGTTATTGTTGGGAAAGTGAAGAGTCATGTTTGCATTTTTGCGTTAATTTCTAAAATTTGTGATACTTTGAAGGTTAATATGTCAAAGCGGTGGATTATTAACCGTTAAGTGTTTGTAAACGTAAAAAGAGTGTTAGTAAATGAAACAAAACAGTGCAACATTACTTTTCTGAAAGAAGTCCATGTGAGATCTCAGTATAGTCTTTACTGAGGACTCAAGGGGTTTAGGGAAGTGCCTCTTATTTATCATCTTTTTTACCACTCATTCTCATTTACTATGATTTATTAATATATTTCTTACTTGACACTGAATAAATGTGCACAACACACAAAGACATTATTAAAAATAAAAAACTATCGAGCAGTCATACAACCATTTGAATCAAATAATATGTAGCCTGTCTAAGATGCTATTTAAATTTCCCAAATTTATGTTTGTGCAATTCCATTGCAAAGTTTTCGTAAATATAGAACGACATCCCGTCCCGGTTCACGTGTCTTATGAAATACATTTTTATAACTTAATAGAGTTACAAAAAAATCTAATTTGAACACAATAGAGTAGGCAACAATTAAATAAAGAGATAATGCAAGCATCATTTAGATATCCTTATGTAGAATCAGTTACAACAATGACGTTTTATCTCCATACATCCTGTTAAGTCTGCATCTATGTCACAAACCAACTTTAGGCTGTGTTTTTATATAATTTTTTAATTGTTAGTTCGCTCGCGTGACCTACACGCACTTACATTATAAATTGTATTATGTAATTTTTAAAGTAGCCTAAATTTACTCCATATAATATCATCAGTGCACAAGCTCGTCAGAAGCGGTCCTGTTGTTTATGATAGTAGACACAACACGGAGAAAAAGATAAATAATTATTTATAAGTATTGAAAAAATACTTTAGTTTTAACTTGACTTTACAATTTATAGTTTTAGTTAATATTTTTATATGTAAGTAACCTACTTACTTACTTATTTAGATTTATAATTGTTATAATTCTATGTTGTTCAAATAAATATACTATGTAATTATCATAATAATATACCTCTGAAACAAAACTTTGTTTTATAATCATCTTTGATCTGGCTGACATTGTTAAAACCGTTTTGTCAATAAAGGAAATCTTATTTTTCTTTACCTTTAGTAATAACTGTGAACTGTCTTCCGAAGCAGTTCGGTACGGTTACGGCATGATGTCAATGCGACACAAACGGTGACCCTTTCAAAGAGCAACTTCTTTTACGGTAATACTTAATAACAATACATAGACCACATCCATACCAAGACAAATACTATTTTGTACACAAACAGTTAACTTGATAATAGAGCCCACGTTCTTTAGAGCGTAGGAACGGGTTTACCGACTCCCGTACTAAATTGGTTGTTTACATTTAATTATGGAACAATTAATAGGTAGGTAATCTATATTTAAACTTTTAGGTTTTTTTATTACTTGAGAATAATGGGCGCTCAGTGTAATTAACAGGTTAATGCGGATTTCAGACTGAATTTTAATCACAATATTTTTTAATATCATCCACCAACGAGGCAGTATAGCGAGTCAACGAATTTTAGCGGCGTTTAGATGTGCACATATAGGTTTAATGAAATGACTTAAATATTCCCCCGATATTATTTCTGTACATTTTTTCATTAGGGTAACCCCAATTTTCCAAACCTTAAAAGTAAAGTACATGGTTTTCGACGCTTTTTATTCACGACGATTTTTATTATGGAAACGACCTGACCAACATTCACCACACGTATTTTCCTAAAACGTTCTGGAGTAAGTGAGACACATGGAGGTCTTGAATTGTGTCCGTGCCTAATATACTTGTACAGGAAGGGTTTAAATTAAACATTTACTGCAATAATATTATATTAAAACTTTACCAACTGATAGGTATTTAGATTTATTCTATAAGACTTTATCGAACTGGCCACTATGATCTCAAAAATTCGGCGTTTGGCTAGTAATAGTAATTTATTCGAATGTAGCGTATTCGAGTTCTGAATCTGATATTTGATTTGTTTTAGAGCCATTTAATTTTGTTATGACATCTTTCTGTGCTCAATAGTTGAAATTTTAAATATGAGTTCTATCGTGACCAGAGCGCTGCAGAAACAGCCGAAGTCGAAGGGCTTATGATATATACTCAAACCTAGTTGTCAATTAGGAATTAAAAGCGATCGTGAAAGCAAACAATTAAACCATTTTGCATCATTTAAAACAAATTGGAAAAGTGAAAAAGCTTGAAAGATGGGTACCACATGAATTAAATCGACTTCTGCGTCACATTACTCAACCGTATCAATGACGAGAGGTTTATGAATCATATCATTACTTGTGATGAAAAATGAATTATATACAATAATCCAAAACACACATCACAGTAGTTGAACCTAGGTGAACCGGCCAGAAGTTGACCCAAAAATAGGTACTGGTTAGTGAATGGTGGACCAGCATTGGTGTCATCCACTGCAGCTTGCCACCATGATGGAAAAGCTAGCCGTTAAACAACCGAGATTAGTCAACTGCTATAGCCCACTGTTGCTTCACGACAACGCTACACCACACATTGCAAAACAGACTGTGGCCAAACTAGAAGAGCTAGGATAGGAATGTCACCGTCACCCACCATACTCTCCGGACCTTGCTCCAACCTATTACCACCTTTTTTCGGAATTGGGATAATTTATTAGTTTGATAAAAAGCAGTTCAGATACGGCAGTGTAAAACGTCTTTAAAGATTTTGTTAGTTCTAGCTCCCGCAGTTGTTTCAGCAAAGGAATCAATGGATACTACCAAGTTTTTAGGGATTACTTTAGACTCTAAGCTACAGTGGGGCCCTCATATTGGTGGATTGTCGAGTAGACTTAGCTCTGCAGCATTTGCGGTAAAGAAAATTCGCCAATTAACAGATGTTGTAACAGCTAGGCTAGTTTATCATAGCTATTTCCATAGTGTTATGTCCTATGGTATTCTTCTGTGGAGTTGTGCCGCAGACATTCAAACTATCTTTGTGCTGCTGAATGACTTGAAAACATAAATATTGTTAAGGTTATGTTATATTGCATTGTATAGCTTCACAGACAAATGAAGATTGTAATTCTAGTACCAAACTAATGGACATATTTAAAAGAGCATACATAGCCTGTGAGTTTCTTGCCAGTTCTTCTTACAGAGCGGTGGCTCGGAACTGGCACTTAGATTCACTTACACTTAATTATTTATTGTTTTTAAATTGTTTTGTTGCATGTAAGTGAATCTAAGCTTCGTGATTTAGTGTAATATTATTTCGATTGTTTTTTTTTCATTTGTAATCATGACGTTTTCAAGTACTATTTATGATAGTTTATGAAATAAATATTTTTTTTCACGTTACTTTACTTTAATGAACTTCCCTATCAAATAGAAAAAGTGCATAGATAATAACGACGAACATACTTTGATTGATTAATTTAAAAATTTCAAGAAAAAAACCTTTTTGCATGTAAAACATGAATTTCATACGTAGGGACCTAATACAACCAAGAAACTAACACTAAAACTGTCATTTCCACAGTGGTGATCAACGTTTACTATTTAAAATTTTGTTTATAATAATTTTTACATTATCATTCAGCCATAAGCTGATGCTGAATGCGAATGCTGGACATCGGCGTCCCCATCTTATTATCTTGAGAGCCTGCATCCATCGGATTTCTTCGGATCTAATGAGTAGAAGGCCGACTTGTACTAATGTGATGCACATAAAAAAACATTTTTATGCAACAATATGCTTCGAAATTTTTTTAAAAACCGGTCTTGAACCCGCTTCTCTCGGCACGGCAGCTGGGGATTAAAACGACCCCAATTTCACGAGTAAAAGAGTCGACGTTAGGGTCTATGTTGTTTTGGACAACCCGTATAATGTCGACTACGAAATGCCCTGAATGTCTGTGACCTCATTCGGAATAGTTTTTACCAAGTTGTAACGCGTTTGGTCTAATTACAACTGTTATTATCTTAAATTCAGTTTGACCACTAAAAAATCTAGTTCAAAGAAACCTTGCGTCTAGTAGTCTTCAATTTTAGCACCCAAATCTAAATCTCCTATGAGTCTTGTTTCGTTTCCCCAGAATTCCAAAAAATTTCTCTCGAACGTAACGGAATGTAATTTTATAGTTTTAACTAATTGGATTAGACTGTAACGGTCATCATCTTAGGCCATTAATGTCTCACAAGCTGAAGTTTCAGGTCAGAATTTACGACGCAGACGCAGTGCGGGTTGGCGGAGGCAGGAATGTGGCTTTAGGGCGTAGCGAGTACCAGAGTTCTAACCGGGAACTATGGTTTAACATTCCGTCCAAAACAAGGAAAACCTTGATACCTATCCAAGGACTGCCCTCTGTGAACTCTGCTTGACTTCGATAAGCTCTTCCGACAACTTAATACTGCGTAGCTACAAGCGTTGACAGACAGATACTGACTTAAGATCTCAACTTCAAATCATCATAAAAATATAAGTAATATCACATTAAACATCTCCATAGCAAACTAAATTTGATTAGAGGAAAGCAACAGTGTCATATTTAAAAAATAAAATTACTAGCGGTCGCCCGCGACTTTTTTCACGCAACCTCACCTCACCGAAAAAAACTCAATAGACTGATTAATTGACAAACCTTCACAAGTTCTGATAGAAATCCTTTTTGCTTTTATTTATCATATCTCTTTCATTGTTAGTAAAAAAAATATTATATTTCTCTTCTGTTCATACAAATTTGACGAATCTAAATGATTCTGTTGATCTTAAAGCCAATATGGTATATTTTATTTGATTTAAAACCTTCCGCTTGAATCACTCTAGCTATTAAAAATAGCCGCATCAAATTCCATTGCGTAGTTATAAAAATCTAAGTACATAGGGGCAGAGTAAGGGAAGCGACTTTATTTTATACTATGTAGTGATAGTTTTATAAGGATTCTACATGTTAAATGTAAAGTATTTATTGTCATATCAGGTCAAGGCACATGAGCTGTTACAGAAAGAACAATAAAATTGCCAGTTGTCCTGAACCACTCATTTGGTATTCCGGTAGGTGACTGTTTATGAGTAACATTGAAATGAGAATTAACATGAGCATCGCGATCGCAGCCATGGCCGCTCCAGATCGATGTGCCATTCAACAGTGTCGACACTTTTAAAATAGCTATCGCATCTGCTGATCAGAGTGACGAAATCAATATGTATGGGCTTTAGTGTCGTATTTTTGGCAGCTAAAATTAAAATATTTTCATATGATATGCTGGGGTACTTGAAAACTCAAGAAGATAAATCCTCTTTCGCGTTGTTTCTCCTTTGTTGACAGTCGTCGTTCCACAAAGATTCGGCAAAACAATTTGTGCTATCTATTAAAATGATATTGTCGGTGAAGTTCATACAGCTTAGTTAATTTACGTCCAAAAACTATACCCGAAATAATTTTTCAACATGTTACTTGTTATATTACTTCACTTTGTAACAAATCTTAATTATTTTCTCAGATTTGAAATCTCAAACAGTTTGTTTCTTTTTTTAAACTTTACGACCTATTTCATACTTTAGAACACGATGTTTATTTTTTGACCAAACAAAACCATTACAGAATCTCTCGCGTGCCCTAAACTCTTATAAGATCACTTATCTCTCTGAGACTATCCGTATTGTCACAGCAACTTTGCTCCCAATCTATTATGTGTGACATACATGTGTAAATGTACGTTACTTTAACACGAACTACTACGTAACATATATAATTACATTTTTATGTTTGAGGGAAACTTTCATTGGGATAATTAGAAAGTAACATGACATCTACCTCTATTTGCATTATGATTATGGTCTGCATAAAAATATTGGTACAGATTTTATATAAAGCTAAATATTAACTACTTGCCACCTTTTTATTTATTTCAATTTTGTATAATTTCCCCGACGTCACTTTTTAGCGAGTTCTGCCAGCATCGCTATGGCATTTATTGGCTTACCGACTTTTGCTAAGGTGGGATCCCAGTTGGTCACTCACATGTTTTTTTCTGTTTAAAGTTATTCATTTTATTAAAGTCATTGCTCTTTTCTTTTTCTCTTGTTGTGCTTTTTTATACATGTTTGTGGTCGATAATAAAAGATATAGTTTTTCCCGTTATCTACAAATAAAAAACAAATTTCTATAACTCTTCCAAATATAGTTTCCGTTGTTTCAATTATAGTATGGAAATATAAACTTTGACTCTCAAACGGACACTGAGTGAGATCAAATTACTAAAACCAGATTCCCTGGAGTCTCAGTTCTCTTAAACTTGATCTCTATAAATAATAAATAAATAAATAATTTGTAACAATTACACCAATTATTTAGTTCCAAGATAAGTATCATTAAGAACTTGTGTTATGGATACTAAATAACGGATAAACATACTTAATACTTTTTTTTTTATAAAAACATACTTAATCTACATAGAAAACACCCAGACCAGAACAAATATTCATGTTAATGCACACAAAGAGTTGTCCTATGTGGGAATCGAGCCCACGACCTCAGAAGCGGAGGGCTGGTATACTGACCTCCACGCCATGTTGGTCGTCATATTCAGATCTCTATGATTTCAATTTGCTTAGAGGTCAGAATATTCAAAGAAATTGTTCACCCTCTGTTGTGTGGTCTCGTTTGATCTTAACTAAAAGGGTCAGTCACATGACACGTTGCAGCATGCCGAAAGTTTGCGTGACTGACCTCTGGGCCTCGAATTCGAACCTCGATGACGTAGAAAATTTGTTGGTAATCGTGAAACAGAATGAAAGCTGCTGCTCTCCTATAAACTCAGTATTGAATATTATGAAAGTACGTAATTTGAAACTTCAAAGTTGTTAACTCTTCGATTTAATTAAAATTATTAATTTGAAGTCGTGGAACTTCATAAGTTTATTGATGGATGATCGAAAGTAATTGTCTTTTAAGCGAATAGTTATTTATAAGTTATATTATTAATCCAATATTTCTTAATTAGGCCAACGGTATACAGCACTTTAAAGTAGAACTAGTAACGCAGTATGCATGAAGCAATTGAATATAAGCGTTAATAATTTGAAATCAATAACCAAGTTAATTAGACAACTACTTATCTGTTACAGATCATAATAGTATTTATCACAAAATATTACCAAATTATTACAGGCAATGTACAAAGGTAGATAGTTAGTAGCAAGGTGTGCGTGATAATATTAATTCAATCAACACAATAAACTAAGTCAATTGTTTACTCAATAACAATTTTCTATCATTTGTTAAGACCAGTTTCTATAGAATTTTTTTATCAAATAATCCTAATCCAATCCAATTGAAAAGAAACAAAAAGATCGGTATTTTCCAAGAAATTTCAAAGTGTTTCCCGTTTTGTAGATACATTTCACTCAAAGCGATACTATAAAAATAACACCTCTCTTTTTCGGTTTCAATAAATAATGTTTATTTCACCAGTTTCGGGGAGATTTGTTGAATAAATGTCTGTAGGAATTTGTGAATGTTTGGTTGCTGAATAAATGTAGGTGAAAAGCTAAAAGATTTTCTGTACGAATGGCGCAGTGCCGGCCGACAGGTCGAAGTTTCGACCTAATCGTCTGTGGAGGAACAATCTGTTGTAGTGCGCTCTCAGATTGCGGAATTGTCTAGTTTCAGACTTTGAGTCGGCCAAGTTGTGAACACTCGAAAACTTGGCGACATTCGGCCTTAACTTTGATTAGATTTTAAAAAGGGTAAAAGATTTTATACCCTTTTCATTTCAAAAACTATGATCAAATAATAAATCTTAAAAACGTTATGTTAGTATTTCAAATTTATAATGAAGTACTTAACAGGATACCACCATTACACATACCGGTTATATGTAATTGTGGCATCCTTGGTTATGTGAACGCGTGTCCAATGCTGCATAATTGCACTGTCCACATCAAGCCTATTGGCCACAGTCTTTAGGAGGCACAATATCAGTAACCAATAATTAACAAAGCAGATTACAAAAACTTTGCTTAAAGTGAACTTTTTAGTAGTTCGTTTGTAAAACCTCAATTGGAAAAATCTAATCTATCTCCATATTGAAGTTGCCCTCTATGTATTTCTTAGTCGCTCACTTTAGTGATGTAGTTGCACGGATAAAAGTTTAATCTGAAACGGATTATTTACAACCCGTCCTTAAGTAAGTAATTTTTTTGCTTACTCAAATTCATACAGTATGAATGACATACTGTATCAATCGGAGAGTATTTTTTATTCAATCGTTTTATAATTCCCAAATTGTTCATACAAAAATAACAATAATAAAATATCAGTACACATTATCTAAGGTTTCATTACAAAAATAATAATCCATATTTCGCCGCAATATTTGAGTATGCCTATTGTTTATTTTAATTTCGTCTGGAATGTTCGAGTTGCGGTACATTCATGCTTCATTTTAATTAATGTTAGACAAATTACGCCTTGCTTCGTGCAATTAAGGAAGTGTTCTGTTATTGTACTGAATAGAACTACATCAACTCCTTTGTATTATGTTCATTTGCCTTTTTATAAGTTGCTATAGATTATGTTTCGAAATTCGAAAGAATGAATGAAACTAAAGCTATGGTTTTAGAAGTAAATTGAAAAATGATTTGTTCAATATGACCTCAGATGGAGAAATCCATAACCAACGATACTTCATGCAATCGCGTCCAGTAAAGTTATTGCTATACTTACTGTTATTGTATCCCTTATTGTAATAAGTTATGTTATGCAGTCATCAAAAGAAATATGGTCAAACAACCAAAAAGATAGGCAGGGACATTGGTTTGCCACGATTTACGATATTTACAGTATGTAAATTCTCTTTCGATCTTGTCATACCGCGGACTGTTACTGCGAACTCCAGCTTTATTTAAATACTAGCGGCCCGTCCCGGCTTCGCACGGGGAGATATTAATAGGTACAGATATTTAAGTTATAAGCATGCTAATTAAAACGACCATGAATCACTAAATTTAAAAAAATTGTATGCTTATCTTAAAGCCTCCCTAGTTTATAATGGTGCACCCCCTTCACCCGCACTGCCCCTCTCTCGTCGAGTTAGTTACTCGATGCGCTGCGTGACGGCCGCCGCCGGCATGTATTTCAATAATTCAAAAAGTAATCAGCAGGTATTGAGACAGTCTTAAATATGAATATTATTTGGATAACAAGTTATATATGGTATGGATAACACGGTCTGATTTTGATCGGCATTTCTATCAATTTGTTAAATGTAAAAAAGTAGTTATAGTGACGTAACTACAATAATTAGACATGGTTTCGCAAAGTTTTTTGTAGACATTGATTTATTCCATAATATTGTCAATAATTTTTTTGTCCTATCATTAATACTCTTCGCAGCGTGTGCGATGAAAGACGTTTTATGGCTATTTTTTTTACACCTTCGGTTGGTTTCAATAGGAATTTATAACGGTTTCTAAAGTAATCTAGTACTAAATATAGTCTATGTTACTCAGTGATAATGTAGCTTTCTAATAAAAAAAGATTATTAAAATCAGTCTAGTACTTCTTGAGTTTATTCGTTACAAACAAAAATACAAATATTTCCTCTTTATAATATTAGTGTAGATGACGGCGCGCTTATTATGGATTAGTTTAAATTATAACTGACGCGATTATTCCATAACGATTTATTGTTAATCATAGCTCGATTTTTTAATATTGTTTTAGTTTAAGTCAAGTAGGTATATCGATAATTATAAAAATATGAGCGGGTAACCCCGAATAGAGTAGTAGGTGTCACCACGAGTAATGACGGCTGTCATTCAATTGACAGCTGCCGCACGAGGTGCACATATGCTAAACTATTGGCTTGTAATCCGGTTGAATTTTGTTAGTTGTGCATGATTTTGATATAATTGTGAAAAGATCGAATAATAAGACGTTGGACAATATAAGTGTGCTTTTATTTTAAATTCCGGTCGTCACAACGCCCACGGTGGACAGCGACAGCCAAGACCGCTATGAGGCCCCTTTTGATGCTCTTGCCTATATATATATATATATATATATATATATATATATATATATATATCTATTGTACGTGTGTATGCCACTGAACACCTCCTAAACGGCTGCACTGACTTAAATGAACTTTTTTGTATGCGTTTTGGGTGGCGCGCTGGATGGTTTAGATTCACAAATCAGCCCGGTATATAGCGCTGCAGTCGGTATCATGCAGGATAACATCTGTCGGGTCCGCTATTATCTTATAAGAATTAATAATCAAATCAACTACTAAGGTACGTACGTACGTTAACGGAACGTGACTAATGTGACTATATGGGATCCGTACCCAAGGGGATGCCAACGGAACCATTTATTACTAAACCGGACGAACGGTGTAGTTCGTCTATCTGTCAGCCGTCTGTATAATTATCAAGAATTGTAATTTGCCCAAGTTTCGAATAACCGTCTGAAAATATTTAAACTATCCAAATCTGCTTTCCGACTAAGCTGAAAGTATTTTAACCACTCTACAATTTAAAATAATATCCATTATAAAAAAAAAAAATGGTTGCCTGTAAAGTCGTTTTTACGGGCGAAGATTTTACGTGACAACGTCTTTTTCTCGGTAGAATATTTATTGATATGAATATAATTAAATTGCACAATAGGAACAAGGAATTGAATGAAAATAAGAATTGCACAAATTTTAACTATAGAAATATATTTTGTTTACTAAAACTGCGCGCGCGGCAGACCGATCATAGTTGAGTGGGAGAGAGACGCAAGGCATTCGCCGGGCCTCTCTCTCGTTCGGTGACTCATCGTAACGTTACCGAGCGTTACACTTTTTCATAAGTGACTCCCAGCCGCAACCTAATTTAAGACGTTGTCACGTCAATAATATTGAAGAAAATCCTCAAAAGTTGACAGAATATTGAGACGTCGTTGGCGCTGGGACGGCTCTGCGTATCGCTCTTTTCGCAAACGTCAGCTAGGCAGGCTAATCTTATTCTGTAGTCGCCGGTTTCTTGAATGAATAATTTTCTTTGCGTAGAAAGTTTTGTAAGCAGCTTCTGAAATTGGTTTTATTTAAAGTTCAAAAGTGAGTAATGAAATGTGTAATAATCTAGACTTTGTTGTAAAATTAAATAGATAACTTCGATCCTGTTAATTTTCTCGTGATCGCGCTTGTGTTACGAGTGGATTTACGTCCGTAATACAATGCCGAGGTTTTAATTCGTAGTCAACTTATTCTTTTTTAATTATATATACATACATAAATTCACATTCGCATATTATACGCCCACATTTCGACAATTAGAAAGTTGGTCCCACGTCATAGATGGCGAGCCTACTGCCGCATATCGGGAATTTAGGTATTTTTAGGATCCCTGTACAACTTTATTTTAATAATTATTTATATATTATTTATTTATTAATTATAGAAAATCATCAAATGACAGCATACTGCGTTAGGTTAAGCGGAAAGGTAAGTCAAAATTTTACGTACTAAAAACCAACCACGTTCCTTCTTTACCACGTTATGTTCCGGGCCAGCGTAAAGCTTAACCCTTTCGAACAATTCCGTAACGTCGGCATTCTTGGTCCCCTCCCCGGTGACCCTTCGTTGTTTTTGCTGCCACCTCTTTGAGAAGCGCGTGGAACCGATAGCCCACGCCTTCCCTCGTAATGTTGCTCCGAGGTAAAATAATTCCAATTAGGATAAAGAACACGAATAGTTTTGTCACAACAAATAGTGTCAGTGAACTAGAATTTACGTCTTTATATTTAAATTAGGTATGTCAAGACAAGGACTCTGTGAACTCAGCTTTACTTCGGTGATTTCCGATCATTGAGTACCAAGGAGCTACAAGCGTTGTTTATCTTTCTACTGGATGTCTACCTTAAAATATACTTTCAAATAAAGCATGCCTTGCCTATTTTTGTTATTCTCAAGCGATAGCCTACGTTTTCGTTAATATAAATCTATATAAACACTCTTCTATGTCCTTCTCTTAGGTGCCACCAATATAAATATTTATTTAGTAAGTAAATTTTTAAGTACGAATATTATTATCTTCATATTGATACATCCCGCATTTATTTAGAAAAACAATAGCGTAATTCACTTCTATAAGGTAAGTGGGTCCGTACTGGATAACTTCATTCGTATTTACATAATAAATAGCGGTCGCCCGCAGCTCCGCCCGCGTGTATGACGGTTACCGCTGCAAAATGCCTACCCAAGAAAGACACGGTCAGCAAAATGATTCCCAGGTCAATTCACAGACACCGACACTAACATCGACGACGCAGTCATTATCCGCAGGCTGCATAGATTGTCTTTATGTGGATGTTAAAGTTGTTAATGATGAAAAAATTTGTAAATGTAATTAATACTAAGGTTTCACTCCTACCGGCAGTCCCGGAGTGCAACCCGTTGTTTTGGGATAGATAACTAAAGCGATTATTGTAGAGCTTCTCTATAAACAACTGAAGTAAAATTATTTTCAGGTAACAAAATAAACTGATGGTCGGGAGTCCCGACCCGTGATAGGGCGTAATATTTTAATCTCGCCATAACTTCAAAACCAAATGTACAATTTTGATTATTCCAAGACCAAATATTATCTACATAAACTGCACTTAGTGATGAAATGAAATTTTGATAAGAATTAATAGCATTAGTAAAATAAATGCAATGCGTTAAAAAGTAACCCAAAAAAAAATTAAGATTTTTGAAATAAAAAAAGGTTTTTTGTGTCTCACTCGACATTGATAGGTATAGTGTGTCGCGGACTTTTTAGTAGATATTTATAAGATCTACTATTAATTCGTACATTTTGTGGTTCTATCTTTTATAGTCTAGGCAGCGTATGCAAAATTAGTAACTGTTCTGATATATGACACTTTTTGTCCGAAAAACCCAAATAATTTACGGTACCCTATATTTTTCCAAATTTATTTATTTATTTCGCCTATTCTACTCAGTGATACTGTAGCTTTCTTATGAAAACAGAATTATTAAAATCGGTCCAGTATTTTTTGAGTTTAATCGTTACATACAAAAATACATTATATAATATTAGTGTAGATAAATATGATATATAATTATTTAGTTCCAATATAAGTATCATTAAGAACTTGTGTTATGGATACTAAATAACGGATTAATATACTTCCATACTTTTTTTTGTAAATACATACTTAGTATACATAGAAACCACCCAGACCAGAATTAATATTCATATTTATGTACACAAAGATTTGTCCTGTGTGGGTATCGAACCCACGACCTGAGGAGCGAAGTGCGCGTATACTCGTCACTACGCCATATCGGTCGTCTAATGTGGCTATCTATGGACTACACAATAAGAAAAATTACGTGATACCTAAGTCTAGACATATTAATTCTATTTATATAGCATTTGTATAGAGATGATCAGCTGATTAATAATTAGTAGTAAATTATCTTCTGACATTTTATTCGCGTGATGGTGGCGTCGTATAAATACAGGTAACATTTAATCTTTATGTTTCATCCGCATTATGTACGTTATTCTCAATTTTCTTTTTTAGTTTAAAGAATAACTTTTATGTGACGAGGCGTAAGCCGTTTACGTTTTTAATTTTTCGTAAATTATATCTCTAGGTCTGTGAAACTGTAACAAAGATGCTACTCGTTTACGAGAAACCGAGAAATAAACATGTTAGTGCATCACCTTGTACACAACAAAAATAATTGAGTGTGAATTGTAAAGAATGTATTGTAGAAAGAAGCGATAATACGATCCTTGTGTTTCGTAATTGTAATATAATGGTTGATTTTAAACACATACAATATCGTCGGCGGTTTTAGCAAAACCGTAGCTTGACAATTTTATGCAGCAAGTAATTGAATTTCAAAGAAATGCTGCAGGGAATGGAATATATAACACTCATCATGTAACTGAATCTAATACGAAAGCTTAACCATAATCTTCATCTTTTAAAACAGAGACACAAAAAATGTACAAACTGAGGGTTACATGTCTAAGGACTTATCTACACTTTTTTTTTTTGATTTACGTCGGTAACAAAATGCATTTACGCACTGTCTCCCGGCCAAAGGGGGACCTAGAGAGGTGTGTGGGACTCCCGGCAGACACGACCGCCAGTACTAATACCCACTAAAAAAAACCCGACGACACCCGCCGCTTGTTGAGAAAGAGGCTGACACCCGCCCGCGGCCAACGTCCCCCGGACCAAATCTGGGAGGACCTCCTCAGAGAGACGCAGTGGACGCGCCCCTCTTTCCTCCCTGTACGACCATAGCGTGGGTGGCCGACTTCTCGGAGGGTCCATGGTGAGACTGCAGGGGCCCCCTGTTCCCGCTGTCTAAGACCCTCCTGTCGCTGCTTGACGGGCCCTCCTAGCCCGCCCGCTGCGCCCTCCACAGGTCCCTCTTAGTTTCCCCCCCGGTAGTCAGTACTAAGGGCACCCAGAGTCCTTTTCCCTAGCGCTTTCTCGCCCTACCGGGAGGTACTCAGCCCCCCCACCACCACAAGGTGGAGACCAGTCGGGGGGGAAGACTTTTCTACACTGGTTTATCTATACTTAAGAGTGTTGAACGCCTCGATCTATGTTTTGACGCAAAAAGGGCAGTTTTGAATGAGATATTTTTCATTAAAACGTGATCTTAGAATTATGCAAATCACCAATTATAATAAACAGTATTGTTGTCTAAAAACTTAGTAAAATTTTTTTTATTCAATTTAGTATTTATGAACATCGACAATTTACTCAAACAGTGTAAATTGTCGATAGTCGCAGATAATATCAAATCAAGACGATATCATAAAATATATGAAATCTTCAGTGGGCTTCAGTCGACTTGGCGGTGTTAAAATTTTCACTTTGAAACTGTATCAATTTCATACTTGAAAAAGTGTGGACTGTGCATTTAAAATACAGTTAAAAGAGTCATGATCCGTACAAAAATGCGCTAGACTACAGTAATACTTTCCGGTATATGAACTAGAAAATTGAAATTCTGTGGAAGCGCGACTAGTTTTGCTATAGTGGCATTTTAATATTTCTTATTATTTAGCTCCTACCACAAAAATGTATAGCAATGTGTAGCAATTCTTTAGGTAACAGATATGATATTGATGTTTTACATAAAAAGGAAAACTAAATTTACTTTTACTTTTATTGAATCATTTAAAGTATGTGCTGTTATTATCGTTGCACTTTTGCCATTTTATAGGGAGTTCATTGATTCCTTTGCTGAAATAACTGCGGGAGAGAGAATTAACAAAATATTTGAAGGCGTTTTTATTCAAACTCCGAATAAACTAATAATCGATTGGAGCAAGGTCCGGGGAGTATGGACATTTCAATCCCAGCTTCTCTAGTTTCGCCACTGTCTGTTGTGAAGTGTTCGGTCTAGCGTTGTTCTTTTTTTTTTTTTGAGTGGTAATTTTTTTTAAGTGCATTTACGCATACTTTGCACTGCGGGGACAGCACAAAGTTGTGTCGGGCTCCCTGGCCGAGATGGTGGTGGCCAGGACTACCGACTAAACCCCACTATTTCCTGCCCCGCGTAAGGTGCCATGGAGGTAACAGAGTGACCTTATCCTCCGTTGGCACTGCACGCCTGCCTGTGTAACAGACCCTTCGTCATATTTTTCTTTTTTTCTTTTTCTGCCCCTGGATTCGGTAAACATTTGTGCCCCTTTTTACTCCTTCGGGCTGCAAAAAAGCGCGAGTAGGATGTTCCCCGAACTTCTACCCGCACGCCCGGCTATGTGGTTAGCGCACCAGCGCCGGCGCTGCCCTCTCCTTCGTCGTCGGACGTAATCCGCTGTTGGGCTCTCTTCCCTAGCTCGCTCGTCTGCCTCTTTTTCAGACATGACTTTCTCGCAGAACTGGTGCACTGCCTCCCATGACTTTTCGCTACGGACCATTGCGCTGACCATCGTTTGCAGCGTGAGGTCATAACCAATAACCGCCTCGAGTTCTGCTCTAGAAGACGCCCATCTTGGGCACTCCTCCACAGGTCTAGCGTTGTCCTTTTTTTTTTTCTTTTTTTTATTTTTTATTATCGTCTGTAAAAAAATGCTGCTTACGCACTGTCTCCCGGCCAAAAGGGGGAGACCGGGAGGGGGTGTGGGGCTCACTGCGGCCGACGCGACCACCGCAGTCCTACCCACTAAAAAACTTCAGACGACGCCCACCGCTGTTGAAAAGGGGCGAGGCACCAGTGCCCGGGTTTGTAGCTTCTGGAACCCCGCCCGCGGCCAACGTCCCCCGGATTAGGTCTAGCGTTGTCCTACAGCAACAGTAGGCTAGATCAGTTGACCAATCTCGGTTCTTTAACGGATAGCTTTTCCATCATGATTTCCAGTTGTTGGAAATACAGATCTATCGTAATCGTCTGATTAGATCTTAGGAAGTTGGATAACACCGACCCTGGTCCACCATATACTAACCAGTACCTTTTATTGGGTCAACTTTCGCGTGGGGAAAGATTTGGCCGGTTCACTTGGGTGCAGCCACTGTCCCCCCGACTGGTTTCCACCTTGTGGTGGGGGGGCTGAGTACCTCCCGGTAGGGCGCAGAGGGCGCCAGGTTAAAGCTAACACCCAGAAATTGGCGAGTCTGGGTGCCCTTAGTACTGACTACCGACACCGACAGGCAAAATCGACAAGAACCTATGTATTTACAACTTAACCAGAGATTAACCGCTCCTAATTAATTAGTGTCACATGCTTACCTATCTCATCTTTTATCTAAGACTACCAAACCTTTGACCTTATAAAGCTCCCCCAACGCAAAGTTTTTTTTAAAAATATAAACATACTTATACATATAGGAACTTTAGGATTAATTTTCTCTTATTATTTTTTACTTTTTAAAGGTAGCTTATGTTTTTTTGTGTCGGGGGTTTTTAAATTTTGTAATTTATTAGTGGGTATTACTACTGGCGGTCGTGTCTGCCGGTGGTGAGTCCCACACACCTCTCTCGGCCCCCTTTGGCCGGGAGACAGTGTGTAAATGCATTTTGTTATCGATGTAAATAATAGGATATAGCATATAGGATAAATTTTTCATCACAAGTGATACGATATAAAATCCCCGCGTTATTGTGACTGTTGAGTAACGTGACGCAGCAGTCGATGCGTGTTTGTTTGGTTGCTTCTACCCATATTCTAAGCTTCTTTACCAATTTGTTTTAAATGATCCAAGATGGTTTTATCATTCAAACCCAAGCCTGCAGTCAACTCTGACGTGATTTGAGATGGATCCACTTGACGAACGACGATGACAAAATAAAATGGCGCGAAAACAAATGAATTATCACATTCAGACCACTAATAGTCAAGTTTTAAATTGCAATATATTTGAATTTGAAATTCCTAGACGAACGACGAGTATATACATACATATTATTATTAGTTAGATTGCTGATTCATAAGACCGAGGTCTAGGTCTTTTCTAATGAAGTCGTATGTTCATCAGTTTCTTTAAAATATATAATTGTCCACGTCATGTCTACTCAGTGAGTACTACAGTTACTTATACATATATTTTTATCTTTTTAATAATGGTTTCGTGCGTTTTGCACATTTAACTAGTGTCAAGTTTAAGATATATTGATTATATTTCATTCATGGTAAATATTTAAGAGTGGTGGTAATTATGATAATTGGAAAATGAATTGCCCCCTTAATACATCTTGAGTCCTCAATATAGATGTGGGTCTATACAAGATCTGAGTATTATGGACTTCCTGAGAGAATTTGAAAAGTGATGTTGCACTGTTTTGTTAAACCCCGACGCAAAAACGACGGGGTGTTATAAGTTTGACGTGTCTGTGTGTGTAAGTGTGTATATGTCTGTCTGTGGCATCGTAGCTCCCAAACGTATAATCCGATTTTAATGCGATTTATTTGTTTAAAAGATATATCAGTCGAGAGTGTTCTTAGCTATGTTTGGTGGAAATCGGTTCAGATCTTCAAGGTCATCAGGTCGTTTGTTAGGTGTGATAGGAATATTACACGCTCAGTTTGCTTGCAAGCATATGTGGGATCTGCCATTTGAAACACTAATATCTTCTGGAACCACTGACCTGGTCTGCTGTTAGGGCACGAAGATAGGGGACGTAACCCTGGACTGCCTTTTGTAAGCCCATCGAGTTTGGATTCGTTGGATTTGTCTTAACTAGTTCTATTTTATTGCCATAGAAACACCAAACAATTGTCGACGGATATCTCCATGACAGGCAAAATCGACAAGAACCTATGTATTTTCAACTTAACCAGAGATATTATAAGTATGTTTACCTTTAAAAAGTATAAAATAAAAAAATAAATCAAAAATTTTGAAAAACCCCGACACAAAAAACATCAGCTACCTTTAACAAGTAAAAAATAATAATAGAAAATTAATCTTAAAGTACCTATATGTATAAGTAAGTATTAATATTTTTTTAAAAAACTTCGCGTTGGGTGACCGCTCCTAATTAATTTGTGTTACATGCTTACATATCTTATCTTTTATCTAAGACTGCCAAACCTTTGACCTTATTATACCTGCGCATTATATATAATATATACTCAGATGAAACTGTAAAAAAATTTTTAAGGAGAAGGGGTACCTTACTTTGACGAATATTTATATTTTGGAAACGTCATTGCTTATTAAGCAGCACCCTGAGTTTTTTGATATAAAAACATCGCGCTATAGTGTGCGCAATTAGTATAAACACAATATATGCATTCCTCATGTAAAAAAATACTTATACTATAAGAGTGCTTTTTACACCAGTATAAAAGTATTCAATAAATTGCCTTTGGAAATTACAGAATTAAATCTATCAAAGTTTAAATACAAATTAAAAGCCTGGCTAATAAATAAACCATTTTACAATTTGAATGAATACTTTTTTACGAATAATATTAAGTAACTAGTTGTAAGTTGTATAAATTGCACGCCCGCAACGGGTACACTGTTGTTACTAATGTAATGCATGAACACCAGCAAAATGTACACAGTCTTAGCAATAAAGATCTATTCTATTCTATTCTATTCCTTATGAAGGTCCCCCAACGCGAAGTTTTAAAAAAAAAAATGATTACATACTTATACATATAGGTACTTTAGGATTAATTTTCTTTTATTATTTTTTACTTTTTAAAGGTAGATCATGTTTTTTGTGTCGGGGGTTTTTAAAATTTTTAATTTAATTTTTTTTCTAAATACCAACACTCATGTATGTTCACGAAAACTTAAAAGTTAATAATCCACCGTTTTTACACATTAACGTTCGAAATATAACAAATTTTAGAAAATAAATCAAAACTGCAGACTATAGCTTCACTTTTCCGCCAAGCAGTCCCACATAAAATTATAGACTATTAAATAACCAACGATTTCAGAACCAAGTATTTCAAGTAGACCGAAGCCTTCTTTGTTCCTAACTTGGCAGCAAATTTTCGTCATTTAGGTTACAAGTTCATACATACTAAGACAGAAGACATAACTACGAATCAAAACTGAACATTATTATATAACTTTAGCCTCAATAATAATAAGGTTTCTGAAGGGTGCCTATACATTTATAAAGTAACAATATAAAGGGTTCAATATGATAATTTGACTGAATTAAATATTCTGCACGCGTCTGTATTCGTCTAAACAAAGTTACAAAGCTGTTATTTTCAATCGGAAGACTAATATTGGACGCAATAATGTTATCAAGTCTTAAGTACGTTTAATTAATATTCTTGTTTCTTACAGCGTAATTAATGTTATCCAATTAAAGGGCTTCCTTCGTAAGTGCGATATTCATACTCCTGTAATCATTGAGCAAGTCAATTAATTTTTATTGGTTTCCGTTAGCGGAAGTTTGCTTTAAATTTCCACAATGACATGTGGCAAGTAGTAGGGCTTGGAATGCGGTTTTGGAAGTCTTTAATGGGCCAAGGGCTTTGGCCCGCTATGCGGCCAGTGCTCCCAAGCGCTTAGATAAGGCCGGATGCGTTTACCTATTTTAAACAAAACTTTGTGAAGCCGATTAACTTGAGTTCTTGAGGCTAAACAACTTAAGCAATAACGTTTTATCGGTCATTTTGGAATGACTTTGTGTTGGTTTTGCGTTTTACTATTTGTATTTAAATGATTTTGTAACGAGTCTACACATTTAATTTAAGTAAATGACATGTTTGTTTTACAAAGTGATTTTTAACATAGTGCGGAACATATTCATTGAACGTATACAATATTTTACCAACAACATAAATCGCACAAAGTAAGTAGATAATTTTAAAATTTACATAATATGCGGCGTTCTTTCGTCTCTATATTTTTCAAACATCCTTTTGATCGATAGCAAAGACTGAAAATTACTTTCTTGTTACTACTTTTCATAACAAGATCATGTTATGGCTAGACTTACATATTGATTTTGAATCCGTGATGAGGCAGGAGGCAGTAAAAAAGCTGAATATTGATTGTGTCTGGGTAATATAAAAATAGCTGGAGGCACCAGCTCACGAACTATAAGAACATACTCCACGCTGACCAACTGCGGCGTAGGCGGATTCCGTTATTAAAATGGTATTTGAATTTTGAAAACCGCTTTATAAAACCCAAGTTTACTACATACCTGGTACTAACGGATTTTCGTAACTCCCGAGGCGCAAAATTATTTTACTCCTATGTAAAATGATCACCTATTCTAGGCCTGATTTATAGGAATGGCAAAGTGTGTTCCTAGTCAGTATAGTCATACAACTTAAAACATGTTCTGATATCAAAATATGCAGGCCATTTCTTATTCACACATTCTCACACCAATGGCTTAACGATACGAAATGCCACACAAATGGATCTAATAACTGATAAAATATAAATTTGTTCATTAAATATAAACGTTACTCTTTGAGTTGCACGAAGGATTTCCGCACACCTTGTTGTTTCGTCGATATTAATTTAATTCCTTATTCAACAAAATGTTTCCTCTGTCAATGTGTTCCTTACATTTTTAATGCAGGGTTAAATTCTATACGAGTGATTCTTTAAAGGAAGGGTCTCTGTGTCATTCCGGATAGTCCTACAATGCGACAGAAAGTTAAAACAATTAATGAGGGGATGGGTCTCTAAGCAAGGCAGATTCGCGCTAAATTAGAACATATAAATCTAGTCAGTTAGTCGTAGTTTTATAGGACCAAAATTATATTCGTTTTAAATAGGTAGTTGTTTACTTATTTATTTGATTTTGAGCTGTATCAATGAATGTTCAGCAAATATTTTAGTGTCTTAGTACTGTAGAGTAAGATCGCAGGATATACAAACTCTGCGTTAGAGCTTTATGGTCATAGGGAATGCGAATTGATATTCTAAAGAAAGAGTATCTTGGAAGACAGTTGATAAGAATACGAGTTGAGTCGGTCCGGCGGCGCGGCGGTCCGACTCTTCAATACCTAAAGTTTTGTTTTTTCTCCAGTGTTATTTTATATCAACAATATTAAAATATAATTTTAAGTTAACCTTTTTATTAAATAGACACCAGTTTCTACCACAGTACCTACCAAAATTAGTGAACTTGATTGGTGAAATATTCACATATTTGAAATATATGCATGTATGCATGCATGAACATGAATATTTCGTCTGGCTGTTAAGTATGTTTATCGGTTGTCAAGTAGGTACCCATAAAACGACTAAACTAAGCAGAACATTTTGTTCATTAAATAAATATTCGAAGTTGATAATTATTACATATATACATATATTCACGCCTGTTTCCCCAAAAGGGTAGGCAGAGGCATATTATACGCCCACTTTTCGCCAATTATATAGTTGGTCCCACGTAATAGGTGGCGAGCCTATTGCCGCTTACCGGGACCTGTTAGGTTTGCCAGACCCTCGTTCGTTAATCGGCAGGTACACAACTTGCAACTGAGTTTGGCTTGGGCTCTTTAGATCTTGGTAGGATCCCTATTTATTAATAATTATTAGTTATCCATTATGGGAAATGAAGGATATACGTATGCATTTAGGGGTTTTTAAAAGTTACGAAGCTAATTTGTGTCGCATTGTAGTCGTTCTGCAACTATTAATGTACCCCGCAAATATTATTTTGATTGTGTAACCTGAAAATCACAAATTGGTGCACTGCTTCGGAACTGCGAACTGAAATGGAATAATGGAATTTGCATAAAATTATTCATACTTCGCTTCTTTATTTCGACTGTGGAATAATTGAGTAGCACGAAATGACAAATGTATCGGAAGTCAAGGTTGTTACGTACAGCTTGATAAATACATTAATTTTAGAGGTAATTGGTTTTGTACATCCGCATTTAAGTTCCGAGATGTTTTGGGTTTTTAATAACAAAAAACGATATACTAATAGTTATTTTAATGTATAATAATTTAATGAGTGTATTTAAGTTACAATTTAAAGTGAAGTAAGTACCTACAAACGTGGTGTCAATTAACAAATTATTATATTATTTTCGTGTGGGGCAAATTAAATATGGCAAACTGTATAAATAGTAAATCATGATCTACTTCAAGGTCACATTAACTTGTTTTAACTACATATAGAACCAATATAATATATTTGTTCAATAGTAGTTTGGGCGTGAAGACTTCTATCAAAATCAATTATACAGATCGGAGCGTGAAAATAGCTAAGAATATGAAAGTTTGTTTTTTTAGAGAAATAAAATATTGAAAAATAGCAAAAAAAAACATTGTTTATTTTAGTTTATTTGGCTAGTTTAGTTTTAATTTCAGTGTATTTTTTAAAAAAATTAATAAAACTGGAACTGACACTTCTGTAACCTGTCTCATATAATATCGTTATTACTATTAATTTAGCAACCTGCATCTCCAAAGATAGTGATTTCCATACAAGTTTTGCATAAGAATATTTGTTATGCAGTGTTTTCTCTCTATTATTATATGTATATATTTATGAAAAAGTTTCAATATGTTTGTCTAATGTCCAATACCCGTAGTACAAGCTCTGATAGGTTTTGGGCCGGAAGCGATAGATGTTCAGGAAAACAATTTATGTGTAATCGTAGTTATAATACTTTAATACTCCATATTCGGGTATTCGGGTTCTTCATATACGGGTGATTAAAGTCAACTTTAAACATATATGAGCCCTCCAAGGACATAGAATATAATGTTAAAAGTATCCTCACAGAACATTATGAAAAGGATTATTAGATGTGAGTTCGCGCAAAAACTTTTTGAATCATTTGCCTATTAAAACAAGAATATATGAATGAGAATCTGTTTCACCAATCACGTACTTGAAATACACTATTCTTATTCTCTACGAAATTATAGTTCTAATATACCATTATTTACACTTTATTGCATTCGTCCTTAAGAGACAGTACTTCATTAAATTTAAAAGATAGTGGTTTAATTTGAGACTTATAAACTTTGAACTGAAGTTACTCCATCGTGACTCGGCACGGAGGCACGTATTTGACCAGGCTGCACCAACGGCGACGATATTAGAAAACTTAAATCACGAAGCTGTGTTTAGTTGAGAATTGAGATCTTACATAAAAATATTGAAGTTTGGACAACGCATGCATAAAACATAATGTTATTATTACAAAACAATGTCTAAAGTTAAGCCAGATTTAAAACTAGGGCTGTCACTTGTTAGATAAAATGAAGACAGTGATAGCACTAGTTTTAAACCTGCTTTAAGATAGGGAGTTATGTGAGATAGCTAAAATTAGGTTTTTTTTAATTTGATTGTTCTTTGTTCTTTTTATGTTTCTAAATCAACATTATATAAAACATGAGAACGTTTGGTTAAAAATAAATTAACCCGTTTAGTTTTTTAATAATATATATTTAAAGTTGCGTCTCGTTTTATTTTTTTCGGCCATTTTACTTCTAAACTATTTATAGCAAGTATTTTTTAAAATTATTTATTATTATTATTTATTCATTAAGTTCGCGCAGAAACTTTTTGAATCATTTGCCTATCAAAACAAGAATATATGAATGAGAATCTGTTTCACCAATCACGTAATTGAAATACACTATTCTTCTCCTCTACGAAAATGAAGTTCTAATAATGACTTCAGGTTATTAGTAGATTAAATACAAGAGAGACCGTTTGTTTGTTCATGCCAAATTCTTCATTATTTATTTTAGATTTTTTATACGCAATCGATTGCACGAAATCAATCTTGAATTACCTCTGACGCCCTGTTCGACAGTGGGCGTGGGGACGCCTTGCTAGGTTTCTGAATATCCAAAGTCAGCGACATCCACCGTCCCCTTAACTTTAGATCTTTATTTGAAATAAGCCCCTATGAATTTTAAGTTAAGACTAAAGGATTTTAGCTTAAGTTTAAAAAAAGTATTAAAAGTTTATTTTACAACTAGATGTGCTCTTTCTTCGCTCGATTGAAACAAGTTTTCAACTTACAGTAAAACTATCCCACATAGCCAGTATAAAAAGTATCCTTTGTGCTTGTCCGGAATAGTCTATCCTAGTCCAAACTTTTATGCACTAACATTTTCAAAGGTTTTTAATACCAACTAATTATTTAAATAGGTTAATTCTGTTAAAATATACCAAAAATGACATAAAAATTCATTTGAAATAACTTTTAACATAGAATTAACTAATATAGACTGGCTGTGGCCTGGGGTAAATAAAACATAATATAAGGTAAAGACCATCTCATAGCTCAAATATCTGAAATCTCTAGACTAGATTTCAAGGGTGACACTTGAAACGCACATACAAAGACTTATGTATGGCAAATGAATATTATGACCATTAAGTATTATGCTTTGTCGGTTTATGACAAACTCAATAGGTAGCCCATTTTAAGATAGCCACATTATCAATCAGACGCAAAGGCTCTGATTGAGCGTTTCCATATAAACTTTAAAATGGAAAAATTAACTCTGCCTGAGTTGAGTTGGGTTGACTAACACCCCCCTCAAGGCCGTCTCACCTCGCAAAGGAGACAAGTTTACACCCCCCCCCCCTTTTATTTTTATTATCTTAAGAATAATTAAAATTATTGTTATTGGCTGTTTGTGTCAAAAAAATAATTGAAAAGCACATCCATTATTTTTTTTGAAACTTTAAGAACATTGTAAGCGTTAAAAATCTGATCAAAAAATAAAAAATATGATATTTCAAATTGTATTACAAATAATTAAAAAAATACTCTTTTCCTGTAAAATATGCGAAATGGCGGTCACGATCTTCTTCCTGAAAAGGAAAAATTATCTCTTCACATAATATCATACTTATGTAAAAATACGATGATGAGGAAACAGAGCTGTAAAGCATTTATTTTCCAAAGTTCGATGTGTAATATTTATCGACCGGTAATGTAGTTTTTAAATAACATGCATTGCTATTGCAGTAATGTTTTGCGCACATTTCATTTTCTTTTTTTATTAACAGGTATACTCGTGTTATTTGCTCAACTCATTCAATTTATTTTAAAATTACTTCGCCTTTAAAACAAAAGAAGTCCAGTCAGCTAACCACGCTACGTGACTATTGAAGACGAATGTCTATAAGTTATGACTACCGTTAATCATAAGGATGTGAGCGTCTCAAAAGAAATTGCTGTACTCATACATACGTGCCACCGTTTATGCACGACCATGGAAAAATGTCATAAAAAAATATAATAATGAATAACAATCATTACTTTTTAATTATCCTATCTATATTATAATTCAAATAGTAAGTAAGGTAAGGTAAGTATAGTATAGGTTAGTCAAAGAATGTACGATGTGTTTCATTACAAATTCTAGGCATCATCATATCATAACTTGATTAAAGTGCACAGCTGAACATGGGCCTCCCCAATAGATGACAATTATGTTGGAGGTGTTTGCTCATAATCACCACACTGGGCAGGCGTGTTGGTAATCGCTATTCAAGCCAGTACGCAGAATGACGCTGCGGCCCATCATTTGGTCGTCTTACGGAGAGTCGTAAGAGCCGACGAAGAGATTTCGACTCTTATGACTCTCTGTGAGATGAGAGGGTGATGCTCTAGTTAGCTAGTTCTATGTTAGTATTAATATGAACGTTCTTATGTATTTGTCAATCCGCACCATGACCGCGTGGTGTAGCATGACCGGAGCTCATCTCATCCCAGTTTGTAAGAGGAACACTATGCTCCCTAGTGCGTGGGCTGGGGTAATGATGATGAATAAATATAATTATATAATATTTAGTCCAAGCAAAGAATTTTCTATTTCCATTAATAAAAATATATTGAGAACTTAAGGAATGAAGAGCGCGTGTAGGTACCGAATAACCCACTAAATCAGTTCACTCCATAGAATGTTCTCATAACTTTATTTGGCATAAATATTTCGAAAAGGTAGTTCTTTTATGAAAACCCTTTTCTCAAAGAAATATTTAATATTTTTCACGCGCCTTTTTTCATAACAAAACTTGGGGTTGAATATTTTTGTGCGCGTACTCACAAATAACAAACATTATTATATTTCCTTGATACAGGCGTTACTTTGCGGAAATCCATTATAAGCAAAGTGACGATTCACTTGCTTATCAAACATTTTAATCGAACCTTTCGATGAGTAGTCCGAATGTCCCGTACAAATTTGTTTTTGCCGTTGAAAAACTATTTTCTCCTTATATCGACATTGGTTTCGATTAGTTTAACAGCAAAAAGATTGTTTGTGATGGAATATTGAAAGTTATCTTTCTGATTTTTGCCTTTGAGTACGTGCGCTCAAAGACCTTTTTGCCATATTTTATGATTCCCACGCTTTCCCAGAAAAAGGGTTTTGACATTCTGACAGAGGGACAACAAAATGATTTCCGAACCATAAAAATAGGTTCAGTCGTTCTTTCTTTCTTTATTGAGACATTTATTTATTTATTTCATCTAGGTACAGAGAAGTAAATACAAATACATACTTAATATACATAGGAAAACACTCATACCATAGCAAATATTCATATGTATGCACACAAAGAACGATATACTCGCCACCACGCCATATCGGACGTTAAATAACGATACGGTACTAGTATACGAGTGTGTAATTAATTACTAACCAAGAGCAAGCTAATTTGCGTCTGGTCCAAGCTACTTAATATGTAGACGGGACCTCCTAATATCTCATCACCTTTGTTTCTATAGCGTAAAAATCTAGCAAAACTTTTTCCATACGATCACGTCTGTTTCCCCGAAAGGTTGGCAGATGCCATGCTTTATGCTCACATTTCGCCAATTATTTAATTGATCCCACGTAGGATCGATAGGTGGCGGGCCAATTGACGCTTATCGGGAACGGTTATGTTTGCCAGAGTCTCGTCCGTTGTTCGGCAGGTGAGGTTGGCTCGGGCTCTTTGGGTCTTCATTATTTCACTATTACCAAAACTTTTACTATCATAATGTATTTCCTTTTAAGTGGGAAAGGATACTAATATTCCAACTAATGGCACGTTATCGCTTTCTAATGTAAAAAGGCTGTATAATGGTTATCGGTTGTTGAGAGTATGACATATCTATCCTACTGATAACATACATGTAAAATGTTGTTGCATATTTATTCCTAATCGTCAGCTCAACCTGGATTAAGTCACGGTACTTTTATCGGGGAAAATTCCTAATTCTATATAGTAAAACATAGTATACATTAAATAGATTTCCAATAATCACACCAGTTATTAAGTACCAAGTTAAGAATCAGTAAGAATTTGTGTTACGGACAAAATAACAGATAAACATAAATAAATTGTTTTTTTTTTGTAAATATATACTTAATATATATATAGAAAATACCCAGACCAGAACAACAATACATCGTTATGCACACAAAGTGTTTGAGTGGGAATCGAATCCACGACCTCTGGAGCGAAGTGCAGGTATTATATATATATATCCACTCCTCCACCTCCTATATGCCGACCGATATGACCTCAACGTCATATCGGTCGCCGTTGTAATGATCATTGTCAGATTACAAATCTCTCGTTCAGGACAGGTCTCGCGTCTTGATCTATAATGTGAGAACAATACAAGGCGATAATCTTTCCATCTGTATGACAAACGTTACCAATTTGTAAAATGTGTCACAGATGTCGTACGCGCACGATTTACTCATATGACGAGTTCATTTTCTTTCGGACGTACATTGTACCGATTACTTTGTTTAACCTGAACATAAACATGCAGGAAAAGAAGATTCAAAATGACTTTGGTTGAAGCGCTCGTATCTCTGCGGTGCTCGGTGCTCGAAAACAATCACCGAAGTACAGCAGAGTTTACAGAGGTCAGTCCTTGGATGGGTGACTGTTTGTGTGGCATTTGATATCGAGCGTTTCCTTGCTTCGGAGGGCATGTTAAGCCGTTGGTTCCGGTTATCACTAAACGTGATAGTCGTTAATCCAAGTTAAAGCCTAATGGGCGGCATGGAAAATTGTAACAGCAGGACGCCATACACCTGCCTCCGCCAATGCGCTGTGGAGTATGACCCAATACCCTCGCACCTTGATATGTAAAAGGAGGCTCGTGCTCAGTAGTGATACGTTAATGCGCTGAGATATTGCAGTTTTTAAATCAACTAGGTTTTTGTTCAATATTAACGTTCTTTAATTTATATATATTTAAATATTCCATCGTGTTGATCACGAGATAATAATTCCTTGGATTAGCGGAATTACATCAATAATGCATATTAATTTTATGTAAAAATATTAAGTTATTAAAAATACTATCTATATACAGTACTACTGATATTATATTAGAAAGACTTCAATAAGATAGTATAGGATAGGTACTTATTTATAGGTTAAGACTAATTAGTATGATATAATACATATTAGGTCGGGGAAAAAGTCTTTTCGCATAACGTAGGTATAAACTTATTATAAAATTTTTTTGAATGTACTATTTGTATCTGGCTGGTTTTGGTAACATTAAAAAGGTTCCATTATAAAGAAAAGAAAATAATAAAAAAAAGTTGTTTCCCGCTATTTTTCATTTGTTTTTCTCTCCGTAAAAATGAGTGAATCTAATGAAGAAATTCGATACATTTTAAAATTTTATTATAAAAAAGGCAAAAATGCAACTCAAGCAGTGAAAAAAATTTGTGATGTTTATGGACCTGATGCAGTGTCAGTAAGAGTAGCACAAATTTGGTTCAAACGTTTTATGTCCGGAAATTTTGATGTTAAAGATGCACCTCGCTCTGGTCGCCCTGTTACGAATAAAATGGACGCCATTTTTGAAAGAGTGGAGCAAGATCGGCATATTAGTAGTTACGATGTAGCTGAAGAACTGGGAATTGACCACAAAACAGTTTTGACCCATTTGAAGAAAGCTGGTTATACAAAAAAGCTCGATATTTGGGTGCCACACGAGCTCACTCAAAGAAACTTAATGAACCGTGTACCTACTCATTTGCGATTCATTATTGAGACGTAATGAAACCGAGCCGTTTTTGAAGAGATTGATAACTGGCGATGAAAAGTGGATCACGTACGACAAGAACGTGCGAAAAAGGTCGTGGTCAAAAGTTGGCCAGGCTTCACAGACTGTGGCCAAACCTGGCCTAACACGAAATAAGGTGATGCTGTGTGTATGGTGGGATTGGAAGGGCATTGTTTATTATGAGCTTTTACCGCCCGGCAAAACCATCGATTCTGATCTTTACTGCCAGCAACTGATGAGATTAAAGGAAGCAGTCGAGAGAAAACGGCCGGAATTGATCAACAGGAAGGGTGTGGTCTTTCATCACGATAACGCTAGACCACACACATCTTTAGCCACTCAGCACAAATTAAGAGAGTTCGACTGGGAGGTCCTAGTGCATCCACCATATAGCCCTGACCTTGCGCCTTCAGATTTTCACCTGTTTCGGTCTCTGCAGAATTCTTTAGGTTCTGTAAGGTTGACCTCAAGAGAGGACTGCCAAAACTATTTGTCCCGTTTTTTTGATCAGAAGTCCCAAAGTTTCTACAGTAACGGGATAATGTCTCTGCCCACAAAATGGCAGAAAGTTATTCAACAAAACGGTACATATATATTGTAAATAAATGTAAATAAACTTTGAAAAAAATGTCTTGACTTTTCATACAAAAATACGAAAAGACTTTTTCCCCAACCTATTATTATTGCCACAAACATTAAGTTCACGTCTGTTTTCCTGAAGGGATAGGCAGAGGCATATTATACGCCCACACATTACCAATTATTTAGTTAGTCCCACGTATTAGGTGGCGAGCTTATTGCCGCTCACTGGGCACTGTTATGTTCGCCAGAGACTCGTCCGTTGATTGGCAGGTGCACCACTTGCAGTTAATGTTCGTTTGGGCACCTTAGATCTTGGTAGGATCCCTATCATTCGGACCCTATACCGGATAGGTCTCCACCTTGGCTTGGTGGGGAGGCTGAGTAGGGCGGGAAGGTAGGGCGGAGGCCGGGAAAAGGTTACACCCACAGGTCGGCGACTCTGGGTGCCCTTAGTACTTACTAACTGGAAGAAGCCAAGAAAGACCTGTGGAGGGCGCAGCGGGCGGGCCAGTAGGTTTTTAGTGGGTATTACTGCTGGCATTCGTGTCTGCCGGTGGTGAGTCCCACACCCCCTCTCGGTCTCCCTTTGGCCAGTAGGCAGTGCGTAAATGCATTACAAAAACAATATGGTAGGATTCCTACACACCCTATTTTTAAAAATACTTCTATAATAAATAGAAATCACAACAAACATCATAGTAATGTAAAAAACATTTTAAATGACATACTTTTAGAGTAAGTACTTTATACAACTTTGCGGGAATGGTTCTGTAGGTTACACGAGCGACGTAACCAAATAAAGCCGCCGATACTAAACAAACAAAGTCCTATAATAATAATGATTATGATACAGCATTTAAGTTAGTCTTCACTTCGAAATTCTAACCACTTGCCAATTGAGTGGCCGTTCTAAGTGAAATTGTCATTACTTGGCTTCAAATGGCGGTGTGGTGATGAGCACAATAACTTTTTATGTCCCAAGATAATATTTAGTATTATAATATTTCTTTGTGTAAAATATTATAAATGTAAAATGAGTTTGTTTGTGACATTTTCACGCCTAAGCCTCTTGGTCTACTATGAAGAACTTTGGTACAAATAAAGTCTAAAGCCTACAAAAGGACAAGACCTAGTATGTATCCCGAAAATGAATACAATAAACAGTAAGAAACGCGGGCATGGCTTTGCTGAAGTTAGTTAATATATAAGATAATGTAACATTGAATGGTTGTGGAGACTGGTAACTCCAATAAGAGAGCAAGTTACACATAAAATATTGTACATAAGATTTTTTTTAGGACCTACAAAATCTTTTAACCGCTCCGTTTTTGCAAAACTACTACCTAATTTTAGAACTACCGATACGATTTTATTTTATACAGAAAAGCATTTAATTTGATAGTTTATATTAGTATACTTTGACAAAATAATGGGATATCTTTTGTTATAAATTCAATTGTCGCATGGGGTCACGAGGAAAGAGGATCCGTTCTTGATACTCTACAAATCAATATATCACATAGTTTGACAAATGGCTGCCTTCCTCTCACACTGTGTTTAGGGGTTGATGGAGCAAACAACCAACATTAGCACTTTTAAAACTTGTAAACTCGTAACTTTTCAATAAATTGCTGATATGGAATGTTGATTTTAATTAGAATATTAAAAAACACAAAATATACTCATTGTTTTAGTGTTTTCAAAGAGTGTGCCAACATAATAAATAATTAAACGTAAATCACTTCACATCTTGAACTTCTCAAAGCGCCATTAGTTTTATTTATGTCTTATCTTAGTAAACCTGTAACTTTTCAATAAGTTTGAACAGTTGATATCACGCAATTACTTTAGTTATAGTAATAAATAAACTCTAAGGGGCTTATTACAAAACGAGATCTAAAGTTTGACCAGGCTTAAAACTTCACTTTACTTTAATTTGATAAGATGAAGATAGTGACAGCACTAGTTTTAAATCTTTTATTTTTTTGATTTACGTCGGTAACAAAATGCATTTACGCACTGTCTGCTGGCCAAAAAAAAGGGGACCGAGAGAGGTGTGTGGGACTCACCTTCGGCAGACACTACCACCAGCAGTAATACCCACTAAAAATCTTCCGACGACGCCTGCCTGAAAGAGGCGGGGGGCCAGTACGCTGGTAAATCACCACGCTATTCAGCGACCGTTAAGTCTACCTACAGTTTTTACTTATCGGTCATCGTCTTTGCTTGTAAAATTTTACTTTGTCACTAGGTTGTAACCTTGGGTCTGATCGGGTCCGAGTAGAGAATTTGAACCAGCGGCCTTCTTAATTAAACTTAAGAGCAAACCTTAGAACCACTGTACTAAAAGGCGACATTATCTTCTCACAATTCTGAGCCATTACAACGATTGCAATAAATGCACTTTCCCATTTCTCAAGGCGCCGAGTTCATTAACCATTCAGTCCACGAACATTTTAATGTCTCTTTTCGCATTACAATGCTAATTGAAGTACAACTTAACAGCCCTTAAGTGTGATTTGAACCTACACTTGTACTTAGCTGGCCTGCTAATTACACCTGTTAAGTATCGAGATAATTATATACTACATTTTAGTGCTGTCAAGGATATAAACATCGCCTGAACCACCACCTTTGAAAACGTTTAGCTAATAACAGTCGCAACAAAAACATAAAAAAAGCATTTAGTGTGACACGTTATATTTTTATTGATCTGATCGTATAGTCTAGCGATTATGTGTTTTATTCAGAAAACTAATACGGAGTATATTTTTTTCTTTATTATAAAGACCTTAAGCTAGAAAGCCGCTAACTGTCAGAGGTATTTTCTGAAATATATCATCATCATCTCAGCCCATAAACGTCCCACTACTGAGCACGAGCCTCCTCTCACATACCAAGGTGAGAGGGTATTGGGTCATACTCCACCACGCGGACCCAGTGCGGATTGGCGGAGGCAGGTGTATGACGTCCTGCTGTTAGAATTAATCAAGCCGCCCATTAGGCCTCTAACATGGCTTAACGGCTACCACATTTAGTGATAACCGGGACCAACGGCTTAACGTGCTTTCCGAAGCACGGAAGCTCTCAATATCAAATGCCACACAAACGGTCACCCATCCAAGGACTGACCTCTGTAAACTCTGCTGTACTTCGGTGATCGTTTCCGACCACCGAGCACCGCAGAGCTACGAGCGCTTGAAATATATACTCTATTATAATACAGCAGCGTTTAAATTTCAAAAATTACTTACTGTACGTTAGCCGCATTTTAACTAATGGACGGCAGTATACCTTTAGGTGGCATCTAAGCAAACGGCCCACGTGATGGAAAGTGGTCACCTCAGCCTTTGGACGTCTGTTACTTCAGGGGCAAACTAGCGCGTTGCTGACCCATTAAAAACCGTTTCACGTCCTTCTTGAAGAGCACCATGCTGTAATTTCTCTGGAAAACCTCGCCAGTGAGCTCATTCCACAAATCAAAAAAAATTGCAATTTTTAATTTTCAAAATTGTGAATGTGAAAAGTGCCAGGTGTATGACGTAAAAGTTTAGTTGTAGCCATTACTATGTGTAGGGATGTTATGAGTGTGTAGGGATCCTACCAAGACCCAAGGAGCCCAAGTCAACCTCACCTGCAAGTGGTGCACCTGCTGATCAACGGACGAGGCTCTGACGAACATAACTGTGCCCGGTAAGCGGCCTATTACGTGGGACCAACTATATAATTGGCGAAGTGTGGGCGTATAATATGCCTTTGCCTACCCCTTCAGGGAAACAGGCGGCTATTAATGATGAAAGTACGAAAATATAAAACTTAAATCTGTATTTTTTTTATCTAGTGATTACAGGTGATTTTAAAAAAAAGCCAGTGTAGGCACAAGTAGGCACAGAACAATAATAATATAAATTAGTATTATCATATATGACATATCTAAAGCTACACAAATACGATTACATACTTAATGCTTGCTTAGAATAGCTTGACCAACAGTAATTTGCAAGTCACTGACACACTCTTATCATTACTCAGCTGGCCCACTGCTGACATGGGACATGTGGTTGTACTTTGGTTTTGTGACTGTTGTCTGTTTAGTGGCTTACATCCCTCAAGCAAGAATTTAAATTCACGCGACTCAACGAATAATATTTCGGAGGGCGAGGTTTATTTGTTTGTTTAAAGTTCGAATGTACTAGACACGGGTAGATCCTGAACGAATGACGCAATTGAAGTCCCTTACCTATCTAGTTCATATGTATCACTCATTTAGTATAGTCCAAAGCAGTTCATTTAGTTCACTGAATCAGTGATATGAGAAATGAATGAGAGTAAAACGTACGGATATATTTGTGCTACGGATATACTGCAAGAGCGAATCAGTCGCGTGACCCCGCCAGGTCATTTTAATTGTTACTCTCTCCTCCGGTTAAGTGAACCGAATTATTTGAGCATACACAAAAAAAATTAGAAGACAGCAAAACGCACATGACAAAATAATATTTCGTCGTTGTTCTGGGAAAACCCTGTAATAAGATGGTTACGTAATTTGAGTTAAAGGCAAATAATAGTTCAGATAAAATATTTTTATTAAAAAACATATGAACGTAAGTTTTTGTGTTTCGATATCATGCTATTGTATTTCGCAGACGAAGAGCATGAAAAACTGAGTCGATTATTTGTGTTAACTCATTTTATGAAAAAAGTTATTAACTGGGTTTTCCCAGAACAACGACGATTTATTGGTTTTCAAATACATGCAGATCAATATTAAATGTGGGAACAGTTTCACATAATAGCACAAAGCGACGAAATACTAAGTACATCCATTTTTTTATATCACAAAGTGGCATTCCAGACGAAGGTTGCCACTTTTCATCAGGTGGGCTGATGGAAAGTGGTCACCGCAACCCTTGAAAGCATTCAGTCAGGCACAAAGACAGGTAGCGCGTTTTCGACCCTTTAAAAACCGCTTTATGTCTTTTATATCTTTTGGGGAAACCTCGCCAAAATTTTACTTTACAACTGAAGTGAACGAGACAAAAAGTTTCTTTTAAACCGCACCTGTATCTAATTTGTATTTTGTCCCTTTAAAAGGTCTGATTAATTTTACTCGTTATTTCACATTTCGCGTAGTTTAAAAATAATTCTACGACCGGTACGGGGCGTTGGTTCGAATACTTCGAATCCTACATAGAAGACAAATAACTGTGTACATTAACATCTCTCTCGAGTGTAATTGTATATTACAAGTTCGTATTACAAATAAAGTGATTCAATATGTATATTTATCCGATGTCCGTTGTCTAGTACCCATCATCCGGCACCGAACCAACACAGCAATTAATTTGACAAAGGAATTATAGTATTAAATTGTGAGTCGTACAATAACTATAAAAAACTCCATAGTTACAGAAATTCATAGTGTTCACTTTTACTTTATTTAAAATGGAAAATTCCTATATATGCAACAAAGCAATAACTATTAATATGTAAGCACTTGCAGTTTAATGATTTGTGTATAAGTATTAATAAAATAGAAGGTCGTGTCATAATACCTATCTCTCTAATGAGGTACATTAGAGAAGAGGGTCTATAAACCGTAGATGTTGCAGCATATTATTTATGTGTAAAACAAGATTACATACATTTACGATAAAGTGTTTGAAGCCTCTCATGTTGTTTTCTACGTAACTTCTTCGCATATAAATTATAAGTAAGAATATAAAAATTATATAGCCACTTATAAAACACACATCATGGAATTATATCGATGTATATTATGCTGTCACATTCCGGTAATTTGAATACCTAAATCTCCTCGTTTCTCCCCATGACTGCGAATAACTTCGGCATTATTCTATCCTGCCGTGACCTAAGGAGCCCAAGCCAACCTCATCTGTATGTGGTGCACCTACCGATCAACGGACGACGCTCTGGCGAACATAACAGTGCCCGATAAGCGGCAATAGGTTTGCCACCTATTACGTGGGACTATATAATTGGCAAAGTGTGGGCGTATAATATGCCTCTACCTACCCTTTCGGGGAAACAGGCGTGAATGTATGTATGTATTATTTTAGCAATGCTGAAATCATGTGCTGAGACAATAAAGTGGTTTAGTAGCTTACATCAGGCAACGACATTGTAGATGACGTAAATACAATGTCGCCTGCTGTTTAAATTTTTCAATGTACCCCATAGTCAAAATTTTTGCCTATGCTTCATTCCCAATAACTTTTTTTCTAAGCTACTGGCAATTAAAGTGGTCGTATGTATACAGGTGATCTGTATGCTGACGACTTGCAGATCTCAATGGCCATTGCAAGGTCTCAATAGCTTCTTGTGCTCATTGCATAAAACCACACCAAATTAAAATAAGAAAATATAAAGAGATAATTTAAGAGTAAACATATAAAAGTCTAAATTATATAATTATTGTGATTTTATAATTATTATATATTTTCATTAATTATTTTAAATTATCTATTAATATACTCTCACTTTCATTTGGTGTTGTTTTAAGCAATAAGCTTGAGCAAGATCGTTGATCTAAGCATATAATTTATGATTTCGGGATTAATGAACATATTTCATTAATCTAGCTCTACTTTATTAGTAGTGTAAACATTCTTTAGAGTTTTTGTTCTCGTGAACACATGATGAAAATGAAATCTTCCAAACAAATGTTTAGGTTTCACCTTTGCTTCAAAAAGTCTTGCCTTGCGTTTATTTTCCTGTAATTATTTAATTATTTTTCGTAAGGAAAATAAGAACATTACTGCCTTAAAAAATTCTAACGTTTTACGTATAAAACAATGGTCAGGAAATAAAAAAAAGTGTCTAAATCTAAAATAGGCTCGTTTGAGTCTGCAATGGTGGAGAAGGGCTGCAGCCGAAATCTACAGTAGCTACACAATGATAAGTCGCAATAGTTTGGTTGGCTGATGCAGAGAGGGATGATGTTGGCCCCGGGAGTAAGACACGCGGCGTCTGCGCACACAAGACGCGGTCTTGAGTGGGTGTAATGGTGCGAAGCGCATTTCGCTGCTATAGGGAAGGGAACTAATATCTAAAGTTAGCGTCATCACTAAAATTAACCAATTCCACATAAACTCATATTGACATAATTTAAATCCCAAATCATTTATTCAACTTCCGTCACTTAAATCTAGCAGCACCACTTTACTGGAGCGGGAGCCTGCTTAGATAAAAAAAGTGGCAAGAAACTCTGTGTCCTGCCAAGATATTTATTATTTATATTATGTAGATAAATGGCTGCAACAGAAACAGGAAAGACGTAGCCCAGTAGATTAGACAATCCAATAATTTTAAACTAATCCTATTCTGATAGCGTAGAGCATAGTGTTAGTTAAGTTAAAATATGGTTTAGTTAACGCATTTAGAGTTTAGAGCCCGGTAGCACTTGTAATATAAAGAGCTTATTGTATATAAGAACAATTTCGGCCTATTTCAAAGGAGGATATAATAGGTTGGGGAAAAAGTCTTTTCGTATTTTTGTATGAAAAGTCAAGACATTTTTTTCAAAGTTTATTTACATTTATTTACAATATATATGTACCGTTTTGTTGAATAACTTTCTGCCATTTTGTGGGCAGAGACATTATCCCGTTACTGTAGAAACTTTGGGACTTCTGATCAAAAAAACGGGACAAATAGTTTTGGCAGTCCTCTCTTGAGGTCAACCTTACAGAACCTAAAGAATTCTGCAGAGACCGAAACAGGTGAAAATCTGAAGGCGCAAGGTCAGGGCTATATGGTGGATGCACTAGGACCTCCCAGTCGAACTCTCTTCATTTTTGCTGAGTGGCTAAAGATGTGTGTGGTCTAGCGTTATCGTGATGAAAGACCACACCCTTCCTGTTGATCAATTCAGGGTTTTCTCTCGACTGCTTCCTTTAATCTCATCAGTTGCTGGCAGTAAAGATCAGAATCGATGGTTTTGCCGGGCGGTAAAAGCTCATAATAAACAATGCCCTTCCAATCCCACCATACACACAGCATCACCTTATTTCGTGTTAGGCCAGGTTTGGCCACAGTCTGTGAAGCCTGGCCAACTTTCGACCACGACCTTTTTCGCACGTTCTTGTCGTACGTGATCCACTTTTCATCGCCAGTTATCAATCTCTTCAAAAACGGCTCGGTTTCATTACGTCTCAATAATGAATCGCAAATGAGTACACGGTTCATTAAGTTTCTTTGAGTGAGCTCGTGTGGCACCCAAATATCGAGCTTTTTTGTATAACCAGCTTTCTTCAAATGGGTCAAAACTGTTTTGTGGTCAATTCCCAGTTCTTCAGCTCCATCGTAACTACTAATATGCCGATCTTGCTCCACTCTTTCAAAAATGGCGTCCATTTTATTCGTAACATGGCGACCAGAGCGAGGTGCATCTTTAACATCAAAATTTCCGGACTGAAAACGTTTGAACCAAATTTGTGCTACTCTTACTGACACTGCATCAGGTCCATAAACATCACAAATTTTTTTCACTGCTTGAGTTGCATTTTTGCCTTTTTTATAATAAAATTTTAAAATGTATCGAATTTCTTCATTAGATTCACTCATTTTTACGGAGAGAAAAACAAATGAAAAATAGCGGGAAACAACTTTTTTTTATTTTTTTCTTTTCTTTATAATGGAACCTTTTTAATGTTACCAAAACCAGCCAGACACAAATAGTACAGTCAAAAAAATTTTATAATAAGTTTATACCTACGTTATGCGAAAAGACTTTTTCCCCGACCTAATATATCAGTCCATAAAACTTGCAAAATTTAAAAAAAAACTATGGTAAAGTTATAAAAGTCTCGAAGGGACTTCTTGGTGGGAAAGTAAAGCGTCATTTCTGCAGTTTCATTTTATGTTCTAAAATTTGTGATTTATCGAATATTAATGTGTAATAACCAGAGGTCGGAATTAGGTAGAGTTATTCATGTACTTACACTGATTTCACACAGCGAAAGAATATAGTGGATATGCCTCAAATCCCGGGATTAATTTAAAAGAATAGAAAAAATCCCGTTACTTTTTAATAAAAAGTTATTTACTTTTACTTTTTTAATTTAGACTACTGCACGCGCGACGTTGCCAAACTTACATCAATGATATTGGATGACCGAAGTTGCAAAATTCCAATACGCACACGCGCGATGTTGCCACGTTTATTGTTTTATTTGTCTATCTATGATGTTTTTATTATTATTTATTTGTAATATTGTTGGCCACACGGGATTGTCCATTTAAATCCCGGGAAGGTCCACATTAATATCAACATTTCGATGCAAGTACATAAATAACTCTACCTAATTCCGACCTCTGGTAATAACGGTGGATTTTTAACTGCTATATGTTTGTAAACTTACACGAGTGTTGGTAAACGAAACAAAAGTGCAACATCACTTTTCAAATTCTCTCAAGAAGTCCGTGTGAGATCGCAGTATAGTTCCACATCTTTACTGACAACTCAAAGGGTTTAGGGGGAGGGCATCTCATTTACCATCTTTATCATTACTCGTTCTCATTTACTATGATTTACATATTATTAATATATCTCTTACTTGACACCGGCTAAATGTGCTAAACACACGAAGCCATTATTTATAAGAAAAAAAAGTCTGAAAATGTAGGAATTTAATTTTCGATTTCAGGAAGAGACAAGTCACCGTGTGGCAGTACTATGGCGTTTAATTTTCTCGTAACCAGAGCCTCCTTCAGCGTGACGGTTTAATCTCAAAGACTGTCAATCCTGCCAGAGTAGTACTTTAATCGAACAGACGCCATTTACCTTCTAACTAAAGTCTGAGATTGAAAAAAAATTAATCTAAATATGTCTCTTGATCATTTATTCCGATCCAATGAAAATTTTAATCTAAGGCGAATTTTTTCGTGAGCAATTTTATTAATAATTATATTAATAAGTGTGGAGTAAAATTATTCTTTATGGTGAGTTTAAAATATAAATATATACGAGTGACAATTCTGTATAACAAACATACAATATCCACATTAATAATATATTAAATTTCTAATTTAATGTATTAGCAGAATGGAATATAATTTTACATAAATATTAAAGTATTGTTTTATGTAAAACAAAGTAAAAGCAATAAAGTGAAAATAATATACTGACTTTTTTTCTTAAAATTTGAAAAATAGACGTGTTTTCTTATAGACAATTTGAGAATTGAACATTTTGCAACTAAAAGCTTTATTCCCCTATTTTATATGTTCTTTCTTTTATGTCGTAATTCAATTGAAAATAAAAGTTACTGTTTCAATGTGTAAACATAATAAAATAATGACTTCATATCTTCACTATCACGACTACGACGCGGCACGCGTTATTTCCGTTTACAAGCAATTACTACCAGCCGTCGACTCCCGCGCACGTAAACAATTATCACATAAAAAAGAACAAAGAAACCTGTGTTACATCTCAATGCTGTTTAAATTATACAACATAGATACACTATACTAATTACCAGGTTTTATTCAAATTTAGCAATGCATGATTCTAAATAAAATTTTGCTAGTCGTTCGCCCTAATTGACACTACACGAGATCCCATTCCCAGTCTCCTTCGACGACATCCTGGGGCGAGGACATAGGGTGGTAGATATCTTCAGATTTTCCGCTACCACATATACATATAAAAAAACAATCTTGATGACTTGTCTTCGACAATATCAACTCATCACAATTATCAAAATCAATGATTGTCGCTTACCATCTGGCGGGCTTGATGTTTGTGGTTAATATATTTTGCTATTTATATGTAAATGATGGATCTAATATATAAAGAGAAACAATATTCTCAGACATAATTTATCGTTGTAATTTACTGGATCAGTTGAGAATTCTTGTCTGGTTCAATTTGTTGGAAATTTGTTTATTGTATTTTGTAGTCGTCTTCAACAGGAATCGTATCGCCTCTGGGCTAGTAATTAATCTCGCCAGCTTGCTTTTTGATTACAAGCTACGAATAGAATCTCAATCTGAGTACATAATTTTATACTCAGAAGTGATTAGAAAACATGACAAGTTATTTGAGAAATTTCGGCAGAAAAATTATTATTGATAACCTTTCCTTTGATTTTGTGACAAAATTTATAAGTATTATTCGGGCTTAGATAAGCAATTAAAATAAATATAATATAGCTGTAAATAAAAATTTTTAGCTATTTTTTGTATTGGTGTTCCCTGGTGACTTTTCGAAGTTATATGCGTAACTATCGCTTGCTCCGTGTCCTCGGAAAGCATGTTAATCCCGGCTGTCGTTGTTAGAAGCTCTATTGGGCAGCTTGAACATTTTTCTACTTACCTGCCTTTTTTATACGTCGTTAACAAAATGCGTTTACGAACTGCCTCCCGGCCGATGGGAGGACCGAGAGGGAATGTGAGGCTCCGTGCCAGCAAACGCAACTGCCAATAGTACTACCCACTTAATATCTTTCGACGATACCCACCGCTGTTGAAAGGAGGCGGGGGGCCAGTGCCTGGTTTGTAGCGTCCGGCACCCCAACCGTAGTCAAGGTCCCTCAGAACTAAGCTGGGAAGACCTCCTCAGAGAGGCGTAGTTGACGCACCCCCTCTACTTTCTTGTGCGACAATGGCATATGTGATCGACATTTGGGAAGGTCTATGGTTAGACGGCAGAGCCCCTGCCCCCGCCACCTAACAACCTACGGGGGCTGACGGCCTCTTGGCCCATCAGCAAAACACATCTGCCTCCGCACTGGGTCTTCATGGTGGATCTTATGATGCTGGAGAAAGAAGCCCGTGCTCAGTACTGGGCGTCAATGGGATGAAATTATAATAATTGTAAGATGCTGAAAGTGTAGTCAAATATTTAACATAAGAAATTAAGCAAGTGATGGATTAAAAATATCTTTGTAACAATTCCCGCGCTACTATAATTTCCCGAAAAATCGAGAAACTATTCAACACGACACGTGTTTCTTACCCCTTACACAGGGCATCTTCAGGTAAGATAGGAGCCTCAGAACAACGATATCTTCACGACCAACGCTGAAACGAGAGTGAGCAGCTGAGCAATGAATCCACGAACCCCATTATTATATGGATTGCCGAAAATACATAAAGACGATATACCAGTTCGGCCTGTAGTTTCTTACATAGGTACACCGGCATATAAACTTTCAAAGCATTTAAATACTCTTTTAAAAACAAAATCTTCATTTAACTTACTTATTTCTTTAAAAAGTAGTTTAGATTTAGTAAATAGAATAAAAGACATTGAGTTGCCAAGATCTGCTAAGTTAGTGTCTTTAGATGTCGAAAGCCTCTTCACTAATGTACCGTATGAAGAGTGTTTAAAAATACTGGAAAGCTTTTTTGAGAGAAAATGTACACATCCAGGAGAAATGGGTGATTTAATTCATTTAACTAGACTTTGTATGGAACAAAACTATTTTAGGTTTAATGACCACTATTACAAACAGAAAGAAGGTTTGGCTATGGGTTCTTCCCTCTCTCCATTAATGGCTGATATTTTTATGGATAACCATATTTTGAATAGAAGTAGTAACATATTATATTATTACAGATATGTGGATGACATATTTTTATGTTGGTTAGGCACTATTCGGCAATTAAATATATTTGTTGATAAAATCAACAAAATACATCCGAAAATAAAGTTAATATTAGAAATAGAGGAAAATAGCTCACTTAATTTCCTTGATTTAACTATTTCAAGAGTCGGAAATAAACACGACTTTCAAATATTCAGAAAACCAACTTATACCGACACTACTATTCCAGCATCCTCGTGTCATCCCATACAACATAAATTAGCAGCGTTTAGAAGTTACATTCATCGATTAATGACCATACCTATGTCGTCCACTAACTATGATAAAGAATTGAACACAATTAATCAGTTAGCAATCAGTAATGGATATGATACTGCTTTGGTTGATAATCTGATTAAAAGTAAACAACAGAGTATTGTAAGATCAATGTTGTGTGCTTTAGAAAGCGACAAGGTTAATAAATAAACAGGCAGTTTAACGTATATGGGCTCAGTTAGTAGACAGATTTCAAAATTGCTTAAGAAAAATGAAATAAATACAGCGTTCAAAACTAAAAACTCACTTAGTCGTCTTTGTAACGGAAAGGATCGCATAGAAAATAGTAAAAAATCAGGTATATATAAATTAACTTGTGAGGTTTGTCACAGTGTCTATATAGGGCAAACTGGACGCAACTTTGAAACCAGGTATAAGGAGCATATAGCTGCTTATAGGCATAATTGTCCAGACAAATCTCATTTTGCCAAACACCTTATCGACTCTGGGCACACCTTGAGTAATAATCATAATTTTGAAATATTACATTTACATGAAAAAGGTCTACGGCTGTGTGTATTGGAAAATTTAGAAATAATTAAACACAATGACAAAAACCTACTGCTGAACGAACAAAATACGTTCTCTAGATCACCTCTATTACGTATGGTTCAGAAATTTCATAAAGGTCACTCTGAATCAGACCGCGATGACGTGGCGGACGTTGATGGCGGAAGTGGGTAAGGGTATAAATACGCTCGAATACGCTCAACACGTGTCGTGTTGAATAGTTTCTCGATTTTTCGGGAAATTATAGTAGCGCGGGAATTGTTACAAAGATATATTTAATCCATCACTTGCTTCCAACGGATTTCCGCAAAGTAAATCCTGAATCAATAAATTATATAAGAAATTATTTAAAACGTAAGTAGTTACAAAAGAAGATATTTTTAAGTAAGTTTCTATTTTTAAATCTTGTTATTATCAGAAGAAGCTAATCCAGCTAGGTCATAAACGGACGCATATTTGAACCAACTAGATCTCTGTATAAACAAACTATAATGCCATCAAATAGTTAAATGTATGCGCGGCAGATTTCTAGATTTCAATTATTAAAAACGTCTGAACAAATATTAATTTTGCACTCGAAATTTTGTGAACCAATACTGCTTCTGCAGTAGTAATGAAGGAGCAAGAAAAGGTTACTAATTTTCATTTCTTACAAATGAAATTGAGCTAATGAATGAATTAAATTGATTCATTACCTTTGTAGACAAAATGAGTCAATTATTTTATAATAGAACAAGAAATATATAAGTTGGGTTATTTGTTTCGACCTCGTTGTGCTATTATGAGTATAAACAAACGTTTAACATCTGATTAAGTATTAAAAAGAGTAAGTGGGCGGAAAATATTACCGAAATTAAGCAGCACAAATAGATGAACGTGAAGGTTCCTACTGATTCATTAGTGATAAAAGGTCCAAAGAAATGTCACGACTTCTAGAGGCCAGAAGGCCTGTGATGCTCTCTAAATTTCAATCCCTCGTGAATAAAATATCTATATTACAGGATATCATATATTTTATGTCAATCTAAATCAATTTCATAAATGATGTCCTCAAGAAATTAACGGGGCTGACACGCACTTCGCGCACACTCAATCATACGGCTGAGAAGATGGATCTCTTTAACTGAGCGTGATTCAAAGGGTAATATCACTTTTGTGTAATTATTAAGACATGTACTCACGTAACGAGACAACAAGTGTAACTTGTATCTTTATCCGTAAATAATAAAACCGTAGATTTTAGACTAAGAAGATTTCGTCCGTATAATTTAAATGTCAATATCTAAATTGACATACTTTTGAAGTTTATAGGATTCGAATCATTGTTCTCCTAAACTAAACGCATTATTTTTTTTTTTCTGAGACATGGGTTTACTTATTTAAAGTATTTGCAGGTGTCATTTTTGTCATTTAGTTACAGTTAAAGTCAAGTAAAACCAGGTCGAGTCAATTCAAGATAAAAAAAGAAACAGAAAAGAAGAAAAGGAGAAATTAAAGAAATGGAAACTTTACAAGTGGCGTCTATGAAGTTTTGCAGTCCACACAGAAACATCACAATTCACTGTAATAAGCCACTTTCATTTACTTATTTACTTTGCCACAGAAGTAATTTCCAAAAATCCACTGTATTTACACATAAAAACTCGAATGTACAATTGTTTTGGTAAATAAAATAATGACGATATGTCTTTTATCGGCATTGGCGCGCACGCTTGAACAATCGGCATCGGGGACTATTGGGTTTGGGAAAAGTCTTGGAAAGTCTCGGAAGTCTTGAAAAGAGTACTTGCGCAAAAAAATAGCCGCGGCCCTTCTATCGCGCGGTTTATGTTTTGTTTTCGTGAATTAGCTATATAATAACTAATTCCAATGCTCGCGGAATTAAATACTCGCGATTCAGCTTTACACAAACCTCAGGGTTGCTCCTGTTGAGTAGCCTACTACACATTATTGACTTAGTTTTTATCATCATCATCATATTAGCCTTATAAAGTGTCTGGTAAGTTCCATTGGGAGTAATTGCCCATAATCACCACCCCGGGCTGGCGGATTGGTCCGAAAGGAGGACTTAGTTATACTTGTTAACAGCAGGTATATATTTTTTTTGCGCGTAAGGAAATCCTAGTGCGCGAAGTTCGGCTCGCACTAAGATTTCATAGCGAAGTATTTCTTGGTTATTGCCAATTAAAATTTCCATTCCACGAAATATATGTCAAGAATAATAAATTCTGCTACAGGATACATTTCACGACTCAGTTTATCTCACGCGTTTCAGTGGGTGCTCAATAAAGCCTTATTCATACATACCTACTATAATATCTTCACAAAGTCAAATTCAGTTAAGGCCGTATTCTTTTTATAGATCAATTTATTTACTGGCATGTTATAAAATGAAACAGTATTCGAAAAAAAATTATATAATAACAGACTTCAAGAAGGAGGTTCTACTCTTCTCTTCTTCTTTTAAATAATGGCTTCGTGCGGTTTGCACATTTAGCCAGTGTTAAGTTAGAGATATATTAATATCATATAAATTATAGTAAATGAGAATGAGTGGTGATAAAAATTATAAATGGTAAATGAGATCCCCTCCCCCTAAGCCCCTTAAGTCCTCAGTAAAGATGTGGGACTATACTGAGATCTCACATGGACTTCTTGAGAGAATTTGAAAAGTTATGTTGCACTGTACGTTCACAAACACTTAACGGTTAATAATCCACCGTTATTAAACATTAATGTTAGAAATATCACAAATTTTAGAAAATAAAACAAAACTGCAGACATGACGCTTCACTTTCTCGCCAAGAAGTCCAAGAAGGAGGTTCTATATTATTGGTGGTAGTGAAACCTTTTTTTTGTTGTACCTTTGAGTTCAAACTTCAATATGTGATAGAGTGGTAATTATAGAATTTCATGATTCTTCCTTTCCTTTCTTGATGAGGTTTTAACTAAAACTTTGCCGAAATCAGTAGCAGAATTAATTTTGAGTATGATTATCAAATAAAAAAAGTCTGACAGTAGTCAGTACTAATAAGGTTGCTGACTATGCTTGCCTTATATCTACTCTTTTCGATGAATCTTGTTCTATTCTAAATTTGATGATTTCAAAGGGAAATAATATTCATTTCTTTATTTACATACAGGTATCCTTTTCCTTTCGCGCTCTGAATTCTGTCCCAAAAACGAAGTGATTTGGTAAGTACGGTCTAATGTCATTGTCCTAATAAAATGCGCTACGACCTATAAGCCTCATATAACCTGTAAGCGAATTCTCGAGCGAAATCGTAAAGTGTAACGACAGGATACCGAATACGTGGTTCTAAGCATTAACTGTGGAAATATCTTTTGTTCCACTTCACTACATAGTATAAAACAAAGGTTGCTTTCCCCTGTCCGTCCCTATGTATGCTTAGATCTTTAAAACTACGCCACATATTTTGATGCGGTTTTTTTGAGAAAGGTTTTTAGTGATTCGCGGTCGGCCGCCAGTATATTATAAAGAAGCACTCAAAGCTCCCCGTGGATAGTATTCAGAAATGGTAGCTAATGGTAATCAGAGTTCACAGAGGTTCAATGGGTGACCGCACAGATAAATATACCATTGATAACGCAAATGCATGTGATTCGCGAGTCCGAGCCCCGACCAATTGTCGGGGTTGGCTCCGCTACTTACAGTCCGCGCTCGTCTGTTGTTGTTTTTAAAATACTGTAACTTGAACAATTTCACATTATGAAATATTTATCATCTGCGGTATCAGTATCGATGAATCAGTTTGTATTTCCCGACACTAAATATCGACAGGGATGTCACATTAGGTGTTCAAAAGTCGGCACGCTTAATTTCTATACAAATCGTGATACTTGCGTTATCTATTGTATATCTATATCTGTGGATGGCCGTTCGTGTGTCATATGATATTCAGCGCTTCCGTCCTTAGGAAGACACATAAAACCGTTCGTTCTGGTTATCACTATGCGATTGTCCGATATTCAAGTTAGAGGCCTCCTTAAAAATCTATACTCTCTCTCTGCCTGCTCGCAGTGGAGACGCATAGGAGAATTAAATTTCAAACACTAATATTACCTATTTTTGTTAAACAGGTCGGAGCCTAGTTTTGAGACGCTAAGTTACAATAAGTTATGTTTGCAGTATTTTAAAGCATTATTAATTTATTCAAAAAATGAGAATACTTTATCTACCAAAAAGAGCCATGCTTAAATGACTCTCGACTATATCAGGAGACACTTGCGTCGGAAAATAATTCCAAAGCCAGATCGTCATAAAAAGGGACGAATTACCAAATTTTTGGCTCAGAGTGTTGATACTGAGTCTGCACAGTATGATGGTGATTCCTTAGACCAGCACGTGCAGTTCTATATAAACATATATTTTCTGAAAATTACACTAACTATTTAGTTCCAAGAGAAGTAACATTAAGAACTCGTGTTATGCATACTAAAGAACGGATAAACATACTTAAACAGCCTTTATTTTAGTAAAGACATACTATTAAGTATATTAATACATAGCATGTTTTATTATATATAACATAAACAATGTGGCAGGTCAGAAGGTCAGAGTATAATTAAAGCGGCCGCTTGAAAGTCCTGTACAGAGGCATTTGATCGTAACAACGCTTTTACTCGCACCAATTATTTAGCTATATAATTTCACACCAACGAGCTAACCTTAACCTTTCTGAGCATCATTTTGGTGACGAAGTTACATTCACTAGGCCAAAGGGCGGGTACTGCAATTCATCATAATCACGTTATGAGGAAAAAAACATTCCAGACTCCATTTCCTGTCAACGTATAGGCAGGGCTTGAATGATTTATGATCAAACGGTTCTTTTGTTTCAGACAAAGCTAATAAAAAAGGTGAAAAGTAATCGTTTTTCTGATCAATTACTCAAATAGGACGAAATTTTTACTGGAAAAATTAGCCTGAGTAGAAATCGAAGCTAATAACCAAATGTCCTGGGTTCAATTTCGTCTTATATATGCAACTGTATATTCAAAACTTTGTTATAAAAAAAATTATAACGCAAACTATTTTTAATATAGGACATTTTATTCATTTTGTTTGTTTTATAGTATGATGCTGATGTGTTTTTCTTACATATATATACGTTTTATCTGTTTTAAACGGGGAAGCTTTGACTCTAGGCTGGTAAATAACTGACCGGAGACAAAGGACATTTTATTTGTGTTGTTCAAACTTAACAAAGCTCTTATGTACATATCATACTCGTAAAAGTAACGCGCCCATTCTCTACAGGCTTGAAGCTTGAGTAGAAAAAAAAGGGCAAAAACTCGTCAAGTATTGTTATTTCGCCAGAAGACAACAATAACATTTCAATTTATCATCATCATATCAGCCTTATAAAGTCCTCTGCTAAACGTTGGCCTCCCTATTAAATTATATTATATTAGGGGTATTTGCTCTAAAATCGACACGCCTGGTCACAAAGGTTGGTGATGGCAGTTCAAGCCAGTACGCAGGACGACGCTACTGCCCATCATCTGGTAGAATTTCTCTTCGTCGACTCCTACGACTACCGTGAGAAGAGTGGAGGCTATTTTAGGCTAGTATTATACGGCACATTTCAATAGCAAGGTTAATAAACAACAAATATTTCTGCACTCTATATTGTTTTATCTACGACCATTATTTCTTGGATAGAAGTCCGAAAATCGATGACGGCTAATGCGAACATAATCCGCGTTTCGCATTCAAATAGTAGTGCATTTCGCAGAAGCAACTGTGTACCGTTAATTTGTAGCGCTTAACGCATTTAACTTGGTACTATTTGAAGGGTGTTGCGGATATTTTGGCAAATATTTGAGGGCTATTCATAATAATACATAATTATTAGCAAATTATTGGGTCATCACGAATCGTCTCGGTCATAGGTTTGACGACTTCCAGCCTTCCGAACAAGCCGGCTTCCGTAAAGGCTTTACAACCATAGACCACATACATACGCTGCGGCAGGTTATACAGAAGACCGAGGAGTATAACCAGCCACTTTGCTTAGCGTTTGTGGACTATGAAAAGGCCTTCGATTCGATCAAGACTTGGGCAGTGTTTCAGTCCCTGCAGCGATGCCGCATTGACCATCGGTATATTAAAGTGTTGAGAAGTTTATACAAAAACGCCACCATGTCCGTACGAGTATTAGACCAGCACAAGAATCCTATCCTCCTGCGGAAGGGCGTGAGACAGGGAGATGTCATATCTCCGAAACTGTTCACTGCTGCCCTGGAGGAGGTTTTCAAAATGCTGGACAGGGGAAACTACGGCATTAACATAAACGGCGAGTATATGTCTCACCTTCTATTTGCCGACGATATAGTGGTCATAGCGGAGTCGCTTGTGGATCTGGGCACAATGCTCGAAGACCTCGACAGAGCTTCCCAAAGGATAGATCTCAAAATGAACATGAACAAGACGAAAATTATGTCTAATGTCCATGTTAAGCCCACCCCAATAATTATTGGAGGCTCGGCTCTCGAAGTTGTCGATGAGTATGTATACCTGGGACAAAAAGTCCAAATGGGTAGGTCCAACTTCGAGAAAGAGGTCAATCGTCGAATCCAGCTCGGTTGGGCTGCGTTCGGGAAACTGCGCTATATCTTCTCGTCAAAAATACCTCAGTGTCTTAAGACGAAAGTCTTTAACCAGTGTGTGTTGCCAGTGATGACGTACGGTACTGAGACTTGGTGCCTGACTATGGGCCTCATTAGAAAGCTCAAAGTCGCTCAGCGTGCAATGGAGAGAGCTATGCTCGGAGTGTCCCTACGTGATCGAATCAGAAATGAGGAAATCCGTAGGAGGACTAGAGTGACCGACATAGCGAGGCGAGTTTGCAGGCTGAAGTGGCAATGGGCGGGGCACATAGCTCGAAGAAACGACGACCGATGGGGCGTCAAGGTTCTGCTATGGCGACCGCGAACCGGTAAACGTAGTAGAGGACGGCCTCCCACGCGATGGACCGATGATCTGGTCAAGGCGGCGGGAAGCCGATGGATGCAGGCGACTCAGGATCGCTCTATGTGGAAATCTATTGGGAAGGCCTATGTTCAGCAGTGGACGTCAGATGGCTGAGATGATGATGATGATGATTAGCAAAAGGTATTGTAGAGTAAGAGCGCAAAATATATAAAGTCTGCGTTAGATCTCTATGTTCACAGAGAATTCAAATTTGGTACTCCAAGGAAAGAATATCTTGAGAGAAAATTGATTGTCTTTAAACTTTTTATCGAGAGACAAGTTGAGGCGGTTCGACGCTCTAATCCCTAGAGTTTGCTTTGCTTTTCCCCCAGTAATTTTATATAACCAAGATTGAATTATAATTTAAAGTCAAGCCTTTTAATTAAATAGACACCATTTCCAACCAAAACACTTACAAAGCCCATTTATTTCTTTATTGGAGCCATGACTTTGTTATCACTGCCTGTCAAAATTAAATACTGCGCTTAGTCCGTAGCTATTTCGCTTCACAATTACGGAGGTAAAACAACATACCATTATATTTCATGAGAATAACTATATATTTGATACATGGTTTGATTTAGATTAATTATTTATGCAAAGCCAATTACAGGTTACCTATAATATTTTAATTTCAATTATTTAGTAGTATAATCTAGATAAGGCTGCCCGCCCATGTCCAACTTTCGCTTTTTTATTTTTGACCGCGTTTTTGTAGACCGTGTGCGTACATGATTGCAATAAGTATGTTTTATTTTTATTTCACAAAAATTAGGTCATCGATTATCGGATGTTGGCGTGCAGCCTTAACAATTGATTAAAGGTGGAAAACTATCCAATATTTTAATTAAAAATTTTCAAGTTACGCTATTAATAGCTAAATTTTATCACAAATTAATGCATGCATATTTACAAAAATAAAGTATTTAGTGTTTTTAGTGTCTTGAACATAAGTTTTTTGTTATGATTATTTTGGTTATAAATAATTGGTGTGATTGCAAGAGTTTAATTTATTTATACTCTAAGAAGAATCAAAAGTCTATTACAGCTGGTTAACTATAAAATTGACTGATTATTCACTATTTTCTTTTTATATCAGTTATTATGTCAGTATGTTACTTTTTTTTAAAAATAGCATCTTTCACATCGACACTTTTTCTTAACATAACTCTTTTTTATGTGAAAACTATGCAAACGATGACTGCTCATTGTAAACGTAAAGAATAGCGACTCGTAACTGTCTTGCAAGCCCAAGCTAAACGTTACCCTAGTTAGTTCGTGTACCTACCTAATAACTATTAAACTTTGTAGGCTTATTTAAAGAGAGTTGAGAAGTTATAGGAAATGTCTCGGGAATATTGTACCATCATTCCCAAGAAGAGCTGGTGCTAAGCAAGCGGGCATAAAACTATTTTTGAAACCCCCTTTGCAGTACGATCAGTAAAAAATCATGCTTAGCCGATCTAAGCCTTTTGAAAGCAATTTAAACAAAAAGAAACCGAATATTTTGATGGATGGACGAGGGGTGTACAGGGCTCCTACCAAGATCTGAGGGGCCCAAGTCAACCTCACCTGCAAGTGGTGCACCTGCCGATTAACGGACGAGGCTCTGGCAAACATAACAGTGCCCGGTAAGCGGCAATAGGCTCTCCACCTATTACGTGGGACCAACTATTTAACTGGCGAAGTGTGGGCGTATAATTTGCCTCTGCCTACCCCTTCGGGGAAACCGGCGTAAATGTATTTGCCAGTGTCAAGTAATTTGATAGTTCAAGTAATTTGCAACAGTGTGCAGCGTTTTCGTCATTTAGTCGCAGTTGAAGTGAAGACAAGTAAAGTCCGTCACAGTCGAGACAAGTCTAAGTCGTACTACACAGTAAAGTAGCGGAGACTTTACTATAGGTTCTATGGAGTTTAGGAATCAACACGGAAAACAAATTTTACTGCAATTCACCACTTTCCTACACTTGTGTACGTCGTTGAAGAAGTTATATCTAAAAGTCCACTATATTTACATATAAAAACTCGAATGTACACTACTTTTGGAAAATAAAATTTTGCCTGGATGTGTCTTTTCTGCGTTGGTTTTCTCTTTGTCTATGGAAACAAGATCAGACTACTTGAGTTTAATTGGTTTAAACCCCTTGTCAGTCAACACTTTATCTCCTTTATGATTAAATTCTGACAATCTAAATTTAGGTAGTCAAGTTTTTATATGGTACATATAAGTAATATGGGGCAGAGTTATTTATCCAAATGCAAATAAAATGACTGGACCAATGGATAATGCCCAAAGACTTGAACACTAGATTTAATATTAATTTACCCTGATATTGGTAAAATGCAAAAGAAACTGTGACATACCTATTTGCAAAAATTTCAAAAGAAATAAGACGAAAGAAAATTAAACTCTTAATTTTTTTGAATAACGAGAACGAGACGAAGTCGAGTACCTTTTTATTTCAAATGAAATTCATTCTAATTTCTGAACAACGGTTGCCTTATCACCAAACACAATAATTGTTACGTGCAACATGTTCTAAAATATTTATAGCTGATCGTGACGAAATGATTACATTTCGCTATATTTCTTCATTATTTATGGTGTGCGAACCATAAATAATGTACATATGCGTGTTTAAAATAAACCATTACGTTTGCAAGTGACGACGAAGTTACTTGTTGGGTACTGCTTACAATTACTATAGCTTTATTGATACTAAAGTAATACAGAAGACGTCGAACCCGTAGACGCAAACGCAAAGAAGATTGGTTTTAATATGTTCTATCTACCCTTCATTGTATTAGACGATGGAGGACGCCATTGTGCAGCTGACACAATGTACGAGATTCCCGCCGCCATTTTTTGCTTCCCGAGCCATCGATAAAACATTGAGAGCTCTTCAAATAGGAATCAATGCGAATACTCCATGTATTTGCATAGTGCAACGTCGAAGTAACTAAGTCAATGGAACAGCTTTTGGTATTCAATTCAAATATACCCACACTTTATTATTTGAAATAGTTGGAGTCAATTCAACCAGAAGACGACTTTTGTAAAAGTCAAGAGCTAGGGGAATTTTATGTTTTACGTGAGTAGCTGCGTAATAGTAAGTCCGTTTGGACATTACAGCTTTCTAACCGCATGAAGCTTATTTATTAAGTAACAATTATAATTTCATAAAACTCTTAAGGATAGTCAAATAAATTTTATTTTCACTGAAGTTTCAATAGCACACAAATAAAACTTTTGGAGCTTACTGCTTCCAATAAATTATATTTATACAAAAATGGGCTTAGCTAAAAATAGATAGATATAAGGCATTTTGCACTTTTCTACGTTTAAAGAAACGGAAATATTAACGTAGCATTATGGGAAAAAACTAAGATCCTCGCTCCGCATTCCTGAAATTTTTGTCGTACCTTAACCTGCGATCTTCAAAGCTCTTTTGTAATGACTATGGCTCACAGTTTCATACTCTAATATGCTTTATTAGTCCTTTAAACCAAAATATACCTACTTGACAGACATAATATTATTAAAAATAATCAGATAATCGAGTGGACTTGATATTTAAATTTTCAGACTTAGTACGAAATGGAATTCAAATTTGTTGGAGGTAGGTACATTAGCCACCCACTGTTTTCGTGTTTATGTTACGAGTCGAGTTATATTATTCCCATAATAAAGAAAAAACACTCGTGTCTTGAATTGTTCAAAACTTGAAGTAAATAAAAATTGCCTAAATCCATATTCAAGATTCAACTTGTTTCTATATCATTATTGTCATATCAGCGCTTTAGGTTCCGTAATATACTTACGTAAAATAAGCTACGTTAAATGTAAAACTAGATTAAAGACAGAGAGATATGTAATAAAAGAATCGAGAACAGATTGAAGATGAATCAATTCACATGATGAGGATATCCAAAACAAACAAACGTTATTTAAATTCTCGTTAAGCATAAAAATTGAGTTATCATTTCCTAATTCATTATTAATAGTTAGAGACGTATTTGTGGTAAGGTAACTTGCCAGATAGGGTTGCGAACATCAGGTTATTTACTATGTGTAATTTTACGCAAAGTTTGATTAAAATTTGAGGTGGGTCTGGCATGACAGGAGAATTGCTTACTACGTGACTTACGTTCGGTTTAAATGTGTACCTAAATTACAAAACCCAAATAAAAAAATATACATACGGACCTTGTAGGATCACTCACCTTGCTTTTTAGAGAAGACTTCGAGATCAGGCCCTTTTTTCATTATCATCATCTCAGTCACCACAATTATGTTTTACGTTGATCTATTTTTATAGTTATAGTAATATCGTTTAGTTCATCCACCGCTTTCCCTTCTCATTACTCAGGTCCTCCTGCGTTTGCTGTTTCGCGCCATTAAAGAATCATGGCGCTCCATCGGTCGCCGGATTTTCGTGCTACTGACTCTTATTTCCACTTTAACTTTCCACTCAGCTTTTTGGCTTCGGGATGGATTCGCTGTCATCCCAAAGAGCAGCTCGAGTGGTCATCAAGCGGCTAGGCGAAATATATTCAACGCTGCCATTTTTTGGACTATGCCAACAGCGTCTCTGTGTAAGTGTGTAAAGCTAGCTTTTTACTACGGTGTATAATACATTGCGTCTTGAGATATATATTTATATAAGTATAATAAAAAATATGACCACAACGTAACGGAGAACGGTGTACATGAGGTAAAATATTGTAAACATATTTGCTGAAATATCCGCTCGGTTGGTCTGAAAAATGTTTCAGCTTGGGATGTCATGAATCCTTATGATATCTAAGTGTAAAAGATTTAATTAAAAAGTATAACGATGACAAATAACGACTATACAGTGTGTGTGTTTTGGACGCCACTATTATGGCGTCCAAAACATTTTATTAAATTAATAACACCTTTTGTTCATACGAAAATACCCTATGTATGTTCTGCGATTTTATATACTTTTCGAGTTCTTTTACCAAAATAAAAACTTTAATCAGATAAATAATATTTTCGTTTTTTTATACTTTGTATACATTGTGTCTTTGAATGCCGATTTTAGCCAAAGTAGCCCAATGAGTACCACATTGCTTTTATTGTATAAAAGTAGAGCCTGTTCTAGTTTAAGATTTAGTTCGTAACTTTAAAATAACTTGCTTTAATTTTTATTAAAGTTGAATATTTGGGTCATAACTGAGCGAACGTTTTTTTTTTCATGCACCAATATTTTCATAATATTAACAAAGCTAAAAAAAATAATTTAAATTACAAATATTACAATAAAAGAACAATTCAAATATTTTATTTATAATAAAAAAAACACCGGATATATCATTACCTTATTTTTAGAAAGCATAATAAAATCGCGGAAATTATATACATGGGACACATTCATTCTGTTGGGTAAAAGTTTGATTAATGTAAACAAATTTTTTGAACGTAATTTTTAGGACCACCTGTATATTACATATCATAGTATGTTACGGGCAATAAAACTACAATAGAGCACTATATTTGAGACAGTTTTTAAGATATTATATAATTCTTCTTTCTTTTAAATAATGGCTTCGTGCGTCTAGCACATTTAGCCAGTGTCAAGTAAGTGATATATTAATTATATATAATTTATAGTGAATGAGAATTAGTGGTGATAAAGATGATAATTCGAAGATGAAATACCCTCCCCTAAACCCCTTGAGTCCTCAGTAAAGATGTGGGACTATACTGAGATCTCACATGGACTCCTTGAGAGAAAATTTGAAAAGTGATGTTGCACTGTTTTGTTTGATTTACCAACACTCATGCATGTTCACAAACACTTAATGGTTAATAATCCACCGTTATTACACATTAATGTTAGAAATATCACAAATTTTAGAAAATAAAACAAAACTGCAGACATGACGCTTCACTTTCCCGCCAAGATGTCTATTTTATAATTAATTTTATAATTTATAAGTTTTTTTTTAATTATAATTTTTATGCCACATGTGATTTTTACATTATTAGACGGCTAGACGAAGAAGCCATGAATAATGGTCGTAACTGTATATAAATTTAACCATGATCGTATATTCAAATAGTACCATAATTCTTTTTAAAATCGAATCACATTTTCAAAAAATAGTATAAATTGTATAACAAATTTAAATTGAATACATAAGTTTAGGTAGAAACAGTGCATTCAATAACCAATCGACGTTTTTCCAAATTACATTCCGAGGTCCACATCCTAGCATATTATGAATAATTATAGGACATGACCCGGTTTTCACTCCTACAGTAGCACCTGTGATAAGATAACCCCATTGATCATCATATGCCTCTAGTTAAAATACTTAATAATGCGATTGTACCTAACAGGTGCCTCTGTTCTAACCAAGATTTGTGGTGTACGGACTGGTGTTAGAACTGGCTAGTTATTAAATAGAACCAAAAACTGATAATAATTATTTTATCTAATTATTCTCTATTTATTTTATTCTTATGCTTTTTTATGTTAGTACAATAATTTTGCTTTCATGTTTTATCCTCTGTGTGTGTTAGTATTAATTCAGTGAAAATTTTAAACAGCATTATCTTGAAATACTGTTGCCGAGAAACAGGCAAAGGATTTTGTGTAATAATAAAAATTTGAAGCCTTATTTAAATCATTACATCACTTTTAATTATCTAGTGGTTAGGTACAATTAGTAAGAGCGATATATATTTTAATATTTTTTCCCTCAGATTGCTTTGAATCCCAATTTATATAAAGTAAGCACATAGTAAGTTATTATGAGTACAAAAAACATCGAAAACCTAAAAACATTTTTGTTTATGAGATTCTTGTTTTGCATAGGTCTTTTTTATAGATCAAAATAGCTAGCGCTGTTTTGTTTACCTAAATATTTTTACCTAATATTTAGCCTAGCCTGTTTCAACTTTTTAACTACTTTTTTTTACACAATTTAGTAACAAACTAAGGAACCAGTGGGGCGTTAGACACAGTTGAACACTATACCAGAAGCTTGATTTGAGTTATAAGCCTGGTTTTCAAGGCAAGCGAGTACGAATGGCTGTTAACATTTTAAGTAACGGTGTCCAAAGGAATTTATTTCAGATATTAGAAATACAAAGTAAGCCTTGGTTCTACTGATTGACGTGACTTGTCAACACAAAATTGAGTTACAAATTGAATATGACGACAGCATAATAACATTTAAATTACAGTACTTCTGCTTAAGTTACGTCTTACTTTATCGAATTATACAATTATTTTACGCACAGAGTAAACACCTATCTGAATGAACTGGATGATACGTTTTTTTATAAGGTGTAAAAATGAAAGAACGTAATTTATTAAGCTAGAAACATAACCTAAAGGTTATCTCGGCCTTTATTTTAATAATAATATAATATTTAGAATTTATTTCTATATAATAACTAGCACAATTACATTATATTACGAATATAAATTGGGCTAGTAATTCAGTTAATTAAAATGTGTAAACTATGTAATTTTTTTTTGTGTCTTAGGTATATACATACATACAAATAAAAAAGTTAATAGCCTTATTTCATCATCATATCAGCGTTTTAAAATCCACTGCTGAACATGAGCCGCCCCAATAGATTACAGTCTATTAAGGGTACCTGCCCACAACGGGCTGGGTAATCACAACGCTGGGCAGACGGGTCGTTGATCGCAGTTCAGGCCAGCACGCAGGATGACGCTGCTGCCCATCATCCGGTAGGATTTCTATTCGTCGACTCATACGACTCCCCGTGAGATGAGAGGGGGTGGCACTAGGCCGGTACCACACAGCACTTCTTCTTGCGCATTTAGTCATATTTTTTCATGAAAAAAGAAAAAGCATTTAGTGGTCCGTAATCAACTACCGACAAAAGTACTTCTTAACTATAAAAACTCCCAAGTTATACACAGACACTATTAAAACTAAAATAGAAAAGCTGTGATTTGATATGGGAACATACCTATTACATTTTATTATCAGGCCATTTGTTTATATTAACTAAATGTAGTTATGACATTTAGAGGGACACAAATAATATTTTTAGACCTTGACTTGACCTTGAGTGCTTCCGTGCGTCGGAAGAAACTTAAAGTCAGCGTCCACTTTATCACTTCGAGTATGGGCGTAGCCAGGCATTGCCTCATGATGGGGCAGCAGTCTAACATAATGTGTAACTAGCAAACTATACCCGCGATCTTACCTCGGTATTTTTTTTCTCATAAAAGAAGGTTACACCTTAAAGCATGTATCTTATGTATCTGTATGAATAGATATTATGGATAAAAGTAGTACCTAGATAATTTAGCCCAACCAATGACTATGAGGTAGTCGTTAAGAAATGTTAAGGGCCTATTCAGCATCTTAAAAAAATCTTAGTTTCTGCGTCCGGCAAGTCGCAGCCTTAGTTTCCTTGTCACCTTTGTGAAAGGAGGTCTGAGCCCAGTAGTTGAACGTAAATGGGCTGAGATTTGAAGCGAATTTAATCTCCAGACTTTTGAGCAGACCCTGGGCCCTTAGCTTCATTCTAGGGCTACCGGGGCAATGCCACGATATGATGATAATTTTAAGACCTGGCAGTATTAGGTTAACGTGAAAGTTATTAAAATTATTACGTAACATAGTTAAAAGTTATCTAGCATTTGATTAGCAAGCTTTACAAGTTTACGAGTAAAAGTGTGTCAAAAATATAACGAAATCTTGTAATTTGCTTTGCAGCCCTTTGTCAGATACTTACCAAATGCACAGAATACTGACAGAATTTTCTTTTGTTTTAAAAGGAACGAACATTTAGGCCGGCTTGCACAACAGTTCTTAATTTGATTGAAAATTTAATTGCATTTTTGTCATTTGTTTGAAGTTGAGAGGAAAGAACGATGAATTAAATAGATTTAGCACTAAACAGGATTAGTGATTATTGTGCAAGCCGTTCTTAGTTTGTCTTAAAAAGTACTTAAATAACTTTCTAGTTATTTATAGTCTTAATTTTTAAATTATTTCCCCTTGTATTTTTATACCATAACTTGTACAATATAAGAATACTTAATTACAAAACATTAAAAAATTAATAGGTACAAAATCTAACTAAAAATCCGGGCTTAAAAGATAATAATAAAACTATCACTACTATTACTACTAATAGTTCATAAAACTATCAATATTAGCTGGTATTAATAGTTTTATAAACATGTATATCGATATTATGATGTTTTAACGTTTACGATCACTAATAGAAAGTGAGATGCACGTCTCGTTCATCTCGAATTCAATGAAACAAAATATAGAATGTAAGATACAATGATTACGCCACCCACGAGGTCAAATGAGGTTAAGTGGTAACCAAATTAAGATTAGTCATTAGTATCTTTGCAGTACTGGCAACACTGAGCAGTTAATTAAGGTTATTCAGAAAATGAAGTCTGTTACTAGCGTTTTCCGATCATTCAAGAATGATTAGATAAGGAAATTCAGACTTTTTCGAAATGCGAGTATCAAGACATCTTCCAAGGGATCGTCCTGTATTTGCCTTATTCGATTTACCGAATTTGATGTAAAACCTCTTTTATTTTATAAATTGTTTTGCGTTGCTTATACTTATCTTCGATAAATACTAACGGGATCTTGAAAATTGGAACTCTGATATTTAAGTGTCTCAAGACATTAAAATAGATTATAAGTAGTTGTAAATTGTAAATAAGCATCCACATCATGATCATCAGTGTACACTTTCCTATGGATAGGTAAACTTGAGTGCCATCAAAAATCGTCTTACCATCAGCAGAAAGTCCCGTAAAAATATATTTTTTTTTTCACAAAGGCATCACAGCTATAGACATACACATATACAGCTTTTCTTTACGGATGTTTGGCTACGAATTAGCTGAAGCAGTTGTTTTATAAAATATTGGACTTTGATCCATTTGTTAGTGAAAACAAACCTCTTAAGAGCTAAGTGATACTAATCGTGGTTGATTAATATCACGATCATCTGCTATACTCTTATCTCAAACACATTCTCTGACACGCAATTTGAAATAGAGGTAACGCATTGATTCATTGCGTAGAAGGTATTATTTACTCTGTACGCATGCAGCGCTATAAATAATCCTGTGCCTTATTGACATAAATACGAGACTCCCTGGTACGAAGCGTTGCGTTCTGTCATTTCATGAAATTTATATTGGATGAGATTAAGATTAGTGCCGAGCTCGATTGTGCGCGGCGGCAGTATTTATTGAACTTTAGTGTTCGTCTTCATGGTACAACCTAGTACGCGTCTTGAAACACGAACTTTAATGAAAACTTATGGTTTACTGGCGGTAACTTGGTTAGACTAAATAGCATTTAAATACAAAGACGTAGCACTTTACAAACAAGAATGAAGTTCGAAATGTATAGAAGGTATGGGGATTGATAAAAGCTTTCGCTAAATCACATAATAAATCATCTTCGCCATATAAGTTGGTTTAATTTTAAGTATATTAAGTTTTATTTTACAATGAAACGGTAAATTGACGTTGCCGACTTTTCGAAAGTCTCCACCTTTTTTATTAAAGACGTCTTAGAAAGTCTAGGATATTTTTTATAATCTCTGTGATGACGATTTTATATATTTTATAGCAAGGGTTTCGCACTCGACCTACTTCCACTTATGGTATATAAATCATATTATCTAATCTAAATTAATAAACGAGGAGCTCGTAGCCTATTGGTTGCTATTTCGATTAAAGAACTCATTAGCACCGAATTCGAAACTGGCCGACAAATGGCGCTGGAATAGCAAGAGAGTATGATATGACTTTAGCAGTTTGAGAGAATGAAGCGCCTTTAATGGGTGCTAGTATATCCTTACTGAGTCCCTTCTGACGGACCCTTTTGAATACACTGAGAAGATTAAGGCTTTGTTCGCGCGACTTTCAGTTTATTGCTCTCCGTAGGAATTATGCGATTTCTTAAGCATACAAGATATTTATCATAGATGTAATATTATCATCCTACCATTATTCCGGTTGTGCCCTAGATTTAAGCTTAGAGCACTGGGTCTGCTTATTGATCTAACTAGTTTTGGCTGAATTTCAGTTATGCCACATAGTATAGAAATTAAGACAATTATAATAATGTAGTAACACTTAAGAATCACAATCGTGTACCGTGAAAATCACACAGTGACACTATCGTAGATTTCAACGACATGACGAGGTTATGTATATAAGTCTTAGTCTTGATCTTTTTACAATAGGCTAGGATTCTGTGAGACGCGGTAAGGAAGGTCAAGCGGTCGTATCGCAAGGTAGTAAGTAAAAATGAGACCCATTAAAATTAACTACTTTATTCTTTAAGGATGGATCAGGCCTTTAATAAAGTACTGATTCTGGTGACGTTATTAATTCAATAAGTTAAGATTTTTTAGTACAGTGTTTTCCTGGTGTTCCACCACTTATGTTTTCGCCTCGGAATGAGATCAAAATTTTTAACACATTTTTTTACCAAAATGGTAAAGCTATTACAAAGTTCCAAAAGTTAAAGTTACAAAAGTATTGTACAAAACTAGAGCTCAAAAATACGCATCTTATGATAAAAAATAACATCTTATATTTAATTTAAAAAAAATTAAAAATAAATAAAATACAGATTCAAAAATTTGTTTGAGCCGTCCTGTAAAATTTATGAATTTTGATTTGTGTCCTTTTTGTGTTCCAGGAGCGACATATTTTACACCTTGAGTTCATGAATATAATTTACGAAGTTCATACTATGTAGGAATATAATAGTTAAATAAATCGCAATTTTAATCCGGGAAATGAGTTTATTTTCAATGTTTCTTAAATAAAATTTTTGGTAAATTTTATTTTTTAAACTCTGTTTCTGTGTTATTATCGCTTGCTCCTTGCCTCGGATAGCACGTCTAGCCGTTGATACCGGCTATCATAAACATCTATGGCAGACGTATTAGGAAGTCACTGCCTTCTAACATCCTGGCAGCTGGTTGTGGAGGTCAGATCTCAGTCGCTCCGTGTAATAACTGAAATTCAGCTAGATCTGGATAAACCAGTGAGCAGCCTCTAAGCTTTAGGTCTAGGGCAACCGGGATAATTCGAGGATATGAAGGATATATAGTTCACTTAGGTACAGTTGTACTTTAGTATGGTACAGCGTATTTTTAAACTATTCGGCAGTCTCTGTGAGTCCTGCAGACAAACTAGCAACCTCTCGCTAGGATTTGTGTTAGTTGGAATTCACTTCTACGGTTTGAATTCTGTGTCTATTGGTTTACTTGGTTTGTTGTTGGTTTACTTTTTATCTACGTTAAAAAAAGGTGAGGCCCAGTAGGATTTGATAAAAAAAAAAAAATTAAAAATTCATTTATTCAAGTTTGGCTCAATAGAGCTCTTATGAATGTCATACTTATAAACTAACGCGCCCATTCACTGCGGGCGGGAGCTTGATCGTAAAAGAACGGGCAAGAAAATCGTCAAGGTTGGTTTTTTCTCCCGCCAGTCACAATTAAAATACATAATATTAAAACAATTGTGTTCTGCAGTCACAAGATTTGAAAAAAAAAGGGAGACAGAACTAATAAAATTATAATATTATAAAATTACATAGACAATGTATGTAAGTAATCGTTATATTGTAAAGAGGGCCGCAGAACACAACTTTTATCATTGTAAATGTTACATCCAAGCGTTTTTGTCATTAACGTAATCATTAACCGTGTAATACCCTTTCTTGGTAAGTGATGTCTTAACGGTTTGCTTAAACTTTTCAAAAGGCAAATCTAAAATATCTTTTGGAATTTTGTTATAATATTGTATACCCTGCCCCATAAACGATTTTCGAATTTTATGCAGGCGTAAAAATGGATTTAATAATTTATTTCTATTTCTAGTATTAAAACTGTGATCATCACAGCGCCTGTTATAGGTTTCTATGTTTCGTTTTATAAATATTATACTATTATAAATGTATTGAGAGGCAACAGTCAAGATACCTATTTCTTTAAACTTTTCTCTAAGAGTTGTCCGTGAGCTTAGTCCGTAAATAGATCTTACAGCCCGTTTCTGTAAAATAAAAATTGTTTCTATATCTGCTGCTAGTCCCCACATAAGAATACCATAAGACATTAGGCTATGAAAGTAACTAAAGTATACCATTCTTGCCGTATCAACATCTGTTAATTGGCGAATTTTGCGAATAGCATAAGCTGCGGAACTAAGTTTGCCAGCAAGAGTATCAATATGTAGACCCCACTGAAGTTTTTCATCTATAGTTATTCCCAAGAAAACAGTAGAATCTACTAAATCTAGTTTCTGACCGTCAATAATGATATTTGTTTCGAGTTTCCTTACGTTTGGAACAGTGAATTTAATACATTTCGTTTTTTTAGCATTTAGCTGTAAGTTGTTAACAGTAAACCAACGAAGCAGCTCTGCAAGGGCATCGTTTACATCGCTAAAGTCCTTTTTATGTCGATCAATATTAAATACTAAAGAAGTATCATCAGCAAATAATACCATTTCACAACGCCTACTCATAAAAAATGGCAAATCATTTATATAAACTAAAAAGAGAAATGGTCCTAAAATTGAACCCTGAGGGACCCCCATACGCACAGACGACCCGGGTGATCTAGTTCCGTTAATATCTACCGTCTGAATTCGTGAACAAAGATATGATGACAATAACTTTTGGGCTAAGCCTCCTATACCATAGTATTTTAATTTAAGAATTAGAGTCTGGTGGTCAACACAGTCAAAAGCCTTAGACAGATCACAAAAAACTCCTAGAGCATTCTGCGATAACTTCCAAGCTTCAAAAATATGCTGCATTAAAGCTGCACCAGCATCTGCCGTAGAACGGCTCTTTCTAAAACCGTACTGCTTTTTATGTAGAAGATCTTGTGAATTAAAGTAATATGTTAACTGATTAAGAATAATTTTTTCAAAGACCTTACTTAAAACTGGTAAGATTGAAATAGGTCTATAGTTACTTTTGTCCTCTTTGCAACCGGATTTATGTAAAGGAATAACCTTACTCAGTTTCATTAAGTCCGGAAAGGACCCTTGATTAATACATTCATTAAATATGAACGCAAGGTATGGGGCAATAGAATGTATTATTGATTGAATTACTTTAGTGGACAGATCCCAAAAATCACCCGTATTTTTAATTTTTACTTCTTTAAAGGATTTTAAAATATCTACATATGTGATATATCTAAATTCAAAGATGGAATTGCAGACTGGTACATATTCCGAAAGAAGTGATACAGCAACTAAAGGAGACGAATTTAGACTTGAAGTTGTCTCTATTGATATTTTCGCAAAGAAGTCGCCAAATATTTTAGCTACTTCTGCTTTACATTCTACAGTTATATCATTATCTTTAAGGACAAAGGTATCATCTTTGGGCGCACGCCTGCCAGATTCGCGGTTTATAATATTCCACGTTGTTTTGATCTTACTATCCGACGACTTTATTTTATTTTTTATGAAATCGGATTTTGCTGCAATACATACCCTTTTAAATGTCTTAGAATATCTTTTAACATATTCAATAAAACCTGGATTATGATTGCAATTCTTTAAGTTGTACAATTCATAAAGTCGCCGCCTACTCCTATATATACCTGTTGTAGCCCATTCACAAAATTGAAGCTTCTCAAAACGTTTAGTAGACTTAAGGGTAAAAACATTATTAAACTCATTTTTAATTAAGCCAAAAACATTAGCATAAAGAACACCCGGATCGCTGTGCGAAAATGGGACTGAACCTATTTTTTTATCTATACTGTTTTGATAGTACTCCAAACGATTATTTGTTATTGGTCTATATTTTATTAACTTAGGAACTTCCGGCTGATTATATTTAAATGACACTAATAACCCGCAATGGTCAGACGGTAGGCAACTCAATAGATCCTTAAAAGACGGGTTACATTCCGAAAATACGTTGTCTAGACAAGTTGCACTATGTGCTGTTATCCTGGTTGGCTCTAAAAACTGATTTCTTAAATTAAAGCTTTGAAATAATGAAATTAAGCGTGTGGTTGTCACTGTTTTTTCAAGAAGATTAACGTTAAAGTCGCCACAAACTATAATGTGTTTACTTTTGGATTTTAATTTTTTTAATACATCTTCCATAGCCAATTCAAAGGTAGAAAAGTTGCCAGATGGTGGCCGGTACACACATACTATAACAAATTTTTCCAATTCCACACATGACAATTCAATATTACGCTCTATAGAAAGATTTACAATGTCTAATCGATCTTTACATTTTAAACTGTTCTTGACAAATATCATGGATCCTCCATGAATAGCGGTTTTTCGTACAAAAAAGCTTATTAATTTAAAATTATTTATGTTAAAATTTAATTCACTGCTTTTAAGCCAGTGCTCAGTAATACAAATGACAGATGTATCCTGACATTCCAAAAACAGTTCAAAATCAAGGTCTTTGCCAGTCAGGCCCTGGATGTTTTGGTGTATTATGTTTAGGTCCAAGGGCCTGGCCTTTGTCTTGCCTCTCAGTTTAAAATGGGAGAAGTCAAAAAATTATTATTAGTAACAGTACTAACATTTTGTATAAGATTAATATTAGAACTAGTCATCTGTATAACAGAATCTTGTAAAGTATAAGCTAACAGAGTAGCTGTCTGATTTTTATACCTCCATGGTAGGTACATAGTATCTGTGGTCAATTGAAAATTCTTAATAAAATTATTCATTTCAAGAAATGAAATGTTAGAATTATAACAAGTCAAATTATAAATTAATAAATTTAAATTAAATATTTTCTGGTTTTGTTCCCAGGTTAAGTTTTGTGCATAAGGAAATGCACTTATAATAAATTTACAATTAGTATCCATTTGTAACTGAGTCAGATCACTAATACTTTGGACAATATCTCTCTTTTTTACCAACTGACTGTCACCACACAATATAATAACATTTTTTGCATCAATAATGTCTTGGATTTTTATATTACTTATGATTTCATTAATTTTTTTGCCTGGTGTGCAATAGTTTTTAAATTTTTTATTTAATTTACCACTAACAAGGGAACCTAAACCTTTTCCCAAACCATCACAAAACATTATTGATCCATATATTTCAGCACTACTTTTTACATTCTGTGAGGTTTTTAATAATAGTTCCTGCGAGGGTGAGGCCAATGTATGGTCGGTGAGTTTAACATTGCATTTTGGTCTCAAAGTGACAGGGTCACAAAGGCAATTTGAACATGATATGACTTTGTATTTAGCTGATTAATCTATTATAGTTTTGTCTATCTTATTGAGCTGAAATACCAAAACAATATTCATACTGTTACTTATCCATATATTTTATAGATTCTAAAGACTTTATTACTAAAGCTTTTATTTGTCTTAATAACATGAAAAAGCTTTTGATAATTTTAGTTAACGATTAATATTCTTTTGTTAAATTTTCTATAGTCTTTTGTTTTAGTTGAAAGTTGTAAATTTTATTCTTAACGCCAGAATTGTTACCGAAACTTTTAAGAACTGCTTTAAAACTTGAAAACTTGAATTTGAGATGAGTTTGAAAAGCTTTGATTTATCTAGTTATTTCTGTTATCTTGAGGTTTTAATAAGGCATATATTATATACAAGTGGCACGCCAAACATCTTGGTTTTTCATTATGGAAGTTTTAATAAGGAAATAATAATTCCGCGTCTGTTGGAAATTGGAATTACGGCTTAGAGTAATGACACAATAATCCTTTATTGCACACATAAAACATAAGTAGATTACAAAAGGTATTTAAAAACTAAAAGTACAAAGGTGGACTTATCTCTAGAAGAGATCTCTACCAGCCAACCCTAGAAGTTGTGTATAAATTTGTAGGTACGGGATTAAATTTGGTTAAAGATCTTTGTAAAAAAAAGGAAATAAAAAATCTTATATATACCATACATACTTACATACATATACTTATATCAATATTATACATACATACATATACTTATATCAATATTATACATACATATATATCAATATTATGATTAATAATGTAATAAAAATTAAATATTATAAAATTTATAAAAAGTGTTAACTAAGTGCCAAAACAGACAAGTAGTGATTTCTCAGTTGATTTTTGAATGACACAACTGATGGACTCTCACGGATCTGAGAGGGAAGACTGTTCCACATTCGTACAGCACGGGCTGAGAAGGAGTTACGGAAAAACTTAGTGTTGGTGGAAGGAGAAACAAGGGTCTTAGTTACACAGGACCGTTTGGGGCGGGATGTAGAAGGTAGAACATTGAAACGAACACGCAAGTAATGGGGAAGCTGAGGATGGTAAAGGATTTTGTACAACATACACAGGATGTGCATATCTCTGCGGAGCCTTATAGGAAGCCATTTAAGTTTTGCCCGGTACTCAGAAACGTGATCATATTTACGCAGACTAAAAAATAGGTTGGGGAAAAAGTCTTTTCGTATTTTTGTATGAAAAGTCAAGACATTTTTTTCAAAGTTTATTTACATTTATTTACAATATATATGTACCGTTTTGTTGAATAACTTTGTGCCATTTTGTGGGCAGAGACATTATCCCGTTACTGTAGAAACTTTGGGACTTCTGATCAAAAAAACGGGACAAATAGTTTTGGCAGTCCTCTCTTGAGGTCAACCTTACAGAACCTAAAGAATTCTGCAGAGACCGAAACAGGTGAAAATCTGAAGGCGCAAGGTCAGGGCTATATGGTGGATGCACTAGAAACTCCCAGTCGAACTCTCTTAATTTTTGCTGAGTGGCTAAAGATGTGTGTGGTTATCGTGATGAAAGACCACACCCTTCCTGTTGATCAATTCCGGCCGTTTTCTCTCGACTGCTTCCTTTAATCTCATCAGTTGCTGGCAGTAAAGATCAGAATCGATGGTTTTGCCGGGCGGTAAAAGCTCATAATAAACAATGCTCTTCCAATCCCACCATACACACAGCATCACCTTATTTCGTGTTAGGCCAGGTTTAGCCACAGTCTGTGAAGCCTGGCCAACTTTCGACCACGACCTTTTTCGCACGTTCTTGTCGTACGTGATCCACTTTTCATCGCCAGTTATCAATCTCTTCAAAAACGGCTCGGTTTCATTACGTCTCAATAATGAATCGCAAATGAGTACACGGTTCATTAAGTTTCTTTGAGTGAGCTCGTGTGGCACCCAAATATCGAGCTTTTTTGTATAACCAGCTTTCTTCAAATGGGTCAAAACTGTTTTGTGGTCAATTCCCAGTTCTTCAGCTACATCGTAACTACTAATATGCCGATCTTGCTCCACTCTTTCAAAAATGGCGTCCATTTTATTCGTAACAGGGCGACCAGAGCGAGGTGCATCTTTAACATCAAAATTTCCGGACATTGAACTAAGATCAGCATTAACAGCTTCTATAGCTGAGTGAGCATCTTCAAGACAAAAATGCCTGTAAATCTGCAAGTCATCTGCATACAGGTGGTAGGAAGAAGTTATGACACTGGTAACTTTATTAATAAAAAGTGAGAAAAGGAGAGGAGATAGAACTGACTGACATTCGGTAAAATAAAGAATGAAACAAAACTATTAAACCGTTGTGTTCATTCTAACTCATTTGTTTTTGTGATGTTTTGTTGTATCATAATTATTTTCATTTGTAATATGTTGTCAATGAACAATATGTTTATGAATAGTTGTTTTTTTTTTACTATTATTCTCTCTACCTACTGGTAAAATATTATATTGAAGTAAACTTAAGTAGGAATCTCTGTTTTTTCCAGCAAAAAAATATAACTTATGTTACTCAGGAATAATGTAGCATTCAATGATGAAAGAATTTTCGAAATACGTTATGAATAAAAATCAAACTCACAAATCAAAATATAAAGAAAGACTACATCAAACCAAACCCCGACCGAATTGCTGAAATTAAATAAGACCTGGAATTATACGAAGTAAAGTCATAATATGGGCGGTCTCTGTTTGCGGTTAATATTATACCGTGATTAATGTCCTTATCGTATAGAGCAGATTACAGCATATGGCTCCATGAATCATATACGGTCAGCTTCACATTTCGTCGAGTGTTGTCCAAATGTACCAAAATATCAGTGCAATCACGAATAATTACTATGCAGGCCGAAGTCATTACACCTCCAACGGTATTGTTTTTTAAGAAAGCAATTACCAGCCAGATGCCAGAGGTTATGTCATCAATTATAATTTCACACGGCTGCAGGTAAGAAATTCAACGTTTGGGATGTAATCACTGTAATACTTACTCAGTGTAACAGTGTAATAGTGACTACAATAAAATTTTGCTATTAAATCAATTGAACAGCTCAGTGGTAACGTTGAATGAAAGTGATATATTTTGATTGCAGTTTTGTTGGAGTCTTATTCAAATAATATTAACTAAGTTATCTGCAAACTTATGTTTTCATTAAAATTTTATCTAAACACATAACATTTTTGGTATATCTAACACAGATCCACCTAGTTCCAAATAATACAGCTCCTTAAGATCTATAAAAAATATTCATACAATTTTTCTTAAATAAATATAAATTTATCTTTTGATGCAATGAACAAACAAAGCAGCACGTGCATAATCTATCGTTAAAATCAAATATCGGTCTCAATAGAACTAAACTATGTTATAAGTGCGAGAAATTATTCTCGAAAGATGCACTCGTCCTATGTTACAAATAATACATTATTCATAAATGTAAATTCTCCCAAGTAAACTTCATATTTCATTTACCTTGATTGTGATGCAGCTCTGCGCCTGATAACTTTCTTGTTGTGTTTTATCCGAATTAATCCAACTTCCACCAACTGTGAGCACTGTTAAACATTTTCACTGGAACTTAAATTGTAAGTAGCAAGTTTGAATAGGAATATTTTTGAAGTTCTACTCCGTTCCGCTCACGTAAAGTTTAATTGTGCGCGTGCGACTAAACGCGGGTGACGCGCTCGGCTCTCGGTTATCAACTAAACACATTAAAAATGCCGGCTGGTACACAACTTGTATACTAACAGCATTGCATTGTGGAATCATTGGAGCCGCTCGAGAAGCAATGAGAAATTGCCTTCAAAACCATTCCAGTAGAATATCGACGCCGCAAAGTCACTCATTTAGTGTGATTTTACCTTATCGCGGACAGGGCATTTTCAACCTTATCTTTAGAAAGCATTTTGGATACTTGCTATCTCGAGGCTCGGTGGATTAAAGTGCCAACATACTTATGTTACATGAATGAAGTGTTATTTTGACTTATATGTATACATTTTGTATCTATTTAACTTTATGACATAAAATTCCGTAGCCATAAAGTTACTAAATTATCTGCTGCGATATAATAACGTTTTTCGCCTTACAGCGTTTTGGTTTGAAGAGCATTTTAATTGTAAGTAACGAAATTGCTGGGCAAATAAGACTAATTAACTGAGGCCTGGGGATAAAGACTCGATCCAAACCTGGTATGTTTCCATTCAATTATTATTCTTAAATAGCACTTCTTTAATAGTAGTTATAAAATAAGAAATAAGAGCCCATGGGATTGCGAATATCGAAAATTCACATTTCAATCAAACAGTGTACACTAGGGTCTGGTTTTCAGTGGTTTGTGCTTTTTTTCAATAAATTTCCTGTGTAGCGTTGATTATTTACTTTGTATTATTTTGTAAGTTATTTAACAAAGTACTTGAGTTAACTATACAACTTTACTAGCTGTTACATAGACAATGAAAATTACAACCTTTTTTTTAAATATTTCTATAAGTGTATGTACGTACGTAATTCCGATTATATTAACAATTTGAATTAACCAACATAATTATTTATTATTTAAAATAGTTAAGTAAATATATGGCAGCGATAAGCAAATATGCGAAGGATTAAAAAAAGGACTAAATGGTTTTCTTTTAAGACATTAGAAATGTTTTGTAATTATTTTCTGGACAAAGTAAGTTGATTCAAATTTATACTTCAATTCATTAACACAAAATCTCCGACCAGAATTGGCGACTGAGGATTTTGCCTAATTTTTGCTTTGGATTTTTTATTTTACAATAGTGTATGTTTCAATAATGTATGTTAACAAATCAATAAACCTTACTGTCTTTATAAAGTATCTTAGTTAAAGTATGAACCTCATTTGTGCCTTATAATTACTTTAACTTGCTTTTGGTGTAAGAAACTTTCTTCTCGGAAACAAGTTGCAGACCAATGTTGCGAAACTAAATAAGTTAAAACTATTATTCTTTAAAAAGTGATCTCGTCTTCAGCGCAATCCTCGCTCAAGCCTTCTTTTAAATACATTTTTATATAAACACTGGTCACCATTTACCAGTAAATTACTCATCCAGAACAACATATTTCACAATTTCACAAACACGTATTTAGCATGTGTAGTATATACTTCCTTCCAACTTTATTATCAGATCTTGCGTGCCCTCCCAAGGTATTGTTTTTATTGAGACACATCAAACGACGATATTATAATGTATTCTGAACTTCTTTTTACCACCTTCTGGCTTCATCAGACCCTTGCTGCCACTTATATAGGCTCACCTCTCTCCCAATGTTCCCATTTAGGGTGAGCAGAACATTATTTTTCTATAAATATTTTTTTATCAATTGTAGCTAATACTGCTAACGACTGAAGTCGAGGCAAAGTTCACTTTTCGCAGATATATCTCCTTAGATAAAACGTGCCTGTCAAATAGTAAGAGCTGTTTGTCCATAGTGATCATAAACGATATGCAATTTCCTTAGTAGCCTTCCATGACATCCTGGGGCGTGATATCGGGAGGTAGAATTCTTTGCAGGTACCGCTACGGCAAAGTTAATAAGTTGTTCTTTTCGAACGGCATATCAGATCAACCCCATAGTGCTATAGGTATAATTGTATTGTGCTTTTATTTCTCTATTATTGTACAGCTCATATCTCTTTCATTGTTGTTAAAAAAATATATCGAATTTCAATTTTGTGTCTAAATATTTGACGAATCTAAATGATCATGTTGATCTTAAAGACAATAAAGCATATTTTATTAATTTTTTATTTTATAGTCATCGAAGTTATATAAGCATACCAAACTTCAGATCAATGTTCCACCGAGAAGTATCTATTATACAAACTTCAAATTAAATTGAACCTTGTTGAAATTGGTATTCTGTTAAATTCTTATTTTGATTCGTTTGATGATAAAAGTAAAGGTATTATGAAAATAAAATAAATTATACTTTTTGTCTTTACGATCAATAAGATCATTTAGATTCGTCAAGTCTTTACAACAAAAATATTGTAAGTCAATAAAGATTTTAACAACAATAAAAGAGATATGAGTGGGGCCATATTCAAGAAAGAGCGAGAAATAAAAGCAATATGGATTCTCTGTAAAAAATTGTCACGGTTTCTCAGTTAATCTGTCTGTTGTGGGTTTTTCTCAAGATTTGTCAGTCTGTCGGTAACTCTAACGAGGCTTCCAAAGCACAATGAGATTGAGAGGTATGCCTAGAAAACTTATATCAGCTTTTTTTAAAATTATGTCTTAAAATCTAAAACAATATAAAAAAATATACATAAAGATTACCGCCCAGTTGCCCTAAAAACTACCAACAGCTAAAATCTACTTAAGAAAGAAAGGGGCAATTCATATCACTCCCAGGCAGCCTCACCATTCATAAAATCTTTCACCCTATAATAAGCCTTCGGGCACAATTTATATGTATAATTTTATAAGTAGTAGACAAGCTTATTATTAGTTAGATGTTTTCCCTTATTAACTTGGCTATTATATGGCTTGCTATTCATAAATTTTTATCATGCATGATGTGAGATATCAAGCGTCTTCCTTACTTTTTTTTAATAAAAAACGCCAGCCGAATAAATATGTAAATCTGTCAACAAGAAATCAACTTCATGTAGATGTGACAAGGCCAGGATTTTTTTTACTCTTTGCTCAGTTTTTTCTCATTAAATTTGGGATCAATTCTCCTCGTCACATTTTATCAGATGTGTCTATTTTGTCGGCAAGGTTTCTTTGTAGAATTTTGATTAAGAAATTTTCAGATTTTTGTAAAAATCTGTTTATGCTACCAAAAAAGGTGAATAACTACAGTTTAATATCAATCGCCCTTTTTTTATTAAGGAAATTAAGTTGAAGAAATTTTTTTATTGATGATTAACTATTCAACAGAATTAAAATTCTTATTTTATCAATAATCTTTCGACATAACCTTGTTTATTCATATATAAATGTGTACTTTTCGTCAAAAATATCAGTAACTTGCTCGAATCGGCAATGCGACATAAACATGAACTTAGTTCTATATATTGCAGGACAGCATTGTTCAGAAAATCTTTTTTTGGCAGCACTTCTCGCATCTTGTGGAATGGAATTCCCAGAGCAATAAGAACATGAAGTCCTCTTGACAATTTTGATAATACAAACTGCTTGTGGAAAAGTGCAATTAAAATCTTCATGAATTTCATAATGACATTTGTCTACAACATTTTGATAAGCTAACATAATAAAATTCCGTTATTTTATCAAAATTGTACTAATCAATTATTTTTTAAATATATCACTTGTTTTATGTGTTGTAAAACAGTAACATTGTACGCCCATGAGGCAGAACGTGGCTAGAACTAACCATGACATGTATACCAATAACACCAGTGTAACCCATGTTTTAGAATAAAAATATTTGATTAAGTAAACCTGTCAAGAACATAACAAGAAAACCATATTTTTTTCACATTTTGATTTATAATAAGAATAACAATAAGTTTTTTATTCAGGTAAATTATACTCATGCAAAGAAAATAAAACAACATAAAAATTAAAAATACACTACAGTAAATTAATATACATTTTAGTCAAAGAATAATAATAATTAATAAGATGTGAAAAATAATGAACTGATATTTTATAGAAACATGCCTATTCAAATAACGCCTAATCAAGTGCAGTCCATCTTTCTAGCAAATAGCGCAAGGGCACTGTTGGAGCTGGCCCGTACTCTGTGCACAAGAGATGCGGCGCGCTTGCGCATAGTGGCGTAAAAGCAATCAGTGTGAAAAATAAAATAAACTTTTTTTTAACAACAATTAAATAGATATGAGTGGGACTATTATCAAGGAATATAAGCAAATTCCATGTCAGAATTTGTCAATGCTTGTCAGTTTATCTGTCTGTTGTGGTTTTTTTCAAGATTTGTCAGTCTATCGGGGGGATATTTCAGTCAGCCTGTCGTGATTCTAAAGGGGGAGGGGATTGTCCGTCAGTCAGTTTGTCTATCTGCTGTAACGAGGCTTCCAATAGGCAAGGATTGAGACGAATGAAGCCTTTGAAATATCAAATTATGTCTTAAAATCTAATACAATCGAAAAAGTATAATATAATTAAGATTACCGCTTATTTGTTCTTAAAACTATCAACATCTTATATCTAAAGATCATATCTCATCAAATATTATAAAGAAAGACAAGAGCAATTTCTTTTCACAACCAGGAAGCCTTGTTGTTCATAAAACCTATCACACTATAAATAAGCCTTCTGGCACAATTTACTCTATATGTAGTTTTTATATTTATCTAGATAAGTTTGCCACATCATCTGGCGGCGTATTGTACATGCGAAGAATATTATCCGCAAAAGAATTTGTAACTTTATGGAGCCTATACTTGGGCAAAGCCAGTTTATTCTTATTTCTTAAGTTAAAATTATGTCTATCACTATTTTTAGGTAACTTAATATCAGCAGCATTAAGCACTGGGGAAGTTGCTGAAGTAGACTAGACCAGCTATTTTAATGTCCGTTAGTTGTCGGATCTTCTTCTATATCCAGGATCCGGACGGCAACCTGTTATGCGAGGACCTCGCGGTGAAGAAGAGATGGCGCTTATACTTCTACGAGCTGCTGAATACGCAGTATAAAGAGGTGCGGCCACCGGACTTCCCTTCGAATCAACGACTTGTGCTACTGATAACGCCTAAAGAAATCCGCAATGCTCTTCGTTGCATTAATATCTGTTTTTCTGTCCTGCAGAAAGCCTTCGACTGTGTCTCTCGCGTGATGATCTGGTGGGCGCTGCGGTGCAAAGAGGTGCCTGAAGCTAATATTAGTAGCCACGGGGGTTGCTCATGTACGACATCGCGCTGGCAGATGCGGACAAGGGTCGGTTGGTGCGACGCGTCAAAAAGTGGAAGGAGTCACTTGAGAACGGCGGCCTGCAACTTAATGTGGCGAAGATCGAATACCTTTCCTGCAACACAACAGATCCCACACCCGTCTGCATAGACGGAAACATGGTCGAGCAGACGGAGGAGTTCAAGTACTTGGGATCTGCACTTCACGAGTCCGGTGGAATCGATTGCGACGTCAAGACGCGCATTTCTGCGGCTAAGTGGCTAAGTGGCGTGAGGTGTCTGACGTCATTTGTGACCTCAAAATGCCGGTTAAGTTAAAGAGACAGTTCTATAAATCTATGATTATGCCGGTCCTATTGTATGACAGTGAAACGTGGCCTGTTCTTGAGCGACACAAACAAGAGCTGCGTGTCACGGTAATGAAAATGCTGCGCTGGATTTGCTTAGTTACGCGTAAAGACCGGGTCGAAAATTCGCGCATCCGCGGCAGCCTTCATGCTCGTGACATCGCAGATAAATTGCAAGAATATCGCCTACGCTGGTACACCACCAGCTTTTACGAAAACCAGCCCGGCCGAGGTAGATTGGGCAGGCTCAGGAAAGGCTATCTTGACGTCGAAAGGGATGACATGGTGCCAAAAACGTATCGACCTAGGAAGACCGTGCGAAGTGGAGGAGAAGGTGAAGATTCGGTTAAGCGTTAGTTCGTCAGGACGACAACTTTTATTCTATTTTTCTTATTTTTGAGGGAGAAATTTTCTAAATAATAGGTGTACTTTTATTACTTATAATTCTACAACCGGAAATTCTACACCGTGCATGAAAATCACTAATTGTATGAAATTTTCGATACAAACTTTTTATATATTTTCTGATTTGACATTTGATCTTTAATACCTAAGTCAGTCACGTTTGCCTTTTATGTACACCAATATTTGACAGGGTGCTTAAATGTAATAGACTTGTGCAAAAGACGTACACGTTTATGTGTTAGACGTAGTAGAAAATCACTATATTTTTATTATAATTGGACATCTCAAATCCCACTAAGTAGAAATAAAATAATAAACAACTTTTTTTTTTGAAAATACTTACTTATAATACGTAGAAAATACAAAGACCAACACGAATATTCGAATGCAAATTCACAAATATTTGTTTAGTATGGGAATCGAACACATGACCTTAAGAGTGGAGTGCGGGTATACTGACCTCGTCGTCGTCGGTCGACGAGTGGCTGCCTGATGCTTCTGTCTTTGTCCTAGTGTAAACTTTAATATTTTAGTAATTTTTAAGAGTCCTCTACTTCCAAAAGATCTATCTAATTTAGTCCACATTTTTATCAATATCTCTTCAAGAAGTTTTGTTGTAAACAACATAACTGTTTTTTATGAATAAAAAGTACTTGCACAGTACTTCAACACAGTCTATGCTGAAGTGCTGCACACACACACACGAACAGAATATACAGCAAACAGACAGACTGCAGTATATGAAAGGCAACTTTTTTCATTTCGTTTAAAGGCAAGGCAGTTGAGGCAAAAGCACTCGTGGAGATCTAATCCGGACTAGGAGCTGCTATATGATGTTTCATTTTCCTCAAGATATGCATAGATAGGTAGATATTACGTTACTTTGACATCTTTTTAATAAGTATGCAGACGTGAAAGATGTGGTGTGAATTATACCTTCATTTCGCCCCTAAGGTGATGATGTGTTTAATTATTACTTAGGATAAATATTTGTGTTCATCAATACGACGTGTGGGTGTTTCCTATGTTTTTAAAAAAATAAAGATTTATGTGTTTAAGTTTATCTGTTGTCTGGTACCTGTCGCACATGCTCTGCTTAGTCGGTAAAATATTTTTATAATTTATTTTTTTAAACATTTATTTTTATTTCAATAATAATGTGTTATGATCATTGAAAGGTCATTGGTTATGATCATGTGCCGTGTGGTATCGGCCTAGAATAGTGCCACCTCTTTTCATTCCACGGGGAGTTAAGAGTCGGCAAAGAGAAATTCTACCGGATGATAAGCAGCGTCATCCTGCGCACTGGCTTGAATTGCGATCACCAACTTGCCTGCCCAGCTTGGTGATTTTAAGCAAATAACCTTAATAGAAAGTAATCTATTTGCAGAACAAACGTTGTTGCGTATGATGTTTGCAAATAAAACCAAGTGAGTTTGTTGATGTTTAAGAAATAACTCTGTATATACGAGAAAACTAATAAAGTGCAATCTACATTATGCAATTAGTCACAAACTCTCTTTTGTTTAATTTTTGGAAATTATCGTTTGCGTTAATAAACACAAGATAAATGCTGGATTTATAAATCCGTAACCTTATAACTTATGTATAAACTAATGTAGGAAAGATACATATAGAATATCAATTTGTATTAATGAAACATTGGCTGTACGTTGAAATTATGCAATTCCGTGAAATACAGTCATAGACTTTTCTGCTTATACCAACAAAATTTTAAATAATTTTGTAGAATCAAGAAGCAATAGCACATTTAGCCATGTCTTAAGGGTATATATATATTACATATAATTTAGGGGCATATGTTTGAAGTCTATTCAAAGAGTGAGCAAATAATTTGTTCGACTGGGCTGTTATGGGGTATTTAATAATGACGCAAATGCGTAATAGGTAATGTATTTTGCCGAAAGGTATGGAGCTCCCAAAAGGTTCATATTGATACAAAAGCTGTACACATACACAAACAAGTCTTCAATCAAATTCCGCAATATCTTGAGGAATTAATCATTTGAGGTTTTGTACTAAGTATAAGCTGCTCTATCAATGAATCTGTTCTATTGTATATTTGAACAGGTTTACTATGTCTAATATGGAATTATACGACAGTGACCCAACAATTTGCATGGACTATCTGCCAAGTAAACTGGGGACTTAATTGGTTATTTTGAAAATGCTATATTTGTAATAGTATCTCAAGTTTCAAATTTAAATTCAAAAATATATTACTATCTAATCAACTTCATTTCAATTAGTCGCGGCGCGCGTGCCATTCCCTACGAGCATTATTCTATTGTTATTTTATGTTCCTATTGTTATTTTGTTTTTTTAATTGTGTACTTTATCAGCTGTTTTCACATTTTAAATAATTTTGATGTTTATTATTCTTTTTCTTTTTTATATACTTTGAATTTTCTTAACTACTTAGTTTTAAAAACATTTTGTAAATATTTATAACTTCAATTCTTATGTCCCGCACTGCACCCAAAATGGCCCAACTGAAAACCAGCGCTGGGAAATTATCCTAGCAAATGCTGAGATGGGTCATTTTGGTGCATCATACAATGAATTATTTATTATTGTAATAATTAGTTTGTATCCACAAATTTTATGATGCACCAATAAATGATTATTATTATTATTATTATTATTATTATTATAATAACGCTGGCCTAAAACGCAAATCACAAAGTACTCGGAAGATTCAGCGCGTTCATCGTAGTGGTAGCTCAGTGGTTAGAGGAGTGGACCGGAATTTTGTACGAAGTTAAATCTACGCTATTACGTGGGATCAACAACACAATTGGCACAGTGTGGGCGTATAATATGCCTCTGCATACCCCTTCTGGAAATCTGGCGTAATTGTGTGTATGTATGTGACTGACAGATCTATAATCTATCACATTTAACGGACCGGGTTCCTCTTTTGTATATAGTTAGCTGACACGGTCTGCCAATCTTCTATTAGGGGTTTCATTGTAATGTGTAGGGTCCTAAGGCAACAAACACGATAAAAATACTACGAAACCAAATGTTGCGAATAGTCCGTCGCTGGCAAAATCGGAAATTCACGATGCTCTGACGTGGGCATCCGCTAAGAAAAGGAAATTAAAGAAACGGGGATTGGTTGGAATCAATTATATTATAACTTTGTAAAATATCATTGTTTGGAACGAACGGTGGCAAATTGTTTCTTTGTTAGGAGACTTGGGAATTGGCAGCCCGTGATTCGGCATTATTTTTTTCATTCTACATACATCACGTTTTTATAGTGGTGTGGACTTTTTTGCTTTGTGGATTGCATCGTCGTCTGCACATCAGGCACGGCTTAGTTAAATTTACAAGTCATTAAAGAATAATAAATAAAATAACAATAAATGTAACTCCTTAAAGTGTCACCTGAGGTACAGTGAAATTGGAACCTTACAAAGGTTTTTCTTTTCATCCCTAAAAAGTATTGAAAAAGGATTTTTGGAAATTTAACCCCTGAAGTTGTAAAATAGGGGATAAAATATTGAATGGATAATCCGTTATTTGAAACATAATATTACAATTCATAATATCGGCTAAATATAAAATCGTATTGTACTGAAATTTAAAACTTACTCGTTTCTAATTAAATTAAGCATACAATGAAGTCAGGGATAAAAGTTCGTGTTGGAAATCTGCTTTTTAGCTACATGTAGGCTTTACATTTTACAAAACAAATATTTTACATGTTCCCATCCCCTGAGTTATGTTCCAACATTTTCAAAATATTTGTCTGATATAAATTACTAGGAGACGTTACTACTATCCTTCTTGTGTTCATCGAGAATTTTTCTAAATCATCATCATCAATACCCACCTATCTTCGTCCACAGCTGAGCATAGGCCTCTCTAATGGCATAACTAATATAACTCGATCTACAGCTCCTAGCACCCAACAGCTGCCAGCCGTTTTGTGTATGTCGTAGCTCTACCTAGCTGGAGGGCGTCTTACACAGTGCTTTCTATAATATTTTTTTCTAATACATACATAAATTATATCACGCCTGTTTTGTCTGCAGAAATATTATACACCCACATTTCGCCAAGTGTATTGCCGCTAACCGGGAACTTTTAAGTTCGCCAGAGCCTCGTTCGGTTGCACGACTTGCAGGTAAGGTTGGCTTGGGCACCTCAGATTTTGGTAGGAGCAATATACACCATTTATCTTAATAGCACTGTGGTTTGTACACGTGTCACTTCCCATCATGCGATTGTGAATTTGGTCTTATTTGACTTTGAAACAGTAACGATACAGTTTAACTTTTAATAAAATATCTCTAATGTTTTAAAAGTATTGTACGAGTATGAGACTTTTCTAAGTATTTTAAAAATGTGTTAAACTTTAAAAACTTTTTATTTTATAAACTATTACATAGTACTTGAAAGCGTCAAAATTTATAACAAATATAAAAAAAACAATCAAAATATAATTATACTAAAATCACGAAGCTTAGATTCACTTGCAACCAAATAATTAAAAATACAAAAAAATATTTAAGTGTCAGTGAATCTAAGTGCCAGTTCCGAGCCACCGCTCTGTAAGAAGAACTGGCAAGAAACTCACAGGCTATGCTCTTTTAAATATGTCCTTAGTTTGGTACTAGAATTACAATCTTCATTTGTCTGTGAAGCTATGCAATGCAATATAATAAAACATTAACAATATTCATGTTTTCAGTCATTCATATAAGAATAGCCTGTATGAAACGGCAGCTTAATCCCAAGCATTTTTATCAGCCATATAGTATTTGATAGAAGACAGCTTGCGTTTTATTGTTAATTTAAATTTATTGAGGCTTAATTGCTGTATATTGCTTGGGATTTTATTATAGAATCGCACACATTGACCTTTAAAAGATTTGTTAATTTTTTGAAGCCTAGTGGCAGGTACAACTAGTTTATGCTTATTCCTTGTGTTTAGGTTATGTATATCGCTTTTCTTACTCAATTTGTCAATATTCTCATGTACATATACAAGATTTTTATAAACAAACTGTCCAGCCACTGTCAAAATACCAATTTCTTTAAATTTATCCATTAGTGAATGTCTACATGGTAGATTATAAATTGCTCGTATGAAGGCTATACGAGCAATTTATTCTGCAGCACAATAATATTTTGAATATCTGCGGCACAATTAAAACACGATTAAAACAGAAGAATACCATAAGACATGTTACTATGAAAATAGCAATGATAAACAAGCCTAGCTGTTTCAACGTCTGTTAATTGGCTTTTTTTTGTTTACCGCTTATGCTGCAGATCTGTGTCTATTCGACAATTCACCAATATGTGGGCCCCACTGCAGCTTAGAATCTAATATAACACCCAAAAATTTGGTGGTAACCACAAGGGTCTAATTTCAACACTCCAAGTAATGTAAAAATTATTTACCAATTTGTGTAAAAAAACATTCGATTAAATAAGATACAACAGATCGTCGCGGGAAAGTCTCATGGGTTACTTTTAAGTTGACATACGTGACATAAAGCTAATGGTAACGGTAAACTTTTCCATTAGGCAAACTTCCACATGATGTAGACATTCTTAATGTTTATAGCTCCCCTGATGTTTGAGCCCCAACTGGGAATAAATAATCGCTGATGAACACATGATCTTTTTTAATTTATACTAGCGGTCGCCCGTGACTTATAGATTACTACTTTAATGTTTTCTTAGGTTAAAAAGTATTATAAATTACTCTTTATGACAAGGTATCTGCTATTGCTTGTGGCAATCTCTTTAAAACCAATCCAGCTGTTATTTAAATAAGCTACAACGAACAGTAAAGTTTAGGAATTGCTCTTTGTTATGAGAACTGTAATACTTTTATAGGAATATAACGATAATTCCTTTTATTAATTTGATTCTATAAAAAAATATTACATTATTATATTTTTATAATACACAAGTTTTTTTTCTTTTTAGTATATTCTATTGTCAGTAAGACAATTAAAGTTATTTTCATCAATGTGCAGCGTATTCATCAGTTAGTAACAGTTAAAGTTTGACGAGAATACCCGCTCTCCGCTTAGGAGCGGAGAGTCGTGGGTTCGATTCCCACGCAGGACAAATCTTTGTGTGCATTTGCAGTGTTTTCCTAAGTATATTAAGCATGTACTTACAAAAAAAATTGTATCCATAACACTAGTTTTTAATGATATTTATTTATTATTTAAAGTAACGTTCACCACAGTCAAGTCAAAGTCTACCCCAGTAAAGTAGTAGATACTTTACTAGGGTAGGTAAATTGGCTTAGGGTAGCACAAATTGATTTTGTGGGATATCTAGGCATCAAAAATTTAATTATAAGAGAGTTGGTAGATCAAATTGAGTCGTCTAATTAAAACCACATTAATCTTCATTCAAAGATAGACGCTTGGCTAAGCCTATAATTAAAACCGTTGGCAATAATATGTCTCTAGTGAGAGTGCAGAAGGCGCTTATTTTACTTAATTTAAACTGTTCTTTGCCTTCGGTTCCAGCGGTGCTTTGGAGGGCGAACCGTATGGACTATGCAGTCCTTTCTGCGCTAAAGCCTGCGCAGTTGAGCGTCGTAAGGGGGAATAAGGAATCCTGGGAGGTTAAGCCGAGCAAGAGCGGTGGTTGTTCTCTTCGCAAGGCAACACGCCCGATTGGTCCGGAGTTCTTCCACAAACGGTGGCCTCCCACAGTAGTCCAGTGGGGAAAAATGGTCAAGGGCCCCGTCAGAGGGTCGCTGCGAGGCGCGTGGAGGTGCTGGTTATTGGTCTCGACTCGGTTTGGGATGATAGCCATGCTGAAGGGGTAAGTGTTAAGGTATTTTCAATATGACAGCTTCTCAGTCTGTGAACGTCCCACCATTCAGCACAAGCCTTTCCTTACGAAACAAGACGAGAGGTATACTTCAAACTCCACCAAGCAAAGCCAATGCAGATTGACGTTTTAAAATGTTTAGCACCTGTAATCTGAACATCTTAATATATTTCTAATATAAATTTATTACTTTCTATCGCATGAAAAACCGCCCTGCCTAATTAGAGCCTGCCTCGTTAGAGTCACCGACAGACTGACTGACTGACGAAGAATCCGCATACTTGAAGTATTAGACGACCTCTAAAACGTTGTCCTGTCAAAATAAAGTTATACAAAATCTACAGAGGACGTAAACACTTCGCTTATAATTTTAAAAGTTAAGCCGACGGGCGTGTATGGGTAGGTTAATGAGTGCAAATGAAGCTAACACTGTGTGCCAGGATCGTAGCCAGTGGAAAGATGTGATCGCAGCCTAACCCTATGGGAAAGAGGCGTGACATTATGTATGTATGTAGTTTTAGAAAGTTCTTTTACTTTAACCCTTTAACAGGCAGATCACGTTAAAAATATTCATTGGTTTTCCACCATAGGTTAACCGCATAAGGTTCAATTTATGGTGGTCATATATTGACAACTGCCTGGTAAAGGGTTAAATATTTTCCCCCCCGACTGGTCTCCACCTTGTCGTGGTGGGGGGGCTGAGTACCTCCCGGTAGGGCGCAGGAGGCGCCACGGAGTCGGCCACACACGCTATGGTCGCACAGGGAGGTAGGAGGGGCGCGTCCACTGCGTCTCTCTGAGGAGGTTCTCCCGGTTTTGGTCCGGGGGACGTTGGCCGCGGGCGGGGTGTCAGAGCTGCAACCCAGGTACTGGCGCCCCGCCTCTTTCTCAACAAGCGGCGGGCGTCGTCGGAAGATTTTTAGTGGGTATTACTGCTGGCGGTCGTGTCTGCCGGTGGTGAGTCCCACACACCTCTCTCGGTCCCCCTTTGGCCGAGAGACAGTGCGTAAACGCATTTTGTTACCGACGTAAATCAAAAAAAAAAAAAAAGGGTTAAATATTTTACACACAAATCCAATTCGGACAATGATGAATATAATCATTTGTATGTATGTCGATTTATATCATGAGGGCCTTTTAACGTCCCAGTACTCGCTCAGATATCTTAACGTGAATAAAGGTACAAGCGAATCTGGTAATTTTTCCGTGTGGAATCAGTGTGGATTGGTGAATACTGCTGTGGTGGTCCTCGTAGTTCCACTAATTACTAACACATAAAGTGATTATATGTAGAACTAATACTAAATTTGTTGGGCATAAAGTATGGTCTTACTTCACTGTTATGTAAATGTGTGGATGGTAAGTTTCTTTGTACTGCTGATTTAAGGACATTTTGCAACTTTTATCATGTCATCATCATTCAGAGTGAGAACAAACTTTGTGAAGTTTTCAGGCGATTCCTTATCACTCCATCATCCACCACTTATTCATTCGTGCGCGTTTATGTAATATTAAGTTTGGTAATATACTTACGATTTAAATGAAAACAATCAATTATCTTTAAAAAAAAATTCGTATGCTTTCCATTCTATCTGTTGCAAAAATTTGAGCTCAGTTCGGTTTAAAAAGACCTCTTCTAGATATTCTACCTGTGTTTTGGTTAGTGAAAATGTTTTACGAGATGTTTATTATAGCGAAAACAGAGAACATCTCGTAAAACATTTTTCTTATGGAAAAAACGACTGATATTCAAAATTAGTATCTGCGCTTCGTTTAGCTCCCTTTATATTTTTTACATTTCGTTGAAAGGACAGAGGGAAAATGTAATTAGTCTCAGTAAAATGATCAGTTATAATTGGACTTTGCGCGCTCAATATATATATATATAATGTAATTAATCCATGGGCGCTAAATTGCTTCTTGTGTCTGCTTAGACAGCCAGGCAACTTGTGCTTAGGAATCCCGTAAGATATTGGAATACCTCATCGTATGTGTAACGAGATCGTTTGAACGACATTTGTGATCGTTAATAACCGTATAACAAGATAAATCCTTTCTGTAGGTAGCTGTGACAGTTCCAGAGTAAATGTGTGAGGACGAATTCCGGCCTACACTCTTTAACAATTGTGGCTAGTTAATCGTTGCTGTTTACTTCATGTTAAAATACAACATGTAAAATAATAAGGGTTACACCAAGAAGGTAGTTTGTTATAAATCGGCTACTCAATCGATTAAAAATATTTAAAAAATATGTAATTTTTTTAATATTTTTTTTTTAATTTTTTTTCTTTTTTTTTGCGGCACTTTTCGGTGCTAAGCGATGTGTGCGTGCGTGTCTCTCTGTGTGTGTAGGTCGGTAGGCTAAAGCGCTAATATGCCCATACGATTTGCCCTCGATGAGTATAACTAGTAACTTAAATAAACCATATTTAATTAAATAAAAGTAAAATTATTTTGCATGTTTTTTAATTATAATTAAATATTCTAATTGGGGTGTCTGAGGGTGTGCGTTAATTCTGTGCCATGTTGTATAAGAGGTTATTTTAATTATTATTATTAATTATTATTTATAACTATTTTTATTAATTTGACGAACGATATGGTGTGGTGGCGTGAATACCCGCTCTCCGCTCCTAAGGTTATGGGTTCGATTCCCACGCAGGACAAATCTTTGTGTGCATGAACATGAATATTTTTTCTGATCTGGGTGTTTTTCTATGTGTATTAAGTATATATTCACAAAAAAAAGTATTTACGTAATAGGTTGGGGAAAAAGTCTTTTCGTATTTTTGTATGAAAAGTAAAGACATTTTTTTCAAAGTTTATTTACATTTATTTACAATATATATGTACCGTTTTGTTGAATAACTTTCTGCCATTTTGTGGGCAGAGACATTATCCCGTTACTGTAGAAACTTTGGGACTTCTGATCAAAAAAACGGGACAAATAGTTTTGGCAGTCCTCTCTTGAGGTCAACCTTACAGAACCTAAAGAATTCTGCAGAGACCGAAACAGGTGAAAATCTGAAGGCGCAAGGTCAGGGCTATATGGTGGATGCACTAGGACCTCCCAGTCGAACTCTCTTAATTTTTGCTGAGTGGCTAAAGATGTGTGTGGTCTAGCGTTATCGTGATGAAAGACCACACCCTTCCTGTTGATCAATTCCGGCCGTTTTCTCTCGACTGCTTCCTTTAATCTCATCAGTTGCTGGCAGTAAAGATCAGAATCGATGGTTTTGCCGGGCGGTAAAAGCTCATAATAAACAATGCCCTTCCAATCCCACCATACACACAGCATCACCTTATTTCGTGTTAGGCCAGGTTTGGCCACAGTCTGTGAAGCCTGGCCAACTTTCGACCACGACCTTTTTCGCACGTTCTTGTCGTACGTGATCCACTTTTCATCGCCAGTTATCAATCTCTTCAAAAACGGCTCGGTTTCATTACGTCTCAATAATGAATCGCAAATGAGTACACGGTTCATTAAGTTTCTTTGAGTGAGCTCGTGTGGCACCCAAATATCGAGCTTTTTTGTATAACCAGCTTTCTTCAAATGGGTCAAAACTGTTTTGTGGTCAATTCCCAGTTCTTCAGCTACATCGTAACTACTAATATGCCGATCTTGCTCCACTCTTTCAAAAATGGCGTCCATTTTATTCGTAACAGGGCGACCAGAGCGAGGTGCATCTTTAACATCAAAATTTCCGGACTGAAAACGTTTGAACCAAATTTGTGCTACTCTTACTGACACTGCATCAGGTCCATAAACATCACAAATTTTTTTCACTGCTTGAGTTGCATTTTTGCCTTTTTTATAATAAAATTTTAAAATGTATCGAATTTCTTCATTAGATTCACTCATTTTTACGGAGAGAAAAACAAATGAAAAATAGCGGGAAACAACTTTTTTTTATTTTTTTCTTTTCTTTATAATGGAACCTTTTTAATGTTACCAAAACCAGTCAGACACAAATAGTACAGTCAAAAAATTTTATAATAAGTTTATACCTACGTTATGCGAAAAGACTTTTTCCCCGACCTAATATGTTTATCCGTTATTTCGTATCCATAACACAAGTTCTTAATAATACTTACCTTGGAACTAAATAATTGGTGTAATTGTCAGAAAACATTTTTTTTTTTTTTATATTATCATTATCATCATAATGACGAGACCTTTGTTCAGCAATGAGATTCTAATGGCTAAATACATTTTATGTGAATACATATTTGTTAAATATAATATAAAACGCGCACACAATAAAGGTATACATAATCAAGTGCCTTTCCAGTAGCGAGTACAGGAATACTGGCCACCACGCATATTTAGCAAACGATGTGTCAACAATCTTAATAATTATATGGAGCCTTTTCAGGAAGAACATCGTAAGCGCCACAAACCTGTTTTAATTGTTGTGAGCGACAAATGTATGTGATTTTAGAGTACTGAGTCAAATAACAATTTAAAAATATCTTATTTTGTAAAATATGGGTTCTTACTAGACTACTGCTAATTCCTAAATTGATGTTTTAGGCCTAGGAAAAGTGACAATAACATGTGCCAATCCTCTCCCGCCCATTTTGTCAAGCCTGTCGATGTGATTTCAGAGTCATGTTAAACTTTTTCAGAGTCATGTTAAGCATTTAAGTGATTATAATTTTCTTTGAACAATAATATAATTTAGCTTGTATAGATGTTAATAGATATTCAAATATGTAACAAAAGATCAAATTTATAACTATAATTCCAATAAGATTGCAAATTTTGTTTGGTGTTGGTAAAATAACCTAATAAATCCATTAGTACAAAAAGGACATAAGTAATCAATCCCATCCTAACTATTGTCACACACAAACGCCATTTAAAAAAAAATTTTGTGCATACACAAAAGATAACGCAGAACACATTTACAAACTGTATATACTACTTGTCGCCACAAAAGTTTTTGGAAAAGACTGAAAAAGGAACATATTAATGCACTTAGATATGTGCACAACAATTAAATATGAACTGTTATATAAATAAACAGGTTTCAGAAATCAGATTAAACAACATAGATTTGTCTATTACCTTAGTTTTCCCAGATAAGATGGATAGCTTTTATCAAAGTTATTGAGAATCGGCCGTCACTTTGTAAGCAAAATAATTCGGACTCACTCGTCTAGGTTATACTCGTATATGGAAGTTATTATTAATAAGTTATCTTTGTCAAATACATCCTAAGTGCACTCTAGAACTGATATGTATCATTTGTGAGGACGAACTTGTCTTCCTCATCGTCGTTGTAACTGTTATGGTAGATTACAACTTATATCATGAACCGTTAGTGAGTAATTTGAGATATGATATCTTCAAATAGACATAGTAAACTTTTATACAGAAGAAATTTGGACGACCGATATGGCGGGGTGTGAGTATACCCACACTCCGCTTCTGAGATAGTGGGTTGGATTTCAACATAGATCAAATCTTTGTGTCATGAATATTTGTTCTAGTCTCGGTGTTTTCCTATGTATTTACAAAAAAATAGAATTTATGTAGTGATCTGTTATTTAGCATCCATAACACAAGTTCTTAATGATACTTATCTTGGAACTAAATAATTGGTGCAAGTGTTAGAAGTTTTCATAAATTTATTTACTAGTAAAGTTTAGAAATTACAATGGATAGAATAAAATAAAAATATAATAATGATTTATGAGTTAATCATAAAAACTGCTGGCGGCCGCTAGCGACTTCTTCCGCGCGAACTGCAGGAATGCTATTTTTATAACATCAGCTATTTGCCAGTGAAAATCGGTCTAACTGTTAAGGAAATTAGCCTCTAAAAACGAACAAACAAAACGAATTTTTTTTTTTTTTTTGTTTTAAGTATGTTATTACTTTTATACATATTTAATACAAAGCTCCTATTTTTAAATTACGAACAGACACTTTAATTGGGCCAGTTAGGTATAGTTCCAATGCAATGTAAACTATATGCTTACATTATTGAATAGATAAGTAATCCAAAGCTATGCCAATATGAGCTATAATATTATTAATCGACCATAGTACACCATAGCGGTAAGCAGAAAATTTACGAATTTCTTGCTAAACTATTTAAGTAAACTCTTGAATCGTTGAGAGTAGACTGAAGTTGATATTCATAAGATTGTCTTAACAAAGACATGACAGAATAAATTACTTTTGACACTGAATTAGCAATCTCAGACATTCGGTCTTTTCATACGTTGTCTAGCGGTGACTAAGGAATAATAAAAAACGAAGATATAATTTTATAAGAGGACCATTTACCTTATGAAAAAAACTTAAAAACAAATTCAAATAAGTTCAGACACCCAATGCAAGGACAGAAAATGTTAGAAGTACTTTATAGACATGATTTTTTTCATTTTAAAGTAAAATTTCAGATAACAGAAAAATTAGATGGTAAGTATATCGATATTTGGTCCCATGTTGTAACCAAGATTTCTAGAACAAGGAAAATGTTATTCAACTAATTTATCGTGTTTCGATAAAACAGTCACATCGGCTTTATTAGGGCTGGCTCTATAAAATTGACCCAATAAAAACACATATTGCGCTCGCGTACCCATGCCCGGAACAGAAAAACCGAGGATTTTTACTCAATGACAAAAAACCTACTTTTAGCAATAAGAAGAAACATCCATCACAGCGGGAGCATTGCAATTTTATGCCTACACAATTTCGTTTATTTCAATAAAAAAACTCTCTCACATAACGAGTTCATTTTTCGCCAAAAAAATGGGATTAATCAAAGTATACACCATTGTTATTATCTACGTGTAAGATTTTATTTTGGCGCCTTTCGAGACAGGCTGACTCTATGTGTGCTCCATGTAGTCACACTTTTTAATCTGTGGTTTGTTTAAAGGTTAATTAGTGTTGAGAATGAGCGTTGTGGCAAAGGCTAGCCACCTATTACGTAGAACCAACAATATAATTGACGAAATGTGGGCGTGTAATATGCCTTTGCCTACTCCTTCGGGAAAACAGGCGTCTTTGCATATATGTGTTATAATAAGTGGAAAATAAACTTTTAATGTCGTTTCTTTGTTTTCAGAAGCAACACATTCGTTTCGTATTCGTATTTATTGTTTCGTTTTATTGTAGTTTTAACAATAAGTTCAGTGTTAATAATGAGTGTATTAAAAAAAGAGTTGCTTTATTCTTAGCCGCAGAATATGTGTGTGTCATGCCGGGCAGGAATGATGGTAAAAAACTGTTCAAGCTACAATTGAAACGGCGCTTTTATTTGATGTGTGCAAAAATTATAGTTGCGCAATCTTATCGATCTCGACGAGCAATTACACACTTTAGGGTGTATCAAATTGCGCAATTCCCCATTTGTGTTTATGTTTTATTCATTAGTTGCTATATTAACAAGATTAAATTAATAATTAATTGATCTCAAATAGGATAAATACTTTTTATTTTATGGCCTATTCATTGAAAAGTGCGCAATCTTATACCACCCTACCCTACCAATTAAATAAGTGTATGTCGATATGTGAAGTACACGTCATTATATTATTAGCCTTATAAAGGCTATTGCTGATTATAAGCCTCCCCAATAGATTACATTATATTCTATTAATCTACCTATAATCACCACACTGGGCAGACGGGTTGATGATTTCAAGTCAAGTGATATGAGGGGGGGTAGCACTATCCTATGCCGGTCCCAAACGGCACAAAGTACACGTAACAACTCAAATACTAATCCACAGTTGAGTAGACGCTATAAATCGAAAGTAAATGTTTGATTTCTTTCTGATGTAGTGATTCAATTACAACACTTGTTCTGAAACGAATAGGCTGAATGCTGAATTACCATGAAAATGCCTTTACGTGGGGACTCCAACAAATATTGAACAACCTCCAACAAACAAATATTAACAAATATTTACATAAACTCTTTTGCTAAAATATACTGGGAGTTCTGATTGTTTTCTCTATATCGATGAATAATATATATAATTTAAGCAGGACAGCATAAGATTTGGGATTAAAATCATAAGGAACCAGATGGCGCTGTGTTATTTTTTCGGACAAAAATGGTTTTTGCATTTCTGTGATGGCATTGTAATAGGTATAAATTCGAAAAAAGGTACGTTTTGTGAAAGGTACGTTTTGAAAATGGAACGATTTGCTTATAACGAGCATTTTGCAAAAGGTGCATAATGCGATTAACCGAAATAAAACAAAGTTCAGAGCAGCCAGTCCTTGGATGAGTGACCATTTGTGTGGCGTTTAATATCGAGCGCCGAGCGAGGACATTAGAGATCGCTTCCGACGAGAGTTCTGATATAATGGATTTAAATTCAACTTTATCCTCCTTGCGTGAAAGTTACCCTCACGCTTTGTTTTGATTGCGTAACCTTAATTAAAGCTAAATTTTAACCTACAATTATGGTAGGACATTGTGGCCAGAATAATGTGAATGTTTCGTTGATCTCTCATATTTTGATAATAATTTACCCGTCCCGTCTTGGAGACGTCTTAACACCAGGAGTTTTGACCAAAAACGTATCACAGTATCTTAGCTGGACTGGATTGACACAAGACGACTAGGATCTATTTCCATAGGCTGTTTGCTGGTCTTGATGTGGCCTAGACTGTCTAAAAAGGAACATGGGTCCTCAAATGTACTTGTACAATGTATTTGTGTATGTATTTGTAACAAGCAGCGACAGCAAACATCGAAATAAAATCGGTAAAAATTTATAATAGGTTTGCAAAACAGAAATAAAAACGAAAGTCTTAACATTCAGAAGCTGCAACTGTTTCAAAAATGCTTCATTCAATAAGGCTCTATGTAACGATAACTCAATATTAAGGCGCCTATTTCCTACGGTTCGAAGATTAAAAACGGAGAAGAAATTGACTGGAATATCAAGTTCACCGTCAGGTGATTTATTATACTGTAACATTAAAAAGTTGTATCATTTAAAACCTGCAAAAGTGATTGAATCACATAAATCTTTTTCTTACTTTATGTAACGCAAAAATGCACAGAAAAGTATTCTTCCTTAATACGAAACAAACGTCAATCTTAAGACAAATTGCGAAAACGTTTTTACAATCTACGGGTATATTGTTTATTTGCTTGGATTTTCTTTACTGGCTTAGCTTAGGGTAAAACGATATCCCCCCCGACTGGTCTCCACCTTGTCGTGGTGGGGTGGCTGAGTACCTCCCGGAGGCCGGGTAAAGGTGACACCCACAGACCGACGACTCTGGGTGCCCTTAGTACTGACTACCGGGGGAGAAACTAAGAGAGACCTGTGGAGGGTGCAGCGGGCGGGCCAGGAGGGCCCGTCAAGCAGCGCCAGGAGGGTCTTAGGCAGTGGGGGCAGGGGGCCCCTGCTGTCTAACCATAGACTCTCCGAGAAGACTGCCACACACGCTTTGGTCGCACAAGGCGGTAGGAGGGGTGCGTCCACTGCGCCTCTCTGAGGAGGTCGTCCCGGTTTTAGTCCGGGGGACGTTGGCCGCAGGCGGGGTGTCAGACGCTGCAACCCAGGTACTGGCCCCCTTTTTCTCAACAAGCGGCGGGCGTCGTCGGAAGATTTTTAGTGGGTATTACTGCTGGCAGTCGCGTCTGCCGGTGGTAAGTCCCCCACCCCCTTTCGGTCCCCATTTGGCCGGAAGGTAGTGCGTAAACATATTTTGTTACCGACGTAAAACAAAAAAAAGAAGGGTAAAGACAAGGATAAGGACAAGTAAAAATAAAAACGAGTACAAACATTATAAAACATAAGCTTTAATTTAAAGTCAAAGTCAAAATCATTTATTCAAGTTTGACTTAAAAGAGCTCTTATGAAGGTGAACATTTTAAAACAAGCGCGCCCATTCACTGCGGGCAGAAGCTTAATCGTAAAAGAATGGGCCAGAAAATCGTCAAGGTCAGTTTTTTCTCCCGCCAGTTACAAGAAAATGTACTTAGTAGTAAAACAATTTGACAAGTCTATAAAAACCTGTGTTCTGCAGTCACAAGATTTAAAACAAAAGAAATAACTCTTTTTTTAACTCTTTTAACATACTAGATATGAGCAGACCAGTACCCACTGGCGGCACCCGTTCACGAGTATGACGCATGAACCATCCATCGTTTCGCTTAACCATATCGTAGGGAATGTAAAGAACAGACATCACCACCGCAGAGACATTTAAGTGAGCGTGACACACTCAAGCTGCAGGATATAAGAATAAAAAAAAACATTAATGGATGAAATGCAGCACATTTATTTTTGGTGTTATGAATGATATCATTTACAGCTATTCGTTTTAATATCTATATAATCATTCGGAGTGCGTTTCTAATCAAAATCCAATTTTCTTTAATAGCTAATTTAAATTTGTGTAAGGGAAAATCCAATAAGTATATCCTGCAAAATATTTTTGTTGTATTTTATACCTAGCCCCATAAAACAATTCCGATTTGTTTAAAGTCTTAGAAATTAATTTAACAGTTTTTTTTAATTTCTATGGTCAACGGATTAGGCTCTGGCGAACATAACAGTGCCCGGTGATCGGCAATAGGCTCGCCACCGATTACGTAGAACCAACAACACAATTAGCGAAGTGTGGGCGTATACTATGCCTCTGTCTACCCCTTCGGGGAAACAGGCGTGAAACTATGTATATATGGATTTTTATTTCTTGTGTTAAAGCTATAAAGTTCACAGCGCTTACAACAAATATTTATATTTTTCCGTACAAACAAATGCAGTTAAAGATAAACTGCGAGGCAGTAGTTAAAATACCAATTCCCGGAACAATTCTCTAAGGGATGATCTAGAGTCTAGACTCTAGATCATCCCTTAGAGAATCTAGATCGAGACGATCTAGATCGTAGTTTATAAATAATACGTAAAAGCTCGTTTCTGTAAAATAAAAATAGTCTCAATTTCAGCGGCAGATCTCCACAATAAAATACCGTTGGAAAATAGCTAAAATAAACAATTCTAGCAACTAACTTAAACCTCTTAACTGGTGGTCGATCGTGTTTTGATCGACATGTTCACTGAGCATGAGCAGTGTCAAAGGCCAAATTAATTTCATTATTATTTTATGAATTAGTGCAAATGGAACTATTAGGTACATTTATATTGTTAAATCGAGGCTTTGTCGGCTTTGATTACTGCTGGCAGTTCGCTTGCGGCTTCTATATTGAGTGGCAGTGTGTGCTAGAAGAGAACTTAGCGTTTAACTTTTTACGAAAAAGGATACGTAATACAACTCTACTCAACCACTACTAGACTCTAGTCTGTCTAACTCTTAAAAATTTTTGCGTGGAATACTTCGTAAAGTTGTGTCACTTGATTCCTGAAGTTTTTAGTGCCGCCCTCTTAGAGGGCGACACTGAAAAATAGGGGATTCGACGATAGTCATAATACTACTGCCAAAATTGCAACCGAAGATGCATGTGCATGTGTGACACGAAACGAGTACAATAATTAATTTTATCGCAGTTAAAATTTGCAACTGTCCATGGAGACCGAAGTCAAGTGGTGCTTATAGTTCAACATTCAGTAATTCTCTCATGACAATAAAGAAAACTATAAAATCACACTTGCTTATCCATTTCATTAACAATTTCAAGTCACTGAACACAGAACAAATAATATGGTCATGAGACATGACCCTTCATTCTGGATTAAAATAATTTCGAAGTATGTACTCAACGAATCATAGCACTTTCTAATGAAGCCCAAATATGATATCTGAATTTGGTAAAAGCGTGGCCCACTTCTTGAGAAGGGGAAAAGAAGATATAAAAAAATGAGCGATGCTATTAAATTTTGCTAGATGGTAGTAGGTACTCTTAATCACAGACAACGTAAAAGTAGGTACGTGAAACGCTGTGCTCCGTTTTGAGGGCTGCTGTAATATTGATATGCGAATCAAAAGTCATTTATTAAAGTTTGGCTCAATAGAGCTCTTATGAATGTCATACTTATATACTAACGCGCCTGATGAAACTTAACAACTAATTTGTCGTTGGCGAGATTAGATCAGTTTAGTGTTAAACGAGATATTTCATCACTAACAGAATAGTTCATTACAAAATTAGTATCTCGACTATTATGAAACCTCTCCTTGTCTAATATTATCTCCGAATATATAATTATCTCACATAGTGATGATTTATTAAACTGGGGCCATACTAATAGAAGGTGTTGAGGCTTAGATTGCTTCAAGCTCGTACCTCGGCAAGTTAATTACATGTAACTGGCGTATTTTTTACGTTGTAGGTATTCTTAAGCTTATAAGTGAGAAGCTAATTAGTGGTGCACTATCAAATTTAATCATTTTTTTATTTAAAAAATTATATAATCTGGTTTATATTCTTTAATGTTTATAAACGAAATATGAGGTTTTCTGTAATACCAGTACATCTCTAATATTATGGTTCAGCAAATAAAGAATATATTGATATTACCAAGTAACCTAATATCGTACGTATCGTGTCACTACACGATATTAAACAAGCTTAAGAAATACGAAGTATTTAATATTAGTTAATATTAGGAGGAAAATATCCCTATAATATTAACTCATATTAGTTACATAAGAGGAAATGCTAATAAATAAATGACCGAGGAAATGATTGAACGTGGTAATAGGCTCGCCACCTATTACGTGGGATCAACAATATAATTAGCGAAGTATAGGCGCATATTATGCCTCCCTACCCCTTAGGGGAAACAGGCGTAAATTTATAAATGTAAGAAGAAACGAGAGAAATATATTACATACATCATTTGTGGCAGAAAACACGCATATTAATGAAATAAAATTATACCTTAGTTTTTTAATCCTCTGATTGTAAAGTCATGGAATCTCGTACTGGCTCTGTTTAATATTTATTCCAATAAATACAATACAATGGGGGACTCATTCAAAAAATCTATTTTATCACATTCAACATCCGTTAGGTCTATCTGTAGCTAATATTTATTTACTCTTTTACTCGACGAATAAACAGAAAAAATCCCTGCATGATTACGCGCTAACGGACATTTTCAAACAATTAAATTAAAGTTCTGCAACTTTCAAAAAGCGCTTTGTGCATCATAATCGGTTTATCGGACCAGCTTTGCTGTTTCGCTAACGAACCATGCTGATGTTTGTTAACAGTGAATAATGGACTGCTAAGCCTGCAGTATCTAAAATATTAAAATTAAGCCAGAATTTCTTGTTGGAATATTGATTAGATTGATCTGGTGAGCCGTTTTATAAAATGGCAAATTTTGTCACATATATCGTAATTGCCAACTAAACATAAGTAGGTCTATATGTATATAAATAAGCTTAGAAGTTTGCTAACAACTTTTACTGAATATCTCAATCTGTGAGATAGTACAAATTCAAATTCAAAATCATTTATTCAAGGATGGCTCAATAAAGCTCTTATGAAGGTCAAACTTAAAATTTAACCCGTACGAACTACGAATATGTTACGAACTAAGTAGTTAGCTATATTATATGAACAGGAAATGGAAAGCGATAGGTAGTGTCGTGCAAGCACATCCGTCTGGCATTAGATTAAATCCTACATGTGACGGTGCTGCCTGTGTCCTTCTCTACGAGCTATATTGGCCCGGCTATAAAGCAACCAGGGTTGTTTGATCGAAGACCCGAATGAAGTAATGATTCAACTGAAGTGTACAGTAAATACGTATACGTAATAGTATTATATTTACTTTATTTTATGTAAAGATGACCAATATTATTGTTAAACACAAACGTGGACACAACGTATGTAAAGCAAATTGTGAACTCTACTTTTAAATTGTGAAAATTATAACGAAATTTCTTTAATTATTCAAATTCTTTAAACCATACCATTTATTATAATAAATGTAAGTCAATCTATGCTGGCGAAAGGACATACTTGATGAATATTAAGTAAAATCGTCATTATGTGGAGTTCCATCGGAACCAAATTGAATAAAGTATTTTTCGTTTAATTTTTATGTAAAAAAAATTGGATCATATTTAACGTGTCTTCAAAATTAATAAATTGCCAACCTAACCTAACCTTTTTGTACATCAAAATTACTGATTGAGCACCTAATCACCTATTAGATGCTCACTCAGTATTTTTGATGATCAAAAAAGCTTTTTTTAGAGGTTTACTTTATTATATTCCAAAAAAAATAGGGACTTTAACGGTTTTGTGGCTACCGCCCACCAGCAGACGTATTAGGGGTCGGCGCCCATCCTACGAAACTATGATTTAGGCATCAAGTTCAAGACGGGTCATCCATGTTATGGTTCAACGATGTGGAAAACAGCTGAGATGTTGAGATAATTCAAATGTACAAACTATTACCATATTTGTTTTTTTAATAAGAGCACATTATTTGAAGCTCATGTTTAAATAACTATTACGGATAATACTAATTAGGTATTTTGATATATACATTTAAAAGATTTTGCACTGCTCCTATTGATTCGTAGCATGAGAGAGAAGGAATACCTACACAAGTTCATCTGATTGTCGTTAAATAAAAACCTAAGCATAAACCACTTGATCTACTTAAAAACGCACGTGTCGGAGAATTCTGTAAAATTACGTAATTTTTCTTCTATCTATGTACATTTCAAAAGTCCAAACTAATATTTTTCAATTCATTGGGATTATACTAGACATATTTAGCCGTTATTGTATAATAATAATATAAATTGTTTGCATTTTTTGGGATAACTAAAAAAAAGCACAAACACAGCCGATTAGTTTATATTTCTTCTCATTTATAGATTCAGGCGTTACTTTGTGGAAATCGTTTTAGCGTTTGTCGTGAAAACATCGCTGTTTTGTGGCTGTCTGACATCTTTTCTCGTTTTTTCGGGAAATTATTATATAGAAAAGGTAACCAAGATATGTTTAATCCATCACTTGCTTATACAGGGTTAAATAAAACAGAACCTTTGAAATTCAATATATCCATAACGGCTTAGTTTCGAATACCTTATAACAGAATAAAATCCGTCAGAATTAACCTGAAATATAACATCCCTAATATTCAACACGACTTTCCCTGCAACCCTATAATTTTTCTGTTGTTATTACTTGTAGCACAAAAGTCTATCTGATAATATTCGACAAGTATCTTTTGTCGATTGCAATCAGAAAATAACTTAATGTTTTTTTTATCTTAAATAAATTAGTCTAATTATATAACCAAAAATCATATACCTATAAGTAAAGGAGATATAGCTACTCCCGACCGCCTCATCAAATAAACTCGTAAAAGTTCTATTGAGTTTTACCCTAACTCGGGTCGACTGCTCGTTCGCGTGTCTATGGAGATTTGAGAACATAATATAATAACTCCCTTATCCTAATTAAATTAAGATGTGTAAACATATAATTTCAATGATTAAATTAAGACCTAAATGATGTTCGATCGCTTTATGATGAGTCGCTTCATTGCCTCAGTTATTATTTATTGTTGTGATTGTTCATGATGGTTGAGGGGTCAAAGTCCAACTATCCTTTCCAGTTGGACCACGGGCCATTGGTAGAGGGCAACTATAATTAGTTGGACAATAATATTACCCGTCCAACTAGACATACTCAGACGGATTGACAGTCGAGCAAAGGCTTAAAATAAAATCGTATCTCTTTTTAAATATTAGTTTAGATTTTACTAAAAGGCTTTACAAGCTTCTGATTTTTGGCCCTATGTTATGATTAATTCTATAGTATAATATGTAAGTTATTATACAGACAATTCAGAGCGTCACAGATAAAAGATAATGTGTTACAGTTTTACGTTAGATTCCATACTTGCCTTTGTTCCGCAGGTCGCTTTTAATTATTGACAAATCTTTTCGATATCGAACTGACTAATTAATTAGTTAGTTCTGTTCTTAAATTTTTTATTTATTTAATTCCACTTCCTTCGCTTAAGTTTGAAATAGTAATTCAAAAAGTTTTCTCTTGAATATATTTCATTCTGTAACTAGAACAAAGAGAGGACACAGCTTTAGTCCTTTCATTTGGTCTAGATACAAATATGTGGGCTCCTTCTTGACTACAATGTAGTCTTTGAAAAAGCATAATTCTAAAATAAAATAGAAATGTTTAAATACAATCACAAGGGCTATAAACTTCATTATAACTTATCAAATATTATTTAAATTTTGGTAATACAATTTTTACTTTGATAACAATATTTTGTTAAGAATTTATTATAATTTCAAATTCAATATCAAGTGTCAACTCAAATGAAATTTTCGTCCCATTACTGCGCACGAGCCTCCTCTCACATACCAAGGTTACAGGGTATTGGGTCATACTCCACCAAGCTGACCCAGTGCTCCGCCTATTCGTAGGCAGGTGTGTTGCGTCCACCAACTCACGCAGGTACTTTCCGGGCACGGGTGCTTCGGGAAGTATCTGTGTGACGTCGCTGGAGGGGAATCGACGCGGTGTTGCCACCACTCTGACTGCGCGGTAGACACTGCGCAGCACACGTAGGTGGCCTCTCGCTGCCGGCCATCATGCAAAATATGGTCGACAGTAAGAGGGCGTGGGAGGCCGCGGAGCGGAAGAGGGAGCGGGATCCGCTCTCTCTCCGGCTAAGCTGTTGGCGCAGCGGTCGGGCCAGAAGAGTCCGTCCGGCAGCACCCGGGGGGTCTTAGGCGCCGGGGGCAGGGGGCCCCTTTCGTCTAGCTATAGATCCTCCCAGAAGTCGGCCAGTTACGCCATAGCCGCACAAGGAGGTAGGGGGGGCGCTTCATATTGCGCCTCTCTGAGGAGGTCCTCCTGGTTCTGATCCGGGGGACGTTGGCCGCGGGCGGGGTGCCAGAAGCTACACACCCAGGCACTGGCCCCTCGCCCCTTTTTCAACAGCGGTGGGCGTCGTCGGAAGTTTTTTATGGGTAAGACTGTGGTGGTCGTGTCGGCCGCGATGAGCCCCACACTCCCCTCCCGGTCCCCCCATTGGCCGGGAGAAAGAGCGTAAACATCTTTTTTTTTAACCGACGATAAAAAAAGAAGGTTTGTTGCGTCGTGCTGTTAGATTTTTTCAAGCCGCCCAATCAGGCTTCTAACATGGATTAACGACTACCACATTCAGTGATAACCGGGACCAACGGCTTAGCGTGCCTTCCGAAGCACGGAAGCGCTTGATATCAAATTGCCACACAAATGTTCACCCATCAGGACTGACCTCTGTAAGCTCTGCTTTACTTCGGTGATCGTTTCCGACCACCGAACACCGCGGAATTATGAGCGTTTCATTATTAAAATATTATACAAAACATGCAGTAAACAGATAATTTTTTACCGACTTCAAAAAAGTAAGTCATAATTACGGCTGAATGTCTATTTTTAAAATTCTGTTACGCGATGTCACCAAAAGTCGCAAACCGACACACAGAAGTAAAAAAAATAATTACAGCCAAAATAAACCACCTACAAAACTTTGTAAGACGCAGACTAACAAGAGAACGATCTTTTATATAAAACAATACGAATTACTTAACATGTAACTAATTGAATCATGTTTCTGTTAAAATTACCCACGCGTTTTAGTGCCTCCATAAAACATGCGTGGGTTTACCGCGATACCCGTCCGTGTTTAGAGTACCGTAGCCAAATGGCAAAAATATAAACCCTTAGGTTTATTTAGAATGCGTATTCCCTTTTATGGTGGCTACAAAGTGTGATATTTAAGGACGTAAATATGTAAAGTGGTTCATTTCCCTACCCGATCGTGAGAGGTATATTGAGGTAGGTCTTTCTTAAATCTTATGTTAGCTGGATACCAATATAAGATAATGTATTTTGTTAACTAAATAATGCAGAAAAATAAACAAAATTAGAAAATATTATACAAAAAACAAAAAAAACTTATAATAAAATTACAAATTTACAATACACGTTTAGTGTGAAAAGAAGGATACATCAGCGTAATGCTGTTGCAGCGCTTCACCACTCAGCGAGGACTAGTAAGGCTGGCTAGCATAAACTGCTATTTAAAGTAAATAAAATTAAAATCTTTAATTTGTCTATCGTCATCTCAGATATATGACGTCCACTGCTAAACATAGGCCTCCCCAATAGATTATCACATTAAGTGATCCAGAGTCACTTGCATCCATAGGCTTCCCGCCGCCTTGACCATATCATCGATCCATCGGTGGAAAGCCGTCGTCTATTACGTTTGCCGGTTCGCGCTCGCTCCATCGGTCGACGGTTCTCCGAGCTAAATATATCTAAGCCTTGATACAATTCTAGTTAATTACATTTAAGATTACAATAAACTGGTTTAGCTTTCATGCAAGTAAGCCTCTGTCTATTTAAATAAAAAGGATATTCTGTTTTATCTCCTACGTTATTACAAATAAAGTACTTTTTGATTAATAAAATATATACAATCTTACCGGTGGTAATTTATCTTCAATCTCAAATAAATAATCGAATTTGACAATAAGTTTTGCTACTTTGTCAATTTGATATTTTTTTGATGTAAAATATTTGTACTTTGAATAAATATGTATTGTATATATATATGTATTGTACATACTATATAAATTTATATATGTGATGTATAACTTTAAGTAAAGTTAGAAAGTAATCTACATTAAGATAACATCGCGAAATCTTAGACAACAAATGTAGAACAAACTTCATATTAAAACAAATTGAAATGCGCCAAGAACCATACTGTAACAATTACATACATAATAAGGACCTTATTTTGCAAATTGATGTAAGTATATTAAATAAAGAAATCTCTTCTACTTTTATCCCATTTTTGAATTTGTTATAGACATCTTATTGCCCATGCAGCCCGTTTAAGATATCTGGATGTGTGATAATAACTGTGTTAGTTCACTTGAGTTTCTTTCTTTATTTAGGCCTGTAATAAGAGCTCTAGCATAAATAAATAAAAATATTTTTCTGACAATTACACCATTTATTTATTTCCTTACTAAATAACGTAGAAACCCAAATATGTTTTGTTATTATTTTGTAAATATACGGGTATACTAGCCACCACGCCATATCGGTCGTCACATAGTGAGACATTTTATTGTTAATTATATGGTTTTATACGAATTATTTTTAAATTTTATTATGTTGTTGTAACATGACGTTCACCTGAAGTGTAACACTTTTTATCAGGAAAGTGTAAAAATTATAAAAGTAAAAATATATTTTCATGGGGTTGCATTACAGGTACTGACCCCCGCCTTTTTCTCAACAAGCGGCGGGCGTCGTCGGAAGATTTTTAGTGGATATCACTACTGGCAGTCGCCGGTGGTAAGACCCACATTCCCTTTTGGTCCACCTTTGGCCGGAAGGCAGCGCGTAAGATTTTTGGGCGTGAAATTGTGTTTGTATATATATTCCTTAAAAAATACGAAATGTGTTTTTATTATATTAAATCCCCAAGTAACTTTTGAGAGCGATTTGTTGAGAAGGGACAATGATAAAAAAACAATATAACCTTAGTAGTTTTTTATTCATGGAAGTAATGTTTGACACTTTGTAGTTGGGCCGCCTGATTCGTTGATTAAATCTAATAACAAACATGTATAGTTAACTCACACGAACATTCAACTAAGACATTTAAAATAATATAGATATATTCGTAATTAATTTATTTTTTAAAGCCTATTTTTACATTACAATATGTTATATACGTATAACATGAAATTCGCGTCTTAAAGCTAGTAGTCTTGAATTATAAAAATATGCAATTTTATAGGTTTTAGACTGAACTCCAAACAAAAACGTAGTTCTAAAGTAATTAATCTATTTAAATACTTACTATTATTATCAGAATAATGAAGAAATATAGATAAAGTATGGATTGTTTGGAAATAAGCCTAGCAAAAATCCTAAGACTTGTACAAATAAATAAATTGTCAATATCTTAAAAAGCGCTACTTAATCCCAAACTAAGTTCGTTAGGGAAAGTATTTGATGAAGATCAAATATACATAAATACCTAGGTGTGCATTAATTTCTGCCAAACAACCACAATGTAAAAATAAATATAAAATGAAATCCCAAAAGCATGTGTTTTATAACTTACTACACATACATAAATAATAGATACAGCAATAACCAGTTGCTCGTTAGAATACTGTCCCTGAAAAAGGTGGTCAAAAAGTTATTTGGTCTACAATCGTAGTCTACAAAACGTGCAAACGGCTACAACAAACCTCCGCCCAGACGAAAATTTCCAGGTTTCGCTTTATAGGATTCTTTAAGCAAGTAGCTGAAAAATCGTAGCTTTATCTATCAGAGGTCGCATTTATGTCTCTATCAGAAGCAGCATTGCAGGCCATAATGTCTAATGCTGATGGGCGGCATTGGGGTTAGAATTGACTTATTCGACATTCAGAACGCGACCTTATACAATGAGGCGGTAAGTTGGACAGTTCACCGCAGTACTACTAGGTTGCTGCTGTCTTTGAGTAGGAAAGAGAAAATGTGAATCGAGCAAAGGCCTTCGTAACTAAACATTCAAAAAGCGGAACAGCTTGTTTTTTCTACTATAGCCTAGCCCTACCTTTAGTAAAGCAAAGCCAAAGTCATATTAAAAGTCTGATCCACTTCAAAAAGACAATAAAAAAATAAATTTTAATAATAGATTTGTAAGTGTTATTTCGAAGAGCCATCGTTGGTTTGATTATCTTTGCTGTCATATTTTGGTATTATATCTGTATATATAAACATATACTATGTAGTTTATAATAAGTGTAGTTTTTTATTTATGTTTATTAGGTCGGGGAAAAAGTCTTTTCGCATAACGTAGGTATAAACTTATTATAAAATTTTTTTGACTGTACTATTTGTGTCTGGCTGGTTTTGGTAACATTAAAAAGGTTCCATTATAAAGAAAAGAAAAAAATAAAAAAAAGTTGTTTCCCGCTATTTTTCATTTGTTTTTCTCTCCGTTAAAATGAGTGAATCTAATGAAGAAATTCGATACATTTTAAAATTTTATTATAAAAAAGGCAAAAATGCAACTCAAGCAGTGAAAAAAATTTGTGATGTTTATGGACCTGATGCAGTGTCAGTAAGAGTAGCACAAATTTGGTTCAAACGTTTTCAGTCCGGAAATTTTGATGTTAAAGATGCACCTCGCTCTGGTCGCCCTGTTACGAATAAAATGGACGCCATTTTTGAAAGAGTGGAGCAAGATCGGCATATTAGTAGTTACGATGTAGCTGAAGAACTGGGAATTGACCACAAAACAGTTTTGACCCATTTGAAGAAAGCTGGTTATACAAAAAAGCTCGATATTTGGGTGCCACACGAGCTCACTCAAAGAAACTTAATGAACCGTGTACTCATTTGCGATTCATTATTGAGACGTAATGAAACCGAGCCGTTTTTGAAGAGATTGATAACTGGCGATGAAAAGTGGATCACGTACGACAAGAACGTGCGAAAAAGGTCGTGGTCGAAAGTTGGCCAGGCTTCACAGACTGTGGCCAAACCTGGCCTAACACGAAATAAGGTGATGCTGTGTGTATGGTGGGATTGGAAGGGCATTGTTTATTATGAGCTTTTACCGCTCGGCAAAACCATCGATTCTGATCTTTACTGCCAGCAACTGATGAGATTAAAGGAAGCAGTCGAGAGAAAACGGCCGGAATTGATCAACAGGAAGGGTGTGGTCTTTCATCACGATAACGCTAGACCACACACATCTTTAGCCACTCAGCAAAAATTAAGAGAGTTCGACTGGGAGGTCCTAGTGCATCCACCATATAGCCCTGACCTTGCGCCTTCAGATTTTCACCTGTTTCGGTCTCTGCAGAATTCTTTAGGTTCTGTAAGGTTGACCTCAAGAGAGGACTGCCAAAACTATTTGTCCTGTTTTTTTGATCAGAAGTCCCAAAGTTTCTACAGTAACGGGATAATGTCTCTGCCCACAAAATGGCAGAAAGTTATTCAACAAAACGGTACATATATATTGTAAATAAATGTAAATAAACTTTGAAAAAAATGTCTTGACTTTTCATACAAAAATACGAAAAGACTTTTTCCCCAACCTATTATATGTTTATTAACTACCGGCACCGCCTTTAAAGTTTTCTGATAACCCTAAGGTTAACTGGCAGAGATTGTCTTATGGCATTAAGTTCGCCTTTTGTAATACTTTTAAGTGTGCAATAAAGATCAAATTTACCGGTTTGGAGTGTCTGACCCGAAATCAGAAGTGTAAGTGCTTTTGTTCCCTGGACAAGACCTCTATGAATTAAATTGAAGGATGAATTTAACGCACTGCTGTAAACAAGTTTCATAGCTTAAAGTTAGAAATCACTTAAAGTTTTTTAATTATTATCAAAATATTTTTAATTATTGCCTGTAAGTGATAATTACAATGTGGTGAATTTTTAGGTTAAACTAGCTGACCCAAGAGACGTTCTTCTGACAAAATTGTATTCATATATAAACTCATATATAAAAAAAATGGGACTTTTAGTTTTGCGAATTCGCAAATATAACCGGGTTTTTAAATTTTTTCTTTAATAAATCCTAATTTTTATATATAAATTTGACATTTTTGTCTGAACTTATTACCCAAAGTTGCCTTTTTTAAAGTTTAATCGTTTTCGATTTTTTTCAGAATCACGCCTTGCATGTTTTTGCTTGTCATATTGTTATTTTTCGAATGACATGTTTCTGAAATGTCTATTTTCGCTTGTTAATATTTAAGACAAATAATAATATTATGTTTTGCAATTGCACTTAATATTTGGCCAAGTTATTACTGCTGTATTTTCCTAAGTCCCTCTTATTCAGCAAGTCTTTCAGTAAGCTAAAAGAAATTTGAATATAATTTACAATGTAAACATTAACGCAAGAAAAAAATAAATAAAGGATTTATCTAATTTTTATGGAAAATTTATACAGTGTAAAACATCTTAATATATAACATTATGTAAAATAACTCTAATCCGATTTTTAAAACATCATTCACACTATTTCCGAACTGCGATATGCAAACAGAAAACCTCAGAAAGTATAATAGGTTACACTTTTTTTACTTTCTTAATTATGGACTGACTCGTTTCGAGTATTATAAGCCAGTGTCAACTAATATCATTTATCAAGATATTTGCATAAATGCAACATTATCGTTATTCAGTATACTCAAAGTGAAGTAAAATTCGTCATAGTCGAGTCAAGTCAGAGTCATACCCCGGTAATATAGTGGAGACTTTACTAGAGGCTTCTAGGGAGTTTTGGAATCAACACGGAAAATCACAGTTCACTGCAATATGTCACTTTTCTACATTTGTGTACATTTTCAAAGAAGTTATGTCTAAAATTCCACTATACTTACACGTAAAAACTCGAATTTACACTAGTTTTTACAAGCTTATCCCGGGTTGGCGCCAAAACTCCTAGATTACAATTTTAAACGAAATGTATTTATTTAGCTCATTATTTTATGTAGGAAGTTTATATACTACTATTGGACTTCTATTTATATGTGTAACGATAATGCATTTTTGTAATAATTAAACATTTCTATATCATACAACTCATAATATTTTTTATTCTACTCCATTAATCTAATTTATAAACTGTTTTTAAACACAAACGTTTTACAATAGGTATCCTTTTTAATTATATTTACAAATACAAATAACATAGTAATAATATTCGCCTCATTGCAACAATATTTTTTTTTATTCAACACATTCTTTATAACTTTGCACTTATTCTTATGATTACTTTGAGTCATATAGTTGTTAAAGTTCCTGCTCATTCACTATCGTTTACACTTCACAACGTTTAAGCTCATGAGATCACCTACTTCACATATCTATTGAAAAATAAATTTAAATGAAGGTATTTGTAATCTTCTATCTTTTTTAAGTTGGTCGTTTTTAATCGTACAAGTCTTTTTTAGATATAGAGGAAATGGTGTAAAGTCCACTGCTGTCGGTCACCTCATCGGTGCTCTCCGTAAATCAGGAGATATCAGTATTTTCCACCTTGTAAAGGTACCGACGGCGACGCAAATCTCACGAGTCCCCGTTCGGGGCCACTGTCACCGTGCTGCAGTTGGCACGGGTGGATCGTGTAGAACTCCTCCGTAACCCAACACCCACGGGGTTAAGAATTATAAGGTTCTCACTTTTCCTTTTGCCGTGGTATTTGCAAAAAATCAATTCCTTCATTCCCTTTCTAAAGTTTTTGGAAAGGAAGGCATAGAGGAGAGGGTTGATGCCAGAGTTGAAGTATGTGATGAGGAATGTGAGAGGAGTAAGAAGCGCGCTAAAGTCGCTGGTGCCCTCGTAGCCTGTAGACCAGTATTGCCACATCTTGCGCGCGTGAAACGGAAGGTTGCAGATGGCAAAAGTGAGCACGACCACTATGAGCATGCGCACGACGCCGCGACGCGCGCGCAGCACATTGCGCGACAAGTGACTCAGGTGGTGGCAGTCGCGCCGGTCCGGGCTGCGAGCATTCTTCACTGCGTTGTTTTTCTTTATGTTACGCAGCAGTGTTTTCTGTAACAAACAAAAACAATAAATTTTAGTCTAAAACGGATGTCCAGAGGCAGTGAAAATCTATTGTACCCTGTCTCATGGCAGGTACATATTGTATTTACATTAACCGTGCCGATGCCGGTACCGGCCTAGAATATTGCCACTCTCTCTCATCTCACGGGGAGTCGTAAGAGTCAAAGATGAGAAATCTTACCGGATGATGGGCAGCAGCATCATTATACGTACTAGCTAGAACTACCATCACCATCAGCGTGATGATTACGGACAATTACCAACAATAGAATGTAATCTATTGTGTAGGCAATGTTCAGAAGTGGACTTTATAAGGCTGACATGTTTGATGTACATCAACAGAAGTGAATAAATTATTGCTTTCGGTGTTTTCTATAGTAAGAATATTTATCCGTATTCTGTTGTCTAGTAGGTAGGTGTCCAATTGTCCATAGTACAAACTTCATTTAGTTTGGGACAAGACGACGCCTTTCAAGATACTATTTTATGCCACAGGTATTCTAGCATACCCTATAGACAGATAATTGTGTTCTCGTAACGCATTAAAACCACTTATTATAACCACAATTTGTTTCATACTAAAGCTCTTAAGCGAAATAACACACTAAATTGCTCATCTGTCTTGTGCATTGCAGTGTGACGAAGACGGCAGCGCAAATATTACGACAACTGTACTTGTGACTCCAAAAAGACCGATTGGTCGATTTCTCAACCAGTTTAGGGAATGGGTAAGACAGCTTCTCGGTTTTATTTAGACCAAACATTAGGGCTACCAAGTTTAAAGTGCCCACTTTGGCTTTGAATAAGACTTAACTAAGACCCCATTTATAAATTTGATTACTTTAATTTAAATACTACGCCGTGTTTTCGTGTTCGTCTCAAAGGTTTAGTTAAGTAATAAATTGTCTTTCAAACTGAAGTTCCTCATTAACAACTTTTAAATTATGCCCTCAAAAAAACTTGGGTTAATAGGATAAAAAAGGTCTTTGCCCAGTTTTTATACAATTTTGTGTGAATAGCATTTTAAAAATGAAAATAAATTGTTTTTCGAATGCAGTATATAATATGATATGAATTCCCAAAGCATCATGCGTTTGTCATGTTATTGGTATTAGTGCTGAGAAGTTATGACAGGCTTATAACAAAAAGAGTATTAATATAATTTTCCGTTAATAGCATTATAAAAATGAAAATAAATTGTTTTTCGAATGCGGTATATCATATGATATGCCCAAAGCATCAAGCGTTTGTCATGGTATTGGTATTAGTGTTGAAAAGAGATGACAGGCATATAATAAAAAGATTATTTGGAAAAAAAGAGAATGACCAAAAAACAGATGTATAGTGTAAATAAAACCAATGTGTCTAAACAAAACCTTAGTTCAATTTAGTTTATTATTAAGTAGTTTTTTTGTCTATAATTAGTTTTAATTGATTTATTTAATGAGTTCGCCCTTGCAGTCAACCACGAAAGTGGTTTGCAAGGTGGAGTATCACACTATTTGTTGTAAGTTGTGATTAATAAATAAATAATAGTACTAACAATGGTGGTAGGATCAAGAAGGGGTGGATAAATCGATGTTGACTAATCGAGGTGACTGGAAGGAAAACACGCTATATCGATCCCAATAAAGAGGAAGCAGTACCTACAAGGTGACGATGATTCTAAATAATTTTTCACTAATCTGTACTGCTTACCATCGGCAGAATATGATCATGATATCGCGTCACATAAATAAAAATAAACTGTCTATATAGCTTCTAACTTGACTAGACTTCTTGGCGGGAAAGTGAAGCGTCATGTCTGCAGTTTTGATTTATTTTCTAAATTTTGTGATATTTCGAACATTAATGTGTAATAACGGTGGATCATTAACCGTTAAGTGTTTGTGAACGTACATGAGTGTTGGTAAATAAAACAAAACAGTGCAACATCACTTTTCAAATTCTCTCAAGAAGTCCATGTGAGATCTCAGTACAGTCCCACATCTTTACTGAGGACTCAAGGGGTTTAGGGGGAGGGCATCTCATTTACCATTTATCATCATTATCACCACTCATTCTCATTTACTATAATTTATATGTTATTAATATATCTCTTACTCGACACTGGCTAAATGTGCAAACCGCACGAAGCCATTATTTAAAAGGAAAAGCAAAGAAAAAAAGACTTGACTTCTTTATTACCGCATTTAGTGACCACCGAAACCAATGGCTTAACATGCCGAAGCAAATAAGCGCTCGATTTCAAAAGCCACAAGATGGGCATCAATTGCCACCCATGCAATGCAAGGAATTACTTCTGTAAACGTTCCTTAACTTAAGTAATTGTTATCAACATAGATTGTCTCATATAGCTACGCGCGTTTGAATCTCAATTTCAACTAGGTTACTTTAATACATTTAGGTCACGATATCAAAGTATTTCATGTTCCTATTTCTAGGGGCCAATTGAATCAGCCTTTCGGAAAATCCTCATATAAGATAACGATGAAAGTTGTTTACATTTATTGACTAGAGAGGATATGCTGTCGGTAATATCGTTAAACAAAGGTATACTTCAGTTTGTAAAGTTATTTTTCGTGGTGAATTTTGGTATAATGTTATAAGCCTGTTACTTTCGGATATATCTTATAGCTTGTGTTGTCTATAATAGGGGTTAGTTTTTTTAAAATCTTATTGTTTTGGTACCTCTTAATTTTATCGTATAGAGATCGTTAAGTACAAACGTTTAGATTTTTATTTAAATGAATTATCCTGAATTCGTCTGCGAATCAGAATCGCTCAATTTGGAAATCTATTGGAAAGGCCTATGTTCACTAGTGGACATCATATGGCTAAAATAATGACTATTCTGTTTTGTAAACTGGCTCAACATTCGAAGGCTATGTTAATTCTAAAGCAAGTTTTGTAAACTACTTGACCTTTACATGACTCATAAAATTATTCTTCTAGGTTTTTGTTGGTAAACACTAGTTAATATAAATGATAAGCAAAAATATGTAACCTCGAATTTAATCTTTTCATACGCGCTTATACAGTCAGTTTATTTTTATAATAAAATAAGACTTCAAGTTTTATCAATATGAGAATTCATATCAAGTTTCGATTGTGTTCTGAAAAGTGACACATACATTGGTCAGTTCATAATAAATGACAAAATTATATAAGATAACCTAGCTGATATAAATATTTTCTAACAGAAAATTTTCAAAAAAGATTATAAGTTATTCCAAATAGATAGATCCTCTGCTTTTCTGTTTGTAGACTTTCATATTTTTATTACTCTCTCGGGTCGTAATTTTCTTATACTATTTTAGTTTCTGCACACATTCTAAAACCGCGAGTTCCAAGCGGTAATAAATTACCGCTTCAACGGCAGGCCGTGTCTAATTATTCATTAAAATGGGTACTTTCCTCTTTACGTAATTTAACGCTGACTTACGGGCACTCTATATGCGGAAGTAGGAAAATATCTGTGGGCGTGGTAGCGCCCTCACTAAATTTATCAAAACGCATATAAACTGCCCTAAGTAATACAACCTGAATTTATCGGCTATTCGTACTAATGTTGTACTGTGTTGTGGCTATGGGTACATAAAATCAATTTCAACTGGTTTTGAAGTTACTCGTGTTTGATTTTAATGTAAATTAGGACCGTTACTAACTCAACATTTTAGTAAAAAAATTATAAATGTAATATAAGTTGTTTGCTGAAATTTAGTTAATAATATTTCTAAAGAGTGTTCAAGTATTTGGCGCCAATGCGGAATTAGACACATCGCTGCAGTATTTTAGTTTCCATAACTAGTTTATTCTTTATTCGAGTTCTTTAGACATAACTTTTTAGTCAACGTACACAAATGTAGGAAATCGTCTCCAAAAATCCATAGAACCTCTAGTAAAGTTTACTGGGACATGACTAAGAAGGACTTTACTTGAAGGTGTGTCTAAATCACGAAAACGCTGATTTTATGCAAATAACTTGATTTATTTCATTATTTTACTCTGGCAAGTACTCTAATTAAGGAAGTCCATATCTAAAAAGAAAAAATCCTTAAAAATTATCCTTCCTAATTTTCCCGCAAGAAGATCATTTTCACATTTAAATCACACAATTATCTTGAGGAATACATTACTTGGGTAAAAAGTATCATATACTATTGAGTAACACATATTCAAGTGTTTGAAAATGACGCGTTAGAGCTACGATAGCCCAGTGGCGAGACCCATAGATAAGATAGATAAACTTTTTATTGCAACGAAAGACACACATACATATAAAACAATAAAAACAAAATTACAATAATTAATAAAAATATATATAACAACAAAAAAACTAAAAGTAAATCATTCACATAGTGTGCATGTGTGTCGCAGTCGCCCATAGAATTCTAATTCAGAGGGTCAAGGTTTCAAACCCTGGTAGCGAAGTTCTTCCTAGCTCGAAGATAAGTGCATAATAATCGCTTTCTCAGTGCCTAGGAAAGCAAGTTAAGCCGTTGGTCCCGGCTGTCATGAACATCTATGGCACTCGTTATAAGGAAGTCAGGGCCTTCTAATATTCTGACAACTGGTTTAACCATATAATGATTGCATTTTTTATTTTATCTTTTTTATTTAATTTAAAAAGTAATAAATAGGGATCATGTTTTAATTAAATTTACTATTGAGCACTTTGCAATCGGAAACACATTTAGGGCAAAGCTAAGGCAATAGAATAGCTAACATAATATTCTGTAGCGGACTAAATAAATTCTGTAAAGTTTTGCCGTTTATAATTGAAATAACTTTCCCACCCGGCTCCCCATTTCAGGGCTAATTAAATTTTTCAATAGCGCTTTAAAGAATTATACAAGCGATAGATAGATTCTGTTCATTGATTTTTTCAATATTTTAAATCTTGGGATAATATATTTTTAGGAATTCTGTTTTTCTAGTAACCTTTGTTACTCAGGGATATGGAAACATTCAAATGTTCAAATAATTATCGGAATCTGTCCAGTTTTTGAGTAACGAATAACAAACATAGTACTATTTTTTCTTCTTTCATATGATAAAATAAGTTTATCTTTATTTTTGTAAATTATAATTCTAGTTGGCAAGTATGCCACGTAAAATATAAATGCTTTAATTTTTGGTACATTAATTTTGTATAATTAAACTAATTTCAAACTTTAACACAAGGTGTATTGAGTATGCTATATTGAGTCTAGACATTCGACCATTAAAGCCTATTTTACTTAAATGGCGTCGATTATTTCTCGAACCATCAGAAGAGAATAGCGTGTAATTATAATGAAGCGTAACAGTAATTGTCTACTTCGCTTTAGAGTTGATTTTGGGTTGGCAAACAAAATACGCTCCTTAAGGAGTTAACTGCTACATTAGTATTCATTGTAATATTCATATACGTTCATCACTCACTCAAATTCATGTTGTACAATCAATTATATTTGCCTTTCGGGAAATATAAACTGCTGGCCTCATAACGGTAATTAATTACTTATTTAATAAGTGAATTGGTTTTTAATTGTTCGCCAACTCCCTTGTGATGCGTTTAGTGTTGCAAGCGCCATTACGCTGCGGTGATCAATTTTCATCAGGTGCGACGGATGCTTAAGTGACATGTGGTATGTAAAAAAGTACCCTTGTTTCAGTAGTTCCTATGAATGTTCTTTGTGGTTCGAAGCTTGGGGCCTGTGGTTTTTCAACACGCGGGCACTGCGTTGCACAGCACTGCACCCGACCCATCTGCTGCAGCCCGTGAGAGCTCTGCCATAGTCCAACTGCTATCCTCGTATACAACACCTGTATAACAACCAGATCATTTATATAAATGTAATTAAAAAAGTAAAAAAAAAAAAAAATCCGAGGCTCATACCGTTAGCGAGTAGGGGTCTTATATTTCTACAAAATTTTACAAAGATCTGTAACAAGCCAGGTCCAATTTGACTCATAATGCATGGTAAATAAAGACTTCAAATTGTTACGCTATGCTTGGAAGTACAACACATTTCCAGTTGAAGTTTAATATTTCCATATAACAAAACTTCATATCTACGAACAGAAAAGGATGCAAAAAAATCTATCATAACTATTACAATTTTTATGCTTAATCAGAACGTACCTAAGTTTGTTTTTTTTACTTCGCTTTCAAGTTCTAAGTAAAGGCTCAAACGGTTCGATGAAAGATGAAAGAAGCTATTAAGTTACACAGTCAGCGTCCGATAGTGGGTAGCACCCAGATATAGTTGGTAGACCCACGCCCTAACGCTCGTGACAATAGAGACGAGGGTCGTTCACGTCTTCGAAGTTTAACTTCAAATATTAAAGACGTATCATCAGCATAAAAAACTACCTTAAGGTTTTTTAGTTTTACTTTGACAACCTTGCCAATATTTGTGTAACTCTATTGTTCAATTATGTATGATAAACCTTATGTTTTCTGTCTTTGCAAGTTTTTATTTTATTTTAAAAAGCGGCTGTATTTCAGAAATTTTCATTAATTAAATTTTAATTAATAAAGCAACACAGCGTATGTATTAAAACCGGATCCTAAACTGATACATAACTTTTCCTCTTTCTTACATACCTATATACAATCACGCCTATTTTCCCAATGGGGTAATCTGAGGCATATTATGCGCCCTCATTTCGCCAATTTGATTGTTGGTCCCACGTAATAGGTGGCATGCCTATTGCCGTTTACCGGAACTTATAAGTTTGCTAGAGCCTCGTACGTTGATCGGCAGGTGCACCACTTGCAGGTGAGTATGGATTGGGCTCCTAAGATGTTGGTAGGCTCCCTATACACCCTATACATACGAGTACAAAAACAACAGAAGTTTTGCGAAGAATGAAAGTCTGTAGTTAAAAACGATGCTATTCTTAGTTGAAGAGAAAAGGCTGAAATTGGACTCAAGTGCCGAACGAATACGATCACCGTAGTCTTCTTCAGTATGAGCGCCGACACATCGATTAGCGTTTTCTTTTGTTGTTGTTATTGAATGGATGTCACTTGCAGACTATCGAATATAATAAACCTAATACCTATGACAATATTCTCGAACTTTATATATGAATAGATTCGTGTCGCTTTTTGTATCATTAGTTATACTTCACAGACCTGAAGTCATCAAGAACAACAACTTCTGAGTTTACACGTTAACAGCGGCAGAGTTCCAAATTTCCAAGATGTGAGATATATTATGTTTTAATAACAAAGAAATTAACGCTCACCTTTGTTAGGGGACTGGTGAGCATACATATTACAACATTAAAATATTTAATTAAATCCTAACTGTGAGACTTGTGGAGTAATTGATGACGTATTTCACTTGTTGGTGGAGTGTGAGCGGACTCGAGGTCTGAGACAGAACTGTAATGAGTTGAGTGTAATGGACTCCAGCGTCGGTCCCTACATATCACTTTTGGCTGAGCCAACTTCGAAAATCTTTTTTCAGCGAATATATAATATTATTATAATGTAATAGGTTAAGATTAGGATACGATGAAGCTGGCATGATCAATTTATATGATCAAAGCTCCTAAAGAAATAAAGAGAAAAAAAAAATTAAAATATTTAATTACATTTAAGAAATTTGACAAAATTAAGTAAAACAAGGCAAGCCATTGCCATAATATAGAAGAAAATACTAGCTCTTAATTTCCAGTTTTAATCATAAAAAAATGACGGACCAGGGGCCCTATCGCCTAACTTGCTGGTAATCGATTACAAAATGGATTTCGAATTGATTTTGTCGTACCGCCGCGCGCCGAACACATGAAACTCAGTACAAAATGGCGTTCGTTTAGGCACAAATTTGGAAGAATTAAAGTGATTTGACAGTTTCTATGCTTATTTTTTATTGGACCATACTTCAAATTGATTATATTTACGTAAAAATGTGTCATCGAAATGCAAAACAATCATTTATTCAATTAGTCGCTTCAGCAGTCTGCCTGGTGGGTCACGGATTAAAGGACATAAATAATCTATTGCTTTCGGCAGATTCCCCGATACGGATTGATGAACCTCAGAAAATTTATACATAAATGACATAGATGAAATTCATTAAATTAGGCGGTAGGGCCCCTGTACTTATTTTTAGTATCATAAATATCCTTATACTTATAGTTTGGCAATGATTTTATCAAAAGTCATATTAAGAAATTAATCAATTAGATTCAGATCATTGTGGTCAACAAATATCTTTGCTTTGTAGAAATAAAACTGTGGCTAAAAGAACAATAACATTTATACCAAAAACCAATAATCGTTTTGAGAGGTTTAACAATAAATTATTATCATTTAGTTTACCCATGGTAGATAAAAGCAATGACCCTAATATTTTATATAATATGTTTTTTAGCGACTTTTGTAGTAGTTTTCAATCAACATTTACTCCCAAAACGATTAAGGTAAATGATAATGCTGCCTTTAGTGAATGGGCTACTCCTGGGCTACATAAAAGTAGAAAGAGACTGTATGAACTGTATGACGAAAGAAATGTTAACAATAGTGAACAATTTCATAATTATGTAAGGAAATATTCTAAAATATTTAGAAAAGCATGTCATACGGCAAAGTCTTGTTATTTGAGCTATAAAATTAAAAATAGTGATGATAAGATTAAAATGACATGGAATGTTATTAATAGTGAAACGGGAAGAAATAAGAATTATAATAATAAGTTTAAACTCAACATTGATAGCAAGACGCTTACATCTGACTTAGATATTGCCAATGCTTTTGAAGACTTCTTTACTAATATTCCAGTGTCTACTACAAAAACTTTAAATTCCTCGCCTACTTTAGCGGAGGCTATTTTAAGAGATAATGTAAACATTTGTACAGAAGAGTTTATGTTTAATCATGTAACACCCATAGATATAATTAAGACATTTAATACTCTTAATGTTAAAAAGACTGCAGACCTCTGGGGCAATTCCATCGTAGTTACCAAGCCTATCATTGTTTCGGTGGCGCACAGTTTAGCTATAATATTTAATAAATGTATAGATTGCGGCACGTTTCCAGATTTAATGAAAAATAGTAAAATCATTCCACTATTTAAATCGGGCAGTACAGCAGACCCAACTAATTTTAGACCTATTTCAGTGCTGCCTACTTTTAGTAAAATTTTTGAAAAACTTATTTACAACCAAATGTTAAGATTTTTTAATAAAAATGGCTTAATGCATTCAAAACAATTTGGATTCACTAAGGGTCGCTCCACAACCGATGCAGGTGTTGAGCTTTTGAAACATATTTTTGATGCTTGGGAAGATTCTTTGGACGCTTTAGGTATTTTTTGCGATCTGTCCAAAGCTTTTGATTGTGTTCCTCATGAAACATTGATAAAAAAATTAGATTATTATGGAATAAGAGGCTCCGCATTGGATCTTCTTACTTCTTACTTAAGTAATAGGATTCAAAGGGTTGAAGTTAATGGAAAGCGATCTCAGGGTTCTGTAGTAAAAATGGGGGTACCGCAGGGCTCGATTCTCGGCCCGTTTTTGTTTTTAATTTATATTAATGATTTGCCACATTTGGTAAAGGAAAATCACGAGATAGTATTGTTTGCTGATGATACATCATTATTATTTAAAATAAAGCGATATCAGAACCCAGACGATGTAAACAATGCGATCTCAAAGGTGGTGCACTGGTTTGACGTTAACAATTTATTATTAAATGGGGCTAAAACGAAATGCGTTAAATTCGTGACGCCTAACGTCAGACAAGTAAACACCACTATTAAAATAAAGGAAGATGAGTTGACCCTTGTGGATACCACCAAATTTTTGGGTGTTATATTAGATTCTAAGTTACAGTGGGGCCCACATATTGGTGAATTGTCGAATAGACTCAGCTCTGCTGTATACGCGGTAAAGAAAATTCGCCAATTAACAGACGTTGAAACAGCTAGGCTTGTTTATCATTGCTATTTTCATAGTGTTATGTCGTATGGTATTCTTCTGTGGGGTTGTGCCGCAGATATTCAAAATATTTTTGTACTGCAGAAGAGGGCCATACGAGCAATTTATAATCTACCATGTAGACATTCACTAAGGGGTAAATTTAAAGAAATTGGTATTTTGACAGTGGCGGGTCAGTTTGTTTATGAAAACCTAGTATATGTACACAAAAATTTTGATAAATTGAGTAAGAAAAGTGATATACATAACCTAAACACAAGAAATAAGCATAAACTAGTTGTACCTGCCACTAGGCTCCAAAAAATTAACAAATCTTTTAAAGGTCAATGTGTGCGATTCTATAATAAAATCCCAAGCAATATACAGCAATTAAGCCTAAATAAATTTAAATTAACAATAAAACGCAAGCTGTCTTCAAAGGGATATTATTCTATTAAAGACTATATGGCTGATAAAAATGCTTGGGATTAAACCGCCGTTTCATACAGGCTATTCTAATATGAATGACTTAAAGCATGAATATTGTTATATTATGTTGCATTGTATAGCGTCACAGACAAATGAAGATTGTTACTAACCAATCGATAATTTAAAAGAGCATAGCCTGTGAGTTTCTTGCCAGTTCTTCTTACAGAGCGGTGGCTCGGAACTGGCACTTAGATTCGCTTGCACTTAAATGTTTTTTGTTTTTTTAAATTATTTGGTTGCAAGTGAATCTAAGCTTCGTGATTTTAGTATAGTTATATTTTATTTGTTTTTGTTATTTTTTTATAATTTTGACGTTTTCAAGTACTATGTAATAGTTTATGAAATAAAGTATTTTTGACTTTTTTGACTTTTTAAGAGTTATTCCAGTTGTCAACTATTTACCACTTAAGGGATTTACGGTAATAAAGATGTGTACGAGTGGATATATTTATAGTATCCCTACACCACGTATGCAATAAAAATATCTTGTTACGTTCTGATCAAATACTATTCGCCCCCCAAGGGGTTTTTACAAACCGTTGGCAATTTATCTATAATGCCATCATATTAATTTCAACGTTTTTATGGATGGTTATGCATTACAAAAGGAAAAACAGAATCCTTATAGGATCTCTTTGTTGTCCGTCTATCTGTCTATCAAGACCCTTTTTTTCGGAAACACGTGGAGTTGAAATTAGCGTTATAATACTTCTGCGGTCCCATGAAGCAGTAAATAATCAGCTTTTAAATCAATCCAATTAGGAAATTTTAGCCTTATTTTTTACCATTTCGCAGAGGATCCAAAACCTACAGGATACTTCTCATAGACCTAGAACCAATAAATAGTTATGTCAAGAAAAAAGGTAATACAGAAATAAACCCATATTATCACTATTTTGTTGTTCCATCAGAAATCAAAAAAATGCGAATACAAACTTATTTGCACTAGTAATCGCGACCTACGTCGTATGAAAACAATAGTTTTTTAACGGCAAAAACAAGTTTGTACGAAATTGTGTGCGAGTCAGACTCACAACTGATCAGTTTTTCTTAATATGGTTTATACGTGTATGGTTATTATAATAGGTAACAAATTTCTGTTAAATTTGGATCAAACTAAACTGGCTGCAAAGCAAAATTGGACGAGTTTCTTGCCCAATTCTTTTCTATTAAAGCCCGCAGCAAATGAGTGTTAGTTATTGATTCGACGGTCTTATAGGCTTTATTTAGTCAAGCTTGAATATATTTTTGGATTTCTTAAATTCAAATTTTATTGTAGCCGAGCTTGATTTTCCTTGTAGCCGTTATAGACGTGTACCAATACAATGTGTAATATGGGGTATTTAACTGTGGACTTTATAAGACTGCTAATATGATGATGGAGTGGTGGCGAGTAAACCCACTTCTAAATTCGTGGGTCCGATTCAGGTCCGGTCCCACACAGGACAAATCTTTGCGCGCATGAACATGAATATTTGTTCTGGTCTGGGTGTTTTCCTATGTACATTAAGTATATTTCTACAAAAAAAAAAGTATTTATGTATGTTTATCCGTTATTTAGTATCCATTACACAAGTTCTTTATAATAATAGGTTGAGGAAAAAGTATTTTCGTATTTTTGTATGAAAAGTCAAGACATTTTTTTCAAAGTTTATTTACATTTATTTACAATATATATGTACCGTTTTGTTGAATAACTTTCTGCCATTTTGTGGGCAGAGACATTATCCCGTTACTGTAGAAACTTTGGGACTTCTGATCAAAAAAAAACGGGACAAATAGTTTTGGCAGTCTTCTCTTGAGGTCAACCTTACAGAACCTAAAGAATTCTGCAGAGACCGAAACAGGTGAAAATCTGAAGGCGCAAGGTCAGGGCTATATGGTGGATGCACTAGGACCTCCCAGTCGAACTCTCTTAATTTTTGCTGAGTGGCTAAAGATGTGTGTGGTCTAGCGTTATCCCGTTGATGAAAGACCACACCCTTCCTGTTGATCAATTCCGGCCGTTTTCTCTCGACTGCTTCCTTTAATCTCATCAGTTTCTGGCAGTAAAGATCAGAATCGATGGTTTTGCCGGGCGGTAAAAGCTCATAATAAACAATGCCCTTCCAATCCCACCATACACACAGCATCACCTTATTTCGTGTTAGGCCAGGTTTGGCCACAGTCTGTGAAGCCTGGCCAACTTTCGACCACGACCTTTTTCGCACGTTCTTGTCGTACGTGATCCACTTTTCATCGCCAGTTATCAATCTCTTCAAAAACGGCTCGGTTTCATTACGTCTCAATAATGAATCGCAAATGAGTACACGGTTCATTAAGTTTCTTTGAGTGAGCTCGTGTGGCACCCAAATATCGAGTTTTTTTGTATAACCAGCTTTCTTCAAATGGGTCAAAACTGTTTTGTGGTCAATTCCCAGTTCTTCAGCCACATCGTAACTACTAATATGCCGATCTTGCTCCACTCTTTCAAAAATGGCGTCCATTTTATTCGTAACAGGGCGACCAGAGCGAGGTGCATCTTTAACATCAAAATTTCCGGACTGAAAACGTTTGAACCAAATTTGTGCTACTCTTACTGACACTGCATCAGGTCCATAAACACCACAAATTTTTTTCACTGCTTGAGTTGCATTTTTGCCTTTATAATAATAAAATTTTAAAATGTATCGAATTTCTTCATTAGATTCACTCATTTTTACGGAGAGAAAAACAAATGAAAAATAGCGGGAAACAACTTTTTTTTATTTTTTTCTTTTCTTTATAATGGAACCTTTTTAATGTTACCAAAACCAGCCAGACACAAATAGTACAGTCAAAAAAATTTTATAATAAGTTTATACCTACGTTATGCGAAAAGACTTTTTCCCCGACCTAATACTTATCTTGGAACTAAATAATTCTTGTAATTGTCAGAAAAATATATATGTTTATTTATTAATTATTTATACTAGAGTACTTATTTCAGGCCTAAATAAAGAAAGAAACTTAACCCAGGAATTTTTGCTTGTTTGTTTGGCTTTGTTTAGTTTGTTTGCCTTTTTTCTTCCAAATAGTAAGGTCGGCCGTAAGTTATTATTTAAATAGACGATCTATATACTCTGCCTCACAACATTTCTTTGTTCAAAATCAAACGTAACTATGTGAAAGTAGTCTGCTCTACTTTGGATAGATTCAGCTAAAACCCTATAAAATGAATTTAGTTCAAGCAGTACAGCATTATAAAAAAATCAAAGTTTGTTTTATATAAAAACGTGGTACTTAAGCACCACAGTGGTGACCGCGGCCTATGGACGCCTACAACACCAGGGGCTTCACTAAGGCATTGGCGTATAATTGACATCCTCATTGAATTAGTCATTACTTAATGAGTGATACCATAATACCTTATACCATCCTTCCCATGATACCATAATGAGGTCAGCAGTTTATATTTCCCAAAAGGCAAATAAAATTGAGTGTACAGCATGAATTTTACAAATAAATGAGTGATGAACTAATGTGACTGTCATGATGAATAATTATGTAGCAGTTAAGGACTAATATCAACTCTACTACGTTTTCCTTTACGACTATAATGCAGGGGTTATAGTCGGTGCCATAATGTTTTTTTATCTTATGTTTAACTCAGTTTCTAGCCATCTTATTCCCGTGGATATGCGAGTGGATAGTTTGGATTTATTCATACTGAAATCTGTTAAAATATTGTAATAATTATATGGTCTACGGCTATAGTACGTTACCAAGTGAATAGAAACGTAAACGTTAAGCCAGCGTTACATGAATATGAGTTAGCCGTTAAAGCAGGGATTTTTGGTGAAGCTAACTTTTTTTGCTAGATATGTTTTGCGTGATTCTTTTACCATAGTGAGTGTGAGGACCATCGTACTAAATAGAAGAACGTTGTTGGGATACAATGGGTTGTAAAACTCATTGGAACTAAATGTTTACGTAAGCATAGTTGGGGTGAGTAATAATTATTTATTAAAATTTTTATACACATATTTTTTAATACTACAGTTTAAAGGATGATGAAATTTTAAAAAATCAATTGATTTGTTATTAGATCGTACTTAATGAAAAATCAACAAACTACACTGGACAGCAAATAAACCGGGCCACCCGCTACCTTGGAACTCTGATTCGATTTTCTCAAAAAGTATAAACCTCACAACTATCAAACTTACACCTACAAAAAGTGCGTATAATACTCTCTGACGTCGATCACTTCCTTGTAGACTCACCCTGGTCTCATCAGTAAAGAGTACATTGCCCCACTGCTCTAACGTCCAACGGTAGGGTACGGTTAATTTTGGGCCTGTAGCAGCTCTCTTTGGAGCCAGATTTCGTTTAGCAAGTCTCCTTCTAGCGGTATCTGAACTTATGACCACTTGGCGTTCGTCACGCAGACTTCGTTGGACTTCAACTGCGTTGAGGCGGCGATTTCGAAAAACAGTAAGTTGGATATAACGATCATCTGCTGCTGATGTAGCCCTAGGTCTGCCCGTACCTAGACGGCGATCGAATGCTCTAGTCTCTAAGTATCGTCTGTAAGCCCGTTGTACCGAAGATCTGCTGATTCGAAGTCTCCGAGCGACTTCACGTGGCGAAAAGCCTGCTTGACGTAGTGCTACAGCTTAAGCTGCTTCTTGAGGCGTCGTATCCATTATTGACCGAAGAAAATAGCAGAAATACACGCGTCTGGAGCAAATAATGGATGGCAACCAAAGAAATTATAAGAAAAATCCGACTATCCTCATTTAGAAAAAAAGAACGCTAATTGCAAACTCTAGTCAAAACAGAGCAAATCGTTGGTATTGTGTTTGTTGCTTGATTACAATGTGAATTGAGGGTACTTTGGATAAATTTGTGGTCATTTCTCAAACAACATGAAACGCACTTTTTGTGGGTGTAACTTTGATAGTTGTGAGGTTTATACTTTTTGAGAAAATCGAATCAAAATTCCAAGGTAGCGGGTGGCCCGGTTTATTTGCTGTCCAGTGTATATTATTTTTACCTTTAGCTCAAATGCATTTCGCAAATAAATATTTTATTATCAATTGAGAATGAAACCGTACCGCGCCTCGGAGCACGAAAATAAAAAGGCAGTGAAAACTCGGCCCAAGTCTGCTCTAGCTCGTCACATGTGTTCAATATAAATAAAATACTGCCTCATGCCGGCCACATCGTTTTGTTGGAGACCGACCGCCGACAGGCACTCCGTTACGATTCGCGAACAATGAGGTTTTGCATTGTCATGAATAATCATGAAGTTTCTCCGACAAATGCAGCATAATAGGGCACAATGTAGTTTTGGAGACAGTAAGTTACGTAGCCATCAGGGCAAGTTAAGCTTAAGTGGAAGTCGCGAAGAACAGGCCGCTTAAAGCAACAACAATCAAGGAACAGGAAAAGCAACCAAAAAAATCTACATAGATAAGTAAACAGGGACATTATTGCTGCCCTCTTGAACATTAAAAAAAAAATGATAAGATAAAAAAAAAATCTCATACTTTCAAGGTGTCAAGTAGGTACGTATTTTATAAATTGATTTCTTCAATTGCTTCATAATATCAGGTGTTTTTTTATTACATACATAATATACATACATACATAATATCACGCCTGTTGCTCTGAAGGGGTAAGTGATACATAGGACACTCACACCATAACCAAAACAATGACAATACATAAATGACTATTCCATGGGGAAATTAAACTAGCGATTATGTTTTGTCTCTCTTTGATTTCCATGCTTCCTTCCTAAGGGACCGCAATTTCAGTGCCGCAATGCAAAATGCAGATGACACACCTCAGCACAATGCCGCAGATGTTAAGCAGGGCAGCTGCTTTTTGCTGGGAGTGTACATCCATTATTAATGGACAATGTCCCCATGCTGAAAGATCAAGATCTAAGAAGAGGTATTCATCTTCTTGGCACTGTATGCCACTGATAGTTGGCATCCGTAGCTTGATGTCACTGTTGGGGACCATTCGTTGCCTAACATCGTAAGGTATTTTTGAAGTGCCAACAGAGCTGGTGCCAAAGCAATGACCTTTATTTTGAGGTCCGAAAAACTTGCGTTTTTTAAAGTCACTAAACGCCAGGATAACCGTAAAAAAATACGTGAATTTTGTGTATTTCTTTCCAACCGTATTTTGTATTTTTAACCAACCATTGGTTGTACGTCTCTTTTTCTTTGTTTAAAATTTATTATTTATTTTTGTTGTTCATTTATTTTTTCTTTTTTAATTAACTCCGTTTTGTTATTTTGTTTCTCACTGTGATTATTTCAACTCCTGACATACGTGTTAATTTAGCGTAAAGTGGCCAGTGCTCATCAGCTTAATGCTAATGCAGCCCTCATTGTCTATGCACACTCAAGTGTACCTATTATTTATAATCGCGTTAGATTTAAGCTAAATAGCGTGTAGACAATAAAATTATTCTTTATTTCTAAACGAAGATAAAATCTCTACTATTACAAGTAGCTCTTAAAAAGTTTTTTTTGAGCGTATTGATTTCCCCATGGGTTCTCGTGTCGAGCACACAATCTTCTAATGGAATGACGCAGAGAGCCTCAGTCATTCGACGCAAACTGGTCAAATTGAAAGCTGTCAGTATATTTGCAGAGCTCGTTTTGCTTCTGTAAGCGTATTGCGATATTTTCCGTTCGAGTTCTCTGAATGTGCGTGGCAAATTGATGATTTATGTGCTTACACACAAGGGTGTTTGACATACATACATAATATCACGCCTCTTTCTCGTAGGGGTAGGCAGAGTCACATCCTTCCATTTACTGCGATCTTGGCACACACTTTTAGCTTCATTCACCTCCTCATACACGCCTATCGGTTTAGGGTACTTTTGACCTGCCCCTCCTCCAAAATTTTCTGAATTTGGTCATGGAAGGTCTTACGTGGTCTTCCCCTCCCAACACTTCCAATCACTTGTCCATCATAAATTACTTTCGTTAGTCAACTTTCATTCGTCCTATCAACATGACCAAACCATCTAAGCACACCTTTCTCAATTCTTCAAACTTCAAACCTCTGAGTGCTCTCATCTCTACTGCATTAATCTTACTTTCATGTTTCTTCTGCCGTAACCAACATTCGCTTCCATACATTGGTGTAGGTACCAACACATCTCTATGAACTGCCAGACGTGCCTTTTCGGACACTTTCTGACTGCTTACAAAGGCGTGAAGTGCCCCATTCAACATGTTTCCACCATTAACTCTTCTATCGATATCGCTTTAACACTTTGCATCTCTCATAAATTTCGATCCCAAATACACAAACTCATTCGCTTGTTCTACTTTCTCACTTTCGGGTGTTTAAAGGTAAGCAAATTATCAATTTCTATTTAGATTAGATTTAGCCGTTTAGGACCTATATTATTAAATATTGGTGGAGATGATCGGATCTCATCTCTCATCTTGTTACTAAAGTTTATTACATGTTAAGTAAATACAAATAAATGTATATACATTGTTATATTACCTACATAAAACGGTGACTTTAAGACGTGATTGTAAAGAAAAATATTGGATAAAATCTCTCGAACTGTTACTACAACTCATCTATTTAATTGTACTAATACATAAATAAAAACTACGCAAAGACGCATTGTTGTCTTTAATGGATAAAGCACTAACACAAACCATATGGCCATTAAAGAAATTAACGTTTTATTTTGTTTAAGATAGAAAGCCAAATGATGTACTTAATCTGTTGAATAAATTATAACGAGACTTTTTTTTAGAGTATTTCTAAAATAGTTTCAATTTTTTTTGTGTAATTACCTATTCCTGCTGTAACTGTAACAGTTCACTGCAGTTTAATGCTAGTCACAGAATTTGTATATTTGTTAAATAGTGACGGCGTTATTACAATAAAGTTAAACAGATGTTGAACAGGCGTTTAAAAAAGGTGATATTACAAATCTGTTTACTGATTGCTTAAAGTTAAACACTTTTTAGATGTAGTTTAAATAAAAACGCGTGCTAGCGCTTGTTTAGGACGCGTTTGACCTTAAGCCGTTGATATTTTTGTATATCGCTGCTGCTGTTAAGTCAAAATAAATATATTTAACCATGGATTTAAGCCTTATCAAATATTTTATCGAAATGGAAGATTTAGTTTATATGCATACCTGCCGTGACACTCAAAATGCACACGAATTAATCCGAGTGACTATAGAGGTATTACAATTGCAGAGCATTTAAATTGTAACGTTTAACCTCCATAATAAAAAATAATAAATTGTTTTCATTGTTTTTGAATATATTTAATAACTTTACAGATTATTATTTATTTATATGTTAAAGGATGACAGCTGACAACTGTGATTTTCCGTTTCATGCTCCGTTACGCTTATTGTTTAGAAGTAGATATTTTATATTCCTAACATGTCCGTTTGCAAAGTACAGAGTTGTTTAAATACAAAAAAAGATTATTTCACTAAAATCACTCATTTTTTAATATGTGGAGTATTTATATTCAATAACAATGAACTCGTCGAACATGATTGCTTAACACGGAATGTGAAATAATGAATGAAAGCACGTTGAATGAACGTATCGCTTAGAAGCGGATTTAACTAAACGCTTGCTAAACAGTGTTTTGTAATAAAGAAAGTCAAACACAACTTAAACATCGTAAAAATTTTTAGACACTGTTTAGATAAACACATGTATAAGGTATGTTTAAACTATTTTTTATAATAACACTGTAATCTTTTCTGAAGCGGTTTTAATGTATATGTTAACGGTAAAAAAGAGGATAAAGGTTATACAAGGATCTTAGGAGTCCAATACAACCTCATCTGCAAGAAATGCACCTGCCGATCTGCGGACATGGCTCTGGCAAACATAAAACATAACTTTTAAGCGGCATTAAGCTCGCCACTTATTACGTGAAACCAACAATCAATTTAGCGAAAAGTGGGCGTATAATATGCCTCCGCCTACCTCTTCGGGGAAACAGGCGTGAATTTATGTACACATGTATGTGTGCAAGAATGAGGATAAATATTATGTACCAGTTAAGCATCCGGTTTTAATAAAGTCACTGTGTTGCCTTATTAATGTATATTTTTATATTGGAAAAATATTAAAATGAAAATACAGCCTTCTTATGTAATAAAAGAAAACTGACACAAACATAATACTTTCAAAAACATAATACTTAAGCTTTATCATATATAAATGAACAATTGAGTTACACAAACACAAAACAGGAAAACGCATATTAGCAAGACTGTAAAAATAAAACCACATAACATTGGAGCTACTTATTGGTCCCACAATGTATACTTTAAAGTTAAACAGACAAAGATTGTAGCTGTAAGTAAAAAAACCTTTGTTTATGTTTTGTTATATGTTTGTATGCGAAAATTTCAAGTATATCATTTTCGCATATATTGATCTTGATCTTTTTTAATTGGAAATAAATCATACGAGTATATTTATATGAAGACATTGCGTAATAAATATTATGATATAATTTAGCGGTTATTTTGTTAAATATTGACAAAGTAAATGATAATCATCGTCATAGATATTTGAGGTTATCCCGCCCAATTTCAGAGATATCGGTCACAGACTTAACAGAAAATCAGTGATGTTCATAGATGAATGAATGAATGAATGAATGAATGAATATTTTATTTCTCTCTTCACAAAGGATTACAAAAAATAAACAGTAGTTACAGACAGTGAAGACACATTATCCTTTGTGAGAGACTGGAGTCCATACTAGGAAAATCCTGTGTGACGGATCACCAGGCCCTCACCTCGGACTACTCTTATACTAAAAAATAATTTTTTTTATAAATTAATGTATATATTTACAAAGTTTCCGGTAAAACCAGAGAGAAACAGAAATAAGTAAAAAATTTAACAAAATTTCAGGAAAAAGAAACATACCTATTTAACCACAATAGTCATGTGAGTGTGTTTGTGTGGGTTATGTGGTGTGTGTGTTTGTGTGTTATGGTGTATGTGTGTGTTATGGTGTGTGTGTGTGTGAGTGTGCATATGTGTAAGACGTGTGCATTAACGGAGAATCGCTAGCAATTTTTCAGTCTCATTATAATCTAGCTTTTGTAACCACTTGTATAAAGTCTTTTTACAGGTTTTTCTGGGCTGCTTGTAGAATGACAGAATTTTGTTCAGCTTATTGTAAAGATAACAAGCCAGGAAGGTGAATTGGTGCTGTAAGAATCTTGTATTAGAGCGCGCTGTAGGACAGACTGCGTGCTAGCGTCGTTTATCGGCTAGGAGTGCAGGATCGTACTGAAGTTGAGAGTGTAGTCTGAGGACTGTGTTCTGGACGTAGAGTTGACGGACAGTTAGCATTCCAGTATGCTCGTAAACTAAGTTGGTAGGATGTAGAAAAGGCAGGAAATGACTTACTTTTAGAACACATCTTTGAGCCCTTTCTAACTTCAATAACAAAGTTTTAGCGGCACCCCCCCAAACCGTTATACAGTAAGCAAGAATTGACTGACATAGTGCTAAGTATACTGTATTTATAACCTTTTTATCAGCCACCCGTCGCAGATTTTTAAAAACAAAAATAAGCTTTCTGGTTCTAGCCACTAGAAGATCGATGTGTGTGTTAAAATTTAGTGATTTGTCTAGACTTACACCTAGGTATTTTATACTGTCAGTTTTTTGTAGTGGCATACATGAGCAGGAACTAGTACAATTAGAACACAAACCAGTGTGGGCTATTATTTTTAGGTCTTGTATCGGAAATCTAGGATTTTTTATAGAGAATGCAATATATTTGGTCTTGTCAACGTTTACAGCCAGTCTATTTTTAACTAACCAAGTCCCAACTAGGTTGAGACCAGCTTGTGCGTGGTTATAAACTTGTTCCCAGGTTTCGGCTTGAAACAAGAGCGCAGTGTCATCCGCAAAGGTAACAACTTTTCCGTTTGGCATTTCGAGCTCACAGAGTTCATCTATATAGGTCAAGAATAAGGTGGGACCAAGAATACTGCCTTGTGGTACACCGTGAATGATAGGAAGGTCATAGATAGCCACTATTCTCTCATTCGTTCCTAGAACTAAATCAAAATCAAAAGTTCTTTATTTCATAGTAATTGCAAACATCAAAATCAAATACGTATAAAATACGAAATATAACTACACTGAAATCACAAAGCTTAAATTCACTTACATGCAAAAAAAAATAAGTATAAGTTAATCTAAAAGCCACTTCCGGTGGCTCTGTGAGAAGAACTGACAAGAAACTTACAGGCTATGGTCTTTTACATTATTGGTTAGGTACTTAAATTACAAACTTCATATGTCCGTGACGCTAAACACTGCAATAGAAATAACATTAGGTAACAATATTACATAGCCTGTATGAAACGTTAGTTTAATTCCAAGCATTTTTATTTATTTCAATGTAGTCATATTTCGATTGTTTTATTATATTAATATTTATTGACGTTTTCAAGTACTATGAAATACTTTATGAAATTAAGAACTTTAAATCAGACTTCGTTATCTTCCTGCTGCAGTACCGGAGCGGTAAGGTCGTACTGTTTTATATATAGCGCACCGCACCGCGCTGCAGTCGCACGACCACAAGACGGCAATGTCATTGCATATGATACGGTTGCCGCTCCAGGCGCTTTGTATTAAAAATGTAATTTTTGCCCTCCGTGTGCAGTACGAGTAAGCAATTCTTAATCAAAAGAGCCAAGCCACAGAGTGCAGTACAGGGCATTTGCACACAGATTTTGCCCGCTACCAGCTATTCAGCTATTTTGTAGTGTAGTTAAAATGCTTCCGCGTTCCACGGCTCTCACTGTTAGACTATTTTCTCAAAATGAAGTCACTAAAAGCTCTAAATGTTGATATCTCTAACCACGTTTCTACCTTTAACTCCGTCTCTTAACTGCCTGACCAGATTTTTTGAAATTGAAACCACTTTTGTTATGTCTTCCTCCGACACAATCCTATTTGCTACAGTAATTTCAAGAAACAACATTTTACAAAGCCCTCATTTTGTCTATTGCCCATTCAGAACCGCTTTGTCAGAATTTTAAAACGGAACTTTAGTTTACATAAATACAATATTCACAAGTCTGTAGTATTTCATTGCACACTCTAGAATGGTAATTCACTTCGCCCTCAGCCAAAGCCACGCGGCGGAAGAGTTAAGTCAATATTTTCATATTTTGGTATCATTTATTCAGCAAACATAAATTAACATAAAGAAAACCAACCTAATATTTACTTTATACTTATTTTAACCAGCGAGTTTATCCATGAGTGTTTACTCTGTGTTTGCTGAAAAAATACTATAATCTGAGAGCTGTTATAAGATAGTTAATATATCTAATTTTCCTAATCCATAGCTTGAAGTCAAAGTTAAAATCATTAATTCAAGTTTGGCTCCATAGAGCTCTTATGAAGGTCAAAAAAAGATTAGTATCTATTTCAATGTGGGCTTGGAAGAACTAACCATGTAGGTACATGTATGTATGACTTATGACCAACAGAATAACCGAAGTGACATTGGAATCGGTCATATTGATCAATAAGAGTCATCGTTGTTAGTTACGTGTTCTCGTTCAGAAGGGCTGCTTGTAGGTTCTCGTGACTATGGAACATCTGGTGTCAAGTCATTTGAAGTTGCCTGACTGCTCACTTATTATGGGGTAAATGTGAGGTGGGGTGAGGCTGCCGACGACTCCAGGGCAGTAATATAATTTCAATTATTTCTAAACATTCGTGACTTGAATGTAAAAGCTCTCTCGACTCTTGGGTCATATCCGTTTTCAGACAGTTTAAGACAATAATAACCATATTTTCAATGAAGCAAATTCAAATTTGAACTTCATTTTGGAGAGAAAGAGAAGTTCAAGAAGATTATTGTCGGAGCGCGAATAATTAGGGAGTTAAACTTCATCATTATGTTTACATGCCAGTATTTTGGTGATAGTTATTTTAAAAACATGAAATTGTTAATAATTAGCTTAAATTGTATTACTAGAATTTTGTTATAGAATGAGGTTGTAAATTATATCTGTTAATTTTAATCAGTAGGCACAGCAAACTCTTTTAATAATGTGTTATAACAAAACAAGTATTTTGCTTCTATGTTGAATATTTATTTATTAATACAAATTGCTTTAGAATATTTTCCTATCTAAAAATTTAATACACTTAGCCTAGGGGAGCGGGGGGCACGTTGTTACAAATTTTAGATAATTGCCAATATCATAAAAGCTATCAAATAGTTTATCCATTTGATTGCTTCCATCGTTAGTCTATTCAGCTAGTAAAATATTATTGGAAAAATATTAAAATTTACGTATTTTTTTTACAATGGACAATTAATCAAATAAGTCAATTGTAACATCTTACCCCTGATTTGGGGCTAGTTGTTACAGCTTCGGGGCACGATGTTACAGTAGGTAAATAAACAAAATAATTACTAATAAATCTTTTTTTTTTTATAATTAAAAACGTTATAAACAAAAGAGATCATTCTAAACAGTCTTATAAAATTTATGAGTTATTATAATATATATACATATAGTAATTTTTAAAAGTAATAATCACATAACTTTGGCTGGAACTTTCTTAAATCTTACATAAAACACTTTTTTATTACTGAAATAAAAAACTCAGTAAATATCAACATCTAATAAATTATTTATACTTTTTTAGCTTGGCACTTTAGTTAAACTAAAATCTAACATTTTTAAGACACTTACATTGTAATAAAATTTATAGTTACATATACAATATGTAACCCAATGGACAAGATTCGTTGTTTTTGTTTTTTCTGCCATACCTAGATAAGGACATTGGACACAAATTAAACATTTCACTTGCTTTACGAATGCTCATTTTATTCCGCAGTAGGTAGGTACTTCTGCCGCAGCAGATTCATAAACTTATTGATTAGTTTACCCCTTTCCGGTTTTCTTTTGTAGTTTCTCATTCTAAAAAAAACATTGAGTAATAAGAATTTAAAAAAATAATTTAAAGACATAGCATTTTTTTAAAAAGCGGGCGCATCCTTATCTGTCGGAACGAAAGCTTCATTTTACGACATACTAAAGAATACTACCGCCATTTATTCGAATTTTTAAGTTAAACGTAGTAATTTCTAAATGATAGTCAAGTAGAGATGACCGATAATACAAGGTCTGAGGCAACTTGTTACATGTAACAACTTACCCCCAAAAATTGTAACAACCAGCCCCATGGTATGTTTTTTAATTAAAATTAAAGTCGCCATTAGAGGATATTAATAGCAGAATAAAACGCTATTGCAAATTAAAATTAGATACATTATAAACGTTCAGAATTAAAAAAAATTAGAGAATAACAAATATAGACAGCAGGAATCAAAAATATCGAAATGGATTTTTTTACTTACTTGATCGAAATCGAGACACGTGCACACAATCTAGCAGGATGCCAATCGGTGGGTCACTGATTGTTTTTATGCAACGCACGATGTTATAAGGAAACAAATGAGTCCACTTACGTATACCAAAGAGTTCATAATTTCGGTTAAAAATGCGTGTAACTTCTTACCCCTGTAACAACGTGCCCCCGCTCCCCTACTTCTAGCTCGTAATTGCTTTTTAACATAGAGCATAATTTCGTTGCTCTGTTATGGATGCATTGGGATGTCTTTACTTTATCTATATGCAAACGCTTATAGGTAAGCTCGTATTCTTATTCATACTCCCTCTCAATGAAAATACTAGCTTTATTCGCAGTTTTACCTTTCAGAAAATGAGTTGATTGAGTCTTAATGATCTAATTTCATTCGTTAAAGTGTGATCGATCAATACACTTTCGAGTATTAGTATGTATAACTATGAGCAAGATGAAAACCATTCGAAATTAGTTTTTTGCCAATTTTCACTTTTGATTGTCACTCACCACTGAGATCATCGAGGTTGTGGTGTGCGGTGGATATTGCCATGTTTTCAATACAAGTTATTTGTTCAAGAAATTTAAGCCATCGGTCACAGACATATTAGGAAATCAACTCTTGTTTGTCATTTGGCTTCCAAAATTATGCCTGAGGAAACATTGTCATAGGCAGAGTGCCAGACAGTGAAGCATCAAATATTAGTGTTTTATGCAATACCGCCCACCAGCTCGAAGGGTGATATTTATTCACTGTGTATTGTGCGGGTGGGTCTAGCTAGCCAAGTCACTGGGATGCAGTTGACAACAAATGCTGTCTCCGGGTATTTGAATAATTCAATTATATTTTAACTCGTTTTATCGATATCTATAAAAATTAATATCTGGGAACGGGATCAGGTTATAGTTATTATTAGGGTATTACTTTATTATTATCCATGGGTTCCCTCTATTTGTCAGAATATTTCTTAAACGGATATTTTTTAGGCTTAATGTTTTAGGTCGACAGAATGATAAAGTAGATCGAAAAAAGATTGATGCTCTTTAAAGTCGTGTAATTGTTGAGGTTAAATAATCTGATTACCGCAATTTTGTTTTCATGAAAAACGAGTTTAACATCATTCAAACTCCGCCCAAAGATAGACAGTACTCGTCCACGAGTTGTCTATTAAATATTCTTTTAGTGAATATACGGTCAATACTCGAATAAAAAGGGATAAAAAGGGATAAATAAACACAACCAATCTATCAGATGATCAGTGACCACGACCATTAACACTATAGTGACTTAGAGTAAGAACTTTTATGGAACAGATCTGACGTAACGACGAAATCCTTTTCAGGACTAAAAAAAATATTTACTTTATGTTTATATGGTGTCTGTTTATTTTATAGTCTAGTCAGTTCGCTAAGCTCTCGGACTGTGTTTATATAATCTGCTGGTGCGTCCAAGATATTTTGATAGAGCTGTTATTTTGAGAAGGAAAAAATAGGTTCTAATAATGATGTAACCAAAGGGAAGGGGCATGAGAGTAGTAGAAGGCAAAAATGGCATGGGATTTATTATTTATGGAAAGCTTACTATTCGCAAATCCCTGTAGATTCGTTTACACAGTATGACGAAATACTCGATAGATTTTTTCTTAATGTAACTCATTACTACGCCATTCTTTATACATACATACATACATAATGTCACGCATCTTTCCCGTAGGGGTAGGCAGAGATCACATCCTTCCACTTGCTACGATCTTGGCACACACTTTTAGCTTCATTCACACTCATTAACCTCCTCATACACGCCCGTCGGTTTAGGGTACTTTTGACCTGCCCTTTCTCTAACATTTTTTGTATTTGGTCATGGAAGGTCTTACGTGGTCTTCCCCTCCCAACACTTCCATCCACTTGTCCATCATAAATCACTTTCGTTAATCTACTTTCATTCATCCTCTCAACGACCAAACCATCTAAGCATACCTTTCTCAATTCTTGTCACTATATCTTCTTTATGTTAAGCACGTATGATTAAGACGTGAGATCTCCCAAACTGAACTCTGTCACCCTTGATTGTCTAAATAGATGGCAGAGCGCGTAAAATAGCTAGAATTATAAGAAGTCGAGAATATTTGAGCTGGTAGATAATTTCGCATTTATTCGCTTAATATTGTGGGACAGAGACGATTTACATCAAGTGATGGATTCAAAATACCTATCTTTGTAAAATTCCCGCGCTACTATAATTTTCCGAAAAATCGAGAAACTATTCAACACAAGACGAGAAACGAGAGTGTTCACTCTCGTTTCAGCGTTGGTCGTGAAGACATCGTTTTTCTGAGGCTCCTATCTTACCTGAAGATGCCCTGTGTAAGGGCGAAACACGTGTCGTGGTGAATAGTTTCTCGATTTTTTGGGAAATTATAGTAGCGCGGGAATGTTCACAAAGATATTTTTAATCTATCACTTGCTTACAAAGGATTTCTGCAAAGTAACGCCTGAATAAATAAATTATTGAAGATTTACATATTTCGTGCTTCAGAAAATAATATCTAAATAGTAACTGGTTGTAAATTTGTTTTTTTTCATATTTAAGTGACTTATTTTTTAGTGGTCATAAGTTTCAAATAACGAGCGTCTTAATATATGTTTAAGTCCATATTGCTTGCAATTTAAAGTACTAAAAAAATAATAATAAGAGACATCAAAATATACAGGGTTCGCCATAAAGGTCTTTATCTTCAGCCGATATAAACATGGTGTATAAGGGTCCTACCAACATGTAAGGTGTCCAAGCCAACCTCACATACGGGTGGTGCATCTGCTGATCAACAGACGAGGCTCTGGCGAACGTAACAGATCCCGGTAAGCGGCAATAGGCTCGCCACCTATTACGTGGGACCAACCATATTATTCGCGAAATAACATGCCTCTGCCTACCCCTTCGGGGAAACAGGCGTGAATCTATGTATGATGTAAACATTCTGCATATATTCCAGAAAAATAGGATTCAGAAGTCGAAACCTTGCGGGATAAGAAACCTGTCCTCTTTCATAATTCTTCACCAGTAATTTACTAGTTGAAACGCTTTACGATATAAGTAGTCAAGAACGATCGTCGAAGTAAATCAAAATTCACAGTGGTCAGTCCTTGGATGGGTGATCATTTCTGATGTTTGATATCGAGTGCATCGGAAAGCACGTTAAGCTTTAGATTCAGATTATGCATAAACGAATATGTTGCCAACAACACTTAGATACTGGGCAGGAAACCATAGTCTGTAAAGCCAAGTCGTAAGACGTTAGGATGCGTTTCCACTCGATATAAGCGAATATACGTTGCGAGGAATGTGTTTGTTAAGAACCAATAGAATCGCTACATTAACCTAGCTTAGCAAGGTTGCATAAAGTGCTCCTTTAGCTGGACAGAAATGGTCGAACCATGTTATTTGCGAAATAACATGCCTCTGCCTACCCCTTCGTGGAAACAGGCGTGAATCTATGTATGATGTAAACATTCTGCATATATTCTAGAAAAATAGGATTCAGGAGTCGAAACCTTGCGGGATAAGAAACCTGTCCTCTTTCATAATTCTTCACCAGTAATTTACTAGTTGAAACATATACATTTATAAGTAGTCAAGAACGATCGTCGAAGTAAATCAAAATTCACAGTGGTCAGTCCTTGGATGGGTGACCGTTTCTGATGTTTGATATCGAGTGCTTCGGAAAGCACGTTAAGCTTTAGTTCCAGTTTATCTATAAATACGAATATGTTGCCAACGACACTTAGATACTGGGCAGGACACCATGGTTCTGCCCTGCCCAGTCGTAAGACGTTAGGATGCGTTTCCACTAGATATGAGCGAGTATGCGTTGCAAGGAATGTGTTTGTTAAGAACCAATAGAATCGCTACATTAACCTTGCATAAAGGAGCACAGCAGGGTTGAGATGATGAAAATTATAAATTTTCTATTTATTTTATAAACATACCGTCATCACACAGAGTGGCGTCACATACAAAAGCCCGAAGTTAATCATGTCGAATAGCTCCGAGTTGTATTTCCTTCGGTGCGATATGCATATTGTCTCTGTCCGCCCATCACCGAGGTTATTCTTGATGGTTTCCACCCAAATGAACTTCGGTGCACTGTATGCTGCACTCGTGATCCATACACCCAGTATCACCAACTGTGAATGAAAAGTACACTGGGTGAGCAGATTGCATTGATTAAAATCTAAATTTTTTTTCTTCTATTTAGGTTTTTGCCCATAATATATTAACTTAAGTATTTACCGCCTTCAGGGAGTCTGGACTCCAACTTGTGACTGGGTCCAGAAGGGACTGTCAAGCTTGCCGCTTAGTAAGTTTAGGATGGGGTCAACGCTTCCACGCGCGCGATACCCACACCTTTGTTTGTAATTATTTGTCACAAAACAACTCTCTATACCATATTATAACTAAAAGTCTAGTTTCACTATTTCTTAAAAAACTATTTTACACATAATAATATAATGATCACTAATATATGTAGGTTTTTATGGAAACAACAGAATTATGTATAAATAGTTCCTAAAAATCACAACACAATTTAGTTTCTAGACAAGTATCATTAAGAACGTGTGTTATGGATACTAAAAAACCAATAAGCGAAAATACTAATTACAATAACATAAAAAAATTTAGTGTGCACACAGTTGGTGTGACCCTGTTGAAACGTAAAGCAATCCCAAAGGTAACTAACTATTCTTACCTTATTTGATTTCGTTAATCCCCGTATTGAAGAAGCCCCTTAATAGAGATAAAATTTGCCGACATATTAGGTCGGGGAAAAAGTCTTTTCGCATAACGTAGGTATAAACTTATTATAATTTTTTTTTGACTGTACTATTTGTGTCTGGCTGGTTTTGGTAACATTAAAAAGGTTCCATTATAAAGAAAAGAAAAAAATAAAAACAAGTTGTTTCCCGCTATTTTTCATTTGTTTTTCTCTCCGTTAAAATGAGTGAATCTAATGAAGAAATTCGATACATTTTAAAATTTTATTATAAAAAAGGCAAAAATGCAACTCAAGCAGTGAAAAAAATTTGTGATGTTTATGGACCTGATGCAGTGTCAGTAAGAGTAGCACAAATTTGGTTCAAACGTTTTCAGTCCGGAAATTTTGATGTTAAAGATGCACCTCGCTCTGGTCGCCCTGTTACGAATAAAATGGACGCCATTTTTGAAAGAGTGGAGCAAGATCGGCATATTAGTAGTTACGATGTAGCTGAAGAACTGGGAATTGACCACAAAACAGTTTTGACCCATTTGAAGAAAGCTGGTTATACAAAAAAGCTCGATATTTGGGTGCCACACGAGCTCACTCAAAGAAACTTAATGAACCGTGTACTCATTTGCGATTCATTATTGAGACGTAATGAAACCGAGCCGTTTTTGAAGAGATTGATAACTGGCGATGAAAAGTGGATCACGTACGACAAGAACGTGCGAAAAAGGTCGTGGTCGAAAGTTGGCCAGGCTTCACAGACTGTGGCCAAACCTGGCCTAACACGAAATAAGGTGATGCTGTGTGTATGGTGGGATTGGAAGGGCATTGTTTATTATGAGCTTTTACCGCCCGGCAAAACCATCGATTCTGATCTTTATTGCCAGCAACTGATGAGATTAAAGGAAGCAGTCGAGAGAAAACGGCCGGAATTGATCAACAGGAAGGGTGTGGTCTTTCATCACGATAACGCTAGACCACACACATCTTTAGCCACACAGCAAAAATTAAGAGAGTTCGACTGGGAGGTCCTAGTGCATCCACCATATAGCCCTGACCTTGCGCCTTCAGATTTTCACCTGTTTCGGTCTCTGCAGAATTCTTTAGGTTCTGTACGGTTGACCTCAAGAGAGGACTGCCAAAACTATTTGTCCCGTTTTTTTGATCAGAAGTCCCAAAGTTTCTACAGTAACGGGATAACGTCTCTGCCCACAAAAGGGCAGAAAGTTGTTCAACAAAACGGTACATATATATTGTAAATAAATGTAAATAAACTTTGAAAAAAATGTCTTGACTTTTCATACAAAAATACGAAAAGACTTTTTCCCCAACCTATTATATACTTGTGTATAGCTTACTCTTTTTTCTGTTTTCATGCACACTAATTCTAATCAAATATTTTATTATTGTTTATATATATGTGAGATCAGATGTCTTAAAAAAATGCTCTTAAAAATTAAATAAAAAATCCCAACATACTTGAAATTGTACTGATTCTATATCAAAACTATATCTGTGTTAATATGATTAAAGTAATATAATAGATAATAATGCCTACATATTATTTATTAATTTTCATACAAAAAAAAAACAATTCATAATTCAATAAAAAAGTACATTGAACAGAGTTCGCAAATTAAGTCGAAACAAATGTAAATAAAATAAATAAAATAAAAATAAAAATAAAAATAAAAATCTTTTATTTTCGGGCATCGACGACCCATAGCGTGTTAGTATTACAAAACTTAAAAGACTATGTTAGTAACAACAATTAATATGAACGAACACAAAAATAAAACTACAACATAGATTTGAGGAAGATTTATCAAGCCCCATGTCTGACATGTAGCTTGATAAATCTATCCATTACAGGCCCCTCCAACCTATCTGCGAACACCTTCAGAATGCTATTGCTGCTCCCTCTCACTCTGCGTAACAGTGACGCCACTTTCTTGCGCATGATCGCGAAGTAGTCGTCGGTATGCGCATCAGCGAACATTCCCGACGCACTACAGTAAGGCGGAAGCCTCAACAGCATCCTGAAGGCATTATTATATTGGGTACGCAGGGTGTTGTCTGTCTTTTGGGTATGATTTACCCACAAGCTGCTGGTGTAAAATGTTTGACAAAACGCCTTAAAAAGTGTTATTTTAACCTGTACTGAAGAACCAGCAAACCTGCGAGCCAGCAGGTTACCCCTCACAGCCATCGCCCTGCGCTCTCTTTCCATGTCTGCGTCATCTTTAAGATCCTCAGTCACAACATGGCCCAAGTATTTGAATTGTGTTACCCTCCGCAATAGTGAACCATTGAGTTCTACTGGAGGGACATTTAAGGGACTCTTATTTCTTCCTCTAAACACCAACATCTCACTCTTTGTTGCATTATACTTCAGACCATGTTGCTCAGCATATCTCTCACAGATGGCTAGCAGTTTCCTGATTCCACCTACTGTTGGGCTCAGCAGCACCATATCGTCAGCGTAACTTAGATTATTTAAACTAACTTCATCTATATGGCATCCGACATGAGTGCTACTGAGCTCCACCAGTAAGCTGTTAACATAAATATTAAACAGTCTCGGAGAAGTAAGACCGCCCTGCCTAACACCACATTCAAGTTTATATGGGTCCGACAATGTATTGGACCATTTGACGAAGTTCCTCTGCTTGTCATACCAGAGGGATAACGTTGACACTAGTGCAGCAGGAACTCCCCCTTCACGCAGCTTCTCCCATAAGACATTATAAGAAACAAGGTCAAAAGCTTTGGAAAGGTCCAGGAAGCACGCATAAACTGGAGTTTTCCTGTCCGTATAATATTTGACAGTGTGCTTCAACGCAAGTATAGCACTCTCAGTAGACAGCCCAGCACGAAAACCAAACTGTGAGTCGTGTAGTTTTGTATATCCACTGAGGTGCGTGTCAAGTATACTGTCAAATACTTTGGCTATCACAGTTGCCAGCGAGATCGGTCTATAATTCCCCTTGTCAGCTATGTCTCCGGTCCGATTCTTTATAATAGGCACAACTAAAGTATCCAGCATTTCCTGTGGTAGGTAAGAATGCCCCACACAGAGATTAAAAAACATAGTCAACACTCTTGGCAAGTGGCAACCGGCATTTTGAAGATGCTCAATGCTGAGCCCATCATGACCAGGAGATTTCCCCCGCTTCATACCTATAATTACTGATTTTACTTCTTTACACGTAAACCGAAGAGGCTCTCCTGATCGACATGACTCAGCATCGTTCACCTTCACCACAGATTCAAGAGGTGAGCTCACTCTAAAGTGTTCTTTAAAAGTATTAGCTATTTCAATGTGGTCACTCCTACCATCCACGCTGGCTGGTAAGCTTGGAGATACATTAAGCTTTTTAGTACCTTTCCAGAAAGACGAAAAGCATTTCTTAGAGTGGAGCGAGGCCAAAATATCCATTTCTATTTTTTCTTGGTTCTTAATAACCCATTTTAATTTTGATTTAAATACCTTACGACTCAAGATCATATCCTCATATATAGGTCCACTATTAGGCTGACCATACCACATCCACAATTTAAATTTTACTCTTGCTTGCCCATGCAATTCTTTGACATGTTTGTTCCAACCCTTTATACCCTTCTTTCTTATAATGTCTTTAGAGATCCTATTTACACTAGCTGATTCGCTTAATATAGATACAATTTCTTTATACATTGAGTCTAACACTAACCTATGGCGCGGATTATCACAAAAAATATCAGCACATAGTTCAAACTCCTCTGGAAAATCTAAACATTTAAATTTATTATTACATAAAGACAAGTATTCCTTTATTTCATCCGAACTTCTTTCACCCCATCGAACACCGTTAAGCGGTGATTTAATTACACAAGTTTTTAATCTAATAACATTGACATCACATTGTATTTTCAAGGGCAAGTGGTCTGACCAAAACGTATCATAAATAACCTCAATGTTTACAATAGTTTTTCTCGCCGCCTGTGTAACAAGACAGTGGTCTAGCCAACGCTTGCACCCGTGTGAGTCACTAATAAACGTATACGCTTGCGACTGTATACCTAAATAGTTTACATCCGCACATAGTAAATCATGCTCAGTACAAAAACTAAGAAGTTCATTACAGAATGACTCACCCGGGTGCGCGTTAAAATCTCCCAACACATACACTGATTCAGCATTATTATTTTGTATAATAGAATACATTTCACTTAGGCATTCCGTAAAAAGTGGCAGATTTTCACTACAGTCCGTCGGCATGTAGACATTTATAACTAAAAAGCACCTATTGTTTATTGCTACACTCACTGCACATATACGGTTGCTTTCACTTTGTATCACCCTCACGTAGTTAAATGCAGTTTTTCGCCAAAGTATGGCAAGCCCTCCGTAGGGTCTCCCTTTACAAATGCCGGCTGAGGTGTCGACTGACGATTTCCCCGTATAACTAAATTCCTGATCAACACTATCAAGAAAGGCTAGATCATGAGGATATAACCACGTTTCTTGTAACAAAACAATATCAGCTGTTTTGCATAGTGACCGTACACAGTTCACCGACCTTTTAACATTTTTGCAATTGAATGTTATTATGTTCATTCTTGAATTACTATCCATTATTCGTTTTTGTTATTGTCTCGCACTCAAAAATAGTATTATTTTTGTCTTCTCTTCTATTCTTGAAATGAATAAAACGCCTAAATGTCACGCCCTCAGGCCACATCTCAGCATCAAGAAAACTGTTAATTTTGCTTTTATCCACAAGCACTTTGAAGGCATTGTATGGCCGTTCTTTCTTCATAATAATTTTCTCAAGCGAAACGACCTCCTCAGTTTTATTTTTGATATATTTGCGTACATCATCTGCCTCCGCCTTCTTGTTTACGTTCGATATAAACAAAGGGATTTTTTCTTCCGCTGCTTTAAATTTAGCAGATGAGTCTGTAGTTGCTTTGCCCATTTTACTAGTAAAACGATTCTTAGACCGTCTTTTTTGCACTAAAACCCAATTATCTGTTGATTTCTCAGGCTTTTTCCATTCACCAATCTTAGCCACTTCCGCCATAGTAGGTATTTCTAATTGACCTGCTCCTATATGACAATCAGCTGACTCGGACATCTCTGCGCACATTTCGTTTTCCAATAATGTTGAGTTAATCGGTGCGTGCGCACCATTCACGATCGCCTCAGTACGTGTGCAAGCGAGAGAGCGATATTTTGGAGACTCGATGCGCTCGTCACTCGCACACCGCGTCATCGAGTTATCCTCATCGAACGCTGGCGCTGGCATCGGTGATAGACCTACCGGCCCACTGTCAAGCAAGTACCCTCCTCTTTTCTTCGTGTTAATATTGCACGTTAATAATGATAATTGAGGCCTACTTGATCCCAATTCTTGCTTCAACTCGTCTAGTTGGGTGACTGTTGCATATTTACTTTTTATTTCATTGATTTCTGCCCGCACAATCACCAGATCTTTTAATAATTTGGTCACATCTACATGATCAAATGTAACGGGCGGTAACTTTTGCAAGTCACGCGCCACAAAGATCGGCATAAGATCAGGTTCAGTTACTTTGAAAACACAAATAATATCTTCTAAGTCTCGCACCTTTTTTCCATCTTTGCGTCTCGTCACTTTCTTCTTGTTCGTTTGTATTGAGCTAAACAACAATTCCTTAGCACTGTCAACCTCGGTCACAGTAAAGGCCGTGTCACAAATTCTTATTAGGCTCTCATTGTCCATCACGTCTATTTTATTTTGGATAAAAGATAATAGTTCACAAATTACAATATTACAGTTCACACATTTTAGCGTATTCACAGACATTGTCGCGTAATTAGGTGGGGAGACCTAATACTCGACCCGTGCGGTAGCGCGTGCGCCGGACGACTGAAGCAGGAAAAAAATAAATTGAAATCAAACCTTGACCAAATTTCTAATATAGTATGCAAAAGAGTTGGGAACGGAGAAGAAAATAATGAATGTAATTTATTTCGCCCGCACTCCCTCGGGTGGCATACTGTATTATCCTCCTTCCTCGTCATTGCGATTTGAAAAGATCTCTTGACTATACTTTTTTTTAAAGTATGAATGCTTGAGTAGTAGTTATCACAGCCACTTTAGAGACATACATACATACATACTTTCACACCAAAGGTCAGTCTTTTCAATGCAATTTATTTTTTTACTCGACCATATAAATTTTATGTGTGGCTTGGATTATTTTACTGAGAGTATTTTAGCTCCAGCATATAAATATAGGCCACGTAGTCGGTGATTCTGTTCATGCTTCCGGGAACTACAAATGACATGAATATGTTTTATAAGGAAAAAAACTTCAAAGCTAGGCAGGAAAATAAATTTATTTTATTGTCATAAACAGTGCCAAAAAAATCTTTTTGCGTTTTTTTTATTTATAAGCGTTTGGCTTAAGCTTAGTACATATTTTTATACTGATTGTGTGCAATGAAGCGCTCGTAGCTCTGCGGTTCTCGGTGGTCGGAAACGATCACCAAAGTACAGCAGAGTTTACAGAGGTCAGTCCTTGGATGGGTGACCGTTGGTGTGGCATTTGATATCGAGCGCTTCCGTGCTTCGGAAGGCACGTTAAGCCGTTGGTCCCGGTTATCACTAAATGTGGTAGTCGTTAAGCCATGTTAGAGGCCTCATGGGCGGCTTGAAAAATTCTAACAGCAGGACGCCATACACCTGCCTCCACCAATCCGCACTGGGTCATGTGTGAGGAGGCTCGTGCTCAATAGTGGGACTATAATGGGCTGTGATGATGTGAGCAATATATTAATTGCGTTTTTAATAACCCTGTTTACCATTTCGAAAACCTCAAAATGATTGCGTTTTGAGTTGGTTTTTTTGCTTGCTACATTGATGTACATAGCAGTGTTTTTTAAAGTAGGTACAAAGATCTAAACAACATAGCACTCCGTAAGGGCATCGCAACTGCTGCTATACCATTATTGCTTATTGGTTCTATGCCGATGCATTTGTCCTATCTCTATACTCTGTTAATATGCAATCATAATCATAGGATTCCAGACTACCTGACTGTCTATTGTCTTTCAGTCTATACGCTGGAAAAAGTACAATAATAATATTTATTTAAGGCTACAAGTGCTCATTTCATAAGTTAATGATTAAACAAAAAGGTGTATGATGCACATCACAATTCAATGAATTGAAAAAGGAGGGCGGTCGTAGTTTTAACAACTGCGTTTGTTTTTTACTAACACAAGATGGCTGTAAAGAATACGGCCCACATGACGTAAAGTTGTTACCGCGCTTACAACACTACGGGCATAGAATAGCTCGTTACTTAATCATTTAAAAGCCGTTTCAAGCTTTTTGATTTCTTTTGAGCTTAATTTTTTTAATTACATATACTTTGCTATTATTGGCTTCTCACTTCCACTTTTACTGCAACGAAATTGAATACATTAACGGTTTTCCATGAGGTAAATGTGAAATTTAACCGTATCACGTATTGTTCACCCTGTGTATCGTAAATTTACAAAAAGCATATATGTTTTGTTAAAAGTATTTCAATATAAGTTTAGATTAAAACCTGGTTCCATTTAATTAGGTGATTACTTTACGTCTACCACGAATTTGCCGGTCTACATGTGTTTACAGGATTACAATTGTTCATACTCCTATGTTCTAAGAAGTGTAATTTTGGTACTTGCTTAATTATGCCCGTTGTTTTAAGTAAATGATAAAAGTCCTTACCCGTAGCCTTGTGGACGTCAATATCTGCTTGCAAGTTATAGGATGGATGATAGCAAAGTATCTCTCAGTGCAGATCACGACCAGAATGAATATTGATGCGGTGTAACTGAGCGAGTGCACGAACTGGTACATCTTGCATAGGAAGTCTCCAAACACCCAGCTAGAACAAAACAACACTTTACATATATATTTCACAACTAGTGTATTTACATTACTTTTCGTTAAACGCCATCGGACCCTAATTCAAGAGAAAACCTGTTGTATACTCATAAAAATAAAAGTAAGTTATATAAAAATAGTCCTAGACATAATTTTAACTTAAGAAATAAGAATAAACTGGCAGTGCCCAAGTATAGGCTCTTAAAAAAGATTTTATGAAAGACAAGGCTGCCTGGAAGTTACATGAATTACTTATTTCTTTCTTAAGATATTAGGTAGATGAGATATAATTTTAGATATTGGTAGCGGTAAACTTAATATTTTATTTCTTTAATTATATTAGATTTTAATACATCGTTTAAAAACAGCCGAGGTGAGTTTCTTGAGGAATTCTTCTTCTCGTTGCCTTCTTGGAAGCGTCGTTAGAGTCACCGACAGACTGACTGACTGACGGACAATCCCCTCCCCCTTTAGAGTTTAGAATGACGATAGGCTGACTGACAGATCCCCCCTATAAGAGTAACCGACAGACTGATAAATCATGAGAAAAAATCCACAACAGACAGATAAACTGACAAACCTTGAGAATTCTGACAAAGAACTCAATTGCTTTTTTTTTTCATGATTATGGTACCGCTCATATCTCTTTCATTGTTTTTAAGAAAAAAATTTATAGAATTTCCATTTTGTGTATAAAAATTTGACGAATCTAAACGATCCTGTTGATCTTAAAGGCTATATATAACTTATATTTTATTTATTTATTTTGTTATTAGTTGACAGAATACCATTAGGTGTTAAAAGACTTAAAGTTAATTATGGGACATACAACTCAATCACCTATTTTGGGAACGATAATCGAAATTCTTATGAATCCATTTGCGTTTAAATAGGTAGGTGTAAAATATGGATACAGCAAAAATAGTCAAGCATTATTGAAGCGCTCGTAGCTCTGCGGTGCTCGGTGGTCGGAAACGATCACCGAAGTACAGCAGAGTTTACAGAGGTCAGTCCTTGGATGGGTGACCGTTTGTGTGGCATTTGATATCGAGCGCTTCCGTGCTTCGGAAGGCACGTTAAGCCGTTGGTCCCGGTTATCACTAAATGTGGTAGTTGTTAAGCCATGTTCGAGGCCTCATGGGCGGCTTGAAAAATTCTAACAGCAGGACGCCATACATCTGCCAATCCGCACTGGGTCAGCGTGGTGGAGTAAGACCCAATACCCTCACACCTTGGTATGTGAGAGGAGGTTCGTGCTCAGTAGTGGGACGTTAATGGGCTGAGATGTATGACTTAAAGCGACGGAGTTCTGATCTCGCTGATGTACGTGTGCGCGTGTGAAGATTTAAGCTAACGACTAGGCTTTACCAATAATATTATTATATTAAAAATGGTAGAAATATACATTTACTAAGTTTAACACATTTCAGGTCAATCTTCGATCAACAATTGTTAATACCTGAAATGTGTAACAAATTAACAAACACAACTTTTAACTCGTACTTTATTCTTGACACTTTATAATGTGCAAATTATGGATTAAAAAAAAATAGCAATAAATACTTTTTGTATCCGGCTGCGTAGACCGCAGTCTATACAACCTTTGGTGTTTTAAATTATTTTTTTATTCAAATAGAAAATCAGAAATTATATCAACAAAGTATCATATCTTACTCTGGCCAGAATAATACGATTTAACTAGAATGATATACTTTACGATTTATTTATCTTTCAGTCCTCATCATACTTTAGCATTGTCCCGGTTGCCCCTGACCAAAGCTCAGGGCCCAGGGTTTGTTTATTGGTTTAACCAGATTTGGCTGAACTTCAGTTATTATTAGAACGACTGCCATCTGACCTCCACAACCCAATACATCATTCTATGATTAAACCAGATGTCAGAATATTAGAAGGAACTGACTTCCTGATAACGACTGCCATATATGTTCATTACAGCCGAGACCAACGTCTGAACGTGCTTTTCGAGGCACATAGCACGTGACTTCCAGTAATGTACGTTTGTCAAGCCAAGTAAAGAGATTGTATAACGTCGGCTATATTTTGAATACTTAGCATCCCATATTTGGTAAACTTATGATATCATAATGGAATGATTTTTCATAATAAATCGATATTATCGTCACTATGATTTAAATTATAATCTACTTGTAATTGTTAAGCTGAAAGTTTATGATTATTCTTTTCATGTAAGCGGTACGCAATAATACAAACCAAAGTTTTACCTTAGGGAAAATTGAGAACTTCCTTATTGAGAAATTCTTGCGCTGCTGTGTAACATAACGTATTACGATATCATATTGTGTTACTTTACTGTATATTGACATGATATATGGATAGGGGTTATTTTGTATTATTGATTGAATGGCAATTTATATCCGACCTTTTAATAATTCTCTCTATACTGGAGGGAGGACTCAACAGGCGAAACTTTTCTTTTTCCTTTATATAACGGCTTTGCGCGTTTAGCACATTAAGCCAGTGTCATGTAAGAGATATGTTAGTATTATATAAATCATAGTCAATGAAAATTAGTTGTGGTAAAGAAGATAAATGGTAAATGAGATGCCCTCCCCCTAAACCCCTTGAGTCCGCAGTAAAGATGTGGGCTTATACTGAGATCTCACATGGACTCCTTGAGAAAATATGAAAAGTGATGATACACTGTTTTGTTTCATTTACCAACACTTATGTACGTTCACAAACACTTAACGGTTAATAATCCACCGTTATTACACATTAATTTTCGAAATGTCACCAATTTTACGAAATAAAACAAAAGCAGACATGACGCTTTACTTTTCCGCCAAGGAGAAACGTGTCGAGTCTCTTACCCAATTCTTTTTTAATTGAGCTAGATTGAGCAGGAGCACCAACTGTCGCGCTCCTTTAGAACCGACAACAGGCCGCAACGAGTGGGTGCGTTAGTATTAAGTTATTACTACACTCACAAGAGCTTTATTGGAGCATAAATTCGAATAAAGCATTTTCAATTCCCGGTAGTTATTTCCACCTATCTAGCTTCAGTCCTATTTTTGTTAATTCAGGTATGTTGACAATGAGGTGTTAAGAATCAAACTAAATACCGAATGGCCAATAGCGGCCGGAATATATAGTTAGTGCGTTAGTTTATAAGTATGACATTCATAAGAGCTCTATGGAGCCAAACTTGAATAAATGAATTTTGATTTGTACCTACTTTTCTTGGTTCATACATTAGATAGGTATCTATTTAGGTAGGAATCTGTTTACAACAAACTCAAGTTTAAGTTTTTACCCTACGATATAAGCTCTCCTTTGTTAGAGCCCAGACAGCGTTGTTTAAAGTGTTATAAAGTATTTGAATAAAAAATATATATTCAAAACACTCTAAACCGACGAACGTGTAAGAGAAGATTTATGAGTGTGAATAAAGCTAAGAATTAAGAGTGTGCCAGGATCGTAGCAAGTGGAAGGATTGGTCTCTGCCTAACCCTGCTGGAAAGAGGCGTTACATTATGTACGTATGTATAAAACATTCAAATTCAAATTCATATTCATTTATTCAAGATTGGCTCAAAAGTGCTCTTATGAACGTCAAAACTTAAAAACGCGCGCCTATTCACTGCGGGCGGGAGCTTGATCGTAAAAGAACGGGCAAGAAAATCGTCAAAGTTAGTTTTTTCTCCCGCGCCAGTTACAAGACATTAAACCTAACATTGTGTAAGTATCTACAACAACATGAACTTTAAAAACAGCGAATATAAATCGTTAAACTGACCACGAAGATAACACGCAGAACTGTAGTTTGCAACGAGAAGGGTTTTTTTATATTCTTATAAACGTTTTAAATTTATAACAAAAATAGTACTACATACATACATTTGAGTTCATAGATATTTTGACATGATATAAATTTACATTTTAAAGGCATTGTGATGTCTGAAAATAATATAATTGCAAACCATTAAATTAAACCTTATGTAAAAGTTATAATTTTTTTTTTCTGGATATTCTTAAATATAATTTGTGGTGAGGCCATCATACGAACACAAGTAATTAAATTTAGGTAAATAACAGTTTAATTAACAGCTTTACTAACCCAATTTATGTTCATAAAATAATGTAATGAAGTTTCAGTATAATTTATATTTTTATATCATTAGGCAGCTTTTATCTCCTTTGGGTATTATTACGCGTCAGGATATTAATTTCCGACCCTTTCATAAAATTTTCAACTGTTATTTGAATAAGAACCTAACTTTTTTCACTTCAGCACATACCTATTAACTGTTCAAAGATAAGACCGTTACATAATTAAGCCTGTCCTTTACCTTTTTAGGAACAAGTTGGTACTTGTTATAGCCAAAAATTAAAAAACAAAATTTAAAGTTTCAAGTGCTCTGCTAAAAAGTTTGAAGTGATTTAAGGAAGAACCTATAGCTTGATATAGGAAAAAATCTACTCCCCCGTAGGCTGCATTTTACATGATACAAATAAACGTTATGAATAATATAATAAATAATAATAAATATTTTGATATATAATGTTATGAAATGAGCTTATTTGCAAGATAAAGTGGAAATGGTCAGCGCACCTAATTCGAACAACAGACGACTCACGATGAGCAGCTGATAATGTTCTGATTGTTTAGCGAGTCCTTGCTCAGCGTATTTTATGAGTGTACCGGACGGTCTCTCTTAACAGTTCCATGATATTGGCGAGGACCTTGCCGTTAGACGTGAGGATAAGAGAAGTGGCCAGCTTATACGAATATAAGAGGAGGAAGCCTGCGGGTGAGTGGGGACGACGGAAGGAAGAATATGCTACATGCGGGCCCCACACCCATGCAGGGAGCCGGACATTGAGTTCTGCTGCAGGACCGGCATGAGACAGTTAAAGGAAAGAGCAGGGGTCTTAATTTTTACGGATGTAAGCAAGATGGACGAGGGAGTGGGTGGTGCTTTACCATGCAGAGGGATGGGAACAAGGCATGCACAGTATACCAGGTCGAGCTGTACGCCATTCTAAAAGCGCTAGAGGTGGTGAGGGACAGGATAAAAGCGAGAACCATTGCGATTCTGAACGACTCGTGGTCGGCCCTAGAAATTATAAGAAGATCGGACACACTCCACCCCCAGGCATTCGAGATCAGAAGTATAAATGATACAGCCAAAAGACCAAGGGATGATGCCAAAAACCTATATTAGGCTAAAGCGCATGTAGGCATAGAAGGCAACGAGAGAGCCGACGAATTGGCGAAATCGGCAGCGTGTAACAAAAAAGGTGAAAGCTGAAAACGACGAAATCCCAATTTTCCAATCTCAATTTAGTCAGCTGAGACATAGGAGTGCCAGGGAGTGGAATGACAGATACTTTGGGAGTCCCACCGCGAGCGTAACGAAGATGTTCTTGCCAGACGTTGACACGGCATATAAAACGCTCAAGAACCTTGAACTGAACCACCTCCGAGTTCAGGGCATGACGGGACATGGGACATTCTCTGCGTACTTACATAAGTTTAAATGCAAACACAGCCCCATGTGCATATGCAATGACGTAGAGGAAACGGTGCAGCACTTAGTCCTTGAATGCCCAGCGCATAGCAAGCAAAGGCTGGAACTGGAGCAGGCCTGTGAATTGAAACTGGAAGCTGAAGCTGTGGTAAAATTTATGGGTGTGGAAAAGAACAGAACGATCCTGATGAATTACATCGAAACGATAGTAAGAAGGTGTATTAAAAGGAACAGCACAAAATTATGAAAGAATAAGAATAAGAATAACTTTACTGCATAAATTTTGTACACAGTATACCTTCCTTACATTACACAACAAAAAAGTATTGTATGGCTAAATGCATTATTTTTAACATTATTGTGTTAACGTTTATAAACTTTAAACAAAAAAAAATACAAAAAAACAATTTTGTAAGAATGATGAACAAAAATATAATTGAGGGTATACAGACAGAATTTCTTTACCTCCCGTGCTAGTCCGAAGACTGTGTTATGGCAAGGTAAGATTCTCGCCATAGCATTACCAACTGTATTACAATTAAGTAAGAGACACTTTTTGCAGAAAATTTATTGAGCATTTACTTCATTCTATTTTAAATGCTAATGACAATTTCAATACAAAAGATCCATTGAATGGTTTCCGATAACGAGTGGCTAGTTAAGCGTAAACATGTAGTATATTCAAGGAAGTGAGATAAATTGAACTATGAATTAATATATTGGTTCCAACAATGCAATTTTTTAAAACCTAGACAGTAAAAGAGTGATTTTACATGAGTTACATGAATACAGCATGCAATTTTTTATTGTACAGTCAACAGCAATAAAACGCATACGTTTATGTTTTTAAGGGTATGCGATTAGGGTAAATGTTAACAAAACTTTATAATACGAGCTAGTGCCTCCAACTATACCTACCATTTAACCTAAGTAAGAAATAATTATATGAAATATAGTCAAATAAGGTATATAATTAACTACAACCTACAAAACATTTTATAAAACAAAAATTAGAAATTTATATATTCACAACAGTGTTCTAATAAACAAAATACATACACAATAGAAAAAAAAAACAAAAATATTTACCTGTATAAAAATATCTGTATATTAAAAATAAACCAAAAAAAAAAGTATGTAAAGAAGGGTCTATAATTTATAGACTTTTATTATATTTTCTGTCCGCTCATAATCCATGCTACTCAGAAACTCGTCCAGTGCTCCCCTACATACAAACCGTGTAAGGTTTTCAATAGGTTTGATTTTACTTATGCGGTTGTATAAGAACGGGGCCAAAAAATAAGAAAATCCCTGTGCAAACGTAGTTTTACACGTAGGAACATCAAAAAAGGGAAGGGACAGAAAGGGAGAGAGAAAGACATAAATTGAATCGTTAAAAAAGGACTCCGGTCTGGATAAAATCATTTTAAAAAAATCGAAGGATAGGTAGCACGAAGTTTATCTATGAAACGTACCTGTAATATATATAATAATAAAGGTGGCCGGTGGGCAGGCGGTTTAATATCGATTTGCCGACCGATATGGCGTGGAGGTCAGTATACCTGCACTTCACTCGAGAGGCCGTGGGTTCGATTCCCGCACAGGACAAATCTTTGTGTGCATGAACATGAATATTTGTTCTGGTCTGGGTGTTCTCCTATGTATCTTAAGTATGTATTTACAAAAAAAAAAGTATTCAAAAGTTGTTTAGTATTCATAACACAAGTTCTTAATGATACTTATCTTGAAACTAAATAATTGGTATCCATAACACAAGTATTTTAGATGTATAATAATTATCGGAGTTATATTGAGCAGTGGACGTTTTGTGACTGAGATCATTATGTTAAGCTAATGAGTTTTGATGTCATCTGATTGGCTCGTCTGCTCGGGTGGTTATAACGTCCTCTATTCCATGTAAAAGGGATAATAGACATTGGTCTCTCTATTCGTAGTAATAATCACAGTCATGCTTGACATAAAAACAGTTTTTGAATTTATATATTTTGACATAAAGAGATAGTTCAATTTACTTTAAAGTAACATGTTATATTATTATTTCATTTCAAAAAATAATTTATAAAGTATTTCTAACAAAGCAGAGTTATATCTAATAAGTACTAAGTACTATCCATCTTAACAACATTTCAATTTCAAATGACGTATTAGATATCCAAATTCAATAATTTAAACATTATTCAAATCGAAAGCCCGAGAGAGTTAACATTGCTGAAAGTTAAATTATTGCTTACAAACACAACTGTTAGCAAATAGCTTGTCAGACGGGTTTTATGAACATTTATAATGTTTCAGGACTTGAGACAGCCAGTACTGTAGACAGTTTTAACTGTTTGAAAAAAATAAAATATCTTACGATAAGCCTTTATAGAAAACAATCGAAGATTATAGACGTATCGTAATTGTCTCAGATTATTAACGTCCCACTAATCATAATGGGTGAGAATAGAAGCTTTAGGCTCAGGCCTCCATTTACAATGTAAGCTGAGAGGGTATCAGGACATGCTCCATTACGCGGCCCTAACACTGATTGGCTGGTGTGGCGGAGATCTAGTCTCATGGAGATTCAAGCGCGATAACAGATTAATTTGAACTATAATAAATTAGAATAAGCAATATTGTACGAGAGCTGTACTAAAAGTATCGGGAATGTAATATTTCCACTGTTCCTGTCATATTAAAACCCGTTTAATTGAAAACTGTTGGGTTTTAAATATCGAATATCATTTATTTATTTAAAAAAAAGAATTTTGGTCTTGTCAAACTTGTTTAGTCATTGAGAAAATGCAATTGACTCAAGAAAAATCAAAAGCGATGTTTATTATGACTTTCGAAGTGGTTTAACACAAAAACAGTGTTTTGACCGGATGATTTTTGCATTTGGTGATGAAGCTCCATCCAAAACCACAATTTATCGCTGGATTGCTGAATTTTGACGTGGACGTGTCAAGCTACGTGATGATCCCCGCCAAGGTCATCCAAATACTGCAGTCATCCAAGAAAACGTTGATGCTGTGCGTAAGCTGATTGAGGAAGATCAACATGTGACATACCGCGAAATTCAGACAACTTTAGACATTGGCATGAGTCAAGTACAAATAATCTCGCATGAACAGTTAGGTGTAAAAAAGTTGTTTTCCCGATGGATATCGCATTCGCTCTGTGAAAAGCAAAAAGCGGCTAGCATTACTTGGTGCGTCAGAACTCTCGAAAAATTCCACGCAGTATTCTCAAATGCTGTATACAATATCGTATCAGGTGACGAATCCTGGATATACGCGTACGAACCCGAAACAAAAAAATTGTCACGAGTTTGGGTGTTCGAAAATGAGTTAAAGCCAACAAAAATTTTCCGTTAGCGGAGCGTGGCAAAAAAATTGTGGTTAAGTTTGTCTCCAAAACCGGCAATGTTGCGACTATTCCTCTTTAGGGGCAAAGAATGATATGCTAGCATTTGTTTGCCACAGGTCGTTTTTGAACTCCGTAAAGAGAACTGCAATCGCTGCATCATCCTTCATCACGACAATGCGAGTTCTCACACCGCGCACAGAACAAAAGAGTTTTTAGAGCAAGAAAACATAAAATTATTAGACCATCCATCGTACAGCCCTAATGATTTTTATACATTCCCTAAAATAAAGAATAAATTGTGTGTTCAGATATTTTCATCACCTGAAGAAGCTGTGGACGCCTACAAAACGGCCATTTTGAAGTTTTTCCATTTTGAGGTTGCTTCCTTGATTTCCAAAATTTTCAGTTCCGCCCTCGCAAAGTAGCTTGCTTAAAGTAAACCAAGTACTCATTTTTATGTTGACCACATTCTGTCTAAAGGTAAGCAGACGATGCTGCCCTATAATATTAGAGACGATTCATATCGCAGGAAAAGCACGACAAGCAAAGCAAACAAGTGCACTCAATCATGGCGGCCTGCATAAATGCAATTTCACGCACCGATTAAAAAAGCTAGGCCGCCAGCCAGTCTGCAGATGATATTGACCATATCGGAATGTGGGAACTTCCCTAATAAGCTCCGCGTTTGGTTGGACCAAGCAGTAAATGTATTGGGCGACAGTACTTTTTTCTTATCCTTGATAATTATAATTATAATTATCTTTACACTGCAATTGGAATTAGCACTTTAAGTGTTGATTTGAACTTTTTAACTGGTTTTTACCCTATATTTCCATAATATATCTAGATCCACCATCCATCCATTCCCGTCCATCTTCAAAGGCCAATATTTAGGTTTCGAAATTTCGAGATCAACAGCGAATAGACCTACTGTTTTAATATTTGTTAGAAAATACTCGAAACAAATCTGCGACATACGTAATCTATACATCATAAGATATCATAAGATGACACTAAACAATATCGCTGGGAATCAAGTTTGCTTTTTGATATTTAAAAATCAGCTGAAATTAGTAATCTGAAAAACATTGCAAGTCCTAGTTTTTTGAAGTGGTCAATTATGTAGAAATACTTGATTAAAGTTAATTATTATGTTGTAAAATAATGTTTTAAATTTGATTTCCTTAACAACCATTAAAAGAAATGCCTTTAATATCTGCAGCATTAGTTCCGAAGAATGATTTAATAAAATGTGCGCATTAAGGAAGAAAACTGAGTATTTTTTTCGGTTTTTAGTTTATATTAAACATCACGTATAAAATTAATGTCCAAGACGTCAGACTAACATTTTCATGCGTAGAAAAGTGAATTTGAGTTTTATGTTAAGAACAGTTATGTACACACAATTAATGTTTATTACAAAAGGAATGGCGTAAAGTGAATCAACAGTGCCTCGCATATTTGAAGGGTCACTGAATAAGCAATAAAGTATAGTGTGTTTAATGGAATTTTCTAAGTTAATATTACGAAATAAATACTGTCGTAAAATATTTATATTTCATTATCAGTTTTATAAGAGGCACTGGCGGCCGCCTGCTACATCATCTAACAATAAGGTCATGGGTTTTATTGTATGTCATTAATTTAATTATTCCCTAACCTGTTTAGCTTTTATTAACGATGATGATTCAAGCAGTAACATTACCATCTCAGCTCAGAGGCGTAAGACCCCTAAGGAGCCCCGGGCGGCACAAGGATAGGGGCATAGTCGGAGCGTTGCACCACTGTTTTTAAAAACAACATTTAAATAAAAAGTGTCTCATATCGACTATATCCAAGGTAAAGTTTACAAACTTATCAAACATAATTATTAATTATAATATAAAAGAGTTTACTATTAGCACAAAAAAAAGTATTCCCGTTCACATTCCCGTATACATACACTTAATTGAATATAATTGCAATATTTTACAGCAGTCTTGTTGACAAAATCCATAATCCATTTTAAAGCCAACTTTTATGTGCCAGTAATGACTCGACAGCTATGTGACGGTAATAGTGAAATTTAAATCGCGACGTAATTGAATCGATGATGTAATTGGGTGCTTCCCAATCTATAATATTCCACCTTAAAGAAGTTGCGACGACCGATATGACGTGGTGGCGAGTATACCCGCACTTCACTCATGAGGTTGTGGGTTCGATTCCCACACAGGACAAATCTTTGTGGGAATAAACATGAATATTTGTTCTGGTCTGGGTGTTTTCCTATGTATATTAAGTATGTATTTACAAAAAAAAAGTATTTATGTATGTTTATCCGTTATTGAGTATCGATAACACAAGTTCTTAATGATATCTTGGAACTAAATAATTGGTGTAAGTGTCAGAAATATTTGTTATTTAGTATTATTGTTCTTTGTATGTGTATGAAAGTGCTAAAAGTTTTACTATCTGATACGTTTTAAAAGTTTTTATGAGAGGCGCGTCAGTTTTAAGTCGATTTATGTTGACGGTCATAAAAGTTTTATTGAGACAAACTTGAATGAACTATTTTGGCTTAGTAAACTTTATTGAAGTGACTAGCTTTGTGAGCCCACGTAACGTTCCACTTCCAGCCAAGTGGGCCGTATGAGCTGAGACGATGATCTCTTCTAAATGAGATTGGAGATTACCATATGCGTCACATTTTAAGTCCATTATTGGCGGGACTTTAAACACAAGCTGTTATTCCTTATACTTCAAGGCGATCCATCAAGTGGTATGAGCATAGCTTTTACTCGTAGCACTTTAAATAAATAACGCTTTAAAATTTTAAATAATCATGCACACATTATAGTATAATTTTTAAGTAGTGGCTACGTAAATTTAAATATAGTTTGTATTCATTATTTTTAGAAGAAATAAAACATAAAAAAAGAAATCATGAATTTGAGAAAAACAAATATGGTGCAGAAGTCAGTATACCTACAATCCGCTCCTAAAGTCGTGGGTTCTGATTCCTGCCCGGGACAAAAAAATATGTAATTAAGTTTGTATGTATAAACTAAAAACATTTAGATCTCTAGTACCTACCCGTAGTAGAAGCTATGCTTAGTTTGTGACTAAATGGGGCTGTGTGAGATAATTATGTCCATGCTTATTTATTGACTTAAAAATTTAGTATCCTACTTTTTCTGTCTTGTGTTTTATTTAAAAAAAATTTTTTTATATAGATTAACTGGACGCAATGATCGTAGGTAATGCGCCTACAAATAATCAGTATAGTGCTTTCCAAGTAAATTCTGATTAGCACTGCTCAACGTGCTCTATGTATCACATGAGCAGTAATATCGCTAGCTACAGCAACTTTGATGCCGTGAAGTCATTTAGTCAAGTTTAGCTCAATAGAGCTCTCATGAATGTCATATTTATAACCTAACGTGCCCATCACTGCGGGAGCTTGATCGTAAAAAAACACATAAAGAGAACAGATTGCATAATGCAATACTTTTTGACGGCCAGATTCTGGTTTTAAAAAAAATCGCAATGAAAGTGTTAAGAAAATTATTGAAAAAGTTTTAACTCACCTGGGAATCAAGTAGATTGTTAAATTTTGAAAAACGCAAAATACTCCAACGCACAAGTCAGCCACAGCAAGGTTGGCCAGAAAGAAGTTTGTAATGGACCGCAACCTCCTTGACAGCGTCACCACCAAAATCACGAGCAGGTTCCCTGTAACAAAAGAGATTATATAACTTATTTATCTCATTAAGAACCAATATATTTATAATAAGCGGTACTCCTTATAAACTGTTTAAAAAATCATCCAATCACTTAAAACGATGTAGGAATAGATGCTATCCCCACCAAATTAATAAATATATTCTCTGCATATCTGTCCCCTCTCTTAATACATTTTGTAAATCCTAACAATTAGCACTCTGCTAATAAACTTAATGAGAGCGTACCTCAGTATTAGGAAATAATATACCACAGTTATAAAAAAATACAACAGCACGGGAATAGAGAAGGAGGACCCATCCTCTTGCAGGTACACAAAGGCTGGTGTTCCGTTGGGCACCATATTGGATCCCCTACTTTTTATTATATATATAAACGACTTTACAAGTTCTATAGAACATCCCAGACAACACATTTACCGATGATAATACTGCAGTTGTAAAATGTACTGACATAAATAATTATGATAAAGACTCAACTGTAATGGAAAACTGTGAACCACTGGTAAGGTAGAAATAAATAGATATTTAATTGTAGTAAGACAAAAATAATGCACTTTAGACAGAATATTAGCACCCCCAATGTAATATTAAAGGCTGAGGATGATGAGATTGACTGTGTACCTGAAATAAAGATTCTGAGCCTTCATATTGACTATCAGAAAACTAAAGAATCTGCACCGAGACTCTTTTAAAAGATTGAGCAGTTTGGTATTTCTTTTATATAATCTTTCCAAAGTTTTTAGCACTATGACTGTTGTCACGGTTATGTTGAGTCCATACTACGGTCTGGAATTATTTTCTGGGTATACTCCGTCAGGAAACCAATGGTTTTATCGGCACAAAAGCAATACGTAAGGGCTATACAAGGGTTAAAGTCAACTTATAGCTGTAAGCCAGTCTTCAGGAAATGGGCAGTATTAACAGTACCCTCCTTGTACATTTATGTAATTGCCGCATATGAATTTCCTTTTAAAAGTTCTTTTATCGCAAACATGAATAACATTATAGTAAAATCCCAATTTTAGTTGTAATTAATATTTTTAAATTCTATGTCGTAATCTAACGACCAACATATTTAATAGCTTAGTAATCAGCCAAGCCTTCAGAGGGTTAGTAAAAATATAAGCTCGCACCTTATTTATTATTTGATCCTACTTACCGAAAGAAAATCTGGGATAAGAAAATAATACACTTTCAGTATTGAAATATCTGTTCTTCTGAATATAAAAAGTAATAAATTGTGTATAGAAAACTGATATAAACTAAGCAACATAAAATTGAAAACATTGTCAAAGCATTACCAGACAGTTTATTTTCTAACACAAATGTATCAGTTGAAATCAGTTATTCCTATATGCCCACAATTTAGTTAAGAATCAATTTCAATGAATCAATCAAAAATCATTATTAACTATTATATAGTACTTGAAAGCGTCAAAAATTGGGGTAAACACGAACCTATTAAAAGCTAATAAAAGAGTTCTCTAAATTCATCCTGAAACCATTAGATCATCCCAATAATAGATATAAAATTCACAGACTTAAAAAGTTTCTAATCGATCCGGTTTAAGCCTATCAACGCTAATATTGTTTTAAAATTAAGTTTATGTAAGAAATTCAATTAGGAAATGCGTCTTATGTCTTGCGGTTTTCAAAACACAAAGAGGAATTATTATAGTAGACAAAACAGAGCCCGCACCTTGGTATACGTCATTTCACCCATCAATCATTCATCTGAGACCATTATCGTCCCTCTCTGGGGCAGACCACTGTGAGAATGATTTGGATAATTCTCTTCCACTCAGTTGGTTCTAGAGCGTCTTGCTATTAGATTTTGAACCCAACAATAGGACATTAAACTTGAGTTGAAAGCTTAACGTGTCCCTTGAAGAACCCAAACCTTGAGATATCAAGTAGCTTTAAAGTCATGGTGCATCATCAGGTGCGCCACCAGGAATTGAACCCGAGACCCTTTGAATTTGATGTCTATGGCTTTCGCCACTGGGCTTTCGCTGCTCTTGCTGTTGCGTGCATCAAATTATTTGGAATCAACCAACCAACCAACCTGCTACAAATTATAAAGATTTTGACCTAAAATTATGCAGAAAATCCATAAAACAACTTAATCACGTAGACACAATTACGTACACATGCGATGAGGAATAAAAGCTTTTGTTAGACAGCAGCTGCTGGCACATTATGACCCTTTTCTCGTCCGTGCCGTGATGACAATTTATCTGCAAATGGAATTTAGTCGTTAGATTCGTCCGAGTACTCGCATGCAGCAATCTGTTTTTGCTTTTTGTACAACAGTATTATCTATTCTTTACTTTAATTATAATAATAAATCATTTATTTCATAGAATATGGTTATCGTATACATGTTCAGGTTTCGTATTCCAACATATTCTGTCGCTTTTCGACGTGGAAATATTAGTCAAGTCATATTAGTAATTAATTGTGTACAAAATATATAAAATAATTAAAAAATCTAGGAGCAAAATTACAACATAAAAAATTTAAAACAAAAATTTTAAAATTATATATAAAATAACAATAATCATATAACACAAACACAAATCCAACAAGATAATTATAGTGAACGTTCAAAAATAAAATTCAATGTCAAGCAATTTTATAATGTCATTAATAATATAGATACAAGTATTCAAAATATATCAGTAAAAAAGTTATTAATGTTATAATACAGCTTATCAATTAAAAGTTTAAATAATATTGTTTTAAATTCATTATGTGGCCTTTTTTTGATGTCTTTTGGTAATTTATTGCAAATTTTTACACACATACAATATAATTTTTTTGAGTACAATGTATTTTGACTTTGAGTACTTTGACAGTATTGTGTTAAAATGAGAATGATCAATGAAATATCTAAGACTAGGTTAATATAGCGACCGATATGGCGCAGTGGCGAGTATATGCAATCCGCTTTTGAGGTCGAGGGTTATGAAATTTGTTCTGGTCTGGGAGTTTTTCCAATTTGTTCATTAATTATTAATAGTTACAAAAAATAGTATTTATCTGTTCTACATATATATCTATTTATACATATATTCTATAGCATCAATAACACAAGTTTTCACAAACAATTCGTATAATTATCGGATTTATACGAAATTATTTATTTAATATCCATATAAACTTATCCCAATAGAAGCAAACTAACAGGGCCAATTGACTACCAGTACATGGAGATTTTTTTACATTTAACCCTTAACCGGAATCGTGGGTGAATTATGACCCGACGACGCTAAAAAAACCTTTTAATTTCGAAAAGCACGCATCTACACATTTTTGCGCCTAAGTTATGTCATTAAGATGTAAGGTGCGGCGGATGCCGGACGCGTGGCGCTTTTAATTGACTGGAAGTGTAAGTATTACCATCGTTGGGTCCAATTGGACCCACGATTCCAGATACGTTTTCTTTATTCAATGTGTGTATACATATATTCTTAATTGTTTTATGCATTTCTTTGTATCAATGGCGCGTAATTTACGGAGACCGATATTAAGGAAATATTGTTGGATGAAAATGGTTTAGAACAAGAATCTTTAAGTGATTTACAACCTTGTGATGAGGATAATCTAAGTGCCAACGAAAATACAGAACATGAAGCCACTGCTCAATCAAGTGACTCTTGATCTGACCATGTCGTGGAAGAAATTAAAGAAGAAAGTATTTCACTGTCATCTGACACTTTTTACAAAGGCAAAAATAGGCTTAAGTGGTCTAAGACACCACCTAGCAGCTCCTTAAATCTGCAGCTGCCTTACATAAAATAGTAAGAGACTGATATCGATTTTACGCTTTGTGAATAGGTTGTCATTTTTTTTTTATGTAATCTCACAAAGAATTCATTTTTTTACTAGGGGTAAGATACGTAAGCCTTATAGTTTTACAATTTTTTTTAGATTTTATGTTTTTGTTATTGTTTGTTATGGTTAAAGACCGAGATAAAAAAAATATCAAATGTCGCACCTCAACTACGTGTTCACTGAATTATCTTATAAATAAATTAATATATCTATTAGTAAATATTAGTAAGTAGTAAATATTATAATTTGCATACTACATAAATATTTTATGTAAGAAATTACTTATATAAATAGGAAACAACCAGACTTTAAACAAATACATAATTCATGCACAAAAATAATTATCCTGTGTCGGAATCGAACCAGTGACCTTAGAAACGAAATACAAACATATTGACTTCTACTTCATTTGGATCAAAAAATAAATAAATACAGTGTTCCGAGTAATTTAAAATAAATTCAAATTCATATTCATTTATTAAAGTTTGGCTCAAAAGAGCTCTTATGAACGTCAAAACTTAAAAACTAGCGCGCCCATTCACTGCGGGCGGGAGCTTGATCGTAAAAGAACGGGCAAGAAAATCGTCAAGGTTAGTTTTTTCTCCCGCCAGTTATATTATATATAGCCAGTTATGTTATAGTTATATTATATGTTTTAAACGTACTTTAACTATTGACATATTTTATTTTTATAATAAAGAAATCTCTACGTTCTTCCAAATTCGGTACTATGTCCGTAATTGTAAATCACTTACACGCCCATAGACAACTGTATTACCTTAACAAAATGTCAATACAAACAAGTACAGACGCTGATTATGCTAATTTCCACTGAAGCGCACACCAAGTCATGATTATTCAGTAACTAGGAGGTGTAACAGTACTGCTTCCGGTGCTTTCAAATTTGCAACGGTCTAATTAAGGATTTGCTGTGATCGCAATGAACACCAAATGCTACAAGCAGACGTATTGACACAAAATCTAACTATTTGAATTAAGTAGATGCAGCAGAGTCAGATAGTTTAAAAGGGTCTTTTTCAAGTCCTTTGTTTGTGTAGCAATACTAACTTTAACATCATCGACGACTTAACCGGGTCAAATATGTTTAAGGCACCGTACAAAAAACTCAACAAAATAAATCTAGGAGCGGACTTCTTAAGTAATGTTCTTTCTATATATCGAAAACGTTAACTACTAACTAAACTACTACTACTAACTAACTACTACTAGTAAAACTAAATGTATAAAGTTCTCATTGCCTAATGTTACAAAAGTCTCAACTAACTTGAAAATGAATGGCAAGAATATCGAGTTATTAAATGACACAAAGTTCTTGGGCATCAATATTGATTTTAAATTGCAGTGGAACCCCCATGTAATGGATTTGTCCGGAATGCTTAGCTCAGCATGCTATGCCATCAAAAAGATAAGACTTATAACAGACGAAGAAACAGCTAGATTAGTTTATTTTAGCTATTTTCATAGCATTATGTCATATGGTATGTTATTGTGGGGATCTGCTGCGGACATACATAATATATTTGTACTACAAAAGCGCGCCATAAGAGCTATCTATAATCTTAAGTCCAGAGATTCTCTTAGAGAGATGTTTAAAAGAATTAACATATTAACGGTTGCATCTCAGTATATATTTGATAATATAATGTATGTTCGCAAAAACATTAATACATTTGATAAAAATTCAAAAGTACATAATTTTAATACTAGGAATAGAAATAAGCTCTCTCTGCCAAATTGTCGACTTCACAAAACAAAAAATTCATTTTTGGGTAATAGTATCAGATTTTTTAATAAGGTTCCGCAGGAAATAATTGATCTACCATTGGCAACTTTTAAAACTGTAGTTAAAAAGCAGTTTCTTCAAAAGGGGTATTATGCTGTTAATGATTATTTATCGGATAAACAAGCTTGGGCTTAACATTTTCAACTTGTATGTGTATATAAGATTAAAAAGTCAACCAGATCATTGTCGTGACCATCCCTTATTGTACAGGCTCAGCTCAGTTTCACAATACATACTTACTTGACTGTGATGGAAGGTTCCCTTAGTGCTACTTTATTGGTTACAGCTTCGGGGGACCCTTTCAGTTTCATCAAATTTAAACTGTGTGTGTCATGTAATAAAAATAATTTAAAAGAGCATAGCCTGTGAGTTTCTTGTCAGTTCTTCTCACAGAGCGGAGGCTCGGAACTGGCACTTAGATTCACTTACACCTAATTTTTATTTATTTGCATGTAAGTGAATCTAAGCTTCGTGATTTCAGGGTTAATATTAATTTTTTTTTTCATGTATATTTTGTTTGACGTTTTCAAGTGCTATGTAATAGTTTATGAAATAAAGAACTTTTTTACTTTTTTTTTTTTACTTTTACTATCTTATAATTATTGTAATATTAGGGCGTCACAATCAAAATGTTAAATAACGCAAATTTGACGACCAATATGGTGTGGAGGTCAGCATACCTGCACTCCACTCCAGAGGTCGTGCGTTCGATTCCCCCACAGGACCAATCTTTGTGTGCATGAACATGAATATTTGTTCTGGTCTGGGTGTTTTCCAATGTATATTAAGTATATATTTTTAAAAAAAATATTGGCTCCGGATATTCCAACCTTTGATTTCCCTTCGCCTTACCTAAAATGATTTGTTATAATTTAATTTTCCGAAAACTCATTTAACATCTCGCGCCTAACAATAGCATCGCTCAAGTATTTCTAGTGATTCTGAATTGTTTGACATAATGACGATTCTCGGAAGTAAAATACGAAGTCAACAGCTTAGACGGAAATGAATATATGTCGAAGTAATGTATAACGTGAGATGATTTTGCGTACAATATTGAGCAATAGCTTAACCAATAACAATTAGCGCTACAAAAAGTTGGGCGAGCCACTATACGGCATGCACACAAAGGGTCTAACATATAAACACTTCTCATGCGTTGAGAAATTAACTAGTGTTTTATATCGTTTTCTTGTCTAAGTGTTGTGTCCTATGTAACACTACGTATATTTATACAAAAAAAAACAATTTTAATGTTTACCTTATAACATGTAATTAAATGATATTATCTCGGAACTTAATAGTTTGTGAGATTATAGTTACGCATAAGTTGTCTTCAGAAGTAGGATTGATTTTTTAAATGTAATATAGTAAACAAACTGCTTAGAGACTTAATATAGACATTGAACTAATCATAAGCCTATATATATGTTCAAATAAAGACACCTACAATACATAAACACAGTAGGTACTTAAGAGTATGACATAAGCCAATCCGTAAAAAGGCTAGGAATAAAAACTAACACTATTATCGTATCGAAACTATTGTTAGATAAAATCTCATGAGATTATTGTGGGAGCAATTTATTTGTCTGTATAAAACTTTACTGAAGTAATAATGAATTGATCCGGTGTTCCTGACCCTCCGAGAAGTCGGCCACACACTATGGTCGCACAAGGAGGTAGGAGAGGCGCGTTCACTGCGCCTCTCTGAGAAGGTCCTCCAGGTGTTGGTTAGGGAGACATTGGCCGCAGGCGGGGTGTCAGACGCTGCAACCCAGGTACTGGCTCACGCCTTTTTTCTCAACAAGCGGCGGGCGTCGTCGGAAGATTTTTAGTGGGTATTACTTGGCGGTCGTGTCTGCCAGTGGTGAGTCCCACACCTCCTTTCGGTCCACCTTTGGCCGGACGGCAGTGCATTTTGCTACCGACGAAAAACAAAAAAAAGGGCTCCTCAGATCTTGGTAGGATCCCTAAACACCTGATGAGATTACAAAAGTATTAACATAAATAAATAAGAAAACCACCAAGATCTGAGGAACTGCAGGGATGCCTGAACTATATTATTATTTAAATATGCTATCTATAAGCTATCTCTATGCTAAATATCTATCTGTTTTGAGATAAAACTGAAGTTACAAAAATTACATATAAAATATACTAAAGTGCTATTATTTAAAAAGCGCATCACTAAAGAAAAGGTACTGAACCACTTTGTATTTTTTGTGTTTAAATGATTTTCTTAATATTTCAAATGAATTCTCAAGACAAGAATAATTTGAAAAGTTTCAAAGAAAAATTTCAAGTCAGCGGAAAAACCTTAACGTCTTATTAAATTGGACCTTGTATAAACTCACGGTTTAAATAACGTGCGTAATTATTTTTTGGCTTTAATTATGACCGTGGAAAAGTTGCCAAGAAAAATTATAAATAGGGAATACAGTTAACCGATTTTATAGGCAGTTACTCCGACATTACGTTTAACTAATTAAACTCTCTTTAAATTCCGTCTGTCGACTATCAACAACGGGCATTGGCTGGATCAGCAAATCATAGACTAATTAACTGCGCATAATTACTGACTTTAAAGTATTGTTTTTATGTTTTAGCTTACCAACACATACATACATACATTCTGTACGCCTGTTTTCCCGAAGGGGTACTGCCTACGGGTATAATATACGCAAACACTTCGCCAATTATATAGTTGGTCCCACGTAATAGGTGGCGAGCCTATTACCGCTTACCGGGAACTGTTATGTTCGCCAGAGCCTCGTCCGTTGATCGGCAGGTGCACCACTTGCAGGTGAGGTTAGCTTGGGCTCCTTAGGTCTTGGTAGGATCCCTATACACCCGACCACCTTACCAACGCAGAGCAAAAAAAAACTTTACATGCCAGTTTATTTGTAGTGTAATTTGCTAACTTTAAGCTTAACTTTTAATGAAATAATGAAAATATATATTTTATCGACTGTAAAGTTTTCAGCGAAAGAGTGACATTGCATTATTGGGAGAAATTTACTTTAAGATGAAACAATTAAAGTAGACAGTCAGTTTCATATCATGACACATCGCCAGAACAAACGCCGACCGCTTACAAAGGTGACTTTTAACCATTTAACCACAAAATAAATATAAAATTAAATTAAAATTAATTATTAAATTAAAAAATCATATCATACAATATTAAAAAAAAACTATTAAAAAATGATAGACAGTTAAATATTTTTGCCATATAACATGCAGCAATGATTATTTATTTCTATGTTGTAGTTAATTACATATAATATAGTAAACTTAAAAGAAAAACGTTGAGTTTGATCGTCAATCTTTTCCTTTTATCTGTCGTGTTAAAGTCTTATAACGTCTTTACAATTATAATTAAAAATTGTTTTCTTACTATTTACTATCTGGCAGTATGCCAAATAAATATCTAATAAAATTATGTATATGATGTTTTATAGTAGTATATTTATCTATTTGTAAACAATAACACTTTGATTTATTTCAAAAGATTTAATAAAGTAACAGAAAGAACCAACCAAGTGCGACGGGTGCATTCCATACCATTTGCAATCACTTTATTCTATCTAAATTTCCACTTTCAGCTGCAAGACTCACATGTATTTGATTAAAACTAACATTGATAATGAAGCCAGCATGGTAAGTGAATCTGCACTGAATGAGAATAATCTGCCCTAAATGAGCTCCATTTAGCTAAACTGCTTCTATTATGCCTCTCATTTATTGTTGTAAAACGGGCAGTCTAAGAAGTTATACATCCTAAGGTGACAATCTCGCACCTGGTGAAAAGTGATCATGCAGTCAATGGTCAAAGCTGTGACATTATTGCAATGACTCTATATAGTGGAACAAAGAATAATGCCGTTTCACGCCCCGTTTGAAAACCCCGGACTATGACACATGCGCTGAACGATATACCTTTCTTGGTTCGTGTGCCGATAGTCTGCAGCATTAAGTAAATTTTGTGAGGTAGATAATTTTACCTTTTAAGCCTTTTTTTCTGACCCTGTTTTTTATTGGTCGAGCGAGAGACATATCTCATTTTCCGTGCTATTCGGCTCCGTGAAGGCGAATTAATTTCTCTTATTCTATCATCTGGTGAATTTATTAGTAAACGAAATGAAATAATCACTTAAGGCCCTATCAAATAAGAAACTATTTCTTTGAACTAATAGGTTGGGGAAAAAGTCTTTTCGTATTTTTGTATGAAAAGTCAAGACATTTTTTTCAAAGTTTATTTACATTTATTTACAATATATATGTACCGTTTTGTTGAATAACTTTCTGCCATTTTGTGGGCAGAGACATTATCCCGTTACTGTAGAAACTTTGGGACTTCTGATCAAAAAAACGGGACAAATAGTTTTGGCAGTCCTCTCTTGAGGTCAACCTTACAGAGCCTAAAGAATTCTGCAGAGACCGAAACAGGTGAAAATCTGAAGGCGCAAGGTCAGGGCGATATGGTGGATGCACTAGGACCTCCCAGTCGAACTCTCTTAATTTTTGCTGAGTGGCTAAAGATGTGTGTGGTCTAGCGTTATCGTGATGAAAGACCACACCCTTCCTGTTGATCAATTCCGGCCGTTTTCTCTCGACTGCTTCCTTTAATCTCATCAGTTGCTGGCAGTAAAGATCAGAATCGATGGTTTTGCCAGGCGGTAAAAGCTCATAATAAACAATGCCCTTCCAATCCCACCATACACACAGCATCACCTTATTTCGTGTTAGGCCAGGTTTGGCCACAGTCTGTGAAGCCTGGCCAACTTTCGACCACGACCTTTTTCGCACGTTCTTGTCGTACGTGATCCACTTTTCATCGCCAGTTATCAATCTCTTCAAAAACGGCTCGGTTTCATTACGTCTCAATAATGAATCGCAAATGAGTACACGGTTCATTAAGTTTCTTTGAGTGAGCTCGTGTGGCACCCAAATATCGAGCTTTTTTGTATAACCAGCTTTCTTCAAATGGGTCAAAACTGTTTTGTGGTCAATTCCCAGTTCTTCAGCTACATCGTAACTACTAATATGCCGATCTTGCTCCACTCTTTCAAAAATGGCGTCCATTTTATTCGCAACAGGGCGACCAGAGCGAGGTGCATCTTTAACATCAAAATTTCCGGACTGAAAACGTTTGAACCAAATTTGTGCTACTCTTACTGACACTGCATCAGGTCCATAAACATCACAAATTTTTTTCACTGCTTGAGTTGCATTTTTGCCTTTTTTATAATAAAATTTTAAAATGTATCGAATTTCTTCATTAGATTCACTCATTTTAACGGAGAGAAAAACAAATGAAAAATAGCGGGAAACAACTTTTTTTTATTTTTTTCTTTTCTTTATAATGGAACCTTTTTAATGTTACCAAAACCAGCCAGACACAAATAGTACAGTCAAAAAAATTTTATAATAAGTTTATACCTACGTTATGCGAAAAGACTTTTTCCCCGACCTAATATATTATCAATTTTAAAATAATTTCCTTTAACCATTTTTTAAAGTAAAAATTTTAGAGTTCAAAAGAGAACAACTGAGCCAAGCCTTAGTAGGCTTAAATATAACAAATTATAATTTTTTTTTAATTCGTAATAATCTTCGGGTCGGGTAGACCCAGAGAGCTTCTATAGCCATTTTTTATTTTGAACGTTTCAATATTTTTTCAATTTCTCTTTGACGCAAAACTTGTCCGTACAATAACGACCCCAATAGGGAAAGAGTTATCCAATTGAGTCTAGCGCTTCGTAAGTTATGCGCGGATATAGATTTCTGTAATTCATTGATACCTAGATTACTTAGTACTTAAAACTACATTCACTGCTTAGTTTTGGTTACCTGGAAAATTAATCATTTACCGGTAAGCCACCCACCCAATACATCAGTTCTTAGGTCTTGTATTCCTAGTTATTCCGCTATCTGCAGCTTTCTTAATCACACAATACAATTACACAATCAGGTCTACAGGCCCACCTATTTGTCTCGCTCTTAGTAACAAAAACCGCTTATTTCTTTCTTTGTAACATTTATTGCTTACTTAATATGTTTAATTTTTTTAGTATAGTTTACATATGAACTAACGGTGTATATGTCGTAGGTAAATTATAGAATGTATGGTTTTACAAAACGTGAAGTATGGTGAACATTTTATTGAGTTCACTGAAAGTAAGTGGCTCCCAAAGCTAATCGTGGAATTGTAGGGTTACCTTGCGCATTTATACAAAAACCCTCCAAGTTAGGTGTCATAATAAGCAGCATTGTATGCTATAAACAAAAACGTTTCCCATGCATTCACAATTTGCGTTGTCGTTTTATAAAATGCTGCATTATTTCAATCTGCCTTCTACATATGATTTATATTGAAAAAAATACATACTTCACAGTGCCTTTCCTTTAAATTGTAGTTATTTTTATTTTTTTAATATATTTTAGACCATCATGTAATAATAAGTTACAGTTTTCACCAAATTATCTAAATAAATTTAATATAAACTCACATACTGATATTATGATGATTTACAATATTTTCGCAATTATAATTAAAATTTCTTGTTAATTTATGTTCTAGTCCTAGGCCAGTCAAATATTTAAAGAGAAGTTTAAAAAAAGGACCACGTAAGTAAGCTATCAAAGATATTTGTATAGCCTTAATGCAATAAAATATCGTTTATATTTGTTAGATCCATACAGTATGCTGAGATTTACAAGTGATTTGGTTATCTACTGTAAATAACAGCAAATGTCGAATGCAGAAGAAAGATATGTGGATTTTTTATGAGAAAAAACATAAACAGACAATAAAACGTACAAATAGGAAAGTGGCGGTATTTTAAAGGCTCTATCTTGGAACAAATGCTTGCTGTGGTCTAAGTATTAAGGTTGTTATAATGCTTATATATATTGTAAGTAGAAATATTGGATTTCCGATATCTTTGAGTATGTGTATATAACAAGCGAAGCGATTTAACAATGAAAACGTTTTAAGGTAAGCAAGATCCTATTTATTTTCAGCGCTGTCAATACCCATCTCAATGTGTCAATCTGTTGAAGCTATGTTTGATAAATCCTTTCCAGTTCCAAGCGGGAAAAATGTTTCTAGTAATCCCTTTATTCGGCTAGATATTATTAAAAGTTATCAAAACAGTAATATTTTCATTTCTACTTCTGCAGGGAATGGCATCTTTTTACCCTCAAAAGTCCGAAAATTCACTTTAGCATCATTACAAGTGTCAAATATATTATTGAAATTCCCTATGAGGTGCTGTATAATTAAGTGACATTTTATGATTTTTACAAAACAAATATAAATAAATAAAAAAAACTGTGAATTGTCCAAGCGTAAAGCTTCTAACTTGTAGTACAGTAAGTGGGTTGCATAATAGCGGTAGTCACTAGAGCAATATTTCGTTTTTTCTTTTTTAATGTGACGTCATAATGACTACGTCCTATCTGAAGGAAAGCAGTCGATGCAGTCCAATAAAAAAATGAAAGCGCTTTATAACATAAAATTAGCACGGTATAAAGCGCATCCACTCATGACGGCCTGCTAAAATGCTGTTTCACGCCCCGCTTTAAAGACGCGGGATCATAGGAAATAGAAAGCACATGAGCCGGCAGCGAATTCCAGAGCTTAGTGGTCTTGCTCAGAAGCACGTATTGTTCGGGAGAGGAAAGGAAAGGGCGGGATGAGATCGAAAAGCTCCTCAGAACACTCGCCATAGTAGTTCCGATAGAAGACTCTGAGAGATGCAATGTCTCTACTAATCATTAATCGGAAATGCGTAAATAAAGTATGATCAAAGATGTGCATTGATCATACCCCTTCGGGGAAACAAGCGTTATTGTATGTATATATGATCAAGGCTTAATATTCCCAGAATAATAATACTCTTTATACAGATGGACTAAGGTAAACTACGTTGTCCTTACGTAACGCTCCGACACACTACGTGAAATTGGGAAGCTTGAATTTGGCGTTAATGCTTTTAAGCCACAATCAATAGATCAGACCTTTAATTAAATATACGTCTGTTCGAAGGTTCGCGTTGCTGAACTTGTTAAATAAATTTCTCGAACGTGCCTAAAGGTGCAAAGGGGTCGCTTCCAGTTGGACCTAGACAATGTTCCTATATAATTTCATAAAGATTTATGAAATATTCCTCCCGTGACCTCACGGTAATTTATTGGTAGGTATAATATATTATTATTTCTATTATTATTTTATTGCACATGATTCAGCCTTCAGGCTATCTCTGAAACTTTTTACCTGTCATCACCAGCTGAAACTTAGCTTTCTATAGAGAGAGTTGGCCACACTATTCGACTGTTTTTAAACCTAGTTTTTAACCAACTTTATAAATGGGGTTTCTCAATGTAAAAAAAATATAAAAGCCCGAGAAAACAAAATTTTTCGAACACTGTTTTGAAAAAGTTTACGGTGAACGATTTTATATTCATCCTATTAAGTCAATACTCCGGGCCAACACAGGGAAGTTGGCATAGATATACAACCACTTATTTTAGTAAATATATGCCTAAAAATGCCTATATTGTAAAAGATATCCTTCGAGAGATTCATCATCATCACCATATCAGCCATTTGAAGTCCACTGCTGATCATAGGCCTCTGCGGATCGATCCTTTGCCGCCTGCATCCACCGGCTCCTCGCCGCCCTGACCATGTCATCGGTCCATCGCGTGGGAGGCCGCCCTCTACTACGCTTGCTGATTCGTGGTCGCTATTCAAGAAACTTAAGGCCCCATCGGTCGTCGGTTCTTCGAGAGATTGTAAGTCACCTATTAATAAATTAACGAACTATAAATGCAAAGAGTCGCTGATAGAATGGCTTAAACTGAAGACTTATGATGATATTGAAAATCTGTTTTAAACCTATGTAACATGTCACAAAACCTATGAGCATTAATGCCTCAACATACACACACAACCACCCACACACGTACGCACACATACACACACACCCACACACACCCACAAATATACACACACACACCCATACAGACACACATTGTAATACTTTTAGTTAGCTCCTATGTCAATTTTATATTATATTCTTTTGTTTATATAATGAAGTTCATTGTTAGCGGTTAGTGAAGAGCGAAGTTTATCTAGCACAGGCATATATTTGCTTAAAAGGTGACTTCATCAACTTGTTGTTTGTTAAAATACTTCTGTGTTTATGAAATAAATAAATGAATAAAAAATAATAATAACCAGACATCAAACTATTGAGAATGAAAAGCACAAATGCGGTTTTGACCTGGTGACACTTGACAACTAAAATGGAAACTCCACTACGAAGTGGGTTCGATTTACAAGCAAGACCAATTTTTGTGTTCTGAGTTTTTTGTTCCAACAACAAAAAAAATGCATCTTTCTCCGTTGTCTTATAACTGTAATGCCATATCTGCCTAGATGTGCTCTAGGATTTACATTTTAAGATATTTTTAAAAGGCGTAGACAAATGAAAAAACTTAAAAACATACCTGTCAAAATAAATTAGCACATCTGTTTTAGCAGTTGTATTTTCCTAATTATTACCAGTGTTAGAACTTTCGTAATAATCCCTTATGCCCAGGGGCTTGTAGTTGTTGTTGCTTTAAGAACAAAATTTACCTTTTTCTTCCACTCCTTGGTTCGTAATTGTTGTAATTTTTTTTTCGTTTAATGTGACTCGTCATAGTAACTGCAACCTGAATGGGAAGCAGTCTTACAGTCTTAAAAATGAGAATGCTCTATATCGTGGAATAAGCGAGACAACAACGAGTGGTCGAGTATACACATCACACATTAGATCTCGCAGACGTTAAAATATTTAAGAAAATAATTATATATCTAGTGGTTGATGACAAGGCTTTCAAACACTTTAAATCGACTTTAAGCAAAGCAAGCTTGGCCTCATGCGAATTGATAATAAATTTGTTCAACGTATTCATATTTGCCAATAACTTATCGTGTCAATTCGGTGAAAAATATCGATTGAATTGTGCTGATTTAGGTTTATTTAGTTGTAACCTATTTATATATGATTTTATGACCTAAACAGTATTTTATCTTCTTGAAATTCAGCTTTTTCTCAACGTATTTTATGTTTTGTCGCGGATGTGAAATAAAAATCACTCACGTACACATAAAATGCATAGTTACGTATATGTTACGTATATGTATAGTAATGTATGTACGTATATGTAAGTAGTGTATGTAAGTACGTATACGTATATGTATAGTAACGTAATTATAGTTACGTATATGTATGAATTTCTATGAATTCACTAAATGAGGTTCATAATTTTTGAAAAAGAAGATTGAGTGGGCGGGGTTCTATAACCCGACTAGCAGTTTTTCCCAGTTTCCGAACTTTCCAGGACAAGGTGGATTGTAGACGGATTGTGGGAAGTGGTAAGGCAGCGATGCCTGTATGAGGTTCCCTGGGGATTATAATTCAGCCTAAGCCCCAATTCCTTTTCTCTCTCTCATGATTGCGATCACCATAATAGCCAAGCTAAGCAAGTCAGTGCACGTAAGAAAGTAGACGTGAAATGGCAATGATCGCAATCAGAGCGGAGTTAATTAAGCACAGTGATAATAAAAAGACAGGAAATGAATAATTCTACATATCAGACCAAATGCAAAAGAACAGCAATATTTGAAATGGATATGTACGCCATATTGCAAAAAATTATTTAGTTAATCTAATAATCATGAAGATGATTTAAAGTCAAAGTCAAAAATTATTTATTTCATAACATACACAGTACTTAAAAACATCATAATTAAATATAAAAAAAACAATCGAAATATTATTACACTGAAATCAGCTTAGAATCAATTATATGCAACAAAACAATTTAAAAACAAAAAATAATTAAGTGTAAGTGGATCTAAGTGCCAGTTCCGAGCCACCGCTTTGTAACAAGGCTATGCCCTTTTAAATATATCCATTGGATTGGTACTTGAATAACAATCTTTATTTGTCTGTGAAGCTATACAATGCAATATAATACAACATTAACAATATTCATGTTTTAAGTCATTCATATTAGAATAGCCTGTATGAAACGGCAGTTTAATCCCAAGCATTTATATCTGCCATATAGTCTTTAATAGAATAATATACCTTTGAAGACAGCTTCCGTTTTATTGTTAATTTAAATTTATTAAAGCTCGATTGCTGTATATTGCTTGGGATTTTATTGAAGAATCCCACAAATTGATAAGGGTCAATTGATGATGAAATGATTTGTTTATCTTTTGGAGCCTAGTGGCAGGTACAACTAATTCATGCTTTCCTTGTGTTTAGGTTATGTATACAGCTTTTCTTACTAGATTGATTTTTATAAACAAATTGACCCGCCACTGTCAAAATACCAATTTCTTTAAACTTTTCCCCTAGTGAATGTCCACACCGGAGATTAAAAATGGTTCGAATAGCCCTCTTCTGCTTCTGATTATAAAACGAAACAGCTACGGAACATTTCAGACAAAATTTATTTAATTTTACAATAGAAATATCTACGAGCCCAATTCACTAAAGCGTTAAAGTAATTGTTCACTTACCGGATCGGGGAGACGCACTTCATAATTAAATATTTTAAGAGTCAGTAATTATGAAGTTTTGATAATGTTCAGAGCGGAGGCTAAGAGTTTCGCATGCTACGATAATGCGAGCGAGGCGCTCCTGTCGGCCCACACAGGTAGGGCTAAGTCACAACTTCAACATGGGATGATGTTTTCGAAAAAAGACGATCAAAATATCGAATAAAAATCGTTTCAGGGATCCGCTCTGCGCAAAAGCAAACCATTAGCAATTACTTTGTACTCAAGTTATTTAACATGGTTTATCGATAGTTTAAATCAGTATTATATTTCAGCGTAAATGCAAAACATTATAATCATTTTAGCGTATTATGTGTTTGTTTTGTAATGTAAAAAATTATCTTATCAGTTATTTAGCTACAAGATAAATATCATAAAGAACCTCTGTTATGTATTCTAAAGAACGGATAAACATGCATTTTACCCCCTGCCCCGCCGTTACCAAGACCGCTACCGTAATCTGGAATAGCGGGGCTGCCGGGGACTGGGGGCCGTTTATGCGTGTGTGTCATTTTCATTTGGGGGTATTTGCCCATAATCACCACGCTGGGCAGACGGGTTGGTGATCGCAGTTCGCAGGATGACGCTGCTGCCCATCATCCGGTAGCATTTCTCTTCGTCGATTTTTACAACTCCCCATGAGATGAAAAGGGGTGACGCTATTCTAAGCCGGCGCCACACGGCACTCGGCAATCGGCAATCGGACCAACCTTAGGAGTAAAGTGCAGGTATATTGGACCTCCACGCCATATCAGTCGTCAAATAAAGATAGTTTTATTATTCGTTTTGTAAATATGTTATGCCTTATTCAATTTAAATACGTAAGTATAACGTTGCAGTTTAAAACTGTATAAAACTATATAATGTATACTATATAAGAGAGATTTGGAAAATCAAAAGAAATGAAAAACTTCTATGACGTCTATTAAAAAAATATATGGTCAAAAATAAAATGTCATCATCATCAAACAAGTAGGTATAAGGTAATTCAAAGAAAAAAAGACAATTTTGTTTGTGTTACTTTTTTTAATAATGGCTTTGTGCTTTTAGCACATTTAGCCAGTGCCAGCCAGTAAATAAGATGCCATCTCTTAAACCCCTTGAGTCCTCAGTAAAGATGAGATACAGAGATCTCATATGAACTTCTTGAGAGAATTTGAAAAGCTATGTTGCACTGTTTTTTTCATTTACCAACACTTATATACGTTCACAAACATTTAACAGTTAATAATCCACCGTTATTACACATTAATGTTATAAATATCACAAATTTTAGAAAATAAAACAAAACTGTAGATATGACGCTTCACTTTCCCGCCAAGAAGTCCTGTCCTATAATTACACCCAACCCTAAGGGTAAAATCACCGTTAAAGTGGGGTGCCTCTTCACGGTGCCTATGGAATTTCATCGCCCATCATTATAATCACTTAAAATGGGGGAAAAATTTAGAATCATGAAACCGTGTCACGTGCACATGAAAATCATGACGCCTGACTTCGAATCGATTTAAAGGTCTGGTATGATGTTTTCGAATAAAGGCGAACAAAAGACTGCATAGAAATCGTTTTAGGGATCTGCGCCGCGCAGCGCATAAGCATTAATTTTTACTCAAGTTATTTAACGAAGTTAGTAGAAAGTTTAATAATGCAAAAAAAAGTTTGTTTTGTAATGTAAAATATTCTCTTACCAATAGGTATATATTTACAAAAAATAAGGTACTTAAGCATGTTTATTCGTTCTTTAGTATACATAACAGAGGTTCTTTATGATACTTATCTTGTAGCTAAATAATTAACTCATTAATTAGAAATACACCTAGACCAGAACATATATTCATGTTCATGGACATAAACATTTATCCTGTGTCGGAATCGGACCGACCTTTGAGTAAAGTGCAGGTATACCGGACCTCCACTCTATATCAGCCGTCAAATAAAGATTGTTTTATTATTCGTTTTCTAAATAGATATTATGCTCAATTCAATTCACATACATAAGTGAATTTGAGAAATCAAAGGAAAGGAAAAACTTCGATGACGTGTGTTAAAAATATAGATGGTCTAAAATAAAAGGTCATAATCATCAAACAAGTATAAAGTAATTCGGAGAAAAAAGACAATTTTGTTTGTGTTATTTGTCCTACAATTACACCAAACCCTAATTTAATTTGATCACTTAATAGGGGGGAAAAATTTAGAATCATGAAACCGTGTCACGTGCACATGAAAATTATACCGCCTGACTTAGAATTGATTTATAGGTCATTACAGTGTTAAATTAGCTTAAATTTAAGAACAGAATTGAAAAGTTATCAATTAAAGTTACACATAAAATGAGCAGAACCTGTCATTTAATAAAAATACCCGTTAGATATTACATTGTGCTGGTGATCCTGAGACATCTTCGTTATTTGAAATAAAATTTATGTATAATACTTTTTTCTACGACATAAAATCTGGTATTTGTATCATCTACTTATGTTTTACAAATATAAATATCCCCTACCTTCTAGAAAAAAATTATAAAGCACTTTATTGTGTTACCCGAAACAGTGTTATTAAAACATCTGGCTTGATCGCGACATCCACCGTCCTTTACACCCATCGTCGTCGGCTCAAAAGCTTACAACCTTATTTACGTGCCGAAGATTCGATGTTGAAAAACCCGATTCATAAAATAACAAATCCAAAAAAATAATCAATGCTTTTTAGGGTAGAAAACCAGGCGCTTTCGCATTTCGGTAATGCAAAAATGTTGATTATAATATGTGACGAGAAATAAATGTGTATTTTACGACAGAGTATTTTTATTTAATACCTATTTCGTTTATATTACATAAATTGTAGACAGTATCCTTGTTTTTTAAACTATATCATCATCATCTCAGCCATATGACATCCAGTCCTGAACATATACCTTCCAATAGATTTTCACATAGAGCGATCCTGAGTCGCCTGTATCCATTGGCTTCCCGCCGCCTTGACCGGATCATAGATCCATCGCGTATATAGTCATTAGTATTAAATATATTTTCTATTTATAGTACGTTATTAAAGAAACAAGTATGACCAGGTGTCTGGTAGCTATGGTTAAATCACACTTTTTCTTTGTTTGAGGCTTTAAGTGAGGTGAACAGAAATATATATTGTTCTTATGTTCTGTTTTTTTCGCGTAACATTAAAACTTGTAGTGTTCGTAATATGTGACACAGATGGCGACAGTTCTTTTCAATTTAGAAACTTGTTAAGACAGCCTCCAACTATTCCTTTAATAAAAATGTTTTAAGTACAGATTGCGAAGTGGCACACTTTTGAGAACCCGACGTGATTAATAATAATCTAAAAAAAATTTTTGAAAATTATTTACAATGTTTTGATGTCTCCGATAATCAAAAATAAGGCTTTCAGTTTCAAAACTAATTTGAACCATAACTAATATAAACCATAACTAATATAAACTTTTATGGTTGAAATTTAATATTAATGCCCCATTTTAGAGTCCTTTTCTCAGAAACAAATCTAATTAATTGTACAGGCAAAAACTAGTAAGCTCTCTCTGGGGAGATATTTAATTGCATAGTTTTTCTTTGCCACTAGTTCGTCATTACTCCAAGTGCCTGCTCAAACTCGCTGGGGCGACGTTCGGCATAAAGTAAAGTATACAATACTCGCAATGGTTCGTGAAGTCTCGCTACTTTGTTGGAAACAAACACCGAACTTAAAGAAGCTTTCATTGAGTTAGTTCCTTGAAAAATACTATAGCGAGAAATTTCGTGCTTCGCAAAACACTAAGGCGACTGACTGTAACGTAACATACGACTCTTTGAGAGTGTGATACCAATATTCCTTATACCTATGTTAGTTTACATATAATAACAACAACAACAACAACACAATTCACTGCCACTACTTTATCAAGGAAGTGGAGCGCAAGCAGCAATTATTTAAATACACACAATCAAGTCTGCTTGTTATACATTTCAGGACGATGTTGGAACTGGCCCGCACTCGGCGCACCAGGGATGCGCTTCCTTTCCTCATTGTCGTAGAAAAACAATCCACACGCGCTTCAGCAAACATCCCTGATGCACTACAGTAACGGGGCAATCCCATCATCAACCTGAATACATTATTATATTGAACGCGAAGGGCACTGTACGCCCTTTGGGTATAATCAGCCCACAGACTGCATGTATAGAAAGATGTGCAATAAGCACGAAACAAAGTTTTCTTAACACTCTGTGAGCAGCGTGCAAATCTGCGAGCTATCATATTACCCCTAACGCACAGAGCCCTTCGCTCTCTCTCAATGTCGTCATTGTCTTTCATGTCAGCGGTCAATACGTGTCCTAAATATTTAAATGTATAAACCCTAGTTAGGGGTATTCCGTTTAATGTTACCGGTGGTATAGATTCAGGACACTTTAAGCCGCTGGCACCAAAGACCTCGCTTTTTTTAACATTGTAAATCAAACCGTGGCGCTTAGCGTAATCCTCACATATTGCGACTAGCTTTCTAAGGCCACAAACAGAAGCACTCAGCAGAGCCATATCATCGGCGTAACTAATGTTATTAACGCTAACTCCGTCTATGTAACAGCCAACTCTTTCTCCGCTAAGCGCCTCTATTAGTTCGTTCATGTACAAGTTAAACAAAGTGGGTGAGGTTAACCCACCCTGTCTTACTCCACACTCCAATCCAAACGGGTCAGATAAGACACCAGCCCATCGAACCTGGTTAATTGTACCCTCATACCAACATTTTAGAATATTTATTAAATCTACTGGAACTTCAGCTTTCTCAAGTTTACTCCACAGTATAGGATATGAGACCAAATCGAAAGCCCTGGACAGATCGAGAAAACAAGCATAGGTAGGAGTCCTTCGGTCCGAATAGTACTTGACAGTCCATTTATATACAAAAAACTTATTTTTATATATTTTATACACATATCATTAAATGTCATTTGTACAACGTACGTATTTATAATTTATGTACTTTTTGAAACATTCTGCCGTGTAGAATGAGCTTCCTGGCGAGGGAGGCGAAAGCATGAGACTCTTGAAAAGGGCGTGAAACGGTTTGAAAAGGGTCGACTAAGCGCTAGTGATGCTCTTGCAAGCGCCCATAGGCTGCGTAATCCACTTTCCATTAGGTGGGCCGCCGCATGCTGACGCGCCATTAAAAAAACTTTACGGCCAAGACTGCGGTCACTCGCTACCTATAATTTGTCCCAATAGAAAAAGTAGTGATACTTAAAAATCTGTTCAAGACTTTTAGTTAGCAGGTACTGGTGTGACCCTCTCGAAAAATGCTAGATGTATTAGTAGTCACCTTTGGAATGTACACAGATATATTTCACATGAAATCAAATGAAACATCTGTGTTTAGCAAGTTACAACTACAAATTACCACTCTAAAAATAGTGGCTAGAAACAAATTTGCTGCTTGCAACTCAATGAAAACATTTTTTTGCAAAGTGCTACTGCACTAGAATTGGTTTTGCCTCCATTCAGCACATTGTCGGGATGTATATCTGGCACCTCGACACTGGTCTTTCGTGAAAACGAGAAGGACAGGTCGTTACTGTGCGCGCCAGTGTCGCTCAAATCTGTCATACCGAAATGATTTGCCATGAAAAATTGTAGCCCGGTATTAGAATTTTCATGTATCATTGTTCGTAAAGAGCGGCTTCAAATCATCTTGACATTTTCTTAATTTTTACTTGTACTTACTAATATTAATAATGCGAAAGTGAGTATGCTTGTTTCACTTTTATAACTACACAACTCGCCTCACCTCTCAAGTAAGATAAAGGCTATTTTCTTCCTAAAGAAGCGGAATGGAGCCCCCCTTCGAATGTAATAAAAGTAAAGCCAAGGGTAGAAGCTAGTAATTCGTATCGGTATCATATAAATTTTGCCCTGCAATATTTATTTCAAGCGTGGTCTTGCCTCACATGATATAAAAGCTGAATAAAATATTTTTTTTGTAGATATTAATCGCGGTTTTCTATTTCTATTCAGACTTGTCGAATACTTTCCAGTGATTCGTGGTAAAGATAGAGAAGAGATAAAAACTTTACGGCCAAATCGCTCGCCACCTATAAAACCCCAATAAAAGCACAATAAAACTACCGCCATTAAAACAGTAATTGATATGAACATCTCTAGCGACGTTCAATTCCCCAGTCATCTAGAACACTAGGTAAAGCTAGCATCCAAAAATTCGTGTGTTCTATAAGGCAAAGCTTTTCTTCACACCGGGGCAACCACTTCTGCTCTATAAGTCTCAAACTAGGCCCCAAATGTTGCTGCCATCTTTGGGCAGGAGTGCCTAGAGGTATCCAGGCAAGCTGATAAGCTTGCGCCTTTTGACGCGGTTCAAAGACGAGCTATGAGAATTGTCCAATCGTCTCGGTTTGTTTGTCATTCACTGTTCAAGGTGGAGTCGCAAGAGCTGCATGCTCGCAGGGTGGAAGTGAAAGATGCATAAGTCGTGAGTTGGCGCACTGTCCTCTAGGGCAGTGAGTAGAAAACGGTGTATACCTCTCGACACCCTGAAGACGAGGATATCGATGTTGCGCTCCCGCCGTTGTATTAAGGCTACTTTGGAGTTTCTATTTAGTCCTCGTGTGCCGTGCAGTACCTATCGGTCTAGAATAGTGCCACCCCCTCTTATCTCACGGGGAGTCGTAAAAGTGGACGAAGAGAAATCCTACCGGCAGCGTCGGATTAAAAGAGTCCTGCGAACTGGATTAAACTGCGATAACTAACCCGCCTGCGTAGTGATTACGGGCAAATACCCCCAATACAATACAATCTATTCTTTCTTTAATGTTCTCCTTTATTTTACAAACTTTGGTATGTTTACCGACATCTTGATCAATCATTTTGTTTTTCTCAGTTTGAAAGGGCAAAACTAAACTACTTCTGTTGTTGTATTGTTTACGCAATTTCATATCATGTCATTACATCTAAAACGGATATCAATATTGATTTGCTCTGATTTGTTCAAAATAACTATCTCTTTGTACCTTCAAATACAAAGTATAACATACTTATACATATATAAACATACCTAAGTACGTACACTTAGGTATTTTGTATATTGTTCAGACAGAATATTGGAGTCGTAATTTTTGATAGAACGCAATATTGGTTTGCGAAATTTATTACAAAGTATTCTAGCGGTTACGTTTATTAATTTAATTTTTTTTTGATATGGCATCCTTTTAATCTCAGAAATATGGCAGGCACGCGCAGGCTTTCTAGAAGATAGGAGGATTCGTGTCCTGTGTGTGGACAGTTCCTCCGATTTCTATAAAGTCAATGCCGGAGTGCCACAGGGCTCAGTGCTCTCGCCTACCCTATTTCTTCTGAATATTTATGACAAGTTGTCCTTGGGAAATATTAATTTTTATGTGGATGACAGTACGGTAAAAGAGCGGTACTTGGGACCTCCAGCGGCAAATCAAACCGATATCTTGGTGCAAAGGCAAGACCTAGTTGTCAAAGGGAACCGGATTCTCGATTGTGCTTCTGATCGTCGAGAACATTCTTGACATGGACATCGGCCAGGATAAATAAATGCAACATCAGGGTGCCGCCCAAAAGGTAAGGCGGTTTTTCACTCCCAAACAGCGCTGTGTGTTGTACAAGACTCAATTGCGATCGAGTGTGGAGTATTGTTTCCATTTTTGGGACGTTTCTGCTTAGTACCTCCCGGACGCACATGATAGACTGCAACGGCGAGCAGTTCGCATTACAGGGGACGCTGAGGTAACAGGCTCTCTCGAATTGCATCGACAGCTTACCAACAGACAGGCTCGAGCAGTTATTATAACGTGCCACATAAAAAATATACATATATTAAAATTGAATTGCCACGGAACCAACATAAGATGCTCCAGTTGACTGTTTAATTAAAAAGTATATGAAAAGAAAGTTTTTGTTTTGTTTGTACTACCTACTGCTGTCTAAAAACCTTGTATTATTTTATTTAATTGTATGCCGTAGTTCTTCGCCAGCTGTTATCCTCTCACGGTATGATATAATTCTTTTTTATTTAGCCTCAAATTCAGTGTAATTATTTTACCACTCCAATTACACAGTGGTATAATATATTATTTATTTCAGGCCATGTCTACATGTTGTTAATGTTATGAACTGATTAGTAGACTGGTTTAGAAGAATCATTATTATGATATCAGCCTTACGAGTCCACTGCTGAACAAAGGCCTCCCTATAGGATACGGGGGGTATTTGTCCGATTTTCACCTGGGCAGGCAGCTTGTTGACCGCAGTTCAAGCCAGTATGCAGGATGACGCTGCTGTTCATCATCCGGTACGACTTCTCTTCATCGACTGGACTCGACTCCCCATGAGACGAGAAGGGGTGTACTATTCTACGCCGGTACCATACGGCACTGGTCTTAAGTTTAATTTTTTTATGATCAATTCTTTGAACTTCATTAAATCAATAGAAGTTTCTTACAACATATTTTTAAATGCGAATGACTTATTCACCGCTTCACTTTGTCTTAAGTTTGAGTAACCTTGATAATTCATTATCTGCCATAATTTCCGACTGTTCCAAAACACCTTAAATTACCTGAACACGCACAAGGAGAAAAAATCCTTTTATAAGTTTAATTTAACAATTGTGTAACATCTATCTATCTGTGTTTGTTATGTACATATAGTCTTCGGGGCCGTCCCACCATAACCCTAAAAATATTGCTGTATTGCTAGCGTTAGGTATTAAAGCACATCCACAAATATTGGTAGCATTTATTTACACTACGTACTATTTCGAAGAGCAATAAAGATATTGAGTATTTAGCTTTCAACGAAAATATTATCTTTGTCTATATATAATTTTTCCGTATGTGTGTATGTAACTGAAATCATCTTTTACGGCTGGACCAATTAGAATTTTTATTTTATGCGTTTTGATGGCGCTCTGGATCAACCCGGCGTTAAAATTAGGGACGAGAGAAAAAAAAAATATACAAACTTTACCACTCTAAAAAAACACACAATACAAACTTTTCATTACATACATGACGTCAGTCTTTTGACGATTAGCGCAATGGACAAAAATAATCATAATGAGGAGTTTTGGGACTTCTTGGCAGAAAAGTGAAGCGTCATGCCTGCAGATTTGTTTAATTTACAAAAAATTGTGGTATTTCAAACATTAATTTGTAATAACAGTGGATTAATAGCCGTTAATAGTTTGTAAACGTATATGAGTGTTAGTGAATCAAACAAAACATTGCAACATCACTTTTCAATTTCTCCCAAGAAGTCCATGTGAAAGTAAAGTAAAGTAAAAGTAAAAAGTTCTTTATTTCATAAACTTTAAAAAAAACATTAAACATTAAAAAAAAAATATATTAACCCTGAAATTACGAAGCTTAGATTCACTTACATGCAAATAAATAAAAATTAGGTGTAAGTGGATCTAAGTGCCAGTTCCGAGCCCCCGCTCTGTGAGAAGAACTGACAAGAAACTCACAGGCTATGTATGCTCTTTTACATTATTTTTATTACAAAACACACACAGTGTAAATTTGAAGATACTGAAAGGGTCCCCCGAAGCTGTAACTAATAAAGTAGCTAAAGGGAACCTTCCATCACAGTCGAGTAAGAATGTATTGTGAAACTGAGCTGAGCCTGTATAATAAGGGATGGTCACGACAATGATCTGGTTGCCTTTTAATTCTAATATACACATACAAGTTGAAAATGTTAAGCCCAAGCTTGTTTATCCGATAAGTAATCATACCCCTTTTGAAGAAACTGCTTTTTAACTACAGTTTTAAAAGTTGCCAATGGTAGATCAATTATTTCCTGCGGAATTTTATTTTAAAATCTGATACTATTACTACCCAAAAATAATTTTTTTGTTTTGTAAAGTCGACAATTTGGCAGAGAGAGCTTATTTCTATTCCTAGTATTAAAATTATGTACTTTTGAATTTTTATCAAATGTATTAATGTTTTTGCGAACATAAATTATGTTATCGAATATATACTGTGATGCAACCGTTAATATGTTAATTCTTTTAAACATCTCTCTGAGAGAATCTCTGGACTTAAGATTATAGATAGCTCTTATGGCGCGCTTTTGTAGTACAAATATATTATATATGTCCGCAGCAGATCCCCACAATAACATACCATATGACATAATGGTATGAAAATTGCTAAAATAAACTAATCTAGCTGTTTCTTCGTCTGTGACATAGCATGCTGAGCTAAGCCTTCCGGACAAATCCATGATATGGGGGTTCCACTGCAATTTAAAATCTATATTCATGCCTAAGAACTTTGTGTCATTTAATAACTCGTTATTTATGCCATTTATTTTCAAGTTAGTTGAGACTTTTGTAACATTAGGCAATGAGAACTTAACACATTTAGTTTTACTTGCGTTAAGAGATAGATTGTTAACCGTAAACCAATGTTCGCAAGAGCATTATTTATCACGTCAGAATGATCCTTGCCTCTGTTCACTTTAAATATCAGAGACGTATCGTCAGCAAACAAAACTGTTTCGCACAGATCTCTAGTATAGAAAGGTAGATCGTTAATATAAATTAGAAACAATGAAGGGCCTAAAATCGAAACTTGTGGAACTCCCATAAGCAATGGCGCGCCAGAAGACTTCACTCTATTAATAACTACTTTTTAAGTTCTGTCACTCAAGTAAGATTTAATTAATTTTAACGAATTATTATTAACACCATAATATGCCAATTTAGCTAACAAAGTAGGATGGTCAACGCAATCGAATGCCTTCAAAAGATCACAAAATACTCCAATCGCATCCTGCCTGTTCTGTGAGATCTCAGTATTGTCTCGCGTCTTTACTGAGAACTTAACACTGGCTAAATGTGCTAAAAGCACGAAGCCATTATTTAAAAAAAAGATACAAAAAAGGAGTATTGCTACCAACGCGAAAAAAGATACATCGCGGCAATTTTTTATTTCCCAAAAAGAGTGCAAATTTTAGTTTTTATTTGTAAATATAGTGAATTCTTAGACATAGCTTCTTCAGCAACGTACACAAGTGTAAGAAAGTAAAATATTGCAGTGAATTGTGATTTTCCTAGCAAAGCCTCCACTACTTTACTGGGGTAGGACTTTGACTAGACTGTGACGGACTTTCCTTGACATGACTTTAACAGTGACTTGATGAAGAGAAAACGCTGCACAATTTGCTGCAAATAATTTAAATTATATAATTACTTGACACTGGCAAAAAGCCTTATCGAGTAAGTAGATACTTACAGAAAAGAAAAAGACTTAATGTCATATGTCAGATCAGCTATTTACCTGTAAAGATGTTCAGACGCTCAGTTTGTGACTATTTTAATAAAGTGGCAATTCTATAACTTTCTTTTGAAGTTCGTGACTAAAGCACTTAGGCTTCTGAGGTCTTGGTATAGATTCACTATGTAGTCAATTACTTAAATATAGTCATACATTTTGGTTCAGGTATTTTTTTAAAACGAACTAAGAAAAAAAACTAAATATCGTTAACCAAAGTTGAAGGCTTCCAGTTAGAAATATTCACTCATATCATTTATTATTATTAATATCTTTGTGTTTGCCATGTTAAAACCAATAGTGACCCAGACGATTAACTTGTGAGTGAGGGACTCAAACTTGTTAGTTAAGCACGTAAAAGATCCCTAGGCTTATCTGACGGCATCGAGTGGAAATCCCTATGTGTCCAAAAACGATTGAGGATAAATCTTCGGTAAATAAAGGACTATTGAGACGGAACGAAATCTAATAAGAACAGGCTAGAAGGTTGAATATCGAAAAGACTGGGTAAATTTTTATATAAATAAAGGAGACAACCGGACCTTGACCATCATCATCAGATTAATTTGGTTACAAATACATACATAAATACATACATAACGTCACGCCCGTTCCAATTTTTCGTAGGGGTAGGCAGAGATCTCATCCTTCCACTTCCTAAGATTTTGACTTTTGACCAGCCCTTTAAAAGCCCGCCCCGTTAAAGGGTCCACTATTAATTGTTTTTCCAAACTGGTCTTTAACATGTATAAAAAAGGTCTTCGTAATTAAAACTTATATATATGGTGTAAAAGGATCTAACCAAGACCTAAGGAGCCCGAGCCAACCTCATCTGCAAGTGGATCACCTATCCGTTAACGGATGAGGCTCTGGCGAAAATAATAGTTCCCGGTTAGCGGCATAGGCCCGCCACCTTTTACGTGGGACCAACTATATAATATTGGCGAAGTGTGGGCGTATACTATGCCTAAGCCTACCCCATCGGGGAAACAGGCGTGAATGTATGTATATGTTAACCTCAAAGAGTCGTCTATAGTGACATTAATATAATAATTTTGTTATTTTCTTACTGAGAGCTCTCCATTTAGATTATTAATTATTGTTTTAAGCTTTCTTTTGGTATTCATTTAAAATGACAATTCAGGAGATTTTAACCCTTTGAAGCTCTGCGTTTTAATTACTTTATGACCGAGGATAAGACACCATCTGCAAAGCCAAGCGTTATAAGCTCAGTATCGAACCAACCTTCTATCCATTTCTTATAAAATATCAACGCAAGCCACGGTTTATACTTTAATTAAGGAAACAGCTCGTCAACTATTTAACTTTAACAAGCTTTTTCTAGGAGAAATTCAAGAGTTTAGTGACTATGCTTAGACCTGATGCTCATTTCGAGTAAAGGATTTTTTTAGATATCTCGCTATAAGTTAATACATTTGTTATTTTAAAAATCTGTTTGAATATTTGGTTTGTATAGAACGGGTAATAATCATAATGTTTTGATATATACAACATATCTTCGTTCTAGACTTTGCTACATTTAAGGTACGGTTAATAAAAATATTCTCATTTCCAATTACTAATTTACAAAGGACTCTGTAAGGTATATTTATTTACTATTTTAGTTTACTATTGTGAGTAAACAAACGTTAATAATAATAAAAACGCTCCACGGTTATAACTTTACTTTATAAGAATGAAAATCAAAGCGACAGCGATTACAAATAAGCAGGAGAACTTGGAACATACAAGATATAGTATTCAGTAACGAGTAATGTAGTTAGGTGACTAGGGGCCCTATTAACCTATCACATCTGGAGATAAAAATATAAATTTCCTGACACAAAATATATAGCGAATGGAATTTATTAGAGGTAAATCTATATTCAAACTGACTTAGTCAATAGATAGAGGAATCAGGACTCACATATTTTATATGTAAAAATAACATGGTGCTATGTTTACATATAAGTGATTAGTTAATATAATGTTCCTCTTTCCACTCCCCATGGCCGTAATTAGATCCTCGTCACTCATTGTCACTTTGTATTTGACTTATATACTACTAGTCAGTGCTTGTACTACATACAACTAACTGTACAGGGTGCATTATCACCTCGTCACCATTTGTAATAATCTATTTGAAGGCATTAGATGTTTATACTTTCGCCTACAAGTTTCGCCACCAGCTCGATGAAACCAAACTTATGCAACGTTCATTTGCGAAGTTTGAAATAAATACTACAGTATAAAAACATAAATGCTACTTTAAAGATTTATTTACTTTAATCATCATCATTTCAGCCATATAAAGTCCACTTCTAAACGTTGACCTTCACAATAGTTTTTTTATTGGCCCATAATCACCACGCAGATCAGGCAAGGTGGTGATCGCAGTTCAAGCCAGTACGCAGGATGCCGCTGCTGCCCATTATCCGGTAGAATTTCACTTTGTCGACTCATATGACTCCCCGTGAGATAAAAGGAGGTGGCACTATTCTAGGCCGATACCACGCGAAACATTACATTCATAGTTTTCAATTTTTTTTTCCAAACATATGTAATATCTTTACGTACACATATGTTACATAAAAGTATATACCTTAAATTTAACCTCAATGGTTCACCGATTTCGACCTTACATGCGAGTGTCTCTTCCTAGACCATACTATACCTAATATCCTGCCTTTCCGCTTTGCCCTAACACCAGCACGCGGGACGAGATCATGAAAGCTAGAATTCATTAATACAATTTACCATTGAAACGCACATTGTCGCAGCCAAATTGTAAAATGCGTCGTTTTACAAAACGACAATGCAAATCGTAGAGTATTGAGATAATTTTTTTCATTGAAAGCAAGTAGCTACCGAAGTAAATCGTGAGTTTGTTTGTTTGTTAGAATTGCAATTATACAAAACCCCTCCCTATGTTAGGTTTCATAATTAGTTGCATAGTATGCTATACAAACAAAAAAAATTCCCATACATTCACAATTTTCCTTGTCGTTTTGTAAAATGCTTCATTACTTCAATCTGTCTTCGACATATATAACTGGGAAAAGGAATTTGACCTCAATATTGTGATCAAGTAACGAAGACCCAAAAGGAACGTAGTGAATAGATCTATTACTCGTAGTAAGAACCGGCGTACGATCAATTTGCTGTGAAGGTCGATGTACCCATTTATTGCTTAAAGAATGGAATGTATTTTATTTCCTATTACGGAATTTTTTTGAAGACGAATAGAAGTAAAATAAAATTTGTCGGCGTCGACCTCTTTTAGAAAAAAACATTGTTCATAGTTAAGTATGCTTTTAGTTAGCATTAAATCATAGCACCAAAATTTCTGTTTTCACCTTATATATTTTACGGTGACATGCCATAAACGATAGTAATCATAAGATCGAATTACACCCTGGAGAAAATGTATGGCCTCGAATATGGATGACTGTAATAGTGTGGGCATTTATTAGGTATTATAGCTATATGTTTACAAAAAGTATTTAGGTATATATTATCCTTCCTGTAGTAGGTACTCATAGTACAAGTTCTGTTTATAAGGGGATCGAGAGCACTATGAAAATTAATTATAAATAGGACATTTTTTTTAACGAGTTCACCGTTTATATAGTTAAAGATAAGTATATCATTAAGGGCTTGTGTTAGATATGGATACCTACTTTTACCGGATAAACTTACATAAACACTTTTTTACAAATACGTATAAAAAAACACAGCTCCAGACAAAATAAATATGAAGAAATATTTTCGGATTCCAAGGATCGAATCCGCAATCTCTGGGGGAGAAGCAGGAAATCCTACATAGCATGTCCGTCCTGAATCCGCCATGATATTGATTTTTTATAATCAATCAGTGGCGCCTAACAATTTTCATATCGACAAACCCATGTAATGAATACCTGAAATAACAGATGAACCGCTTTACAAGACAAAATACAATTACTCATCAAATATCCCATTGAGTTAGGACCTGTTTCAAACTTTCCAAGAAGTTCCCGTTATCATTTACTTGACAGATGGTCGACTCAAACCTGCCATTTTAACCAGCGAGTATCTCCTAATCAGACATTATAACATAGGCTAGTGATTTACCTCTTCATTAGATAGGCCGCATGCTTGACTTTATTTAATGTTTACCAAACAGTAAGCAGATAGAGAGTTTTTATGTTATTTAATTCTATAACTTAAACATTATCATAAACTAACATAGCTCCAAGATCTTTTGTTAGTAACCATTATTAGTGTTTGATAATTGCGTTAAAAAATTTATTACGAGTATAAATCCGGATCCTGCCAAGATCAGATGTAGGCACTAAGCTCGGTATCTATTACGTGGGACCAGCAATACAACCGGCAAAGTGTGGGCGTATAATATGCCTCTGCTTACCCCTTAGGGGAAACAGGCGTAATATTATGTATGTATGTATGATTAATAAAAAAGTTTCTTACCAAAAAAACAGCAGCAGAAGACAATAGTGTAAAGCGTAATAAATACGGCTTTGATGTCGGTTCTGTCAAATATGTATTCATCGTCGTTGAAGCTCTCGTTTGTTTTGCTGATGTTCACGCCTCCATTGTAGTTTATACGCTCCGTTCTGTTTAGCGACTCCAACTCAGGGCTAGGTCGAAAATTTGTAGAAAGGAATAGCTTCATAGTGTACATATCTCTGACGTCACACTTAGCCAACAGGCATGTTTGTCTGCTTCATCAAACTTTCCACTGCCTGGAACAAAATAGAAGTTTTTGAAGGACTTTATTATCTATGTATATAGAGCTATACTTTTTACTTTGACGTCAAACAAATGAATGCCGAGCAAACAAAGTTAGAACTTCTTCAGCCCTTAGGATAAAAGGGAACGTATTGCTTATAAAAATATAAGAAAAAGACAAAAAACTAACTTGAATTGTAGAAAATGTTTTGTGTGACTGTACTTTTGAATAATAAAGTACCTATTATCACTTCAAGTGTACCATTCACAATACAATTAATTAACTAATTTTCCACAGCATAATTATTAATATGACACATGCTGTATATCACGTGGTATTTACGTTTCTCAGAATCTTAAGCATAATTTCCAACATAGAATACGAATTATTGAGAAAATATGCAATTGATATAAAGTTTATATAAACTTCCGTTAGCCTTCTTTGATTCTGAGATACTTCCTTGCCATACCAGCCAGCAATTAATTCTATTCCAATGAAGTTAATGAGTGCCGGCAAACTAAGAGAGAAATGTAGAGGGTCCAGCGGGCGGGCCAGGAGGGCATGCCAAGCAGCGCCAGGAGGATCATAAGCGGCGAGGGCAGTCTTGCCATAGACCCTTCAAAAAGTAAGCCACAAAGGCTATGGTCGCACAAGGAGGTAGGAGAGACGCGTCCGCTGCGCCTCTCTGAGGAGGTTTCCCCGGCTCTGGCCCGGGAGACCAGATGCCAGATGCTGCAACAGAGGTGAGGCCCCTTTTAGTTAACTAGGGGCTGGCGTCGTCGGAAGATTGTTGATGAGTATTAACTGCTCCCCTTTTGGCCGGGAGACAGTGCGTAAATGCATTTTTTTACCGACAAAAAAAATGAATTTAAATTTAAAAAACTTAAATGGTATAACTTATTGGTACAGTAAGAATTATTTTAATTGTTTTTCGAAGTTTTCTCCAGGACAACCTTTGCATTCGTTGAAACCAATTATTATATCAATAATTCCAGCCTGAAATGGGCATAGACGAAACGGTAACGTAAACGGATATGTAAACTTCTGCTGACATTGAAACCGTTGACCACAATGCTTACGTTAGTTTTTTAAAGTAATCATTGGTACTCGGTCAGGGTTTCTTGGAGGTCCATCAACTTTATGTTTTCCTTATTTAAATACGCGGTTGAATATAGAATATTTTATTTACTACCGAAATCTATCATGTAACAGTGAGTGATCTTCATGTTCCGTCCCGCTGAAAATCAGATTGAAAGCCGTACCGCACCCAAACGAAGTTTAAACTTCGCCCATGTATTATGGATGTGAACTGACGTATAATACTCACAAGTGCTTTAAGCTTAGCACGAGTTATCGGAAGTATTAAGTTCGAACAGAGAATGGAACATAATATGAAGTTCAGCACATTGTTAAAAACGAAAATTGCATTACTGCTAAGGCTGTTAAGGAAGGCCGCGTGTGGTGGTGATCTGACTCCCTCTCATCAAGATTTGTGATATAAGAGGTGCCTAGTAGTAAGACGCTCATAGACTGAGGAAATATCTGAAAGACGTCAATCGTTCAAATGAATAGCGATTAAGTAAGCGAAAGTAAGCGATTCGATGCAGCCATCTATAATGCATTTTTCTTTTAGATAATGGCTTCGTGCGTTTAAAACATTTAGCCAGTGTCAAGTAGGTGATATATTAATAATATAAAAATCATAGTAAATGAGAATGAGTGGTGATAAAGATGATAAATAGTAAATGAGATACCCTCCCCTCAGCCTCTTAAGTCCTCAGTAAAGATGTGGGAGTATACTGAGATCTCACATGGACTCCTTGAGAGAATTTGAAAAGTGATGTTGCACTGCTTCGTTTGATTTACCAACACTTATGTTTGTTCGCAAACACTTCACGGTTAATAATCCACCGTTATTACACATTAATGTTTGAAATATCACAATAAATAATAATATTTAAATACGCTTTTTTGTAAACACATACATAATATACATAGGACAACACCCAGAACAGAACAAATATTCATGTTCATGTACACAAAGATTTGTCCTGTGAATCGAACCTACGACCTCTGGAGTGAAGTGTAGGATAGGAGATACTGACCTCCACGCCATATCGGTCGTCAAAAAACAAAACTGTAGTAACAGTAACATGACGCTTTACTTCCCCGCCAAAAGTTGAACGATGTGGGGGGTCGTTATATCGTATAGTCAATCACATTTATTTTTTCTATATTTTTTTTACGACAACGTGTTTTTTCTTCTCATGCCCGATGATGCCATTGATGATGAGAGTGCCATAAAGATTTTTCTTCATATATTAATTTTTTTTTCTCATAATATGTACTATAAATTTGTTCATTACTTCTTTAGTTCACTTAGTATAGACAAACATAGTTAGTTATATAACGTAGTGAACTAAATATAATAAAATAGTTGCTTTTGTTCAGAAGTGTTTGACATTAAACGAATCATGGGGAGCATGGTCTTACCACTTTAAGTGCCATTACAACATCTCTGACTTCGGAAACTTAGTACCGCACGGCGCGTCATTTCCAGCAACTCAAACAACTCAGACATAGCACTAGTTTCAACTTTAAAGTACTCCTTATAGATATTTGCTATCTCAACCGACTCGCAAGTTCCATCTATGCTGCTAGTAACACCGGACTTTAAATTGGCTATTTGTTGTTTTCTGAAACCAGAAACCTTTCAGTTTCATTGTTTTTCGTAGAAGGTATTCTATCTTTCGTTATGATTCAAAAATCTTAAAATTTTATACTTTTTAATTTTAATTAATTTACCCACAAAAAGTCTTACTTTTAAAACAATATTTTTAATTAGCATACTGAGGCCCACAAGTGAAGTATGGCCCTAGTATGCTCATCCTCTCTGTACAGAGAGATAATCTGATATAATACGACAACCGTTCGGGTGTATAAGGATCCTACTAAGACCTTTGGAGCCCAAGCCAACCTCACCCGCAAGTAGTGCAGCTGCCCATCAAAAGACGAGGCTCTGGCGAACATAAAAGTTCCTCGTTAGCAGCAATAGATTCGCCAAGTATTACGTGGGACCATCAATATTAATGGCGAAATGGGGGCGTGTAATGTATGTAATTTGAGAGAATACAATATTATTATAGAACATATGAACCTAAATTTGTATCGATTAGATTTACTAAAAATTTCGTTCAAAGGCTCACGCTACAGTACTTCATGAGAAACATCTTGATTTATATACCATGCCTACAATTCAACGCTTTATATACACCTAACTTAAGTATAATTTTAGATAATTGCGCAAAACAATTTACTTTATAACTTTAAGTAGCTCATGCTTTCTGATATGTATAATTATAATAAATCTATCAGAAATGTCCGCCATACCCCGACAATTTGCTTCGTCGTTTTGTAAAGTAACGCATTCTGCAATCTGCCTCTGCCGGGCACACATGTTAGCAGCGCATATATTAAACTGACTCTGTCTAACTGTTCTTATGTCTTTTGAAACAAACTTTATGGTATAGAAACACCTGTTCTTAGTCCCTATCGCCCTAATAACTTTGTTAACAACTGGCTATCCAAGAATTAATATCGGTCTTACTAAAGTGACATATTACGAGTAGACAGTAACGTCTTTTAGCTCTACAACTTTTTAAGTACGTAATTATTTTTCAAGCGTGTGTCTACAAGATGTTCCTTGTCGTGACCGACTTTTATGAAACTAATTTAAATAAGTATGGGTTTAATATAATAAGGCAAGGCATATTTCTAGTTAGGACTTACATAAATAAAGTCTGAAATTAATTTGCTTGTCATATCTGCCGTATTTCAGCGTATAATATGCCAAATCCGTGTAGATGTAAAAGGATTCTTGAATATTGTACGTGACTCTTTAAATTAAAATCAGGTAATTTTGTACTCGTACATTCTAGGTACAAAATATGTAGCCCTGGCTTCTCATTGTCTGGGAGTGTCTGAGCATTTTAAATAAGAATAGGCCTTTAATCAAATGGTATTTTTATCACAATAATCTCTTGTTGTCATATCAATCGCATATGTAAAGAAGATACATTAATGCTAATAAATATGAAAAAAATACATTATAATTCTGCAAGCCTACTCTGAGCTCATAAAATAACAATAAAGTACTAAAGTAAGAGATAAAACTTAAATAAACATTCACATGGAAAGAAAAATGTTTAGGTAGTACGAATTCGTGCATTATTAGTTTGATAAATTATTATAGTAAAACAAATTAAATACTTTTTCTTCATTTCGAAATACACAACTGAAATTTAACATCCTGACTGATGTTAAATAAACGATTTAGTTTACATACTGACAGCCCGACACAAAGTTCAAATCTTTTATTTCATAAACTATTACATAGTACTTGAAAACGTCAAAATTAAATATAAATACAACTAATTTGAAATATGATTACACTGAAATTACGAAGCTTAGATTCACTTACATGCAACAAACAATTAAAAAACTCACAGGCTATGCTCTTTTAAATTATCAATTGGTTAGTTACAATAAAACTTAACCCCAAGACGTACCAACGTAAAAGCGACGCCCAAACGTTATTTAACTTGACGTGCTACAAATGTACCAGTAACAGTCAGCCTAAAACCAGCGCACAAAAAATCGAAAGAAATGAACTGACTGATCGATCGAACGATCTACCAATCTGATCCTCTGTATGAGGATAATTTTGATGCGTCTGTGATAACATTAATAAGCTATTTTGGAAATTCTTTAATTTCACGCCTAGACGCATTTGAGGATCCTCAAACAAAATCTTTAACTAACAAACACACTACAAAACCCAAACTACCTATGGTTATTTTATGCAATATGATAAATCTTCTCTTTGAGTCGTTTTCCTAATTGCTAAGGGTCGTAAACTCCACGAATCACTTTCCAGGTGAGCTCCTTCTATTTTGTTCTGTCTTCAGCGGTGTGTATAACGCGATAAATAAATAAATAATCTGTTGCCACGCAATTCCCAGGCGTTACTTGGAAACCAATGAATAAGGAAAATATAAGCTAAGACAAAGGACTTCGCTTTTCAACAATTCTCTTAGAAAAATGTCAATAGTATGGATAATTTAAACGAACGTAAATGTGTCAGGGACGCTTAATTCGAACCCCGTTAAATGTAAAAGACATGAATTGATCAGAGGCTGTTCGACTGGAGGCCGGTGCAGGGATTTGAAACTTTACTAATAAAATGCCAGTAATTTTATGCAGTAGGTATCAAGAAAAAAATTGAATAAAAATAATATGTTCGTTTCTTAAAATAAAATTCTTTAATAATGAGAACGTAATGCTTTTCTATTCTTATAAATAGGAACGTCTTATTAACGTTATTTTAACATTATTTGTCAAGGCACGTAAGTATAATTACGTGCTTCAAGCATAAAATTCATGTCGAGTTTCTCATGAATCTCAATATTTTGTTTGGTAACCGGAATTTTGTAATCAGTTTCGTGTAGGCCTATTAAACAAACATTAGGGTGTCACATCGGATTATGATAAGGATGACAAGTATAGTGTTACTATCAAATTAATCCTTTCTACGTGTTACACGTGGTTGAGCAATAATAAGTACTACGTCATTTGTACATAATTAAATGTACTTTTTTAAATCAAGTTTCTGCGGGACATTGAAAAGTAGTAGTAGGGTGTATAGGGATCCTACTAACATCTAAGGCGCCCAATCCAACCTCACCTGCAAGTGGTGCACCTGCTGATTGACCGACGAGGCACTGGCGAACTTAAAAGATCCCGCCAAGCGGCAATAGAATCCCTTCGGGGAAATAGGCGTGAATGTATGTATGTACATAGAATACATATTCTAACAACCATAATTCCATCCATCCATGATTTCTCAAAAACAGAAAAGCCTTGTCCCTGCTAAAGTTTTGCGTGTAGGTAAGAATAAATTAACACAATGGCATGTCACGTCACGCAGTGGAAGAGGGTACGTAAACAATTAAACCTCTTTATTATAAAGAAGAGCAAAGTTCTCATGGACAAGGTTAAAGATTTACTCTTAAGAATTGTTTATCGCTTAATCAATTCTTAAGAGTAAATTACGGCTGACATGAGGATAAACTTTATCCTCATGTCAGCCGTATAAAGTCCACTGCCGAACATTGTCCTCTCCGATATATTAAATTATTTTTGCCCATAATAGGTGATAGCAGTTCAAGCCAGTACGCAAAATTACGCTGTCCATCATCCCATTGGATTTCTCTTCGTCGTCTCTTACGACACCCCGTGAGATGAGAGATGTTGGCACCATTTTAGGTGGGCACCACACGGCAAGAATTGTCTATACTATAATTCTAACCGGAGGCGGATGATTGCCTGAAGATAGGTAATTATAGAAATTTTATCGTGTGAGTCGTAGCCTGGAAGCTTAGATAATTTGTTTGGATGTGTTGTAACTCAGGTTTTTCACATCGAATTACCATTTCGAAATCTAAATGTTAATTAACAATATATATTTTTCGTAAGCGGACTGGTGACCGACAAAATGAGGCGAGTTTGCAATCTAAAGTAGCAGTGGGCGGAGCACATAGCTCGAAGAACCGACCAGCGATGGGGCGTTAAAGCTCTTCAATAGCGGCCGCGAACCGGCAAACGTAGTAGTGGACGCTCCCACGCGGAGGATCGATGATTGGCTAAGGCAGCGGGAAGCCGATGGATGCAGGCGACTCAGGTAAGCTCAATGTGGATATCTATTGAGGAGGCCTATGTTCAGCGGATAGCATATTCAGAGGCAGATGTGAAATGGTTGCGATGATGATGATATATTTTATAGCACATATTGAAACACGGCACAAGAACAAGTACAAAGATGACCTAATTTATGATTGATGACTTAGTTTATGACAAAACATATCTCTTTAAGCAAACATAACCAATACCTAGTCTCCGAGGTTTGTAAAATCTATAGAAGATCATTATACCCCAAGTACTGAAAGTTACTTATTGAGCTACGCACGAAGAATTCAGTTGTGTATAAATTGTGTTTACACACGAAAAAATGTGATTATCCTACTTGTACCTTTAGTCGCGTTAAGTCAGGTTTAAATCCTTATTAACAATATTAATGCTATAGTAAACTTCAACTGTTATGTGACCTTCTCACACTTAAACCGCTTATTTTATAACAATTTTTTTCATACGTTGTAAAATAAATAAGTTTTTACACGTGATTCAAAAGATTATTATGTATTATTGGTTCTTAATTAGATTATTTATTCAGTTAGCGACCAATGTTATTTTTAATAAATAAATTCACTTTTTAAAAAAGTTATTCCCTTCCACGTAACACGATAATCTCAGCCAATTGAGGCTCCTTACAAGACCATTGTATATACGAAGAAATCTATCTTTAACAGCAGTCCACGGTACAGCACTTGCGGTCAAGCTGTAGTATGAATATAAGCTGAAATCTCTGTGGTTATTTGTTACTCAGATTTATTTTTATTTATATACTTTTTTTAAATACAGACTTAATATACATAAAAACCACCTAGACCAGAACAAACATTCAAATTCATGCACACATTTTGATGCACAGATTTTTTCTATGTGGGAATCGAACCCACGACCTCAGGAGCAGAGTGCAGGTATACATACTAATAGCGCTCGTTAAAAATGATTACAAAACATATAACACAAAACCATTTCGATTATGGGCAAATACCCCTATTAGTATGTAATACATTGTATGGCTGATATGTTGAAACAATGACGGTAGGCTTACACAGTTTGTGTTACGAGTACCCTCACGTCTTTAACAAAAAAGTGTAAATAATTTATTGATTCAGGCGTTACTTTGCGGAAATCTATTGTAAGCAAGTGATGGATAAAAAATACCTTTATAACAATTCCCGCGCTACTATTATTTTCCAAAAAACCGAGGAAATGTTCAACACGACATGTGTTTCGCCCTTACACAGGGAATTTTCAGGTAAGATCGGAAAAACGATATCGTCACGACCAATGCTAAATCGAGAAACTCTCTCTCTTTTGAGATTTGACTTTGATTGTTATAAAGATATTTTTAATCCATTATTTGCTTAAAAAAGTTGCAATCTGTGCTACTCTAAGTCGACTGTAGAAACGAGAATCTACGACCGATGCTAAAATATGTGAGATATATCTCACATACTTTAACATTTAGCTTTACCGGTGAATTTCCATGAAGAGCTGTTAACATTATCTAACGTCTTCGTCGGTATTTTTAAATTTATCTATAGCATTCATGAAGTTATAAAACTTTCATTGGATACATTCTATCGTGTAAAGAACAATGAGGATGTCATATTTTTTTATTATCTCACAGAATTATAGGAATATAACAAATTAGTTATTTTATTAGAAAACATGCAGAACCGTATGTTATTTCATGGATTTGTTTCATTGCTAAGGGCGAAACACGTGTCGTGTTGAATAGTTTCTCGATTTTTCGGGAAATTATAGTAGCGCGGTAATTGTTACAAAGATATTTTTAATCCATCACTTGCTTAAGTCTACAACAACCTGAGTTCTGCAGTAACAAGATTTAAAAAGAAAGAAGGAAATAATTCTTTTTGTAGACATAAGCAGACCAGTCCCCAGTGGCGGCCCCCAATTTGGTTCACGAGTATGACGCATGAACCGAGTATGACGAGTGAATGACAAAACGGTGCATGCAATTAGATTTACTAGAGGCCTTAATCTTGTCGCTAAACTTAATATGAAACTCAGTCTATGCTTAATCTGTAAAACGTATCGAGTGAAAAAATATAAAAAGCTCAGGAATGCGCAATCTCTACGAAAGTGCCTGCATTCCTTTCGTTTCCCTCTTTGCAGATCGTTACAGTGCCAATTTCAGCTGACCTTAGCATTCTTAGTATGGACGAATCGGACGGACGTGAATCTACCCGATGTGCTAATTTTGGAGAACCGTTATTACTTATCAAGTTTCCACACTCGTTTCTCAACAGATGGGTGAATTTTCCAAGCGGAACGAATATTAGTGTACATACGAATGTTATTTAGAACTGTTTTGACTTGTATTGTAAGACGTAAAAAGCCTGCATTAATATGTCTTATTTGTATGTAGTGATCAGTGACAGTGATCGTTGAGACGCTTTCTTGATAGGATACTACGCTTTGTGTTTACGAATTAAACCACATGAATAAATAAAGAAAGAAATCATCCCCTTACTAATTAAGAAGTTACCATAGAAGTGTTATTAAGAAATTGTGGTAGGCTAGGCTATATAATATCACGCTGCGACTAATAGGAGCGCAGAATCAGTGGGAAACGTTGAAGAAATAGGGGAAATAATTAATATTTAATGGCTTCCGTTGCGTGCGCGGCGTAAACGGTTAAGTTACCCAAAATATATGTAAGAAATAATATTTTTTCTTTAACTGATATAATAGAATGACATCGACAGTATTATTCTATCTTTTAAAATTGACTTACAATACTCTTTTTTATGGTAATAAAAGATACTACATTTTTAAAATAACTTTGAAAATAACAGAACTTGACGAGGACTAAGTCGCGGGCAACAGCTAGTTTCTTATAACATGCAACTGTTTGTCTTATCTACAATCAGAATGGAACTATTCTGACCTATGCTAGGAACATAATAAGTTGAATTAAACAATATATATCAATATTCTGTTTGACTTCATAACATAATTTATGAAATACAATTATTATCAGTGATCTCTATCAGTCTCTATCAGTCACGTCAAAAACTAATAAGGTTCAAAATAAAACAATCACGTAAATACATTAATAAACGCACGAATAGGCACTCATTCACTATTTGCCAAATAGGCACTCATTTCAGTATTTGCCAAATATGCAAATAAACTGGCTAGTCAACCCAATTACGATATTTCATTAGGTAGCTATTGTAACAAACAGCGTGCTAGCTGGCGGAATTTATTATCATAGTGTAACTATTTAAATCTAGTTAGTACGCACTTCGGTTGGCGTGACAAGCTGTAATTGATACTGTACTAAAATACAAACAAATGAGATCCCATTACGTAACACAAATGCTTTAATGTAAAACAAGGGGTTTCATACCCGAAATATTAATACATTGTTCTAACTGTGAACATAGCAAACTGTGAACCGTCACACATAGAAGAGGACGGCCTGGAATCTGTTCAAGGCGGCAGAAAAGGTGTGGATGTAGGTGGCTTTGATCATTCAATGTCAGAAACAGTTTATCTTATGCCTTCCTTTAACGAAATATTCGCGATCGTTTTCGAAATTGTTATCATACTTTGCAGACTATCAGATCCTGAACCTATTTTTATTACATTCGTCATACAATCTAACTTGTGTTTTGCATTCACAAGATATAAAAGAAAATAAGACACGACTTTTTTTTAGCAATATTAACATAACTACGGATAAACATAGTACACATGAGCCGACCTGTGCCCACTGGCGCTACCCGTTCACTAATTTGAAGCATTAACCAGCCACCGCTTCGCTGAACCATATCTTAGAGAACGTGACGATCCGACGCATGATGCCACCACCTCAGAAACACTTTAAATAGTGGCGAGTCATATAGCACTAGAGATATCTGGCTTGGGACGGTATTGTTTATTTGCTTAAAGTATTTTTTTGTACAATGCATAGCTTTTTAGACAAAGGGTAACGATGTCCACATTATTACTGAATAAATTAAAATCATTTGTTGGTACGCATCAACACCGATATTTGATTCTAAAGCGCCGAAAGTAAATATATATAAAATGTTAGTTTGTAGCTTTGGCGTTTGTCGCCAAAAAGTAGGTCATACCCGAAAAAATTTAAAATTTTCTTTGAAAAGCCGACAAGTGCCGACCTAGGAAAAATGTAAGAAAAACATTTATTTTCCTTTTTTATTAAGAAAGCTTTCATTACTTGATGAGGAAATTCCTGAGAAACTCCAAGTTGGGTACTGCAAATCAAACGACTATATGAACAGAAATTAAATTGTTCTATTTATTTATATATTACAAGTAGAAAAATATGAATTTAGTACTACTTTAGAAATTAATTTGATATAAGCTTGTCGACTCGCAGGCGCAGGCATATTTTCACGCATGGCAATTGTATGATTCAAATATGTATTAGACTGTCGTTATTTTTGATAAAATAAATGAAAAAAGAATGGTTTCTTCATGGAAGCGAAAATGTTAAATGAAAATATCCATGAGAAACATTTTTCATAAAATGCAAATCGAAGTGAATGATAGACAATAAAGCAATTTCATGGCCAGCACGCGCGGATATACAGATTGGGATCACTCCTCTCGCCAGCTCACGTTTCTATTTCCCAATAGCCATTGATCTGTTTTACCTATTTCATATTTTATGCTGAGGCGCTATTCTCAATTTTAGGCCATGTTTGCGCTGGTTGTATCAATATTTTCAGTGTGGTGGTCGAAATTTACGAAATAGTAAGTAGGTTCCAAGCTGTATAGTCTCACTGCAGTGCGTCAATGAAAATCCCATAATATTGTTTCTTTGTGTGAACGACTTCCGACAGCCGTAAGAATTCATTGTCTCGTAAATTCCAGTTATACCTTCCTACATACAAGTAAACAGCCGTTTTTCAGGTTCAAGTCTCAGAAGGAAGGGTTTTATTAGTCTTTGGACGTCACTGACCGGGCACATGCTATTGTTTTTGTAAAAGATACTGTTTTACGTGTTTTCCGCCATCAAGTGATTTGTATTCGGTAACTAATTAAAAAAAAACTCAAAATCAATTATTCAATTTTGGCTCAAAAGAGCTCTTATGAAGGTAAACAGATTATAGTCTTTGTGGTATAATAAAATAAAATGTTTGCTTCAATAATTCTTCTTCAGTCATCTTTATTACATTATGACATAACGATTTTTGAACAGTAACAAAACAATTTGTTTTTAGACATATTATTTTCTTCAAACTGGACTGGGAATTATTATAGTGGATGATAACAGCATTGACTCACTGGTTTCCAATACCCATTTTCAGAGCAATTTAATGTTTTCACAAAATCATAATCATTTATTCAGTCGATTATCATTTATTTGACGACCGATATGGCGCGGAGGTCAGTATACCTGCACTTCACTCCAGAGGTCGTGGGTTCGATTCCCACACAGGACAAATCTTTGTGTGCATGAACATGAATACTTGTTCTGGTCTGGGTGTTTTTCTATGTATATTAAGTATGTATTTACAAAAAAAAAAGTATTTAAGTATGTTAATCCGTTCTTTAGTATCCATAACACAAGTTTTTAGTGATACTTATCTTGGAACTAAATAATTGATGTGATTGTAAGAGAATATTATTTTTTTTAATTGTAAAAACAATATTTATTCATTTTTAATGTATAATTATAGTTTATATTAATTGATCCTTCAGTCAAATAGAGCAGTGATATGAACATAAACATAAATGTGAAAAAACTAAACACGTTGATGTCAAATTCGTTAAACAAAAAACTTTAAAATAAGTCTCACTTTACCTTAAAAATATAAAAAATACAAACTGAAAAAACTGTTATCCAAGTTGCTGCAACCCGACAAAGCATAACTAACTTGGATATGGTTATCGATTTTCTAAATATATTTCACTTTCTTTCTTTTCATACGATATTTCTTCAACCCCGAAGGTTACGAAAACTATCTAGAAGACTCGGCCTTTCAGGTGACGCTATCCCGACGAAGAATTACTACTAGTGGCACATTTTTGCTGCGGTTCTTTTATTTTAGTTCATATTTTTATAATTATAAGAACATCAATTGCATCTCTCAATTGACACTCACTCATTTAATAGAATCGACATTTGTTCTCATTTATAACCATTTACTATAATTCATTATGATTGCTGATCGAAATCGAAGGCAACGACTAGTTCATAGCAGATATCGCAAAAAGCAATCTCAAAAAGTGTTAAATAAGAGTTAATATATGTCTACTTTAATTAACAAAGGAAAGGATTTTGTCGACGTTCTTCTTCTCCTAATTAAACATGGAGTTAAAAGCAAGTACTAAAACATTCGAAGAGGCCCATTCTGATATAATCCTCATCAATTCGTTTCTCACAAGTATTTTCCTCGTGAGAATAATCTAAGACAGAGTATTTTAAGCGTACACTAGTACCCGCTCGAGATACGCGTACGCGTGATTCGTGTCCCATTTAAAAATTGAAAAACTACAGATTTTAAGTAAATCTTTTAAATGCTCAATGACGCTCGTCTTAAAGATCAATTCGAATAAAGCCTAAGCAAAAGCGGCGTCAGACTCTACATATAAGTAAAACTTATTGAATACGTACCAATCTATCCCCGTATTAATTAGACCTCAAATAAAACATACCGCATTTTAAGAATTAGGCGTTCCACAGGTGTCACATTACCTTCATATACGTTTAGATTTTTCTCCTAGATAGTTTGCATTAGGTTAAATAATTAATGTCATCTTTATTATATAAGTTAATAGTATGCCTCTGCCTACCCCTTTGGGGAAACAGGCGTGTATTGTATTATATAAGTTATCCTTTATTGAAGCGCTCGTAGCTTCGCGGTGCTTGGTGGTCGGAAACGATCTCCGAAGTAAAGCAGAGTTTACAAAGGTCAGTCCTTGTTAGAGGCCTAATTGGTCAGCCTGAAAAATTCTAACAGCAGGACGCCATACACCTGCCACTGCCAATACGCACTGGGTCAGCGTGGTGGAGTATGACCCAATATCCTCGCACCTTGGTATGTGATAGGAGGCTCGTGCTGAGTGGTGTGGGACGTTAATGGGCTAAGATGATGATGAAGATGATCCTTTGTTTGGTATTGTGTACTATATGACAAGTATAAATAATTATGAAGTTTACTACTGGATATAAACTTCGCAGGCAGGCAATTGGATGCAGGCTATCCACCACCGTGAGAATATATTTATAACAAAAATAAAACAAATATAAGCCAATTTAAAATACTTGTAAGTTATTGTGTGTTTAAGAATAAAGTGAAATTTTTGTCTTATCACAAATAAGTGTGAGTAAAATCTCTTAACAGATACCTATCAAAGGATAAATATACCGAAAAGGGAAAATGGTAAATGTCGCTACATTTACCAAAAGTGTTTGAGCTCCGAGACTAAAATCCTTTTGAGAGCCCGATAAATACTATCGATAGTGCTTAATACTCGCTTCTCTATTGATACAACGAGAAATCTATAGATCTATTGAATTTATATTGAGATAGTTACCAAGACCACTCCGCGTTTATTAGTAGGTACTTGGACAATTTATAGGCTGTGATTGTCCATCTAGATAATATAGGGGTCAATATTTCTCGCCTCCGGTTTCTCGACTTTGTAAAATTAAAAATATTCCTATTTTTCAGCAGTCATTCAGTACCACAAAGACTAACAGCGAATCCCATAGATGCTTCATAATTATAAAATTTACTTTTTTTCTGCTATAAATAATTTTTTATGAAAATATTTCAAAGTGGACCAGTTTTAATCTACACCCTAGACGCATATTCAATCCGAAATGGTTTCGGTAAGAATAAAACTGAAACTGACCGTGTTATATCTTGGCCGTGTTATACCGTGTTATAGCTGGGCATTAATTCCATCTAATTAAATACATTTTTGGGAACAAAACTCGCGATGAAATTTTGGGCAAGAGGAGAACAAATTTTCTCATGGTGATGTGTTATAAAAAAGGTATTTCATATACTTATGGGATAAAAAAATATTTTTTCTTAGAAATTATAAAAAGTCGTTGGCAATAGGTATGTGAAATTAAAAACGTTTTCGCAAAAATATCGTTATACGAAATTCTTTATTTAAAAACTTTGCAAGTTTTCTGTATGGGACAAATATGCTACGGGTACGGAACGTACATTACGGGTGGTAATGCTTGTGAGGAGTAGGAAGTTACAATATTCGCAAAGCGTCTTGGTACGTCATTGTCCGCAAATGTTTCTGACCACACAGCGCAATGTTATCAAAGTTCACTGACAAAGTCAGCTGATAACGCTGTCACGCAACTACGACAAATATGTCGTTGAAAGGATTTTTTATTAATATTTAATATCGAGCGCTTCCGTGCTTCGGAAGGCACGTTAAACCGTTGGCCCTCTAAATGTGGTGGTCGTTAAGCGATGTTAGAGGCCTAATTGGGCGGATTGTAAAATTCTAACAGCTGGACGCCATACACCTGCCTCCACCAATACTATGCAGTATTGGGACGTTAATGGGCTGAGGCGATGAGTATTTTTTTACAAAAAATTTTAAAACCTGTACTATACTTTAATTTATAGCTATTCTCGCAGTTATGTCATTAAAATATGTGGCCGAAAACGTTCACTGAAGTTATGAGTAACCGTAACAGCACATTTCAAAGCGAGATTCGACTCGTTTACAACCATTTATGGTAGTCGTAAAGCTGAATATTAAGTAGCTTAAAAAGTTTTAATAATTAAGCAGAAAACCAAACACCTGCCCGGCCAATTTGCACTCCGGGTTCCGCAAGGTAGAGTAAACTTGAGATTCCTTCTACTTTAGAGCAGAATGATGTGTAAAAGTAATTTGGCAACACTTGTGAGTCAAAAGAAGTACAGAACAAATGAAAAGTAATGTGTACAGGCAGACCTTTAACGGAACATCGAGCCGCTCAATGTTTTTTTTACGAGCACCACTCCAGAAGATTTTTTATTAAGGGCGTATTAGTGTAACATTTCATCGGACGCGCTGACGACGCTAGGTAAGATTTCAAGTGTCAGAATACATAAAAAAGTTACAGGTAAATGTTTACTCGCCGTTAGTATTCCGTTCGAGGTTCGTAGGAACGGAGTAATTATTTCATAATCTGTGAGGTGGTGAAAGATTGTTGAAAGGTAAAAAACAATAAATTTTAATTAGTGTATAAATGTACAGCTTTTTTAGATTGCTAATAAAAAGCGACCGGCCCGCGGCGCGGCGGCCTCATGTAGAGTTTTAAATTCCTATTCAACCGTTATGCGTACGTTGGTAAGATATTAACATGTTCAGTTCAGAGTACATTGCATGTACTTTGTTAAAATAGTCTTTCAAATTTAGATTCTTAGTATTATCATGAAAACTAAGAATACACCTGCCAATCGGTTAGACTTAAGCCTAACGGGTCACTTCATACGTTAAACAACTACTGTTTTGACATTAGTACCTACATTGGAAATGCACCTTTTAGACAAGACGCGAACCATTACCTTGCCGTAACACAGTCTTTGACTAGTACGGGGGGTAAAGAATTTTTGTCATTGTACCCACTTTGAGTGATTATAAAAAAGTACTTTACCTGTTAACCGTGTTATGTCGTATTTTTAATGGAAATTTACTTTATTACCGATATGACTCCTTGCTTGTATGATTGAATTGCCTTCTAAACCAATCTACAATCATTTTGAAATTATTGCAATGTTATTGACTGTCGTTTATATTCGAACACAAAATTTTATTGAATGGCTTTTAGTGTTATTTACATAAATTTAAATATTAGTTTGAAAGCAGTTGGTATTTACGTGATAGTATGATATGATATAGTATGATAGTTTTAGTACTAGTTGTATAAGTGTTTTTTGTTATTATACAAGCAAAGTGTACAATCGTAATGGTATGCGCAATAAACGTTTTAATCTTTTTGATATATTTTTTTTTTTTATTAATTTCATTTAATTAATTTAATTTTATGGAACCTAACGCACGTTTTTGATACTACATTGCTGCAACACAGTTTATTGCATATCGAAAGTAAGTAAACATGACTTGTTAACTTACACTCGCTATCCACATATACGGAATTTAAAGTCTTAACTTTATATAAGATCGCAAGTAGTGAGAAGATGACGAGAAGCGATGTTTGCTAAGACATTTGCATTGTTATTTTGAATGTGCCCCAATTAGTCAAGACATACGGCAATTGCTAGGGAGCTCCACGGGTGACTTACGTCGTAACAAGTCGCAAAATGTCCGTAGTTCAAAATATACATCGCATTAAAAATAATAAGGCAGTCTCGTATAGATTAAGATCCATTGCTAACTAAGAGCAAGGTCACCTCAGAGCCTGCTTTTCTTATTAAGTTTATATAATTAATTGGATTTTTTTCGGTAAATTTGACAAATAAATAAGTTTTTGTAGGAGGATTTTAAACAGTTGAAACTATTTAATTCGTAGATTCGAGCTTCTGTCGTGCGCAGCGCCCGTGCGGACAGTTATGGTCGGCTGATACTTCGGTTGTAATATAAAATGTTTATAATATTTTACACACATACATATTTTCACGCCTTTTTCAATACCTACTGGTTAATAAGTAGGTAGGTTCTCATCCATGCCTGTCGGCTTAGGGTACTTTTGACGTGGCCTTTCAAATCCTTCCCCCCAAAACCTTCAAGATTTTGTCAGAGAATATAAGTTATTTATAACTCAAATAGTAATTACTGTCTATCTAGTAATGGAACACGTCTGTCACCCTTCCTTATAATTTACGATTTCGCCATCACCTCGCGCTGTATGCTTACTGGCTGTTGTCCAAAACCAATAATTATTTTACTATCGCATTGAATTACCTTACGTATTTTTGTGGATCCAAGAACTATTTTTAACCAATTATGTCATTAACTGAATCTTATTCTTGTCACATGTCGGTAATAAAGACTACAACTGATGTATCCATATTCATCACTCTCAGGTCAATCACTTAATTTCATAGTTCAAACTACTTAATTTCATAGCGTTAAAGTTCAGAATATTGACAAATTTGTCAATTATGCACATAATGACAATTACCAAATCTTATCCTCGGACAATCTTGACTGGGTCCACGTGGTGAAGTCAGACCTGACTGCTTCTTGCCTTGGTTCGTGAGACCCGTGCTTTGTAGTGAGACGTTTATGGCCTGAAATGATGATCAAATCTTATATGTCATAATTATTCTTATGCGTCATAGTAATTTATTTTTTTATTTGAAAGTGTTAAAACAAAAAGACATGTGTCAGTCAAAATTAGACACAATTACATGGACTTAAGAATTATTTGCTTAATATGAAGTACTTATAGCGACTACGTTTGCTTCGATACTTAAGTAGCTAACATGGCCATTGACTAGATTGACTGCGGTAAATAATATGTATACCTTAACAATACGATATAGACGCATATGAATAAAATAATACTTATAAGATGCTACTTTAGATACTAGAGTAAACTCGAGTTTTTATGTGTAAATATAGTGGATGTATTATACATAAATGTAGGAAAGTGACAAATTGCAGTAAATTGTGATTTTCCGTGTTGATTCCAAAACTCCCTAGAAGCCAGTATAGTGTCCACAGTTTTACTATTTTATTGGGGGTACGACTTGACCTTAGCTCGACTATGACGGACTTGTCTTTGACTGTTCTGAATGACGAAAACACTGCATAATCGCTTAAAGCTTTATTAATTATATTACTTGACAATGGCACATACTTCAAACAAGTAAGAACAAGAAAACAAGTAGGAACCTAAAGAAAAATAAACTTACGTTCATCAGTTCATAAGTCCTAAGATTCGAGTATTTTCGTATAAAATTTCCTCAAAGTTCACTATCATCTAAGTTTTCAGATGTGTCTAAAATATAGGCAGTGTCTTTGTAGCCAATGCCACACAGCGGTGTTTTTGTGACAAAAGGTCTTTGAATTTTTTGTAATATATAATCTTAAAAGATTTAAAACATAAACATGATATTATTACTGATAAAATCCTAAAGTATACCCTGGCGGACTTTTTTGCGTCCGAAATATGTACGGAAGAAAATATAACAAAATTGTTTATCGCTTAAAACATGTGCGGCATTTAAAAATATGAAACTCTTTGTGTTTCGGTCCTATCCCTTGTTGTTTTATGGGGGGTAGACTGATGGAGATTAAATATACGAAAACAAAACGCTGCTACTTACAAAATGTAAAGCTTCGTGGAGACATTATTAACTTATCTATCTCTTTCAATCCCAACCTGTTGAACCTTTTGTCTCTTTCGATATGCAATAATACCATGTTCGTCTAATGTGTCGTGTCGAAATGACATAAAAGGTGAATGGAAGTGTTGGGAGGGGAAGATCACGTAAGACCTTCCATGACCAAAACCAGAAAGTTTTGGAGAAAAAGCAGGTCAAAAGTCTAAGCCGACGGTCGTGTATGAGAGGGCTAATGAGTGTAAATGAAGGTAAGAGGGTATGCCAGGATTGTAGCAAGGAGAAAGACTTTATCTAAAGAAGCAAATATGTGAGAATGAAAAAATGAAAATTTCGACTTATTCTAAATGATTAGTATGTCCAAGTGATCAATACCAAATGTTTACTATAAAGTCTATTCACATGCATGTAAACCAGGAAAGTACCAAGCACGAAAGTCATCGGCAAGTACGAGTAACGAGCATACTGCGGATACATTAGCAAAAAATACTGGCATATCAGTTGTGCTCTTGCATGCTAGTATGACCATCGCGTAAACAGACTCTCAAGTCACTAGTAGATACTTTTTAATGCGCAGCAAAGACAAAGAACAATCGAAGTGAATTAAGCAAAATCGTGTTGTTACTAGCAATTTAATGTATAGCTTAATTAATGAGATATAAAAAAAGATAAGACGGGTTTGGAGTAAGAGATTGGATTAGTCAAAACAAAAAAGGGGGCCAACAACCACAACGAGTACTTGCATGCTTTTAGCTGTCACGTTTGTCCCCTCCCTCAACAGGCGTAAATCAAATGTTGTGCTAGCTAAACGTATGCCAGTTACAGGCATGCCAGTTACAGGCGTGCCAGTTAGCGCATACACATGGCAGTAGCTGGCACGTGCAAAGAACTGGTATGCTCGTGTACAAGCTACGGGCATGTGTGTCACCAGCTTATTGAGAATTGCTTATACTTTTAAACATTTCAAGATCATTTTTTATAGTACATACAATTTAGTCTTGAACTGAACTACTTTAAAGTGACGTGAAAACTAACGCATTTATTAAGTAATATTTTTACTGACCTAATTATCAAACTAATATTGGTAGATAATTACATATATTTTAATTTGTCAACACAAATACATATTTGAAACATAAATAAGTTTGAAAGTTAAGTAAATAACATATACTTATTAAAATGTTGGCAGTCGGAAATAAGGAAAACATAATATATTGCTTGTCATCAAGGTTCGTTATGAAACGGCTCAAAGTGTTGAGGCCAACAATGCATGTTCAATTGGAAGACGCAGTGAACTCTGCAATAAATTGATGGCATCGTTCAATTGTGTGTGATATTGCATCTTCGTACACCATTAACACTTCAATGTAATAGCTGTATAACACACAATATGTCATAAAATATTCGTAGATGAATAAAACCGTAACAATATACTAATTTGTGATAAATACTTTGAATAGAAATAACATGAAAGTAAATCTAAAAAGCGCTCGTAGCTCTGCGGTGCTCAGTGGTCGGAAACGATCACCAAAGTACAGCAGAGTTTACAGAGGTCAGTCCTTGGATGGGTGACCGTTTGTGTGGCATTTGATATCGAGCGTTTCCGTGCTTCGGAAGGCACGTTAAGCCGTTGGTCCCGGTTATCACTAAATGTGGTAGTCGTTAAGCCATGTTAGAAGCCTAATGGGCGGCTTGATAAATTCTAACAGCAGGACGCCATACACCTGCCTCCGCCAATCCGCACTGGGTCAGCGTGGTGGAGTATGACCCAATACCCTTGCACCTTGGTATGTGAGAGGAGGCTCGTGCTCAGTAGTGGGACGTTTATGGGCTGAGATGATGATGATGAAATCTAAAAATGTAAAATTAGATGTACGTTTTCAGTTCAGTTTTAGTCCATAGCTCCTTATTTGTCTCATAATGTACATAAAGATCTTAATGTAAGTCATAATGGTGGTGGTATACGGTAAGGAGGGTTTTAGTTATATTGCCCGCTCCCGTTGCGTCATTACAAAGATTATCGTGTTACTTTCATGATTATGCTTTTAATATCTAATTTTTTAAAGAGATTAAAAGTGAGTTTCTTGCTAGTTCTTCTTACAGAGCGGTGCGTCGGAACTGGCATTTAGATTCACTTACACTTAAATATTTTTTGTTTTTTCATTGTTTTGTTGCATGTTAGTGAATTTAAGCTTCGTGATTTCAGTGTGATAATGTTCGATTGAATTTTATATTTAATTTTGACGTTTTATCAGTACTATTGCTTATGAAATTATTTTGACGTTTTATCAGTACTATTACTATGCTTATATGCTTATGAAAGTAAATTGTATTTATAGATATGTCATTTAGATGCTTAAACATTATTATTTAAAAAGAATTTTATAGGAAAAGAAATTGTGCACGATTTATTTTGTAACGTTGTACAAAACAATATAAATGCCAAAAATCATTATACACTATACAGCCTTAAAATATGCCTTTTTAATTTATACGAATCTCCCAACATATACCCGTTTGTAAATCGTAATATAGAAATGTTACGTTTGTATGTTTATTGCACGAATGTTTCATACTTATAATATCACACAGACAAAACGTGACACTAATTAACTAAATAATACTTCTGGGAAATATTTTTATTGGGAGTTGGCAAATCCAATACTATATCAATACCTTCTTCTCTATACTTGATTTAAATGCCTTAAATAATCATTTTACTTCTGTTCATACTATTTATGGCCAAATTAAAAGTACCACTCTAACGTTACGTTTAGAGAACCTTTGCTGCTATCACCTCCAGTGCTGTTGGGTCTGACGATGTAAGTCATGCCATGATTATCCCCCTTTTAGATATGCTTAATACTGTTATTAATGGTATTTTAACTTTTTCTATTGCTTCTTCTACTGTGTTTTCGATTTGGAAAGAAGCTCATATGGTGCCTTTTCCAAAAATAAAAAATCCTTCACTTCGTGATAATAGACTCATATCCATTCTCCATTTCCTCTCGAAAGTTCTCGAGCATCTTGTATATTGGCTATGTTTTTGTGTAAAAATAACCTTCAAAATCCTTTTTTATCTGGCTTCTGCTCCTGTTATAGCACGACCTCTGCACTGGTGAAAATTTCAGATGACATCCGTTCTGTAATATCTATTGCTTATCAATATTTGTTTTATTCGTCGATACTTAAGTAGCTAACATGGCCATTGACTAGATTGACTGCGGTAAATAATATGTATACCTTAACAATACGATATAGACGCATATGAATAAAATAATACTTATAAGATGCTACTTTAGATACTAGAGTAAACTCGAGTTTTTATGTGTAAATATAGTGGATGTATTATACATAAATGTAGGAAAGTGACAAATTGCAGTAAATTGTGATTTTCCGTGTTGATTCCAAAACTCCCTAGAAGCCAGTATAGTGTCCACAGTTTTACTATTTTATTGGGGGTACGACTTGACCTTAGCTCGACTATGACGGACTTGTCTTTGACTGTTCTGAATGACGAAAACACTGCATAATCGCTTAAAGCTTTATTAATTATATTACTTGACAATGGCACATACTTCAAACAAGTAAGAACAAGAAAACAAGTAGGAACCTAAAGAAAAATAAACTTACGTTCATCAGTTCATAAGTCCTAAGATTCGAGTATTTTCGTATAAAATTTCCTCAAAGTTCACTATCATCTAAGTTTTCAGATGTGTCTAAAATATAGGCAGTGTCTTTGTAGCCAATGCCACACAGCGGTGTTTTTGTGACAAAAGGTCTTTGAATTTTTTGTAATATATAATGTAAATCAATGTCTTTAACACTTTAGACTTTGACATCCTGTTGGCTCACCTTGGTTCTCTTAAAACACCATATGAATAAGTTATACGCTTCATGGTGCTATTAGCTAGTATTTCCCAAGGAGGTGATTTTTCATCAGCTATTTTTCATCGGCATTTCAAGTAATTTAAAGTCCGCATATCACATGTATGCTGATGACTTGCAAATATGTAGACAAATGAAATAAACTGCTGACCTGATGTTATTTATGCAATCAATGATGACTTGTCAGCCTTATCTGACTAGACTTAATCGTATAGTCTTCAAAATAATCCGTCCAAAACTCAAGCAATCATCATTGGTGGCCACAGGGCTCTCAAAAAGTTAAATATTGCACTATTCCAACCTTGAATACTGTCAACATTCCGTTTAGTAATACTGTTGAAAACTTGAATATAATATGCGATCGAACTTATCCTGGAATCATCTGACAACCGAGGTAAGCCGAAGAATGTTTGCTTGAATGGTAATTCGCTAAGACGCCTTTGAATCTTTTTGCCTACGTCTACAAAATTAATGTTGAATTAATCCGTTTTCCTTTCAATTATGGATGACGCTGTCTGTTGCTACTCGGACCTCAGAAAAGACCAGCTTGACTAGCTTAATTGTCTTCAAAACTTCGTGATTCGCTTCATAAAGCACTTGCGTAAGTATGATCATGTCTCCAAATATTGCAATAAGCTGAAGTAGTAACCAGCACGTCACCGTAGAGATCTTCACATACTTCTTTTTATATTCCGTTATTTTTGATCCTAGTCCTCCTTCCTACCTTCAATCTCTTTTTATATTTATTTCGTTTACTCATTCCCGTAACCTATGTTCTAAGTATCACGAATCCTTTTCCCTTCGGGCTTTTCATCTTTGGAAATCCTTACCCGTCCCCATAAGTCTGAGACTTTCTATTCCTTGAAACAAAAAGATTACGTCCCACTATCTAGATACTTCAGGTTATTGTCAACAATCAGTTATTTTATTAGCTTTCTTTGAATGTTATTTTATAAATGTGTAAGTATATTTTATTATATTTCTACCTGTTATCGCTATTTCATTTCAAAAATGAAGTTATTGTGCTCACCCTGTTGTTTTACCTGTTTTCTCGTTTGCTTCGGGTTGCCTCGAAGAGATCGCTTTCAGCGATAAAACCGCCTAGATTGTCGATTATTGTTTATAATTATTTGTACCTATAGTTTTAAATTATTTTATATCAATAAAGAGTATATCAATCTATCTCATAAATACTCGAATTTGCACCAGTTCTTAAAATAAAACACTATGATTGTCAACTTATATTTAACGAATTTTTGTTTTTAGGAATCATTCCTAAACTAAATTATGTTATTTTAAACGTGGAAGTTACTTCGTTTATTTGTAATTTACGATTTTATGTAAAAGCCTAAAAGTCTACGCGTGGGAGAAAAATGATACAAAAAAGTTTAAACGCTACGCATCTTTTAATCACAATTTCTTGTTGTTATTGTTAATAACGCGGATAGCGAAAATGCGAGAGAGATTATACTTAAAACCCTAATGCTAGGAGCTTGTAATTAAACACACGGAATCTTAAGTAATATGCGTGCCCTGAATACGAATTACTGATTCCCAAAGGGAAGAAAGAGGATAGACAGTAGTATAAAAACAAAGTTACCAAAACTCACGGACCATTACGGGTAATAGACACCGACGAGGTTCTGTTTATTTATTCATTTAGGCTCACCGACTTAAGAATCAGCTCTTCTATTACTAATGTCATTTCATTGTATAGATTATAAACTCTAATATACGTTAATTGAATAAATAAGAATAATAGAATTCGAATGCTTTAAACTTAATTACATTTTATATGTAGTCACGATTCCATAACTTATATTATTGAACCAACTCAAATCATCATCATCTCAGCCTTAATAGATTATACTATAATTATCAAGGCTGATTTGATATTTGCCCATAATCACCACACTGGGCTGACTGTTTGGTGATCGCAAGCCTATAGGCAGGCTGCCCATCATCCGGTAGCATTTTTCTACGTCGACTCTGAAGACTCCCCATGAGATGAGAGGAGCACTTTCTAGGCCGGGCCCACACAGCACACCAATTCAAATATATGCTATAATACGTACTTATACTTGTTTACAGCTTTACATAGCATAATACATATGTACAGAGAAACAAATCAACAAGAAATAACCCAGCGAGCCACACGTGCATTAAGTGCTCCCCATAATGCTTACTCCCCTAAAGAATCTGAATTACCGTCAAAGAACTTTACAATTACCTGTACACCTATTTGTTTTACTGTATTTCAGAGACGCTGTTGTATAATAACACTCACCTGATGACAAAAGGCCAGCAAAGGTGTTATACAATTAAGCAAAGTTTAAATAGTAACTTTACCCTCAAAGCAATGTAAACGAAAAGATACTAAAATGTAATATGCAATAAATTAAAATCGTTTCCATTATTTCTTAGCGATATTTTTAAGCTATTTCACTAGGACGCCAATTGCATGTCATGAATATGATACTTATAAATGGTCATAATAAAATGTGTGATTAGCTGCAGACTAAGGCAAGGGCATAGCAATTTTCGAGATAAACTATTTTTGAACAATAAATTAAAATATTTTGCAATGGCTTGAAGCGAAGCACATAATGTATATATTTATTAGGGCTTCTGCTAGAGCTTTTCAGCCTCCCCACTAAAAAATTTACAAAATTCACTATTTGACAAAAAGGCGGGACCGTGGTCTTTCATCATATCATACCCTGAAATTATCCCGGTTGCCCTAGACATGCATAGGGTCCATGCTCACTGTTCGTCTGAATTTCAGTACGTGTGAGTTACATAAAGCAGCTGCCTCCACACCTAATTCTATGATTGCACCAGCTCGTTATATTCCGCCTCTGCATACGTCCAAAATAAATTAATTATAAGAAATAATATGCGTTGAATAATGTTTCTTTTTTATTATAATTTTTTTGAAACATTATTTCTTACATTGTAATTTTTCACTCTCTCAATATGCGTGCCGTAAAATAAATTTTATAATATATTCGACAAAAAAAAAGCAATTCAAAATGTATGCGACATCGAGGAATGCTGTAAAAACCGTCCTACTGACAGATATTGGCTATAGCATCACTCTTTTGAAACAAATAAAACGAGCTGTCTACATAGAAACAGTATTTTATTTGGTGGACGGTGACCTCATAGCGGATATTGAATTTTATTGAATTTTCTTTTTTATCTGTATTTACCTAATATTCGAAACAACATTATTTATCAACACCGACATTTTGTCAGAGTTTGGTCTGACTATGCTTGACATAAGCGAAAAACGTGCTTTAGATCACATAATGGAGTTTGTGCAATTTACAAAATATATAACAGAACTAACGACCGCGTGATGTTGATCGTCTAGCCTTCATTACGTCCTTTTTGTTTGAGATGTGGGCGTTTTATGTGCCTCTGCCTACCCCTGAGGGGAAACAGGCCTGAATGTATGTATGTTATTTGAGAAAAGCAACAACCTAAGTTACTCTTCCCAAAATCAGCTATTGCCAGTAAAAATTGCGTAAAAATTTGTACAGCTATTTCGGAGACAAACAATTTAATAATAGGTTTTTGTTCTATGTTACAGTCATGTCAGTTACAAATGCATTTAATATTAAACACTTACTTCAACTTTACATATTTATAGACACTTTATTTATTTGTTTTATTTTTACATACTCGACCTAAACCAACTTTTAAAAATATCACGTATTTCTCGTTATTTTCTGTTACTCTGACGTCACAGTGAAAAATGTTGACACGCTGTAATACACTGTTGCGGTTGCGTTCAAAACTTTTTGTTCAGATGGTCGCAATGAACATTTTTGTGTGGTCGCGGACGACTGCTAGTATCAGAAAACAATTGAACTTTAAAAGCTCGTGGTCTGAACGATTAGAATTGCGAAATACGCGTTCTCGTACTCTAACGTTACAATTAATGTTTAACAGTTATGTTTGTGTAATTTAATTAACCTTATAAGCTGAATGAAAATTGATAATAAAAGCCATATCAGTTATAATAATATAAGCTTTTATCCTACACAAAGATAGCCCAACACAAAAATAGGATAAAATTTATATCAGGTAAGATAAGATTAACCTTACCAGATAGGTACCTTGACCAGCTTTTATCGTACTGTTGTATTTCCGTGGGATATGGTTAATATTTAGCGTGAACACAAAGTCACGAGATGCAAGATAACTTATTTAAAAACAACAATTAGTACTATCATTTTGCTTAGTTGGTAGCTTATTAAGTGAAACTGTTAATTCCACTGAGTGTCTCTGTGTCAATATACTCGTAATAAAAAGCTGTATTTTTCTTTCAACAAAAATAACAAAGCTAATGAACTGAGTAACAACTTTTGTTATCCCTTTCACAACGGCTTAAGAGTTAATTTTAGAAATTGACTACGTTGTTAGTAAATTTCTTTCCTTATCCTTTGTAGGCAAGAAGCTTAAAACGTGACAGACAGATCTTAACATCTTTGTTTTGCTTCAAAATCGACAAAGCAATAGAATTATTAATTAATAAACCAAAACATCATCATTTTATGAGTTTTTATGAGAAATAAATATTCACGAATCGCAGATTGAAAAACAGAGAAAACTCCTTCTATGGATACAAGCCCGCTTGCAACAGCTGGTTATGATAAAGATAGAAAGTTTTAATTTACCTGTTAATACAGATTGTATGTAACGTGTCATGAAAATTAATAAACTAACTTAACCTTATTGTACACCAGAAATACTAACTCGGCTATCTAATCCCCTATTAGGTGCTCAATCAGTATTTTTGATGTGCAAACGAGACCATTTTAGGAGATCACTGTATTATTTATTTATTTATAATCTTATGCTACCATTACAGGTGTCTTAACCTAATGCGATAGCATATCAATTTTTATAATAAATACAATATTCTATCTTTTTAATTATCAATCTACAATATTATTTAAATATAATATAATATAACATAAACTAGCCTACCTGATATATATATATATATGGTGGAATTTGCTCTGCATCTACTATATTAATTAAGACTATTCCAACTTGTCTGTTTATCTACTTCACAGGTTCCGCACTCAGAAGAGACCTCTGTATTCAGCTGTCGACTCGGACAGAACTGGTTGGCTGACATGATGAAGCCCTTTGATGAACTTGATATTTCATCAGATCAAAGATTTCTATTGTTTTCAGTCTTTGAACGTCTCTGACTCTTGTGTCTATGACCGCTGACATTCAACGTTCAACAATGAGTAGTAAGTTAGGCGAATTTTCTATGCTAAGACTTTGAGAAGGGCGCATAAAAATAAAACTTAAAATATTTACATAGCCCACTTAGTTCCTGTAGCTAACGCGAATCAACTTACGGCCGGTCGCTGGTACTGAATAATATGGCAGAATCGCAAAGATCTTTCATTAGTTAGATGACTAATTGTGTGACAATTAATATCGACACATATTAGGTCGGGGAAAAAGTCTTTTCGCATAACGTAGGTATAAACTTATTATAAAATTTTTTTGACTGTACTATTTGTGTCTGGCTGGTTTTGGTAACATTAAAAAGGTTCCATTATAAAGAAAAGAAAAAAATAAAAAAAAGTTGTTTCCCGCTATTTTTCATTTGTTTTTCTCTCCGTAAAAATGAGTGAATCTAATGAAGAAATTCGATACATTTTAAAATTATATTATAAAAAAGGCAAAAATGCAACTCAAGCAGTGAAAAAAATTTGTGATGTTTATGGACCTGATGCAGTGTCAGTAAGAGTAGCACAAATTTGGTTCAAACGTTTTCAGTCCGGAAATTTTGATGTTAAAGATGCACCTCGCTCTGGTCGCCCTGTTACGAATAAAATGGACGCCATATTTGAAAGAGTGGAGCAAGATCGGCATATTAGTAGTTACGATGTAGCTTAAGAACTGGGAATTGACCACAAAACAGTTTTGACCCATTTGAAGAAAGCTGATTATACAAAAAAGCTCGATATTTGGGTGCCACACGAGCTCACTCAAAGAAACTTAATGAACCGTGTACTCATTTGCGATTCATTATTGAGACGTAATGAAACCGAGCCGTTTTTGAAGAGATTGATAACTGGCGATGAAAAGTGGATCACGTACGACAAGAACGTGCGAAAAAGGTCGTGGTCGAAAGTTGGCCAGGCTTCACAGACTGTGGCCAAACCTGGCCTAACACGAAATAAGGTGATGCTGTGTGTATGGTGGGATTGGAAGGGCATTGTTTATTATGAGCTTTTACCGCCCCGCAAAACCATCGATTCTGATCTTTACTGCCAGCAACTGATGAGATTAAAGGAAGCAGTCGAGAGAAAACGGCCGGAATTGATCAACAGGAAGGGTGTGGTCTTTCATCACGATAACGCTAGACCACACACATCTTTAGCCACTTAGCAAAAATTAAGAGAGTTCGACTGGGAGGTCCTAGTGCATCCACCATATAGCCCTGACCTTGCGCCTTCAGATTTTCACCTGTTTCGGTCTCTGCAGAATTCTTTAGGTTCTATAAGGTTGACCTCAAGAGAGGACTGCCAAAACTATTTGTCCCGTTTTTCTGATCAGAAGTCCCAAAGTTTCTACAGTAACGGGATAATGTCTCTGCCCACAAAATGGCAGAAAGTTATTCAACAAAACGGTACATATATATTGTAAATAAATGTAAATAAACTTTGAAAAAAATGTCTTGACTTTTCATACAAAAATACGAAAAGACTTTTTCCCCAACCTATTATATACATAATATCACGCCTGTGTAGGCAGAGGCATACTACACGCCCACACTTCGCCAATTACATAGTTGGTGATACGTGGAGACCGCTTCGAATAACACGTAATTAATAGATTAATATCGTCCTTTACGTGTAGGCAGATTTTTGTTTGAAAGTAAATTTTGCAATGCATTTAGTGAAATATTGTTTATGCTTTATGTTGTTTTGCCAACTAACATGTTTTTATAATAATCAATTTGTGAAATAATGTTTTGGCATAATCAAATATTTTTTAAGTTATCATATTTTCTCATAAGTACTTTATTATATCAAAGTTTGTCAAGCAATAAATTTGTCAAGAATAATTTTGATAAACTTTTTTTTCAAATAAAATTTTGTCACTTGTTTTTTGTCAAATAAATTGACACCATAAATAATCGTGTCAACACAGGAGTCAACTCAGCCGCACATTTGAGCAGCAAAATCGCCGGAACACCATCTGAACCGCTAGCCTTTCGCACGTCAAGCGACACGCAGCACGGCACGTACATCACTCTGCCTGATATGAATATCACCTGACCTGGGTTGCAGCTTCTGACACCCCACCTGCGGCCAACGTCCCCCGTACCAAAACCGGGAGGACCTCTTTAGAGAGGCACAGTGGACGCGCCCCTCCTACCTCCCCAGAGTCGCCAATTTCTGGGTGTTACCTTTTCCCATACTTTTAACATACGGGAGGTACTCATCCCCCCCACCACGCCAAGGTTGAGACTTGTTCGGGGGGGGGGGGAGATCAACTCCTGCCTAACTCTCGCCACTCTTTGTGCATATGCTCCTGCGAGAGCCCTCCTATTAGACTTAGAAGCCTTTTTGTCAGCCACCTTTAAGGAGCCGATATTAGTGTCGCAAGATTCGCCGCCTGGTGGGGACCCTTTTTTTTTGCATAATTTCATTGGTCCTAATTTCGTTAGGCATAACCAGTTAGGCATATTTTTTTTAGTCATAATCGTCTTTTCGCATAATGGTTACTTGACATACTGTATTACTTAGCATAATGCTTATTTAGCCCAATGTTGTTTGCCCTATTCTTGTGTATCATAATGTTTTTAGGCATATTGGTTTTACGCATAATAAATATTTGTGTCATATATGATATGAAGCCATAGGTAATGGAAACATTATTTAGTTATTTTAAAGTATGTATTTCATGCTTTGTTTATTAGTGTGACTATGTTATGTTAGTTTAATGATTTACTTTTTTTACATGCTTTTATTTTTGGGTTAGGTTGAGGTTATTTTTTTTTTCTTACCATTAAAAAGTATTTTATTACAACAGTAGCCCCCCCTGTATGTTTCTTTTGAGCAATTATTGTTTTGTTCATTTATGCTTATATACTTGTATGCGTTTCTTCAGTTCGGCTTTGTGATAGTATGCCTTTTAATTGTTATGCTTAAAGTGTGTATGCGTTGTATTATTATTCCTTACCAGTTATGCCTAATGACTATTATGCGTAACGATTATTATGGATGGTAAAAATATGCAATGCGTATTTATGACATAAAATTTTATGCGACAAAATAGGGAACCCGCCTGGTGTCCAACCAAGGTCGTTGTCTAAGTAATCAAGCATTCTAATGAAAGGGCTCTATCACCAATTACTCAATGAGCACCACCCAGGGGTCGCATGTAGGGTTTCAGAGGGTACACACGTTCGAATGCGCGCAATGATCACCCCCCCCAAAACCTTTGGGAAAATAATCAAATTAAAATAGAGGGGCCGCTTGAAAGGTTCTCTCTTTACTTTTATTTCAACAAGATTAATTTATCGACAAATCAGAAAAAAACAATCTCAAACAAAATTCTTTACAAAAACAAATAAAACGATTGGAAGGTTTCTTCGTTTTAATTTTTTGTGAAGATGAAGATAAAAGAAAATTTTACAGAGAAATAAACCACTGAAGTATAAACTTCCAGCCCTGAGAAAGCCGTTATTAGCATTAGCAAAGGAATCTAGTAATTATTGAAAAGCGAATCGTTAAGAGGGATCCCACCAAGAACTAAGGAGCCCAAGTAAACCTCACCTATAAGTGGTGCACCTGCCGATCAACGGACGAGGTTCTGGCGAACATAACAGTGCCCGGTAAACAGCAATAGGCTCGCCACCTATTACGTGGGACAATATATGTAATTAGCGAAGTGTGGGCATATTATATGCCTCTGTTTACCTCTTCGGGGAAACAGGCGTGAATGTATGTATGTAATCGATAAAATAAGTGATAGACCCGTTAGAGTGAATTGATATATTCTCATGCCATGCATTGATATAGCCACGCACATGTAACTGTGACTGAAGTCTTATGCTCCTTCTATAGGCTCCAGGCCACGTCGACTGCGCTCGTTATCCTAAGGCATTAAGGAGACTTCAGCTGGAACTGGGTAGTGAAACCTGCCGGGATTGCGGGAAACAGAACGGGCTAAACAAGGAACATGCATGGTTTATATTAAGTAAAAATCTAACACGGATGTGTAACCTGGGTTCCCTGTAGACATCACATTGGTCTGTAAGAAAAGGCCCGTGACCCAAAAATAAGTTAATGGTGTGAGATGAGTAGGTGACGTCATAACATGAAACACAAGAGGAAGAGAAAAACAAACAGAAAAAGTGTAAGCAACTTTAGTACGAATAGATGACTTTTGTAAGCAGCTGACGAAACTTTTCATTACTGCTTAATGAGGTCATCATTTCGCGTTTCATTTTTCATGGCGATGTAGTTACAACCGGATGTAAAATATTATACTGGGCTTAAAAACAACGTAAACATAAAGAAAACATTTGATGACATCGTTGTTTTTCTGTCTTAAATTACATTTATAAATAGAATTTCATTAATAATGAGCAAATTGAAAAAACAACCTGTTTTTGTTTAGTGTTGTAAACATTTATTTGTTCTATCACATTTATCACCTGAAGCGAAATTAGGTGGCTTCTGAGTATAATTTTTTTTTCTGAGTTATCGGAAATTTGTGTATTGTTAAACGATAATATTAACATTATTTCTTAAAGTTTGCCACTTTAATAAAAGCTACTCTAAACACTCTAAATCGTGATGGTTAACTTGGGGTGAACCAAAACCACACATCAGCTGATAGGAAATGAATGATGTACGAAGAGCCCCTAACCACCAGCGGAAGAGAGAGCTGTACCAGAAGATCCAATATTTAATATTGTTTCCTTGAAAACCTATCAATTAATCAATCAATTTATTGGCATATTAAAATAAAGTTTACATATATTATCGAAGTTAACATACATTATCGACTTCAAAGGCCGGAATTAAAGTTTAAATTACAAAAATATAAAGATATGTCAATTACATTAAAAAAATTCTCATACGACAAAAATAACCTTATAATTAAATTACAAAACAAGGTCGGTAAATACCAATTCATAAAACCTGGTGTCGCAAAGCATATTACGCAAAGTGATCACAAAGTACGCTTATGGGTAGATAATTAATTTAGACAACGAAAACGGTCTTTCGCATGCCGGGAGAGAACATGATTTTAGTAAGCTGCAAGATGGTACAGAACTTCTGCCAAGATAAGGCAATTTGGCAACGAGTTCCACAATTACAGTAAAATTTCTGCATTGCAAAATATAATATTGTAATAGTTTTGTTAGAATCTACTCAGTTGTATTTATGTTATAATAGCGAAATTTGTAACTGTTTTACAGTGGATGTTAGTTGTGTGTTTTTTATTATATCACATATGTAAAAATCCTTACAGTTTGACACAATTATGAAGTAAATTTGTTCGTTTTGAAATATATTTTTTTAAGTTCTTAGGTATTTCTGAAATTCAGTTCAACGTGATCATATCCTTTTTTTTCTTTTTTTTTCGGATGCAAAATCATCGAATGACCGTTTTCTGTTGTTAAAGCTGTTCTGCTGTGGGTAAAGCGGAAGGGTGTGTCAGACTTTTACTGACTAAATCCCATGTTCCTTCTTGAGCCTGTTAACACCAAGGCCGCGGTAACTCTTTCGAGCAGTCCCGCAACAACATGATCATATCCTAGCATTATCCTGAATGCCTTAGACTTAAGCCCAAGGCCCAGGGTCTGCTCACTGGTTTAACCAGATTTGGCTGAACTTAAGTTTTTACATGGAGCGACTGCTGTTGTTCATCACAGCCGAGACCAATGGCTTAACGTACTTTCAAAGGCAAAGAGCAAGCCATAATTACGCAGCAAGCGATAATTAGGCAATTATTTTTAAAATTTAGTTAAGAACGACTGAAACATACTTTTTGTGTTTTATGTTATATTAATATACATACATACACACATTCACGCCTGTTTCCCCAAAGAGGTAGGCAGAGGCATATTATACGCCCACACATCGCCATATATATTATTGGTCCACGTATTATGCTCGCTAGATCCTCATCTGTTGATCGGCAGGTGCACCACTTGCAGGTGAGGTTGGCTTGGGCTCCTTAGGTCTTCGTAGGATCCGTATACACCCTATAGAGTTTTTTAAAGATTTAGTTCTTTTATTGATTAAATAATAATATATTTTTTACGACATATATGGCGTGAAGGTAATCTGAGTGTTTTCTTTGCTTACTACTCGACTAAGGGAAATCCTACCAGATGATGGACAGAAGCGTCATCCTGCATACTGGCTGGAACCGCGATCACAAACCGCCTGCCCAGCGTGGCGATTATGGGCAAGTACCCCCAACAGAATGTAATGTAGTGGTGGGGATAATGTTCAGCAATGGACTTTATAAGGCTGACATGACGAGTATAATGCACCAGCAAGCACCGCCTGCCCCTCGGCTTCCGGCCAGCGCAGCGGCTTAATTTGCGCATCATGCGCACGTGTGGATTTTGTTGCAAGATTATGTTAAAATTATAGTATCTTCTAAGATGTTAATTGATGTCAAGGAGAATATTGTTTACAATTAAATCCTTTTGATCAACGACACATTTATTAAGGTCGACGCAGGTAGCTCAAAATCACCGATATGGAAAACAACGTAGGACTTCAGCAGTGGACTTTCAGTTTAGATTTTTAATTAGATTTTTTGAATTTTCAATGCAATTTTTTTTTAGGGAATACCAACTCATCCGCAGTAGCCGCAGTAGGATTGAACCTACGACCTTTAGGTAGCAGCAGCTTTGGAGAGCAGTCGACCGGCTAACGGCGACCGCGGACGAGTTAAGTTTTCTCGCAAAAAATTCGTCCCATAAGTCTTTAGATTGCTGTTTAGCTAGTTAAGTTGGTCAAACGGTAATGGAATACAAAGGTAAGTTAATACTGACAAATACCCATTGTTACACCCCCATCCTATTAATGCTTCATATTTGATAAGGATAGTAAGCATATATATGCTTACTTCATTATTTTGTTAAACGCAGTTTATAAGAAGTTCTACGGCTACTTAGATCAAATGACAAAGATAAAAATGAATGCAAATTTTTATTAAATTCTATTTTATTTATATTATATTAAGTACTAATTTTATATCAAAGCAAGATTATCCATCCTTGCCTTTTTACTTCTAAAGGTATCAGTGCCACTTCCACAAATTTGCAATTACTCACTTTAATTAACATACTAATATGAGACATATCTACAAGGTGATTAATTAGAAGTAGGTAGCTATATTACACACCCAATTTGATATAACATAGTAAAGTGTACCATATTTATGTTAAACTTAATTTTGTCAGTAATATAAAACAGCATTGTACATACAGAATAGTATCTTTTATTTTTTTTAAATTTCCAATTTGCAGGGTATATATTTTTTTAAATGATATAAACTTTATTGCGAATATCTAAATATAAGTGATAAATGATGCGAATGTACCCGTACGCGACGGCAATTGATAATGATAATGCACTAACTTAA